>OW203894.1:2400000-3600000 GCA_934046635.1 Buathra laborator | reverse complement strand
TGCAACATTATTTTTTACGTTTTTCAAATTTGGGAAAAATAGATAAATTCTAACGTTCGATCGAACAAAAGAGCATTTTTTGTTCGAAAGTAATTTTAAATCGAAAGCAATTCTGATAATAGTACATTGTACAATGGGCTCATTGCATTTTTTCATTAAATCATCTTAAAGCGATAAGATTTGTAATAATTGATTATTTTCAGCACGATATAACGGGACGAGTGCTCCTGCGCATCAACGAGAACATCCTGTTGCGTTTGGGAATCGAAAATGAAGTGCACAGGATGGATATATGGCGAGAAATCATGAAGCTTCATCTCAAAACGGATATTCTAGAGATCAGAGACATTGAACGCCGAAACAACATGAATTACGACTAAATTAACGAATATTCCGTTCTTCTGTGAAAAATTTCGTCTTCCTTTGGAATTCCCTACGAGGATTGGAACAAATCAGTATTCGTTTCATTTTTTTTTTCTTCAATTATAAAATTTTCACGATTTACACGAATCACACAATAATTTTTATTTCTTTCATACATATATATATATATTTATAATAAAGTAATAAACGAGTAACATTGAGTTTCAAATTCGTCGTACATTCGATGTAATTTCTTTCTTTCATACAGAATTTTCATTTTACATTCGTTCGTTAATATCCCTCTGCGATATCATGCAGTTTAATATAATTACAGAGATACATATCGTGAAACATACGTAACGAACACTAAAGTGTTCGTTTAGAAAAAATAATACACGCAATTTCTTTTGTTTTTCAGCCGATTATTAATAATTTGTGTTCAGTGATATCCTTCGGACATTAACACCCAAACATACAATTTCGTTCGATGTTATTCGTTATACAGGAACTTACGGACTATTATTTACAGCTGGATAAACGGCCAATATCATCGCTCTTTTTTTTTTTTTTTCTTACGTTGACTAGAACAGTTACCTATGTTATCGATAGTGTCTAAATTATTCTACGATTTCAAGAGTCAGACTCTGCTTTCGCAGTTATTTTACCCGATTATCGCGGTATCGCCGCGGGAGTTTATTTTAATTGTCTTTTTTTTCTTTTATTATTTGCTACAATAATTCGTCAATATAGGAACCTCGTGGATACTATATAATTTTGTTTCTTTCTTTTATAAATAAGTTAAGAGGACGCGATACAGTCGTCGGATGGATATTTCAATGGTAATAAGAGATTCGCTGTCCCTATTTTCCACGAGACGATCGATGTCTCAACAAAAAGCAAATTAGATATCGGCTACGAAACTCTAATTTACTTTTAGTCGATCATATCAATTGTTTCCGAGAAAAAAAATAGCGAAAAACATTTTTTACCGACTGAGTAGGTATCGCGTGCTCTTAAAAGTTACCTTTTGTTCTTTCAATGTATCCGTCGTTATCGACAGTGGAGTTTTTCTCGTTCGGGATAATCGATATGCATTGACAAATATAAGAGAATAGTCTTCGGATTACACGGGATAAAGATTCCCGTTTTATCGATATTCCGATGGTATTTAAGAAGATAAAATGTAATCGTAATCAAGAATCTTCAAAATTCTCAGCGGGAAAAAAATCTAATACTCTTTTTTTCTTTTTTTTTTTTTCAGAGATGCTGAAATTTTCCCGAAGAAAGTGCAAAAGCGTAATTTACGGTCGTTATTTCTATTTCGATCGCATTTCGACGCCAATTAACTTTTTACACGGAATTCTTCAACTCTTTTTCTGCAAAAGCGTGAAAAAACTTCGGTAAGCAAACTTTACATGAAATTGAAGAGTCTTTCGTCTCCGATATTAAAAAAATACCACCGGCAATCGTCGAATCTCGTAGAGTTCGTTATACAATTAAAAGTAAAAATAAATAACTCTCTGTACAGAACTCGTTAATTGGACAATTAAATTTTGGACGCCGTTAATCGGAGATCACACAACAAATATTGTTGATCGTAGACTCTCTCCACGGTCCGCGCGTCCGTTCACAGACAGAGCTCTTGATCTCCGAGATCGCGAGTGCGTTTATGTCTGCCGGACGAAAGTACGTACAGCTCGGCGGTGCAAATCTCCTTCTTTCTACCGGGCGTCCTGTTGTTCACGGTGACCTGATTGCCGTGGCCGTTGCGAACGCAACAGTCTATTGCGTTCGTTAACCCACGAGCCTCCGGATCGTGTCCGTTGACGGACGTTCGTGACGGATCACGCAGCGAGACACCCCGGTAGAACGAGGCTGACGCTGGACAACCACCGGAAGCGGGCCTCCGCCAGTCGTACCTAAAAGTCGACAACACAAATGAAAAAAAAAAAAAAAAAAAGACACGAACTTTGAAAAAAATTATCATTTTTTTTCGCCCTAATAGATTCCGCGGTACTTTCGCTCGCCGCGGATAAAATTAGTCGGAATATATGAATACGAAATTAAGTTCGAGGCTTTCGGGTCGTCTATTCGTTATCTTTGCGAAGATCCGTTTTTTTTTTTTTTTTTTTTTTTTTTTTAATTGCGACTGAGTGCTTTGTCGCCGGTATAATATACTATACGCTCCGTACGGAGTTTTTATAGAATCGATTTTTGTTTTTTTTTTTTTTTTAACTTTATTGTGATGGTATGTGAAGAGCACCTGAGAATATACCTAAACGACGCTCTCGTACTCTGCGTCTTATCCATATCGAGACTATCGGTCGGCGGACTCGACGACCACTTTCTCGATCTGAAGGGACACCTCTGTTGAAACTCTCTTTTGAATTTTTCCTGAAAAAAAAAAGTATTATTCGGATAACGCTGTCGGCTTTCGTTTGATATTCCAGTTATTTTCTTAACTCGTGAAATTTTTTTTTTTTTTTATCGATTTATTTATGGAGAAAACTCACGTTATATATTCCGTATATAAATGGATTGTAACAACTGTTCGACATCGCGAGCCAATCGCAGCAGAACCATATAATGTTAATGTAACGGTACCTGGAATTATAAAAAAAAAAAAATCGCTATTTTACGAGATTTTCTCTTCAGTATTATAAATTTTTTAATTTTTTTTTTTTTTATGTCCGGTGTAAAAGCTTTTTAATGTAAAACTCGGAATGCCGGACAATACGATCGGATAATGGACAATACTTACTCATTTATTCCCGACTTAACATACTGCAATACGTTGTACATTTGGAGCGGAAGCCAACAGACCGCGAAGAGCGCTACTACTATCACCAGCATTTTAATTACCTGCGGATTGCAAAGATACCAATGAACCGCGGGATTTATTACACTTCGTAAAATGAAAAATTAAAAAAATTCCGAGTATTTCGTTTTTTTTTTTTCGAGTAGTCATAAAAATGGATAATTCATCTATAATTTGGGTTTAGAGACGAAAATATGGTTTTCTTCGCGGTCCCCATGGAAAATTCGTTATAATTATTTTATCGAAGTAACATAAATTTATACAGTTTGATGGGATTTTTCGTGCATTCTAACTGTTATAAATTTATGAAGAGAAAAAAAACGAAATAAATTGCGTCGAGGAAGAAGTCGAATCGTAAAAAGAAAAATTAAAAAAATTTCCGAGCCTTTCATTTTTTTTTTTTCGAGTCGTCATAAAAATGCGTAATTCATCTATAATTCGGGTTTAGAGACGAAAATATGGTTTTCTTCGCGGTACCCATGGAAAATTCGTTATAATTATTTTATCGAAGCAATTTAAATTTATACAAGTTGATGGGTTTTTTTTGTGCATTGAAATTGTTATAAATTTATGAAGAGAAAAAAAAAAAAAAGAAATAAATCGCGCTGAGGAAGAAGTCGAATCGTAAAAAGAAAAATTGAAAAAATTTCCGAGTCTTTCATTTTTTTTTTTCGAGTCGTCATAAAAATGGATAATTCATCTAGAATTCGGGTTTAGAGACGAAAATATGGTTGTCTTCGCGGTCCCCATGGAAAATTCGTTATAATTATTTTATCGAAGCGACTTAAATTTATACAGATTGATGGGATTTTTCGTGCATTTTAACTGTTATAAATTTATGCAGAGAAAAAAAAAAGAAATAAATCGCGTCGAGGAAGAAGTCGCGATGTGAACCTCGATTTCCGGTTTACACTCGTATACACACCAAGTTAAAAAATTAATATGATAAAAGTTAATTTATTCCATACCCCGTCTTGGCTACTCGTGCGAAAGAATCCTCTTATACTCACCTTCTTCTTATTTTTCATGAGATTCGCATCCCGTGAGTCCTGAGCGTTACCGGGTGCTCGGCTTCCCCATAATTTTAGGGCCATCCGTGCGTAGACGCAAGATATTACCGAGAGCGGTGTGAGATACTGTAGAAATCCCAGGAGTGCCTGATAAGTCAGCATCGCCGGCTCCGACATGTTCTCATTCCGGCAGAATGGTTTTAGATGAAGTCGACCACCTTGAAACACAATTTGTAGCGAAAAAAGTCGTAAGAAATTTTATTTCCCAAAAATTCACGCTTTCCTTCGGATTTATCGAAGTATTAGTAACGCGATGAAGAATTTCTATGTCGGCAGGAATTCTATTTAAAAAAAAATCAATCGAGAAAAACAATATGCTAAATACCACCGTCAGTATCGGTGAAACGAAAAAAAATGGTTCTTTTTTCGACAAACGAAAAAAATGGTTTTATTTCGTTAAAAAAATATTTTTTTTCTAATTCGTATTTTTTTTCTTGCCGCCTAATATTTTTTTTATTGATTGATGAACAAAACTTTATCGGTGATATCAGAAATTAGATAACTATGAAATAAGTAATCGACGAATGTACATGAAATGAGATAAATTCTCACGATCCTCCGCAGCTTCATCTCTAAGTTTCTTCGTTGCCGGAAATTTCACAATTGAACAGCTGAATGCTCTATGCTTGTTACGGTACTTCGAGCTTTTGGAAAGTTGGCGCTCGAGTTAACTTCCGACGCCTTCGAACTGTGTACCCGCAATATATGCGTGTAGAGAAGTTTCCTTTATATTCGTATATATATTATTCAATTTGAGATAATCGAATAATAATTCATAATGGACGCTTCGGCTCGCGTTTCTCCTTCGAGAATTTGAAGCTCGAGGTCTCGTTGGAATTTCGCGAAGGTCCATTGTTAGCTAATACGTTAGCAAACTATTCGAATTTTATCGGACCGAAAATGATGGCTGTTAAGTGGATTTAGAAACGGCATGAAGTGTGGGAAGTCTGAGTTTCGCTGTAGTAACGATCTCCTCACGAATCAAAGCCGCTCATGATTATTAATTTTGATCGCTCATCGCTTGAAATTGAAATCGTCTTTCGTGCAAAATAATTTCGCGCTGACTTCGCCGGCTAAATTGGACGAAGGAGACGACGAGAATTTTTATTACGATAGTCGCTCGAGGCATGTAACGAATTTTTCAGTACAAACGCGACGCTTTAAGCATTTTTTTTGTTCTTCCCACGTAATCTACGGTATTACCGGTTCAGCTGCAGACCATGTTTTCACAATGAAAAGCGCATTTTATCCACTTCGTGAGCACGCAGCGAAATTCTTTTTAATTTTACGCAAGAGGAGGTAATTTTTACGACGGTCGTGATAATAACATTTTCAGAGAAGCGCAATAAAGTCACTACTATCATGGTGCACACAAAATTGCTGGGAAAAAGTTTTAACGTGCAACGAAATTCTTTTAATAGCAAGTTGCCGGACTTTAACAGATTTAATTCCAATTAAAGTAGATATATTTCAGTCCACGAATATACGCAGCGGAAAGAAGACACTCGCAACCCCAATATTTTTCTTTTTTTTTCTTTTTTATATGTATATATTTTTTTTTTAATCCTCAAACTTTTCACAAACGTAACCTGACTTTTGGCCCGCGAGCGTCGAAAATTGTAGTCGAAAGTATTCTATTTCGATATCCATTTGATATCCATTTTTTTCATATTTTTTTCAAATCGATATGACGATATTCATCGTTCGACGAGTTATGTCAAAAAACTTCTATCGATAGGTGTATAGAGAAAACGGGAACATAGCATAGACGGGAAACCGTCGAAGCATAGTGCATGAATCCTATAGACGCGTCGAAAAAAGTGATATACGCACAGCGCACATTATTTCATAGACCTTTCGGTGATGGTATTCCGGGTTCATATGCACGGAATGCGCGAAAAACGTGTTTTTATTTCAATATCTTTTTCGATTTATTCAAGTGTTCATTTCGCATAAGTTGGAGAAAAATGAGAGAAAATTGCAAATACTTCTCGATGGTATAAAAATCTGAAAGAATTCATGCATATTAAAGGTACTGAAAAGATTAATTTTGCATAATAATAATTCCAAAATGTTATTAACAAATCGATGAAAAAATAAATTGGTCAACAAATTTTCCCGGAAACCCAACTTTTTTTTTTATAATAATGATTCGTTCATTGTTCTAAATACGTATAAATTTTTTCAGATTTAAATTTTTTTTTGAATTTCGTGTTTTTTTCACACATTTTTTCCATATAAAAAAAAAATTCAAATCAAATTGAAAAATCTGAAAAAATGCATACGTATTCAGAAAAATGAACGAATCATTTTCATTAAAAAAAAGTTGGGTTTTCGGGAAATTTTTTTAACAATTTATTTTTTCAACAATATGTTAATAACATTTTGGAATTATTATTATGCAAAATTAATATTTTCAGTATCTTTGATATGCGTGAATTTTTTCAGATTTTTATATCATCGATAAATATTTGCAATTTTCCGATATATTACACTGCGATATAGAACACAGCTTGCGAGATTTTATTCGAAAGCTCTATATTGCATTGTTCAACTCAAGAACGAGCGACGGATCGCTCGGGACATTACTTCGCGTGTATAAAATTCCAGCGAAATCGTAAAAGAGTACTTTACAGGAAGTACTGGAAAAACGAAAAATGGTTTAAATCCGATTGAATTCTCTTTCACACGCGTATAATTTCACATATATCTGCAGTCTCTCTTCCATCAACCTTTTCAAGAATCTCTTCACATTTTCCCGTAGAATATTAAACGTATTCGAGGAGAGATAGAAACCATTCGCACCCATGCGGCGCTCCAAACGGAGTTGTCTGCTTGCGGAATGTGGGCGGCACTACCCTATCCAGTGAGAGTTAAATTCGATTGAAATTAATCAAAGTTTTTGCTCTTTTTTTTCCTGTAGATGCACTCGTATCGAGTGAATAAAAGCTTTTAAGTAATTCGTGCGAAAAAAAGCTGTAGCGAGGCATACTAACGTTCATTTTCATTGATTGAAATTGGTACAACCGTTGCTGCGCTGTTGTTCCGAACGTATCGCACGAAACAAACCTCCAATTGCTCTCGAAGCGATTTCGAAGTGATTCAATTATGTGCGCGAAGTTTCACTGTGTTCGTCAGTATTAATAGGATTTGTTGGCATTTTTTTCTTTAATTACGAAACGCTTTATTATTCGTACAGTTGATAAAAAGTACCATGAAATTATTTTTTAATTCAAAAGAAAGATGATACGTACTTGACTCGGCGGCTGTGCCTTCCGGCACCATAACAACCCTCAAAGCCGCTCCCATTGGTGCTGCTAAAGCTCCACTGAGCAACCAGATCCCAGCGATGACGATCTTTGCTCGGAGTTTGCTGGGTCTCGCGCTGCAAACGATATTCTCTTATTAACTTGTTTTGCAATGCGTCTTTATGTCGCGAAAATGAATTTCTAAATGCAGAGGATAAAAAAAAACGCAAGCGGCATCTTCGAATGTTATTCCGGAGCTATTCGGTTCGGTACGGTTTACTCTGCAAACAGTCGACTCGAGAAAAGTCGGTATTTTCACCCCTCCAATCGTCTAATTTTCACATCTGTCTGTGCTGTTTACTCTTTTACGTATCTGCTGCGCATCGCTTGAATCCCAATTTTCGTGATGATCCCACCGTCAGTTATAAAACGTTCAGTGGTTTTAATAGCCGACGTTTCGTTTGATCGTTAAATGGACTACGAAATGAACATCTCGCGGCGCCGTTTCCCTTTGAAAAATTTTGTATTTTTTTTTTTTTTTTTTTTTTTTTTTTTTTAATTACGTTAGTCAAAGATTGGAACTTCCGGTGTCGAAGGTCAGGCGAAAATGTTCCCTTTACATATGGTTAACGTCCGAACCGAACGCAGCGATGCGAGAGAATTTTAAGAATCCTTTTATTTTTTTTTAGTCGCGTTAATCAAACGCCTCCGGATTTCCCGTATTAAAACTGACGTAAGAGTTATATTTTTCACGATTTCACGATTTAAAGTAAACTCGAGCGTAGGACTTTTTTTTTTTAACTCTCGAGAATAACTGAAGAACGCAGTGAAAAAATATAGATTTGCGGGTAAAAAAAAAACCCACGAATTTCAAGCGTACAAAAGCAAACTTCCGAAAACGATATTTTTTCGCAACACATCGTAAAACGGGTATCCGGAAAATGCAAAAATAGTGAACCATCTGTCGGTAAAAAAAACATAACATTTTTAAAAATCTCGGAACTGACCTCAGAGGCTTCAGAATAGCGCGATGTCGGTCGACGGCGATTGCCGTGAGCGTGAAGACCGATACGTTGACGCAAAGCACCTGTACGAAGGGACAAAAACCGCACATAAAGTGCGGCAAGTTCCATCGTTGCAGTAGCGCAGCCTGAAACTAAGAAAAATACGAACCCACGTAGGATAAGACGACACTGACGGAGACTGATATCAAATTATGCAGCTGTTTGCCATAGGAGATAGTAGCAGTGAAACATAGAGTACGAGTTTGTGGATTTAGGTCTCCCAATCTGTGATTCCCGACGCCACAGTTTCTGTTTCGTCGGCAATCACAACGTAGCGATATATCTCCGGGGCCTCTGGGGTCAGTTTGCAAACTTTAGCAAGTGCATCCCACTCATCAGTCGCTCTCTCGCGTCTGTAAACTATACGGTACTCGTACCTGAAACGGAATTGCGAAGAGACCGATGACGATGTCCGCCAATGCAAGATTCGCAATGAAACAATTAGTGACGCTCTGCATTCGTCGGGATGTTGCGACTATCCACATTACCAAAGAGTTACCAGCGACGGCGAGAATCGATATGCTCCCGTAACACATGCTGAGGAGCACAATTACTCCCGCGGGAACATCGTACAGGTCGTCTGTGAAGTTAAAGATGGATCACAATATAATAATTTCTATCGCTCTGCGATTCTTATACATTATTCCCAGAATTCCACACATTGGTCTGATGAACCCGAAAAGTTTCAAGAAAATCTTGAATTTAAAAAAAAATTCTCGATTTATGTTTCGATAAATTTTGAAAACGTGTAATTTCTATAATTTTTAATAGATCGATATTGTACGTCGTGTACTTTCCTTACATTCTGATGTTTCGATTTTACTACAATTAAACTTAAATATTAATAATATAAAAATAAAAAAAAAAAATAAATTAAAAAAAAATTAATCAACTAATATAAAAACTTATAAAAACTAATTAATATTTAATATTATTAAATATTCATTTTTTTTTTATTATTTTATTTTTTTAATATTTAATATTAGTAAATATTCATTTCTAACGAAGTTTCGCAACGATGGCGTCATCGGGTCTCTCAGACCTATGTGTGGAGAGCTAAACAGGTGTAGAAATATGTCCGGTGTTGTCGGCTTATTTTTGGGACACTAAAATTTATCTCATAAATCGTTTGCTCGACAAACTGCATATTTTTTTTTAAATTCATTTTTTTTTAAGAATTTTTGCCAATTACATTCCTGGATGTTTAAAAAAAAATGTTCGATTTTCTGCGAGTTTATTTTTTCCATAACTCCGAACTTTATTACGCGGCGATGCGCAACGCGGATCTCCCGGTTAACGGGGTTTCCCGGGTTAACGTTACAATACTAAACATGAATCGAAACGCGTAATTCTCGCAATGCAAATTCCATCAACGTGTCGCCCAACAGTTATATTTATTACATTCCGTCATATCGAATTCGCTATAAACAAATATAAAAAACCCGAACAGTCAGATTTCACGGTAAAACGCATAACTCCCGTGTTTTGCTCGGCGGGCAGTCGAGAGTTAAAAACTTCAATATGATATTTTCAATTTCCGAAAAAGATTTCATTTGAATAGCAAATTCAAACAAAATAAACATTGATTTTCGATAAATATACTACGCATCGATAAAAAGTCCGCGAAATGTTTGCAGAATTGTAGAATTAAATAATACCGAACCCGTCGCATGGCAATGGCAATATTTATTCGCGCAATTTGCAAATAACTTCAAATGTCTGAACCACGCGTTACGGACGCGATAATTTATCTTCATTAGCCGAAACGAGCGCTCCGCACGCTATTCTTCAACTTTTGATGCTAATATCCGATGAACAACTGTTAAAACGCTACTGAAATAACCGTATAAATTGAAAATTTTACTCTTCACACTAATCGATCTCAGGATCGGTAAGCGACTGTATTTTTTTTTCTAATTTTTTTACCCCTTTCGTTAATCACTTAGCTGCGCGATGTGTTAAATCCGAAAATTTTTTAGCGCAACCAATTGTAGAAAAATATATTTACTGCTTCATAGAAATTCGAACACTAAATGTACTTTCACGTTCATGAAAAAGCAAAGCGCGCATTTCGCGATGTTTTTTTCCACGTAAGCCGTTAGCGTCAGCGACTGAACTTAAAGAGAGATTCGGTAGCATCTCGAGTTCTCGTATTTCGTACGGAAATATTTTCTCTAATGATTGTTTTCAAGTTGCGAAGGTAGATATTTGAATCTCCTATTGAGAGATTCGTGGAAATGCAGTGTGGAGAGAAAATTTCTCCGGTAGAGAAGGACGAGAGGTTCGAAATACGAGATTGCAATCGGGAATACGATATTTTCATATCGCACTTCGCATGCATTCCCTCTGATAGTAAAAGTCAGGTGCGTTCGAGAAAACTCGTTTGTATTGCGAATTGGACAGGAAAATGTTCGCAATCGGTTCTTCAAGGTTATCTAAGGGCATAAAAGGAGTTTCCGGAAGACTTATTTGGTCGGAATGTGGATCTTGGTTAAGGCCTCTTGAGTAGTAGGTATCGTCTCTCTTTCTCATTCTTTTGGCGATCGCTCTCACGGGGAGATCACGTACAACCGGAAATCCGTATGCAAGAAAAATGAACTGTTTTCCTGTAGTCGTGGGATACGCGTACCGGGTACGTTGTTGTCGGAAACAGCGGGTATTGTGAATTTTTTTACAAGCGAAATTCCACAAGGATCTCGTAGAAATCCTCGGGTCGCTATAACTCGGTTTATTCTTTTTTCACGTCAACCGTGAAAAAAAAAAAAAAAACACGTTTGAAGGTCTTGCGAAACATCGCGAACAATCCCCATCAGTATATGGAATTTTCATTGAAATTCAACTAACCGGACATTTCGCGTCGGATTTTTTTTTTTTTTTTTTTAAGACATCGCGACGCTCTCGAAATTTAAATTCATGAGGAACCATTGCGTAAACGTGATAAGGGTGAACCGCCGGCAATCTGTACGCGTAGCTGCAGCGGAAAGTTGAAAAAAATCGATTGAGAAAACTTCGTCGGTAAAATATTTTCGTAGAAATTGGAATTTCGTAGAAAAACAAAATGGCGGATTTTAAACACGCGGTAAATTTAATATACCCCTTTAGAATTAGTTATTTGTTCGAAATACGGAAGAAAAACATGATTATGTGTTGAAAACTGAGATAAAAAAAACGTCGACCTGTAAAGATCGTATCGGCAAAAATGCCGATGTCAAGCAGAATTGATGAGCTTCGCAGATCGTAGGCCGCGTTAGCGAGAAAGTCCGTTCCAGCAGCACAGACCAGAGATAATCCTCTCCCATATTTCTACGTATGTGTCGCCCGGTGACCCGAGAAACTTTGTTTGAGATCGCGATGGCCCAACGGAAATGGCGAAACGACGATAAATCGACAAAGTCCGCTCACCGATTACGAAGCGATCCGTAAGCGAGTGATCCCGTGTGAAATATCGCCAGTTGTCGTTACACGAGGGTTTGCACGATTTTGCACAATATTGCTGGCGAAGCTGCATCGGCAAAAGTACGAATAACAACAGGGAAACTTTGTCGGGGAATGAGGAAAAAAATAAAAAGTACCGAATCCCGCTGTGTATATGTGTCGTAGGATTACGAGGGGTGAGAGAAAGCGGCAACGCGAAAAGCCTCGGAGAATTTGTCCGGAAGTCGCGAGACATTTCGAGAGGGAGGCGAAGCGCGGATGTGACGAAATAGGGTAAAATGGAACAAAGCCGGAAGTGACGTGGCAACACAATATTAAATGTATTTCTCGTATTTTTTTTTTTTTTTTGCGAATTATTTCCGTGACAAGCGAGTGAGATATCCGGTTTATATTGTTACACATGTCTTTTATCAATGTTGGGGGAGAATTTTACGGGCTAAAAGCTCGTAACGGCATGCGTGTCGAGATAATGTTTCATGGTGCGTGCGATTTTCGTGTGCGTCAACCTTACCGTACACATCGTAGGAGGTGCCGTTGCTGTTGTTGTTGACCCAATAAGTAGTATTTAGCATCGGCGGCCAATACGTGTCGGGATCCCCATCCTCCGCAGACCACGAGGTGTTCATCCTGCGGCACTAAACTCCTGAAACACAGATCCATACTAATCACCATTTGAGTTAATGGAATTCAAAGCTTGAGGCGCGCATGCGTATAGGGACCCGGATAACATTTGGGCGTTAGGAGCGCTTTAATTAGGTCATCAAACTTAGACAAACATACTGAAGAGTAGTGCTTAAGGTGACGTGAAAAGGAGATATTCATCAACGAAACCGGTAATGAACGCTATTTCGTAATCGCGTAGACATTTCCGGAAAAAGAAAATCGTGTTTTCCAGCGGAATAGAAAGAGAAGCGGAAAAAGACAATTTCTTTTTTTATCAAAAATGTTTATAGTTTCAAAATGGCATTCATTACAATTTTTGCTAACAACTGAGCGCAGGATGAGTGGCGGAAGGGTGTTTCACATCATCTCAAGACGTATCCGCATTTGCGGGCGAATTTCGACGAAACCGTCGGAAAATTGTCGGCTATGATGACGGAAGTGTTGTCCGGAAGTGGAAGTGTTGTTGTGTGAAAAAGAAAATCGTGTTTTCCTGCGGAATAGAAATAGACGCGGAAAAAGACAATTTCTTTTTTCATCAAAAATGTTTATAGTTTCAAAATGGCATTCATTACAATTTTTGCTAACAACTGAGCGCAGGATGAGTGGCGGGAGGGTGTTTCACATCATCTCAAGATGTATCCGCATTTGCGGGCGAATTTCGACGAAACCGTCGGAAAATTGTCGGCTATGATGACGGAAGTGTTGTCATATACAAGATGGATGGCTTTTTTTTTTGCTCCCTTCGAATTCGCATTTGGAGTTATAAGAAGTTGTACCGTGGATTCTGTGGTTTTGATTAAAAAAGAAATCTATTGCGGAAATTTCTCTATAATTTTTGCATCAATTGCTGATTTTTCCACCTCTTCCGTTGCCTACGTGCAGTTCTGTAGCCTGCAATTTGCTCACTTTAATACACCTTAATACTGTAATTACAAAGTCGTTAGCCGAATATTGATACCCGATAATAGGGACATTGTCGCCATTTTCGAAACGAACGATTTGTAATCAACAGCTTTTCATGGAATTACGTACTTCATAGGCGAAACAACACGTTCAGGGAACTCAGTGCCCTATTTTCCTTCCGCAATTTCTGTTATCCGCGTATATATATTTATATATATCCTCATATACATGAATAAACACCTCCTGACCTCAGTCACTCAGGTCGGCGGAGATAGCTAGTTGCGTTTACGTTAAATTCGCGACACTGATGGTATGCATGGATTCATTATAACGGGATAAATTGATCAGACGGAATTCTTCGTAGCGTTAAAATCAACTTTCGTTAGCTACAGATATAACTTGGAAACATTGCCAGCAAAGTGGACAACAAACTCCATAAAAGAATACATTAAAAAGATGCAAAAGTTGCTTTTCTCTCGGCTACCCGTGGCTCGTCGGTAATGAAAGCATTTTTTTTTTTAAAGGCGCTGAAACTTTTCCGCGGAAATGAAATTAGCGCTCACCGTGTTATTTAGGTCTATCGTTTACGTTAATTTATTTTTAACCCGAATTATTTAGGACCCTTAAAAAGCGACGAGTACAGCTTTCTTTACGGACTTTATTTGTTGGACATAATCTTACGATGAATGAACACACGATGAATGAAAAATTTCATTCATATCTTCTCAGACATTCAATATTCAAGTAAACCTTGAATAATTGAAGGTTATCCCAAGTACTTTGAACTTACGTCGAAATTCTGCGAACTTTTCGTCTCAAACGTCCTCGAAGAATAATGAACACACCCTTCGCCCGTATTTTTTTTTTTTTTTTTAAGAAATCACTACAAAGAACGCAACAAAGGAACGTCGTTGTATTAAAGGTGTTCTCTATTAACCCCGAGCATCGATTATTCAAGTGCGAGACTCTCGTCTCTTTAACTTCACCCTTTTGATACTCATAGCACGTAATAATGTATCATGCAGGTTTGTGAATAAACGGGGTTTAGTGATGTATCGATGTTTTCACGGCGTCTCATGATTGATTCGTAACTCACCGAAGAAAATGTATCGCTGATGATATAATAGGCTCGCATATTTTTTGCTGCGAAGGATCGAAATTGTATTTCATTTCAGATTTTTTTTTTCCTTCGTGCGTATTTTTTTTTTTTTTTTTTCTTTTTTTTTTTGCCTCACGAAATCGAGTTCACGAGAGTCTCGGGTGTGAATTTGAAGAAGGGTTTGAAGGATCTTTGGCCCGTTGGTAACACAATTCTGATATCTATTGGAATCTCGTATCAGTCCCACGCTGGGTTTGGGGGATATATGGGTTGCGGCACGATAACGGATGTGAGAATGGGTACGCGGCTAGATATTCCCAGAGGGAATGTCGATATGCTGTACGTGGTCGACGGATAACCGAATGCCTTCGCGACTACGAACGTTCGGACACGAAGCTTTATTGCTCGCGAAAACCTACACTTTTATTGTGTACCGACATGTTCGCCGTCGAGTATCGCATCAGCGTTAATGCGACTAAAAAAAAAAAAAAAAAAAAAAAAAAAAACCGCGAAGTCGTTAGAGAGAAAATATATCACAGTTACGACCCTTTCGTTTATTCGAGAACTGTCCTCACGTACGCACTTTTCTCGCGTCGTGCGTATTTTTCTTCCGATCCAATTAACCCTTCAACACTTGGGCGGAGTTCCTCCGACCCGAGCGTTCAAACTTCTATGGTACATACTACGATAATGGTAGCCGTATGCCATACCAAATACCCTTTCATGCTCGACGATGCCCCGCGGCGACGGAGCTGCTTAGCTTAACGCCCAGACAATGACTATCGTCCCCAAAGGGAAGACTAGCGTCCCTGGAAACTATGGCAAACAATTGGCTTATTAAAAAACAGATGCAGCATGAGCAGAATACGGCATATCGAAAGGGGTGCGAACGGTTAATGTAATGCAAATTACCACCGTCGGTAATACATCGAAACTGTGATTAAAAATGATAGTAGAGCACATCCCCGCTTTTTTTTAACTCGACGGGACCGGACGCATTCGCTATTCTGTATTTCCGGTATTTCTGTTTTTCCTCACTTCCGGTCAATTGCTGCCGGTAGGGGTATACGCGTCCGTAGATACAAAACCATGGCGTGAGTCTGCGCATGCGCAGCGCTCATAATGCGGTGGGCGGACGCAGGGAAAATGCAGTTAAGCGAAACCGTTGCCATGGTAACGAGTTAAAATAAATGGGCAGTTGAGTTAATAAGTGAAGTTAAGAAAAGAGGGGTTTCACTGTATTTAATTCACGAAGAAATATTATTTTCTTTTCCTCAAATGTTTATAATCCGAAAATGACATTCATAACAGTTTTTGATTTGTCAATATAAATTTTTTTTTATTTTACGGATCGAAAGTCGCGAATTTTCGATACGTTTTCCTCGAAAGACCGAAGATAGAAATACTAATTTTGCATTGTTTAAAAATCGGAATTGTTTGTGAAATAGAAAAAAATTCTCAAAAAATTCATATTTATTCAGAAAAATGTACGAATCAATTATTAAAAAAAAAGTTCGAGAAAAGTTCAACCATTTGAAACGATTTTTTTGACAAATACTTTTCGAATCTTACGATTCACTGAGAATCTACCGAAACACCCTCCTTAAAGCTTTCAAACTCACAGATATTTCGTTCGGGAGCTTTCAATATTATTGATTGTTCGCGACTAATCAGGATTCCCAGAAATATTGAAAATGAATAACACCGCAAATAATTATCACTGTCTGGCGCCTAAAGAACAGATGATGCTTAGCGAGATTCGGGTTCGACAATATAATCCGCGTCTTTAACTGTGAAGGTAGTAGAAGTTCGATTAATAAAGTATTCTCGAGACGTGCGTCCGCGGGGACGGTCAAGGTCACCTTTCGCAAACTCCTAGTTCTTCCCCCGGTCTCTGTATTATATACCTCCCGGCATAGAAGTTTACTTTCTTATATTTCACGGTCGCGTACGTACAATCAATCACGATGATCGGAATTCGGAAAGAGCGAAGGATCGCGGACCGTCTGATCCGTGGAAGAAATGCGAGCGAAAAAAAAAAAAAAAAAATGATCCAAACCTCACAAAGGGGTTAAAAATGATATTCATTCTTCAAAATTTGTCGACCGAGAAATTTTTCACGAAAGTCCATGACACTTTTTTCCGTACGGAAACGACCGCGCGAGACCCACATATTGTCAATTTTATTGGTAACATCGATTTTTAATCTCCCGTCACTCTTCAACGTAACATTGAGAGCAATTTGATATGAATGTATCGACCGTGTAGCGATGGATGTATTTTTTTCGTTGTTTATCACAAGCGCGGCATACGGGTCGTCGCGGCTTACGTTCATTGGTCCAACCGCTCGAGGGAGAGCATGAAATTTTGTCGCACTGTACCGCACACTGGTGCGTTGTCTGCGTTTGCCGTCAGACAAAAGGAATATTGACAAAGGACTCCGCGACTATGTTTCTCGGCGCTCGCATTCCACAATCTATTTTTACATTCCCGTCGCAAGTTTAATGAATATTCAAAGTGTTGTTTTTGTAGTTACCAATTATGATACGTGGATCGTAAATTAAAAAGCTCATAATACAGCAGGTAAACAAGTCACGAGAAAAAAAATTCAAAAGAAAAACAAAAAAATTCAAACAATGCGACAAAAATGAAAGATTGCATACGCCATTTTCACAATTGGACACAAGAGAATCGAGTTTTTGTCTGACAATGGATAAAAATTTCGAGCTCACGAGGTTATTTTAGTTTGAAAATTAAATTCCATAAAAAATTCCTCCATTTTTTTTCATCCGGTATATGACGCAAATAATTCTGCTTTTGCGGGCTGTATGCGCATCGTATTGCAAATAATTTCAAATATTTCCATAATCGTGAATGTTTGGTCATAGAAATTTCCTGCAATGGTGCATTTTACGTATTAAAAAAAAAAAGTATTCAAATAGAGTTTGAAAAGTAAATTTTTTCAAATTCCCAACCAAAAGGCCGATTTGCAAAGAATTTCAAATATTTTCCAATGAGATACAATTCTGAAAAAAAAGATTTTAACAAAATTTAAAATACTCCCGATTGAAAAAAGAGTGAAATAACGATTCACATATCACAGTCGGGAGTTCTTTCAATTTTTTATTTATTTTTTTATCTATTTCATTCACGGGATGAGTCCGAGAGACGGAACGAGGGTTTTTTTTATTTTGTAACCATTTTTCATTCCGTACTTCTTGAAAAAGCCAAATTTTAATTAAAAACTGGACATTCGTGAATTTGAGGTTATACCGTATAGAGATCGAACGCCTTGCGGGCATCGAGCCACCGGGAGTCAAAAAATATATCGCAGAAAATGGCGCCCAATATTCGATATTCGATATCTCTAAAGGACTATTCCGTAAAACGCTTTTTCTCTTCGAATATTCAACTGATTTAAATTCTCTATTGCAAACAACATTGACCGTATCATAGGATCGCTGTATCAAATGCTGTTAATTAGTTTTTAGCCATTTTCGAGAACATACCGGACAACGAAATCGCTCGTCTCCGTGAAACGCATAACTCTCGTCTTTTTGCTCTGTCGGGCAGTCGGCAGTTATTATGTAGTTTTAACCCATTTTCGAGAACACACCGGACAGCGAATTTTTTCAGATTTTTATCTTGGGTTTGAATTTTTTCTTTTTCTACACATTTTTTGCATATAAAAAAAAAAAATTTAAATCCAAGATAAAAATCTGAAAAAATTTATACGTGTTCAAAAAAAATGAACGAATCATTTTCATAAAAAAAAAAGTTGAGGTACCGTTAATTTGTTTAACAAGTTTTTTTTTCATCAATTTGTTAATAACTTTATACCATCGAGAAGTAGTTGCAATTCTCTCTCATTTTTCTCGAACTTATGCGAAATGAACTCTCAGCAACCGATCCTCCTTAACGCTCCGCGAAGTATACCCCATTAACGTTATATATTTTCAGTTGGCATATACTGTGTTTCTGACTTATGTCAGAAGCTTTGACTTATATAATTAGCACCTGTACGATTGTTCAATCGCTCGAGTGTAAACGATGCGCTCCGCTCTCGGTTGGCTACACATATATATCAACGCTTCTAATTTCCCGAGAGTCGAACATTGCGAAAGATTAGTATTCCATTCTACAAGATATCATCGTAGCTATTGTACAAAAAAAATTATTTTTAAATAAAAAAAATATATTCAAAATAATTAAATTCAACAGAATAGACAAATTTCGACCCGACAAATCATTCTCTTGTTATTATTGTAATTATTATACGACTGTAGTAACAAAATGTCTACTAATTAACAATGGGATGCTACAAGGAGATGAACAGCAAGACGGTAATTACAGCAACAAAACGCTGTGTAAATTTGTTTAATTTATGATGGGAGTCGCAACCAACTGTACCATAAACAGTTTCGGCATCAAAGGCTTTTTAGCGAATGATAACAGTCGTACACTGCGGAGTTTATCTCTCCGTCTATTGTAGAACCAACGAAGCTTTGTAATGGAATTCGCAATGATTTGAAGCGAAACACGATGGCACTACAGAAGTGCTGAGTAGAATGAGCTTTGGGTTGAGTTGCAAAGTTTCAATAAGATTGCGTTGTTCGCGAAAGTGGAGCGCAATCAAAGCTCATTGCACCTTTTTTAATGCCAGTATCACCTTTGAATCGGGAAATCTCTACATATATATGTATACAGTGTTATAGGTAACACTTACCTATAGCTGTGATACAGTTCCTACTTTTTCAATTGAAACGAACAACAGCCACATCGGCGGCTATACAAAGTTCGTAAGTTTCAAAACTTTTCGTGTTCCTACGAGGCGTGCGTTTCCCCCACATCCGTTTATTATTCACCGTTAGTCGCGTTGGTACCGTCTCTGCAAGCACACGTGCAAAGGTAGCGACGTAACTCACCAGTGGTACTTCGAGAAATTCTGAGACTAAACTGTAAAAACAGCGGACCGCGATAGGCGAAAAAAAAAAAAAAAAAAAAAAAAATTCCTAGATCGCGCAAACTTTTCCATTCTATCGCGAAGCGGCATCAGCCGTGGAGAAACAAGTCTGGCAAATGTTTGAACATAAGGCGGACATTTTCCGCCTGAGAACGCTCGGCTTTTATCTGCCAAACTAAACTGTAAACATAATGAGACCAAAAATTAACCATCGTACGTTGCTGTTTTAAAAATTCAGAGTTTTCATGGATATTTATCGGAATATCGTAAAAAAACATCCTGAATGAGTCACAATTTGACTTGAAACTCATTCATCGTCCATCGTATTATTATTGACGTCGTATTTTTATTTAAATTTTGAATCATCAAAAATACTGAAATTCCAAAAAATTCCGAAATACCAACGGAGATCAATCATTTTTATCTATAAATTTTAGCTATGAATCTATTGCAAAATTTCTATTTTTTTTTAATCGATGTAATCGACCCATGATTTCGACATTATACTTGCGGATTTTTTTCTGTCCGATAATGTCGAATAAAATGCATTAAAATCTTGAAAAAAAAAAAAAAAAAAAAAACCAATGATTTTCTTCTCGTTTCCGCTATCGTGTTAATCAATTAAAGTTCACTTCCGTCCCTATCGTTATCGGGCTTTCCAACCGCAAACGATTTCACGTTATGCTCCGCGGTTTCTTTAAACAGCTCGAATCTTTTACTTTCCGTATCTGGTCGCTACTCAATTATTTCTCGCGGCATTTCCGATTCGGAGACATTTCCATTACACAACTCCGAAGTGGATCTCTTTTGCTGAATAAAATACGAATCTCGTATATTTACGAAAAACTTTCCGATAAACTTTTCAGACGCTAATTAAACGTCGGATTGTGTCCACAGTTTCGACGACAAGGTAATTAAAGTCAATAAAATGTCAATAAGTAATTGTCAATAAAATTCTGTCGATGCGTTTTAATGGCATATGACAAAATGTTCGTTTTATAGCCAAAATAAGGGGAAGTGTCGTAGGTTCCTGACCCGGAAATTAAGCGTTACTCTCTCATACAGCGTTGAAAGGGAAACCTTTCAACGTCGCTGTTTGGCAAGGGGTGTGGTAAAGGGTTCGAGACACTCAAGTAAATGAAAAACGTGGACATCGCGGTGTGCGCGGTAACGTATTCGGCAACTCTTTGATATTTCGGTAACCGACGTCACAGTTTTCACAGTCCGCCAGCGGTAGATCCACAGACCTGAATCCGTTTTCCCACATTGTAATATCAACACGTGTGGTACCTACGATCGTTTTACAGAAGCTGAGTGTGTAACATTATCACATGCGAAATTGTTAAAACGATCGTTACGTGACACTCGAGAGGCATCACCTTGACGCTAAGAGGGGCCAATTATACCGACCCTTTCATCGTCTATATTTAAGGGACTCTCCGAGCATTAATAGTCGCGTAAAGGTATTGCAAAGCAGTTATCAGTTATGGATACCTATTAATCTGATAAAATTCTGTTCCATTCTATTCAATTGTTATCACGAATGATCGCGGTGCAGATATTATTAAAACAAACCATAAATTTCTGGGGTCGAATCATAAAAATAAAATCGTTCCGGTAAATCGTCATTTCCGGTCATACGGCTCACGATAAATATCGCAAAGCCGACGTGTGACAATATCTCGTTAGTCTCAAGATATGCCGAGAAAATGGTGATAAGACAATTTTCTCGAGGGAACAATAACTCGTTTATTACGATTTCTCCCTTCTCGTACGATCCCTCATCTTTCTCTCCATGTGTTTCTTCCGCTGCGAAGCGCAAGCGGCTATTAAGTGAGCTTACGAAAGTAGAGGGTTTCGGCTTTCCCCGCTGTTGCTTAGATATAGGCGCAGACAAGAATCTGCCTATTACTCCCTTTTGTTCGCCCGATATTATTCATCACAAGAGATCGCGATAAAGTTACGGTGAGAAAGCTAATGCTGGAAAATATCACCGAGGATCGCGATAATTGGTCATTTGAGATAACGGCAAGAGAGAAAACAGAAGATGATACATTAGTCAGCGGAAGATTGTGACACTTGTTATATCTTCTCGGGGTGACGAGGGACCAACGATAACGAGAACGCTAACATCGCTACGAGGCGCAAGTTGAGTAAAAGAGAAAAATAAAAAAAAAAAATGACGAGAACACAAACAAAAATTGAAGAATTCGGCTCTTCGGAAACCTATCACACTTGCAACAAATTCTAGTAAAATGTAACATCATTTTTTTCGTCTCCGAAACGAGAAGTAATGTACCTGACGCAGCGATTTTTACGATGCTTCGGAGGTTTCTTTTTGTTTAATATTTCTTGTGAGTCTGCGAATAACTTCCCGGAAGCATAAACACCTTGTATAGGATGAATAGAAAGTATACAAATACTCAAAAACACTTTAAATTGTGTACTTTCATTGATGGCACAGAGCAAACATTCATTATGAATTTCCACACGCGTAGGATTAGACCCGCACTTAGGGTCGACGTATATATAGATGGGGCGTTTTTGACCAGTCATTACCTTCGAATTTTCCTTTCAGCTGTACAATATGGTCAATAAATTGTGAGAAAATTTGTATAGTAACCCTGAAGTATTAGTTAGTTATTTGATGCTTTGAAAAGAAATCAATTAACGACATCCGTATTATTATCTTCAAGAAAAGCATCCAGCAGCGTAGGCGGTTGGCAAAAAGTATCCTATACTTGAAGGCGGCTTACCATGCTTTTCAATCGATTACAGAATTACTTCAAATACGTAATTTCGAGAAAATCGCATTTACGTACTATTTACAACCTGAAAAAACCAGGAAAACTCCATTTTTCTTCTAAAGCTTTATTTTCGCAATCAACAAATTTTCAATTTTTCAATTTTCTTCCGGCGATTTGTTGAAAGAAATGCTCACCGTATCTGAAGTCAATGAGCGTTAATTCATTAAAGTTTCAGCAAAAATGCCCCATTTATAAAATAATATTACGGTGTAAGCATTTTGTATCAAAGTATTAATAAGATTACAAGCGAAGAGAACTTTTGTTTGTCGAGTAGAATATTGTGAATAGACGCTTCGCTTCAAAGACGCAGGTTAAGGAAAGAAAACTTGAAAAATCGGCCACTGCATCATCCCAGCATCGTAAATAGTGTCGTAAAATAATGTTACGATCTTACAGTTTTGTATTAAAGTTGTATTGAGTTTACAACCGGAGAGAATGTTTTCTTGTTGAAAAACAATGTTGTGGTAAAAGGGTTGAATTTTTATGGTAGCATGTTAGTGTCTACTATTCTATAATGGCGATTTTACGTGTTGGATATAAGAGCGGTAAGCACGAGAGTCTCATGTTGTTCCATGTCGTTAGACAATCCCGAGGCGCAGTAAAGTGTTTTACGTATCACGTTATCCATTGTGATATACTACAATAGACGGTACATTATAACTCCGAGAGATGCGCAAAGGATCCGTCGTCGTTGTACTCCGTACAATGTACATTTTAGCATTAGTTTTAACATGAGAAATCGCACCGTCAGTGAGATAATGCCGCGTAGAGGAATCAGGAGGACAGCGAGACGATGGTTTTGCTTTCAGTAAAGTACGCGGGATTATGTCTTAGTGAGGATATGATTAACGAACAGTTCAAAGGGTTCTCTTGCTAATACCACACATCGGCAGTCAAAGGAATCGGAGCTGTTCTCCTCTATGTCTTTTACTCTAATCATTGGATGATTGGTGGAAGGTTTCTTCTTTTGTGGCGTTTGTATTGAGTTGAAGCATTGGCGGTTCGAATTTATGCCTATAGCGCCTGTATGGATCTATTGATCCGGAAGAGAGAAAGAATATCGGGAAAATATGGCGAGAGGTACTGTTACGTCCCTACAAACTTCGGCTTAGTTTCATCGGGGAAAACATGAAAGAGCAATTTCTCGTTTGGGTCCCTTCTTTTATCGGAGACACAGGCCTCGTACTATCGTGTAGGTGCAGAAGCGTTGAAAAAGATCGAAACTCGATAGTCCCGTATATCAACCAGTTGTATGTTGAAACCGATCAATTGTTTCAATACTGACAACGTAAGCGATGTAATTGGAATGAGAATAACGTAAAGCGGTAACATGGGAGCCATAGGGACACATGGCGGACCAATTACGAAGGAGGCAACAGTATAAAACATAAAAAATTATGCATATTGACGTGAAAATAAAAAAATTTAAATCGAAGCGCTAAAAGATTTTTTATCGATCCTAAAAAATGTCGAATACTTTCGCATGAAAACGATTTACTATGCCGTTGTCACATATAGATTAACCATTGAAGGTGGAACCATGCTATGTGGGTTAACAAGCATCGAGTATTGGTTTTTTTTTTTTTTTTTTTTTTTTTTTTTTTTTTAACGATTCGATTTGTACATACAATCCGACACATTAATGACCGAAAACTTCGTGAAGCTTTAGCGAGATATCTGCTTCAAAAGCCATTTATTTTTAGATTAGTTTCGTAAATATAGATCGGAACGTAAATCATTGGATTTTCCCGCCGCGTTAACACATATGACACACATTCAAGACTCGTCGATGGAAGGTCAGACCGCACCACATGTAACCCTCATGGTTTACCGGTACAATTTAACAGACATCAATATTGGACGCTAATAGTTTCATGTGACACGAACGTGAGTAGAGCTTCGTGGCCACTGAAAAAAGCTATTACCGGTACAAAATTATCTGATGCTTATCGCGCCGCACTTCTTCGCGAGCGTTACAGAATTACGACGATAAAATTACTTTTTCGTTCGCGAATGCGCGAAGCCGCCGCTTCTTGGTTTGTTTTTACGTTCCAAGCGGGAAGGGTGTTCTCAACGGTTTAATAGATTTTCTCAGTTTCTGGTGTCACCGCCAACGGGAAATTGAAAACGACGGTTTATTCAGGTTTAAACGAGGTTTATAGTGCTTTTGTGTGTACATAAGCCGAATTCGACGACGCCGACCGATCACGAACTTTACGTGAAATACGCGTCCATATATATGCTATGTGTAGTGGATGAACAATCTTCGGTCGGCGTTTGTATTGCATTCGAATTGTGTTACGCTGCAGCCCTTGGGGATCAAAAGATAATTCTCATCTGTTTGCTTCCGGTCAGTTATTGTAAAGGAGCGCTTTTCGCTTAAAGTTTTCGCCCTCCTAATGCAGCCCCATGAAACTCAACGTTAATATCTCCCACATGAAAAATAAGGAAGTACAGAAAAAGTTCGTAGATTTTATCGTTTTTGCTTTCTTTAGTAGCGGCCGGGGTGCGGTTATACCCGGGAATTGCCACACTAAACAGAAAATATTGTCGAATTTTTCTTTCAGTATGTTTTCGATTATTCAAGCCTCTGATCATTCGGTTAAAAATTTTTGTTAAAATATAGCGCCATTTTTTTTTTTTTTTTTCGTAATTTTACGATGTATTGGAAATCTGTTAAAAAAAATGAGTCGCAGTTTATCGTTTTGACGAATGTATTTTTCAGTGCCCATGCTGTGTTCTAATTCTATAATCCACGTACTAATGTAGAACTATACGTTTCATATGGAAATATATGTTAAATTGAAATACATTCGTTCCATTTGCTACCCTCTGTATTGTTATTTGAATACGGATTCATTCGCGATTTAATAATATACAGTTAATTTCATGTACGATAAAACAAAGCCACACAAATAAGCGCGAGTCATGAAACGGAGCGCGCGAAAGCGATGAAAACTTGAGTTGAAATGCCACACTTGTGGGAAGATGCGGTCGCGATAAGAGGGTATTCATCGGCATTTTGCTACGCGATTGGCGGTCGATGTGGGCGAGGGATAGATTGAGGAGAGAAAAAAAGGTCGAACAGCCAAGCAAACCCTTTTCTGCCACTATGTATCGAGTGGCCCAATCCAATAACAATATTCTTTTGGCCGCTTTTCGCTGGAAATTTAAATATTTTCTTTACGAAGTTACAAAAAAAAAAAATTTGCTCATCCGATCCAGTAAACAAAATTATGCAAACAGATGCATAAATCGATTTCGCGTTTGGCAGTGATATCGAAAATAAATAAATATTATTTAACCCCTTTCGCAATACATCGGAATACGTATTTTCACCTCATGTATTTTGTAATACATTCAAATTGATTCTTGCTATTTGGTCCTTGTCTCGTCGATTGGAGGAGTAATGTTGAATAATTCGTATGAATAATGGTGTCATAATGTTAGCCCATTATGAATGAATGTATTCACATTATGAAGTCTTGTTACATGTAAATACCAATGTCGTAAAATCGAAAGCGGAGTTATCAAATTTCGGTAAAATCAGTGAAATTCAAATCTCTGGTTTCCATTAATATTAAAATTATTCCGTACATCATTTCCGAATCAATGAAGCGATTTGTGAATTACCCCTCCATTTTGCACAAGCAGAGTTCAAATATTGTCCGATTTCAGTGATGGACACGAAAAAACGATTCATAAATTTGTTTTAATAATTTTTTTTCCTTGTTTTTTTTTTGTTTTTTTGGCGAAAGTAAATATTTAAATTGCGGAACAAAAGAGCCAAAACAATATTATTATTGGATCGGGCTTCTCGACATATGGTGGTAGATAAAGGGTTTCGCTTGCCTTCGACCTTCTTTTTCACTTCAATCTATCCGTCGCCCACACCTGCTGACAATCGCGTAGCAACACCGTTTCTAAAATATTAATTGTCGGTTTCGTTGAGACAATATGTTGAATTATGCGGGTCAACAACTAAAGAAACAATAAACGCGAATTACAGCAATTAATCGCTAATGTAATCGTATCGTTTCTGATATCTATGAGTCGAAAAATAGCCTTTTGACATCGACCGGCGATAAAATTAAATACGAAGAGCTTTTTTTTTTGTTAAAAAGTCGCAGCTACAAGCTGATCTATATCGCGTCGATATCAGGTGTCCTTGAAAAGTTGTCCTTTATACCGAAGCGCCCGTTCGCGTTTTGCTCTCGAGAGATGTAAATGTTTGCACTTTGCATACACTGTGTGTTACTCTTAGCTGTAGAGGAGCGAACTTGTGATGACAAGACACGAAAGTTTATCTACTATCGTGTCTAAAATTTTTTAAAATTTTTTTATAAAAATAAAATTGATAAGTATGCGGTGTACGAAAAAAAAATTCAGTGCTCACTTTTCAAGTTTCACTCAACAGTTTGTATATAACTACGGATAATATTTATATACCATCCATTTTAGATATTCAAGTAACTATTTCAAGTGTAAGAGTACATTTCATTAATAGTTTTTGAATACAATAAAAAAATGTTTAATGGCTATGATTTCGATTTGATAAATAAAATTTAAATTATTCTACAAACTACGCGGAGTGTTGATATAATTGATATTTCCGGGGAAAAAAAAAATTCCATTGGATCAAATTTTTCTTTTTTTTTCCTGACTTCGATTTAACATATAGGGGAGTAATTACCGAAATTTGTATAGGTGAATCTTGCCATCACAAGCCTTGGCACTGCGATAGTTCAACGTCTTACGCTCCTTCTTCATCGAACTGGCATCCCGAAAAGTGACTCGTCGTTTTCATCCCTCGCGATAATTTGCACTCTATTAATTCTCCGCCAAGTACACTTCACTAATCACGAACTCACTCAGCGTTATCACAACGGTTCTTCATCATTGTAATTTTGCATTGATCAATAATTATCATTGATAATCTAACAATAAATAAAATTCCATATTAAGTGTTTTATCGTTCACCTATTTTTTAAATATTAACCATCGAAAATATCGAATGAATTGGAATCGGAAACATTTGAATATAATTACACACTTGAAAATTCAAATTCGAAGATTGTTTTATATCTGCGAAATTTCGATTCATTCCCATGAACGCGCATCGTCTTCCTTACACGATAGAAAAATGTTCTTATCGATCATTAGCACTGAGCTTATCGTCTCAGTGGCCCGCGAGAATTTGCTTTTCGTATCACTGACAGTTCGTTGATTTTGAATGCCCCGATCGAGTACCGCGCGTGTCGAGAATCCGCGACGAAATGCCGCCGGTTTTCGCTTAGAGTCAGTGGCGGGACGAGTTTTTCCACGCTGTACGCCCGCGCTGATCGTGCGAGAAACCTGCGCCTTGCGATCGTTGCTCTGAAGCTTGAACGGGCCATCCAGTCTCTGACTATTGGCTTTCTCTATCTAAAACCGATTGCGTTTCCAAGACATCTTGTGGTTTGATTATACCACTAATCACATCATTGTATGGCGTTCCGCATACTCCTCGGGCTTCCGTATCAATTTCACTGTCCGAGATGTATGCGTTTTTGAACTCTCTTAACAATAACGCTATACAGTTACTACAAAAAAGATCGCAAAGTAGAATCGTACATATTGCTTCCCCGTAATTTTTCACTTTTAGTCACTTTCAATCAATTTCAGCCTCCGAATACAGGAACCTTCATGAAAGGTGGAAAATAATGTAAAAGCAGTGTGGAAGGTTCTGCTTGCAAATTTTGTTAATGTATGATGTCCGTTTACAAAATTTAGTTCGCGGGACAGAAGTTTTAGATCGTAATCTAAAAAATTGCAAAAAATGTTTAAAATTCGATGAATTCGAAATTTCTTGATCGATTCACGCCAAATTCAATCTGAACCCACATTGAACAATAGTCTATTTGTGGTTTTAATTTGCGGTCGATATCTCTAAAACTGCAGTTGCTAGAGTGCTAACAAAATCCGACCACACATTTAGAATTATCTGAGGCTGAGGGGCCAGGGAGACAGGGATGTAGAGAGCCAGGGAGCAAACTTTTCTTATAATTTGTACCACTTCTTTAATAATTGAAGAATAGACAAATAAATTATCAAAATCCACACAATATTGCTTAAAACTTGGTGTGCAAAGCAAATAATCAAAGAAATGAGAATGTTGTTGATTTTGAACGGAAACGAATTCCGAAAAAATCGTTACAGAAATTTACGATGGATTGGAAATCGATGAATCTTAAAAGTACAAAGAGCCAGCGAGGTGGGGAGCTGAGGGGCCATGGAGACAGGGATGTAGAGAGCCAGGGAGCCACGGAACAAACGTTTCTTATAATTTCTACCACTTCTTTAATAATTGAAGAATAGACAAATAAATTGTCAAAATCCACAAAATATTGCTTAAAAATTGGTGTGCAATTTTTGGTTTAAATTTGCGGTCGATATCTCTAAAACTGCAGTTGCTAGAGTGCTAACAAAATCCGACCACACATTTAGAATTATCAATTTACGGGAGTAAACCGAGTAGTTGATTTCGTCTGTGTGTGGTATTACTCCCCAGTAGAAATGTACTGTATGGTATCGAGTTACTACTGGGAAAAAGCTCGTCCTCGCTAATGCCGATATGTCACGATATCTATTGAATCCTCG
The DNA here is from genome assembly GCA_934046635.1 of Buathra laborator. Classification (NCBI taxonomy): domain Eukaryota; kingdom Metazoa; phylum Arthropoda; class Insecta; order Hymenoptera; family Ichneumonidae; genus Buathra; species Buathra laborator. The sequence goes on along the minus strand of OW203894.1, from coordinate 3,570,928 downwards.
AAACTATTGTGGCTATTTCATCTCAAAGCCCGCCGGTTGCTGGTAATCAAATCACGGAAAACTGAATGCGACTAATCAATGGGCAACCGATAAATCTATATCACTCTTCCAGTTCGCAATTCGTTTCCAATTGTATCAAGTTTGCTGTTCTGTTTCACCACATATTCAATCGACGGAAATAATACCATCGGTGCCCATTTGCACATTGGGTCATTCCATTGGTTCCATTGAAATTGCTTCATTAATTTAGATCGTCCCCTTCTACCGCACTATACTGCGCACTACACTGGAACACAAATTCTATCCGATCCTTTCAGTTTGATATTCATTTAGTCCGCCTTTCAGTGCCTCCTGCGTTTCTCTTTTCACTCGGGTAACATTTTCCAACATCTGTTTGTGGTTTGGTTGCTTTTACGGTTTACCTCGTGTTCACTACATCCTGAAAGCTTGTAAACGTTCACGTCTAATTTCAGTTTAAAATGGATTGCGGTTTCTGATTCAGCAGTCCGAAACTACTGACGTCGACCGCAGCTGGTAGTCCGGGTAAACTCTACACGTGGTGTAATCTTTCCCTTAGACCGTGCGATCCCATCATATCCTCTGTTGATTTCTAAATTCTCCACTCTCTTTGACGACCATTCGAGGGAAGTAGGGAAAGTAAGGACAGCCTTTTGATGGGATGCATGTGGACCAATTGTTGCCGAGCGAATGCAATTTCATTGCGAAATTGTATCAGCGATTTCTCTCTCATGATTAATCCGATTACCGGTCTATGGAAATCATTATTTGAAATCACTATTTGACTCATTCGTCTGATCAAAGTCCGGGGGATTAATTTCCAAGCAAAGAACAAAGAGTGTTATAAATATCTCCGGCATAAACCCGAAAATCCTTTTGCAAAATACGCTTCGATACGGTGAAAATTATTTTTGCTTCTTAAGGAAGACATTGTTGGGAAATGGAAAAACAGCCCGCAGGTACGGAGGACGCAGGTCCTCAGCACCAACATCCTCTTTTATCCTGATGCATTATTCAAGCGATGCAATGGATTGTGAATAGTCGAAAATCCCAGAGTTTCCTGCACCGCATCATATCATACAGTGCGCGGCGTAATAATATGGTCTAATAATTCAAGGAATACTGCATCATTAACTCGATAAATATGGTATTATTAAGCAAATATTGTTTCAACGCTTTGATTTAACGAGTATATAGCATCTCTAAACCTTTATTCACTGTTTGCTGCAACGAGAGTGCAGTATCTCGAAACCTTTCACTGTTTACTGCAAATACGAAAACACTAAATAGACATTACATGCGATTTGATAGGTATGCAATGCCCGCCGGCATATTTAATGTGAGTGTAACGGAGTACAACAGTACAGTATTCAGGACTCCAGGAAAATAACAACCGCCGATGTTTGGCATCGTAGCTTTTGGCGGTAAATAAAGCTCAGTGAGCGCTCGATCCAAATAGCCTCTGCTGCAACTTCCGAAAATCCTGTTACCTCGCAAAATGAGATCTTCCACGTGTCCGGATGGTTCGCAATTGAACACCAAAGGGCTACAGAGTTTAGGGTCATTTTCAAGGTTGCCACCTGTGTAACTCGACGACCGTCTATGTAATTACGATCGTCCAACACGATTGATGATAGACACCCTATTGCAGACAGTTCGCAGGATATAATTACTCACAGGGAGTGTTTGTATTTTTATTTAACAACGAAGATAACAATGATAACAATGGTAACAACTGAGGAACTGTGGGGAAGATTTGTCGAGTGGTTAACGAGTGCGCGATCGCAAATTGCTCGGTGCAACTTGCCAATAAAATGTTTATCTTTGCAACTTTACGAAACCACTCTCGCGAAAGACTTTGAATGTTTTTAACCCGGAGATTTTATTTTGTCTTGAATATACTTCGAATGGCAGTAAAGCCTTTCATTTTTTCCCATCTCCCGACACGATCTCGAATTGATTCTAATTCAATTAACAAATACGTTTGACCCTGAAGTGTATTACGAAAATGATGTTCCAGATGGTTCTATTTGTCTTATAAATCGACACGTGGACGAATAGAAGTGACCCAAATTTCGTTTTATCGCTGACGCTATATGCATGGATGATTTTCTAAGTTATTACAGTAGGTAGCATTGATATGAATAAAAATCTTACGCTCTTCGGGGAATACATTTTTTTATTTTTAAAAGTCATCACCCTTTCAAGAGGGACTTCAAGAGGCCATTGGGGGGGGGGGGGGGGGGGGAGGGGGGGGGTGCGGGTTTCGAAGAGGGGCTTCGAAATAAATGACTCGGGGGTGATGACACGATTTTTATTTTAAATGGCGCTTTCGCAAGTGTGCTGCCGCCCTTTTCGTTGGACCTAAAGGGTGCCATACGAAATCTCTGGAGTGGATTTTGACAGACAGACACATTCCGTATACGATAAATAGGGTTAAATAGGACAAAAAAAGTCTCAAAGTTGAACTTCATCCCCGCGTCATCAATCAGTCTTTATTGACTTTTTTTAGCTCATTTAAGAACGAGTTATCCTCGTAAATTTGTAAATTTCCAGGAAATGTTATGTTTTTCGACTTCCGTCGGATTTGAAACGCGTTGTTATCCGTTTCACTGAGTTCATCGGCTTTCGTTATCTCCGATGTTTACTGAAACGTTTGATATGACTCAACTGACTCTGCAGTTTTTTAATATTCTGATAACGTTTTCATTGAAATCTTTAAAGAGATTGCGGAAATTTTTATAACATTTCCTTATGAAATTTTTATCGTATCTCAATAATAGCAATCTGTAAAAAAAATTTGAAAAAAATTTTTGAAGTGAGTACAATATTTTAAATTCTGAAAAAAAAAAAAAAAAAAAAAATGGACACGTACGGGGAGTAATCGTATAGCAGATAACGCGCCCCAACACATGTCCTACGGGATCGTCGTTCGGCTCACTTGATTCAGGACGAGAGGCTTCTCGTGCCACTGACATTTATCGTATAATTCGTGAATGGAGGATACTCTTGTGTGTCCAAAAACTACGCAAGTGTAGTGAGAGGGTGAGGAAGAGAGAAGGGTCGCTCGATGACCTTCTTTCCGGACCGGCAAGCGTATGTACATAGTAATACAGATATAGATAGATAGAGAATACACCACGCATACTACAGGGTATAGAAGTGCGTAGGATGGTCTACGGGGTGATACAATATCCCGCAGGGACTTCTATGAGGGCGATAAAAAATGTTGTCAACAAACATTGTCGGTTAATGGTGAAACCTGAGACGATATACCCAATTAGTATATTATTGGATTAAGTGTGCTGTGGCGTTTGACCGCTTCACTCCAACTCTCGACTTAATTCTTAAGTAGAGGAGCCGTAAGGGGGTTCCTTAAGGATCGTATCGTCTAAAGAAACATCTGTTTCACGACGACGTAATCGTCAATGGAGTTTCTCAGCCAAGATTAACTAGCGCTTGACTAGTTTTGCTATAAACGATAACAACCCTTAACTACTTAATCGGAACACTCGGAAAAGTCCAAATCACGATATAAAAAAAATCTCGAGGCCTCACGCGGCCAGTATGGCACTCCAAGGAATTACTTGCTGTACTTCTCGCCCTTTATTTCCTCACGGGGCCATAGTGACTGCGTAAAAACTCCGATTTTTTTGCAGAGCGGTTCCAACTTGCCTCGGGTTCCAATTAGCCCCGGTCTCCCCGACCAATAATACTTCTCGCTGGAGCTTTTAAAGCTTTGAAGCAAAGAGTGTTATATTTTCAGTACTTATGTCATGAAAATGCTACATTGCTACAAAAATGCTTGGTAATAAATATCGTACTGTTAAAAATTCCTCTAAATGTAAAATGCACAAAAAATCTTCATTTTTAACCGTCGCAAATTACCCGAAAATTCAAGTAGTCTGTATACTGTAGATTAAATTTTTTTCGTAAAATGTATGAAATAAAATTTCATTAAAATGACAAATTTTCTCGGAAAAATGTAAATAAGTTGCTAAAATTGCGCGGCATTTTTCTGCGAAATTCGTCGCACGGTTTATTAAACGGTAAATATAAAAATGTTTAATATCGGTATATGAATTTCCACTTAAAAATTTTGTACGGTACGGCATGAAATATTTCTTTTTTAATTTTTTCACTATTTTTTTCCCCTTTTTCTTTTATAATTTACATTCTAGTGGCCCCGGAAAAGGTAATAAAATTTGTAGCGTTAGTTCAACCGGCCAGGAAATGTGTATCCACGATATTCTGTGACGAAAAATACCGAAGTAAAGAGAATTCTCGCATTCCGCCGCTGACGAGAACGTAAATCTACGTTGAAGGGTATGTAAATTGAAGAGCACCGGTTATTCCCCGGGGTGACGTACAACAGACCGTTACACATGTTGTCGGGAAATTAGGTACATATGGGGAGGTATATTCAAACGTGACAACGAAGAGACGTACCAACGAGATCCAGGAAACTCGAGGGAACGATACTTTGCGCTCGTATTCTGCAAACCAAGTTGTAGCGAATAGCTACATGGGCAGTAACCGGTGGAATGGGAAGGGTGGTCGCGCCGGTGGCTTAATACAACGAATAACGCGGGCCATCACGTCACGGGTCGCACGCCAATAGGGAATAAACAACATATTGGCTTGTAAGCCTTACGTACAGCACATAGTTGACGTAGTAAATGGTAACCCGTGAAATATTTGCTCGGCGCTTATGCGAGCCGTTTCTTCCATGTTGTCCTACCATACGATGTAAATGGTACCGTTTTTTTTGGCAACGAAAATAGATTGACGGTCGTCGCGAAAAATCTTATTTCCTGGAGACGCAACACAAGCAAAAAATCGCGCATACGTTGTACAGTAGACGATCGAATAAGCTTAGGAATCTAACAGAAACGAATGGACTCCGAAATTTTTTTCGTCGAGACGAGAATTTGTTTTGTCGTTGAAATTTTTCAATAAATGTTTTTAATTTCGATAAATGGCACATAACTCACGTTATGTAAAGCATTTTCGCGTTTTCAATCCGCGTAACTTTATTTCGAGACGAGAATTTGTTTTGTCGGCGAAATTTTTCAATAAATGTTTTTAAAATCGATAAATGGCACATAACTCACGTAATGTAAAGCATTTTCGCGTTTTCAATCCTCGTAACTTTATTCTATTTATTTAGGTTTTGATTTTATTACCAATGCCAAAAATAACGAGAGTGCATGAAAAATTGATAGGGCGGCGGTACACATTGCGGGAAGAAAAATCGTCGGCTCATCTCCGACGAGAATGTGTGCGTATGTTGAGGTGGTTACATTGTGATAGATGCGAAATCTCGATACAGCTGTTGGACTCAGTCGGCGCGTGTAACTCATCCCTCTTGCATACCGGGCTGTTGCCGGCGCTCGCCTTGTTGCATGAGTCTCTCGTGTATCACGCAACTGTATACGCGTAGGAAACACTGATGAATAGCTTCGTAAATGCGAGTAGTTCCGCGGTTAATTAACGTGAAATATTTTCCGTTTTTCAAAAAAATATTCAATTACCATGAAACTTCTTGAGTGTAATACGTAATTTTTTGCGAAAACGCATCCAAAATTAAAAACAAAAAAAAAAAATTTACCACAATTTTTATGTATTTAACAAAATGAACGAAACAATTTCAAATTTAAAAAAAGTTAGTTTTCCGAATTATTCATAAAAAAAAAAAAAATTTCAACTAATTTTTTAGCAACTCTCCGGCATTATTACGATGCAAAGTTAATGCTATTAGCGCCCTCTATATTGCTGTTTCTTTCAGATCTTTTTGCAATCAGGAAGTATTTAAAATTCTTTCTGAATTGTACTTACGGCAGGGAATATAACGACACACCCTCCTTGATATTATTATAATAATATTTTTTTCCGTGACTCTGAGTTGAAATTTTATTGCCGCGAATTGTTTGAACTATTATAAAAGCTTCGATGGAAGGTTTTCTACCACAGCGATGTTCGTAAAAAGGGGTTATTTTCATCATTCATCGAATCCCGATATGCAGAGAATCCGTTTGCGGAAGCAGATACCTCATTTCCCGTCTATTTCGATGAAAATCTGTAATTTTATGACGAGCGATTAAAGTGCGATGGATTTATCGAAAATCGAATCCCTCGCGAAGTTTTCTTCGGCGTTGAAAGTTTATTGTCATCCCGCTATATCCGTATATCTACTCGCAGACAATTTATCACGATAATACAGAGCCGGAAGTTAATACTACTGCGGTATTAATAAGTTTCCGCGGTTATGTACCCGGCGTTGCCGCGAGACGTTAATGAACGGAGGCGAAACCAAAGGAATACGCCGCACGCGGAGGAGAACGCGGTCGATGCTTCTTCGTATCTGATCCCCTCGGGTACGCGTGAGCGTGCGGTTTCGAAAGACATTTCGACAACGTTTATACGATTGTGTGTACGCGTCTGCGTGTGTGTTCCGCGGAGGTGGAGATAAGCAGAAGAACTTGGAGATGAAGGTGTGGGAAAACATATGTTGGATTTCGAAACTCGTGCGGCGCTCTCGGCTCGAGAGAGTTTGGTCAAACAGCCTGTCCTTGGATTGAGTCAACAGCGACAAAATCGAAATACCCGTAGCAAACGAAACGTGTTTGATACACAACGCCGCCACGAGCAAAGGTATAGTTTATTTATTTCGCGACATCTCAATCACAAACATTGGCTTATATATTGAACTTTGATGAGATTCTGAACTCGAATACTTAAGTGAGGATCTATGCTTAGGTAAACCTAACTATTGATTTCGAGAACATCAATAGACTCGTATCATATTACGAGTATCACGATGAAGATTAACGTAGTTTCGCGAAGCTAATGGAATTTTAACGTTAACAAGTTGCGAACAAAGTGTATACGACGGAATGTTGTTAACATGCTGAAGTTCACACGAAGTTTTTTACGTCGATGTAAAAAACAGCATAAAAATTAGTTTTTCGAAATTTCATAATTTCGATCTATCGGACCTTTATGAGATTTTTTTAATATTAAATATTCGATGAGACCCACCGATAATGTCAATTTTTTTTTGTCGTATGTCCATCTGTGAAAATAACTATATTTCGATCCTCTGGAGAGTCGAGCACTACCTTTGAACGTATCTCAAGTTCGCTTCCATCGACAACTCCGAAAAAAGTAAAAAATGCCAACTTTCCCGAAGTTTAAAACCCTAAGGACTACAACGACAAATTTCAACCTCCGAATTCCGATATATATTTTTTTTGTAGATAATGTTTCCTTCCCCTGGATAAATGGTAATTGCAAAGGTCTTGATTACCGGAACATTATTGATTGATCGTTGAATATTCATATATTCGATGAGCGAAGCTCTCTTCAGCTGGCGACTGCGCATCGTTTATGATTCGATGGTTCGCAGCACGGAAAGAGAAGGTTACAGTCGTAATTTCGTCACAGTTTCTTTGTGGGTTTTATGCTTAATCGTCCCGAAAAAAAGGTATAAAGAAATATGATGGAAATTCAGCGATAGCTCGGCGAAGAGTTTCCGGTTGAAATGATCGAGGGACGGCAATGCCGGAGCGTCGGAGAAATATTGACGGTAAAATAGAATCCACAATATTCGAGTATTATGATTACTGTTGTGAAAAATGAAATGGAGATGTTGGTTTGAACATTACAATGAAATTTAGTGAACCGATTTACTTCGAAATTCGGTTCCCTGAACATCGCGCTTCCGGTATGAACATAAGCTACGATTGCGCCATCTATTAGAACATTTTTTTTTTAATATTAAATAAACTCCGATGTCCTGTGGACATTCTTTTTCTCACTTATAAAAAACATTATTATCGAATCAATTAATTGAATGATACGCTGATCGATATTAATTCGGTCAAAATAGGGTCGGCAGCTGACAATAGCGTGTCCACTGTGTCTCAGTTTCTGTAAAAATATCTTTTTTATCATTCATCAAGTAGTTTTTTTTTTCACCGTCGGCCAATATATTACTGTTATATCATTCGCGATCTTTTTTTTTTCGTCACATTACACGATTTCATTGTCGGAAGCACAATCGTCATATACATATCTAATCAAACTTTCGCGTTTTTTTCCATTTCACTACGCTGTTTCCGTGTGGAAAGCACAACCGGTATATAAATATCTAAAAAAAAAAAAAAAATATTTAGTATCAGATCGACTTTCGCAGTTCCATTGATGATATTAATACCATTAATCATCAGAAATCGTCACGGTGCGATCTCGTTGAAATTAATTTCTCACATTTCGTACAAAAGTTGGCTTCGGTTGTCGCGATTATGTGACACGCAACGATGATACTATATACAGTGTATTGATTTTATTATATCGATGAGTCCGCAAAACTTCTTTTTTTTTCATGTCCCGCTATCAATACCCGATAATTTCTCTCATCAAGCCATTTTTTTTTTGCTCCGTTCATCGTATCGCGTGTGATTTACGATCCAATAATGAAATGAATAGGAAGCGACCGGGTAATCCATTTGAGGTATTTTTTTTTTTTTATTGATGACTCGCGCAAGCAATTTTTTTTTATTTTTTATTTATCGGGTTAAAGCCGCAGCTCGCGGCTAAACAAAGATTTTATTGCATTTCCCAGCGTAATACAGCGAAAGTCAAGGACCAATCAGTGGTTTTCGTCGGGTCTTTTATTATGAATATTTTTCCACTCGTTTTCGTTCGCACAACCGATGGCAAGAGGCCGAAGATTCCCTTTGGGATGTTCCACGCTCTCTGTATGTCTCCCGATGAATATATTAAAATAACAGCAGCCCCGGGATGGTTCCGACTTTCGCATAGTAAATGAAAAGAACCGTGAAGTTTATCCCTTGTACCCCCGGAGTTATGCAAACCTATTTTCCCTCGTGCTTTTGTCTCGCAGTACGGAGCATTGGTTTTTGTATAAAGAAAGTACGCACCCGAGTGGAGCGAGACGCTCACACGTTCTAACCTAACTTTCGAGAGAAGTGCGAAAATCTGCTGTACCACTCTGTCCGCGCTGACAGAAAAGTTTCTGATCAAATTCTTGTGAACAACTTTTATTCGTCGTGTCTCGGCAAAACGGATAGGGCACAATTTTTCGAAAGAAAGGAGAAAGACAAGCGACAAGGAATGCCCTGTATGTACGAGCAGTAGGCTCTCGTAACAACAGTCGAGAATAAATCTGCCGTAAAACCCCTCTGACGACAGAAACTTTGGCAATTCAGACACGACGCGTCGGTGACCTGACGCCGTTGCAGTCAAAGTTCGCGTCTCTTTATGAGTTTTAAGACTATGACTGTTCCATTTATCATGTTTTCTTTTATTGCTTTCTGTAATTTCTTCGTTCTGTAGGACCGAACGGGAAAATCGATGTTTTGTTAGTACAATAATAATCTTCGTATTTAACTACCTTCGTTTCTACTTGTACTATACGCGAATAAATCATACATAAATCCGCTGATACGACGCGAGACTGTTTAAACTTTGGCAACTCTGATTTACGACTTATGGGCATCGCGGCCTAATACGGAGTTGCCCCATAAATCGTGTATCTATCTATAGATATAGTGGATTATTTCGAACCAGTTAACCTTAGACCTGATCGAGGGTAGTTTTTTCTTTTCTTTTTTTTTAACTGAAAAATATCAGTTTACGAAACTTGGCAAAAACAAAAAATCAAGAATATAGATATATAACCTTAAAACAGTTGATGAATAGCCGCAAAGGACGAAACAGAAATAAAGACAACATTTTTTTTCGAAAATCTCATTATTTTGACTCCATAAAGCATTTTGTCGTTCCGCGCGAAACTTTAGGGTGAAAACCGACTTTCGATTTATTATTTACTTTCGTTCGTAATTACTATTAATTCAGTATTTACTATGGAAAGATTAATAAGTAAACCACGTGGTAGATAAACACGGTAACTTTTTTTTTCGCATCGTAAACAATTATATGGACGATAATTTAAAGATAAAATTTTTTTTTTGCAAATTTGCAAAATCCTGAAACGGAAGAATGATAAGTCTAAGAATATCATACAAATTCGTGTGATTTCAAAGGATTAATAAATATTCCGATTAAAGAAGATAATAAAATAAAATGGTAAATTTCCACCTCGATATCATTAGTCATCGCGCAAACTCGACTTCCGCGGCTCGATATAACGCCGTATTCGTTTGTTTGAAGGAGATATCACCAAAGCATGTAACGCGGTACTATAAAGTCCATTTAGCTGCTATGTTTGGCTCATTGATTTCGTTATTATTTCATGTTAAATTGCTCTCCGGAAATCGAGCAAATTCGAGGTTCGAATTTCCGAGTGAAGTTTGCCTCAATTACACGTGTTGATGTTCCATCTATTTATGTAAGATTGCGGCCAGTGTATCCGGTTCTCGAAGGCGAAAGTGCTTTGTACTCGGGCTGTGTATACTCATCAAGATATAACAGCTCGCGGCTATATGGTGTGCGCGACTGGGTTCGCGCAAAACGTATATCGTACCGATGGTAATCGATATTGGATTCACCTACTTCGAGAAATCGAGGCTTTCCTTCGGATGTGTAATATGTCCGGAAAAAACAGCGTAAGAACCGTCCGCGGACGGGGTGACCCACGCAAAGCAAAGAGAATAAATTTAATTCCCTTCGGTATTCTGGTCAAACATGTTACGTTCTGTTCAGAGCACTTTGTGTAGATACTGTTAATAATTTAAGAGCGATCGAGGCCTATGGAAACACAATATTATAGATGTGAGTCGTCGTAGTCCGCCCTTGAAATTACGCAATATTCCGCTTTTTCCGCGTGTAATTAATCCGCTATTAATATATCGATTATTTCGCGATGCGGATCGATCATAAACTCATATGCGATTGTATTTTCGAAAAAAAACAGGTAACACGTGACTCGATTTTTTTTTTTTCATTATTTTGTTCGTCATACGATCTACAAGTACCAGCATCGAGCTGTATTATGGGAAGTACGCGTCCATTGTTTGCTCGGGAGTTTGTACTTGAAAAAAAAAAAAAAAAAAAAACCTTTCGCAGGATTCGAGTCAAGTCCATACGGCGTACGTTACGCATCGCGGATATCGAATAATTGTCACCTGCGTGTGAAAATTCCTTGCTCCGTGCGAGCGGCAAACGCACGCGTACTTGAACTACTTGGATACGAGTTTTGTCACACGACAAATCGTCTTCGTCTGCCGCGACGTGTCCTCGTACCTGTCGTCGTTCCAATCCTTTTTGCATAGTCACGAGAGTCCGAATCAATGGATACATGCGCTTGACAATCGTAACTCTACGTCACAATAAATAATTATTTTATAACGATCGCGCGGACGATTGACCGACCGACCTATCAGTAGCCTTGAACTAAAAAAAAAAAACTAAGAAAAAATATATTTCTGCATCGAATAAATAACTTAAAATGCTAATTTTAGCTGCAAACAACTTTTCAGGCGGTTAAAAGAAAGACGAGTAGAATTAAAAGGAGCAAAGAAGTGGCGAAGTGTTCTCTCCTCGGACCTACTTAGTTTGCAAGTCAAATATAAGTATCGCATCCCTGAGTTATCTTGTTTAGTATAAGAAAGGTAAAAGAAAATATTTTTTTCCTTTCCTGAGTCCGCAAGCTATAAAAAAAAAAAAAAAAATGGCGCTCTTTCGGGATGAAGTCCGTAAATCTGTAGGTTCTTCAACCCTTTTCCCTTTATATTTCATTGAAAACATATTTGTCCGAACTTGGACTCGGGTTTGTCTAACAATTATTGCGTCGTTCTTTCGTGAATGAAACACAGAGACGAAGTTTGCTGGAGGTGTTGCTTGAGTAAACAGAGAACATCTCGAAGTGCGCGGATAACCGTCAATAGCAATAATACGGCGAAAGATTCATAAATGGGTGTGTCTCGTCGCGGTGTGGAAAGCCGCGAAGAGCGATTCCTCGACAACGACCTTGTCAACGCGCTCTATGCCAAGTTGCGAGTCTCTCCTCCGAGACTGATACATTCGTGCGCGCGAACCTCAAACACCGACTTCCCCGATGAGCCGACTGCAGAGGTGGTGTCGGACCACCAAGGAGGGGCAGCAAAAAATACATATATATGGGCATTACTACGATGTTACTTCGGGCAGTACATTAGTTGAACATTCGTCAGGACGATACCTTCGCCAAAGACTTGTCGTACGATCTTCTACGCGGCTGATAATCGCTTGATAATCTTCGTGCACCATGAAGAGGCACATATTCGTAAGTTCCCATCGAAACTTTACCACGATTATTATTAATCCTCAGACGCACGATCTTGTCATGCCTCGATCGCGTATGATTGATATTTGCATCATTTCACATGAGACCAATATTTTTGATTTTTCATTCATTTTTAACGCGCAAAAAAAAAAATTACTGACGAAGAGTCAGGTACGCGTTATTTATCGTATTGTATTCTGGATATCCACTCGGCGTTCCTTGGATTCGATTGTATTTGGAGTCACAGCGTTCAGAACACGGTGAACAAAACTAGATTAATGGTGGCCACCGGCACGCGTCTACCCTATGGAATTCTGAGTTACTCGATCGCGAAATTTATATAGTCAACGCGGATAGAATAAATCTCAGAAGAATTTGCATACCGTATGGGAACGGGGTTGCTCCTGGGTTACTTAATTTTTTTTTCGGCTTCCTATGAGGGTTTCGACGTTGAGATTCTTCTTGACTTCCGTGTTATGATTCTCTGTCACGTATTTTTTTTGTAACATTTATTACAATACTCACACTTACCTTAAGCCTAAAGTACTGTTATGCAACAGCCTTAAGCCTTAAGCTTTAAGTACTGTTATGTACTGTTATGCGATGTAACTTTTTTAATCGCATAATCCTGAATATAAAATTGCAAAAAATTCAGACGCTTATTGGTGTTAATGAAATTTAGTCAAAATTATATTTAATTACTATAGTGAATTCATAAAAAAAATTATGAGGACCGATTACAGGAAACTGTAATCAATAAAGAATAATCATTATAATAAAAGAGGTGGTTATAGTGGTTTTCATAAAACCAATTCTATGCAACAGATCGCACAACAGATTTTTTTTTAAATAAAATAATTCTTTGCCCGCGCAGCCGATGGAACTGAAAAGTATACGATCGTAAATCGGTATAACGAGTACCAATGTTCGCATGTTCGGTTCAACTTATTCGTGCGCTGTTCGTCTTTCTGTCTAAACGGGCCAAGGCGATGAAGCACCAATTTGTTACATCCCCGATTCGCACCCCTATTCTTCCGGCTCTTTTTTTTTTTTTTATCACCGCCACAGTGAGTGGAGCACAGAATTGGGCGAAGTTGTCCGTGCGGTGATTGATGAATCGAGAATCGTTCGGGGACAATCTTTCTTATGGATCGTGATAAGAGATTTGTGAAAGTGTAGGTAAGGAAACGGTCATGATAAGTCGTATCGAGAGTCGAAGCGTTACTTCCGTTGTGTTGCATGAAGGATTTCTGAGTCGAACCTATATTGCGCCATCCAAGATTGTGTGTAACCCGTCTCTGCTGCTCGCAAAGATCGTTCACCGAGCGGATGCTTCGCGTCTCGTGTATTTTCTGTCCGCGCATATCTTCCAGCGGTTGACACTGATGACGCATAACGACCGCGAGTCTGGCAATAACAATGAAACGTCAACCAAGCAGATCGACATTACTATCCCGCTATTTCTATGTTTCACTTGTCAGTAACCTATATATTATAAGTAACGACACCACAGTTAGACCTTAATGTTTGTTGCCGTTTGCAGATAACGACTCTGATCGGTCTGATAGCGCTCTGTAGTGGTGCCATAGAGAGCGCGGCTTCGCTGTCGAAGCTGACGACTACGGGAGTTGTTAAACATCCCTCCGACACCAAGGATCTCGAAGCATCTGCGAGCGACCGGAGTAAGTGTCTCGATTTTGTATCGCGTATCAATAAAGATGACTACGCAGTCTCGTTTCAAATGCTAACCATAAAATTTGTGTTAAAAAGGATTATAGCAAAAAGTTGAAAGATTTTCATGAAATCATTTCATACATACAAAAGGCATACAGAAGATTAGTACAGTGCATGAAATCATTCTTCCACGAACGTAATTACCTCTTAAATGTTTCGTTTCTAATTTTTCTTCACACAAAAAAACTAAAGAATATAAAACTAGGCTCGGCCCATTAAGTCCACGAGGAAGTCTTATTGTTTACCTCAAGTAAAAAAAACAAGAAGAAGAGGTGATTTCTTATTACCGGAGTGTCTCAGGACTGCCGAGCACCCACGCGCATTACCATACCATTATGCCACGCCGTTTCATGCCATCCTTCGCTTCGGTAACACGGGAAGGCAGAAGAAAAAAATATGCATGAAAGGAATATAAAGTAAACGACGAGAACGGGTTCAAGTTCTAAAGAGCGTGTGAACGCGCCTAGTGACACACTTAGCGCCCCGCCTTAACAGGTGCATCGGCGATCGCAACGACGTTATGCGAATTACGCACTGTTGTTTGTTGTGTGTTGCTGTGTTGAATAACCCGCCGCAGACAATGTATTTCAATTTTCGCTGAGCTTAAGCTCTTAGTCATAGGCACCGATAGCGTATAATTTCCTGTTACTACTCTACCTTTTTTTTTGCTAGATATATATTTATTGAATCAGTTTTTATGGTTAGCAGCGAACGGAATGACTATAGCCTTGAGGCTTCACATGGTCAGGAGTTAATGCATTTTTTTAATACTATTTTTTGCGCGAGAAACTGTCTGCAATGACCGAACTGAACTTCACATCCCAGAATTTAAATCACTGTTATTATTTCGTATTCAATGTATCTGGAGTCTTGCGGGACTCTGTACGGCAGATCTGAGCTGTCGCGCCTTTGTCTCGATCGCTTAAATGACTCATATCATCGCGAATCATTTATTAATACACTTAGCTAAGGCTAAGGCATCCGACGGATTACCGTTTGTTTACACATTTCTCGGTCATATAAGATGAAATGTAGCGATAGCCCAAGGCAAATTTCAGTGTACATACTATGCTATGCGGTAAATACTTAACTGTACATCTCGATTGAAAATGTTTATTTTTTATTGCTACTGGTTGTAATTAATATTTCTTGCGCTTCCAGCGTTTCTTGTCGGCAGGGATTACGGTTACGGTACAGGAGGTTACGCCAGTGGATATGGTGGTTACGGAAATTACCCAGCGATCGGTGGAAACAGCGTTTACGCTTCACCAGGCAGTGGTTACTACAATCGCGGCGGCAGCGGTGTGAACAGTATTTATCGAGGCTACCAGACTACCGGTGGTGGTTATGGCGGAATTCTCGGGGGTGGAAATACAGGGTAAATTGTATTTCGAAACGATACACTTCACGTTCAGCTCTTAACACAATGCTAAGATTCTCGTAGTTGAAATAATTAATTACATTCCATAATTCGCCAAGTTTTTCCCGTAAAACGGCTTCATAGAATTGAGGATTAATATTGAAGAAAAAATCCGATTCTTTCTAATTTTTAGAGCGATACATTGTTCTTTCTTTTTTTCGGTTTATACAGTTGGGGATACTATGGAAGCGGTAACTACGGTGGTTACGGAGGTTTGAGCGGTTACGGTGGTTACGGTACTTCAGGACTAGGATACGGTGGTTACGATGGCTACAGCGGATACGGTAGTGGTTACGGAGGATACGGGGGTTCCCCTGGCTATGGATACAGTGGTCTTGGTTATGGAAGCTCTGGCTACGGCGGTCTCGGTTATGGAGGTTCGGGATACGGCGGTCTTGGTTACGGAGCGTCAGGATATGGCGGTCTCGGCTATGGAGGCTCTGGGTACGGCGGCCTCGGCTACGGCAGTTCTGGTTACGGAGCATCTGGTTATGGTTCAGGATATGGAGCGTCGACGTATCCAATTGGCTATCGAGGAAGCGGATACGCCGGGTACGCGGGCTCTCCATCTGGCTACAGAGGCTACTCATAGTTTAAAAGAGAAATCTCCGTTGATTCTTCACCATACTAATCCACACTTGCAAGCATTTTCTACGGCTGCCATTAACGTACTTGCCTTAACCGTTTACTCAACGACAATAAAACATGATACCCGTTCCCGGTTGTCGGTATTTAACTACTTCCGACCTTAGCGGAAGCTTTCCGGATTCATGGAGCCTCAGCCGCACCATTTTTATACGGTTGTAAAATAGATTTAATATAATTAATCGATTGCGACATATTGTAAATTTATATTGCGATATTTAATAATGAATAATAAATGTACGTACCGTATTCGTAATATGCTTTTTGAGAATTATGGAACACGGTGAGGAAAATATAGGGGAGATACATTTTTTGTATAATAAAAGTCAAACATATGATATACATACGATATATGTATTGATGACAGCGTTAATATTTACAAACGTATAATTTAATTGTAGCTCATCTGAACTCGGCATTCCATGGCTTCTTATCATTGAGTAAGTAACTCTTGATAATCTCGAAGTATGATTACGTTAATACTACGTTCAATTTATGGAGAATGTCGTGATTAAGTGAAATGTCGGTCGATGAAAATTATGAGCTTAATCATTCTCTATCGTTACTTAATTACTTATGATTAATGTAATATGACAGTTTAAAGACACGTTGTTGAACTTTCGCACGAGTGTCGCTGTTGCAACCGGACTTGCGTTGTGATTGTTGAATTTCTCCTGAGTAATAACGCTCGAACGATATTATTCGTGTTCAAACTAAAGTTATATCATCGGATATCAGATAACACTTTAGTTTTGATCATTCGTTGAATTGGCCATTCATCAGCTGACCGGCAGCTGGCGAACGGGCAGTCCCGAGTTTGATTCCGGTAGAAGAGCATCCCTCGCTTCTCCCATTTGCGTAATTGGGCGTTAAAAAAAATAATAATTTAAGGCGTCACGTTGGCATCTCATTCGCTTTTCCTTCTCTTGACTTTTCTGTTTCTTGAGAGTCCTCGGGATTTTACTGGAACATTTAAGAATCCAAGATTTGTTTGACCAAGAGCTTGTTTTATCTGTTCGATATCGCCAAGCTGACTGATATCGAGAAATTTGTTACCAATGATAGTTTCGGGTTGGCTACAAACGCTGCAGGGATATGGTACCGGGGTTGCTGTTGGAAACATGGTCCTCATCATGTTTTCGCTGTCGGCTTTTTCGCCGGGACAGTAGGGTACAAAGATAACGGGTATAAATCCGAGTTGTCCGGTGATGATAGGGAAAGGTGGTGGTGGTGTACTAACCAGACGAGTTTCTGTTGCATTATTGTTCGTCTCGACTAAAACGCAGGGACACGTTTCCGGATCTGGGCCGATCGGAAACGGGATAGGCTTGATGTTTATCGGACCGGGTGGGTGTACACCGATCGCTGTTAAGCCAGGATTTGATTCGGGTACTTTGCTCGATGATGATTTATTTACCTGTGAGATCCCAGAGGGCGGTTGTTGAGCCTCGTATCCTGGCAGTCTCTGAAATACATCAGTGTTGTCTGGTCCTTCGGCCAACAGATCGCTGCTAGGTCCATCTTGACCTATGTCTATTGAAAACCCGGGGTGATTTTGTAAAACTGTCGCATGAATTTTCTGTTTCTGGCGTTTATCCAACATCTGCGCAATTTTGTTATAATTACTTTGAGTCTGGAAATTTCCAGCGCCGAAAGCATTTTTCTTTTTTTGATAAAATTCGTTAAGATCAAACTCTATGCGTCTTTTTTCATTAGCTTCTTCGTCGTCTTCATTTTCATTCTGGTAATTAGTCTCAAAATCGTTGGAACGTCCTTGCATTATTTCATTATTTGCATGGGCTCCTCGAGCTTGACCATAGTTGCTTTCGTCGTTATATTGACTTTGCCTATACACGCCTAAATTCTTAGTGGAAGTGTACGCAGGAGAATCCGCAGGGAATTGTGAACCTTGCGTCCTTGCAATATATTCATTTTTCTTCTGTAATTCGATAACGTTGTTTTCCGGCTGCTCTGGCTGAAACGATGATCCAGAAGTAATTGGCGAGTATGGTGCATTGGAAGTCTTCGCGTATCGGCCGTTGTATGATTGTTGACGAACTGCTTTATTGTTAGAAACGTAACCGGGGTCGCCAGGCCATGGACCGTCGGGTCCAGGTGATCCAGTTGGCCATGGACCATCAGGCCCGTTCGGTCCGACTCCACCGACTCCTCCCACGCCACCTACACCACCAATACCACCTATAGGTCCAGTTCCACCCACAGGGCCATCAGGTCCTTGTGGACCATCTGGTGCACCTGGGTATCCAGGGTAAGGACCGTTAGGCCCTGTTCCTCCTACTGGACCGCCGGGCGCACCCGGATATCCAGGGTAAGGACCGGTAGGTCCCGTTCCACCCACTGGGCCACCGGGAGCGCCGGGGTATCCTCCAACTGGACCGCCGGGAGCGCCTGGATATCCAGGATAAGGACCAGTTGGGCCGGTTCCTCCGACTGGGCCACCTGGCGCGCCAGGGGATCCTCCAACTGAGCCACCGGGACTGCCCGGATGTCCAGGATAAGGACCAATTGGTCCGGTTCCTCCAACTGGGCCGTCTGGCGCGCCGGGGTATCCTCCAACTGGGCCACCGGGACCGCCCGGATGACCAGGATAAGGACCAGTTGGTCCGGTTCCTCCGACTGGGCCGCCTGGCGCGCCGGGGTTTCCTCCAACTGGGCCACCGGGACCGCCCGGATGACCAGGATAAGGACCAGTTGGTCCGGTTCCTCCGACTGGGCCGCCTGGCGCGCCGGGGTGTCCTCCAACTGGGCCACCGGGACCAACCGGATGGCCAGGATAAGAACCAGTTGGTCCGGTTCCTCCGACTGGGCCGCCTGGCGCGCCAGGGTATCCTCCAACTGGGCCACCGGGACCGCCTGGATATCCTGGATAAGGACTAGTTGGACCGGTTCCACCGGCTGGGTTGCCTGGTGCGCTGGGGTGTCCAGGGTGAGGTTTGGTCGGACCTATTCCTCCACTCGGGCTGCCAGGAGCGCCCGGATATCCAGGGTGCGGTCCGGTCGGACCTGTTTCTCCACTTGGGCTGCCGGGGGCACCCGGATATCCGGGATGAGGTCCGATTTGACCTGTTCCTCCGCTCGGGCTGCCAGGACCGCCTGGATATCCAGGTTGTGGTCCGGTCGGACCTGTTCCTCCACTCGGGCTGCCAGGAGCGCCCGGATATCCAGGGTGAGGTCCGCTCGGTCTTGTTCCTCCGACTGAGCTACCGGGCGCTCCTGGGTATCCTCCTGGGACCGGATAACCGCCGGTCGGTCTACTAGGTCCGACCGGTGCTCCCGGATAACCAGAGGTGCCAGTACCAGATGTGCCAGGTTTGTCGGGTTTACCAGGCTTGTTTGGCACACATACGGAAGTAGTACATATTGGCTTAGATGGGGTTGACGGATAACTTGGCTGGATAGGTTTTCCCGGTTTGCTTGGTACACACGGAGACGTTGGGCATATTGGTCGAGATGGGGTGGATGGATATCCTGGAGAAATGGGTTTTCCGGGCTTTGACGGTGTTGCTGGATAGCCTGGGTGTCCCGGATAACTCGGCGACGATGGTCCGGGATATGTTATATCGGGACTTGGCGTTCCAGGTCTTGTAACGCTTCCTCCAGGAGACGGAGTGCCGGGTCGTGGAGGGGAGCCTCCGGAGCTTGGCGGGGTTCCAGGGCCTTGAAATAAATAACAGACTAATTACTGCATGGTCAGGTGGACAGTAAAATTTTACATATCAGTTAATCGCAGCGTCTTACAAACCGGTATTGTTTTAAGAAGGAGGTGTATGTTTTGAAAACATGTTAGCAATTTTAAAGTTAGGTGATACAATGTTTTCATGAAGAATAAACCATCTTATATGAAAAATGTTAGCTGTTTTCATTAATGTTGCTATTATGAAGTTTGCACAGTACTCATCATATAACGGCCTCATGATATACCGTTGTAGTACACGGAACTCGTTAAATTTCTAAGTAGTGACAGTTATGTGAACGTAAGTTTTAATCGAGAGGTAGTAACCAAATTTAGTTTATACATCCATCTTTCGTTACCTTGAGAAGGTAATCCAGTTTGTCCAGGATAACCAGGTCCCCCTCCGGGAGTCGTTCCAGGCCGTGACGGCTTTCCGCCCGAGTTCGGTGGAGTGCCAGTTTGTGATGGATAAGAAGGCCTTGGAGGTGTTCCGCTAGGATATGATGGAGAACCTGTAGTAGGTATTGTGGGATGGCTCGGAATGTCAGTACTTGGGTGTCCAGGACGCGACGGAACACCGGGATACCCTACAGGAGGCGTTCCAGGGTAGCTCGGTTGAGAGGGTACTCCAGTTTGAGCAGGATAACTCGGCGCTCCTCCCGGAGCTGTTCCGGGTTGTGAAGGTAGTCCGCCCAAGTTTGGTGGCGTGCCAGTTTGTGGCGGGTAAGAAGGTCTTGGAGGCTTACCACCGGGAGGACCTGTAGCAGGTATTGTGGGACGACTCGGAATGCCAGTATTTGATTGTCCAGGATTAGCAGGTTGCGACGGTGTACCGGGGTATCCTACAGGAGGCGTTCCAGGATAGTTCGGTTGAGATGGGAATCCAGTTTGTCCAGGATAAGTCGACCCCGATCCAGGACGTGACGGTTTCCCGTCTAAGTCCGGTGGAGTGCCAGGTTGTGACGGATGAGAAGGCTTTTCTCCAGGATATGATGGAGAACCTGCAACCGGTGTTGTAGGACGACTCGGAATGCCAGTATTTGATTGTCCAGGAATAGCAGGTTGCGACGGTGTGCCGGGGTATCCTATAGGAGGCGTTCCAGGATAGTTCGGTTGAGATGGGAATCCAGTTTGACCAGGATAGCTCGATCCCGATCCAGGCCGTGACGGCTTTCCACCCAAGTCTGGTGGAGTGCCAGTTTGTGGCGGATGAGAAGGCTTTTCTCCAGGATATGACGGAGAACCTCCAGCAGGTGTTGTTGGGCGGCTTGGAATGCCAGTATTTGATTGTCCAGGAGTAGCAGGTTGCGACGGTGTTCCGGGGTATCCTACTGGGGGCGTTCCAGGGTAACTTGGTCGAGAAGGCAATCCTGTTTGCCCAGGATAACTCGGCCCCGCTCCAGTAGCCGATCCAGGTCGTGACGGCTTCCCGCCCAAGCCTGGTGAAGTGCCAGTTTGTGACGGATGAGTAGGCTTTCCTCCAGGACGTGACGGAGAACCTGCAGCAGGTGTTGTGGGATAGCTCGGAATACCAGTACTTGGTTGTCCAGCATTAGCAGGTTGCGATGGTGTACCAGGATGTCCAATAGGCGGCGTTCCAGGGTAGCTTGGTCGAGAAGGCAATTCAGTTTGTCCAGGATAACTTGGTCGAGAAGGCAATTCAGTTTGTCCAGGATAACTTGGTTGAGAAGGGAATCCAGTTTGTCCAGGGTAACTTGGTTGAGAAGGAAATCCGGTTTGCCCCGGATGACTAGGACTTCCTCCAGATACTGTTCCAGGCCGTGTAGGCTTTCCGCCCAAGTTTGGTGACGTGCCAGTTTGAGGTGGATGAGAAGGCTTTGTAGGATTTCCACCAGGATGTGACGGAGAACCTGCAGTAGGCGCTGTGGGACGGTTTGGAACGCCAGTACTTGGTTTTCCGGAATTACCAGGTTGCGACGGTGTTCCAGGATGTCCTACAGAGGGCGTTCCAGGATAGCTTGGTTGAGAAGGGAATCCACTTTGTCCAGGATAACTTGGTTGAGAAGGAAATCCGGTTTGCCCCGGATGACTCGGACTTCCTCCAGATGCTGTTCCAGGCCGTGTAGGCTTTCCGCCCAAGTTTGGTGACGTGCCAGTTTGAGGTGGATGAGAGGGCTTCGTAGGATTTCCACCAGGATGTGACGGAGAACCTGCAGTAGGCGCTGTGGGACGGTTTGGAATGCCAGTACTTGGTTTTCCGGGATTAGCAGGTTGCGACGGTATTCCAGGATGTCCTACAGGGGGCGTTCCAGGATAACTCGGTTGAGAAGGGAATCCGGTCTGCCCAGGATAACTTGGTTGAGAAGGAAACCCGGTTTGCCCAGGATAACTCGGACGTCCTCCAGATGCTGTTCCAGGCCGTGTAGGCTTTCCGCCCAAGTTTGGTGACGTGCCAGTTTGAGGTGGATGAGAGGGCTTCGTAGGATCTCCACCAGGATGTGACGGAGAACCTGCAGTAGGCGCTGTGGGACGGTTTGGAATGCCAGTACTTGGTTTTCCGGGATTAGCAGGTTGCGACGGTATTCCAGGATGTCCTACAGGGGGCGTTCCAGGATAACTCGGTTGAGAAGGGAATCCGGTCTGCCCAGGATAACTTGGTTGAGAAGGAAACCCGGTTTGCCCAGGATAACTCGGCCCTGCTCCAGTGGCTGATCCAGGTCTTGAAGGCTTTCCGCCCAAGTTTGGTGATGTGCCAGTTTGAGGTGGATGAGAAGGCTTTGGAGGTTTTCCACCAGGATGTGAGGGTGAACCTGTAATAGGTGTTGTGGGATGGCTCGGTATGTCAGTATTTGGTTGTCCAGGATTAACTGGATGCGAGGGTGTACCAGGATGTCCTGTAGTAGGCGTTCCAGGATAGCTTGGTCGAGAAGGAAATCCTGTTTGCCCAGGATAACTCGGCCCCGCTCCCGTAGCCGATCCAGGTCGTGACGGCTTCCCGCCTAAGTCTGGTGAAGTGCCAGGTTGTGGCGGATGAGTAGGCTTTCCTCCAGGACGTGACGGAGAACCTGCAGTAGGTGTTGTGGGATAGCTCGGAATGCCAGTACTTGGGTGCGCAGGATTAGCAGATTGCGACGGTGTACCGGGATACTGACCAGTAGATGCACATCCTGATGTTCCACATCCACTCGTTCCAGGTTCTTTGAAATAATAAATTGAGCATTATTGAAATATAATTACTCCATTGCAATAAGTATAGGAATTTCAACCATTAATCAATTTCTAGAAATCGTAGACTTACTTCCGGGCTTGAACGGTGGAGAGATAGTCGGTCTCATGGCACTACCTTCGAACTGACCGCAAACGGGTGGGAAATACAAGTTCTGCCAAGCGGTCAGAATTCCATGATGGTCGTGATGATCGTGCTTGTGATTGTCGTCGTGGTTGTGGTCATGGTCGTGACCGTGATGTTCGTGCTCGTGGAGGAATATCTCCACGTCTTGTCGCGGGTGGACTACTCGATATCCCCACCCATCGCTTAAGTAAAATGTCGCAGTGAGTTTTCCAAAGGCGTCCACGTAACCATAACATCCATAAGTTACACCATCCGGACCGTGAACTTCATGGTGAAACTGACCATTTGGCGACACTTCGTATCCATAATTGTATGCATCTGTAATAGAAAAATTGACTTATTGACGAAACGAGCGTTCGGTTGAAAGAGGTATCGTTCAAGTGCCAATTTTCCGTTACTTACTCGTTTCGAAGTCTTGATTTAAATACTGTGATTTCTGATCATCGCTAATATCGAGAATAAGTTCTTTGCCGTATCGGTTATCGTCGCTCTGCGCCTGTGCGACTTGCAGAATGACTTCTGCAATCACCTGTAAGGAAATAAAGGAAAAACTAATGTCATTATCACCATCGCGGCGTACCTTGACATTCATTGTTACATTTGAACTGAAACTGTCTGCGCGAATATATTTTGTTACTTTACAGATTATTCTATCGTCGTTAACGACGAGACAACGACTATCATGCAGTAATACAAGTACTGCAGTACAAGTATTTTGTACTACGGACTATAGAGACTGCGCACCCAACTTTACGACTGTTGACGCTGCATTTCGCGTTCTACGTTGGTCGGGTTTTCCATAATTGGAATATTCCATTAATAGACTCAAATTGTCGGAATCACGATGATAATCGATTAAAACCGTCAGAACACAGACTATGTGTCTTTTCCTCCCTGTTAACCTTTCGACACTTTGGTCTTAACGGAATTCCTAACAGCAAATGGTACGGTTTGAAATGTCAACGGCGAGCCTCCGTCATAGTCAGCATTCTTGATTGCAATTCGCGACGCGCGCGGAATGATTGAGAATCGCGGCATAAGCTTCAAATCATCATTAACTACATTTCGAATTTGGCTTATCCTGCTATTAGCGCTTAATCGCATATATACTCGGTAAGAATTTCTCGAGCTGACTTAATGATGAAAGGAATTATCGTTGAGAATAAAGTTAGATGGAACGATTTCAAAGTGATTCTGTGGATCTACCACGATTGGTAAAAGCTTCGTGCGAAGCGTAGAGTTCGACGCGTTTCGTGTGATTCGCGAGTATTTCACTTTGTATATCGACCTGATTCCGTGTAAGATCAACCTTGTGATTGTGGGGTCTCAGAGCGTCTGCTGGAACGCAACTTTCACGTACCGCAACGTGCGAAGGTTAAAACAATTAGAAATTAGAGATTTCTTCAGCGTCGGGGTCCAGATCTTCTTTACGAAATTGCATAGCCCCGGGGTGCATGAGCGACCGTTTCGCGATCGCATCAACAACAGCCTAAAGGAGTTGGTTTTGTGTAGAAGTAACAGAGTTCACTCTGCACTCATTAAATGCAGCCGATGCCCTTTATTAGCTCCTTGTTAAAATGAAATTATCGTAGCCACAATAATAGGGGTCGTGCATTTGCAAACTTTATATTTCTACGCTGGCTTGCCACGAACAAAGTTCTCCCTGACGAAGTTGCAGCACAAATAGTGAAGAAGAGAACACGCGGAACATGTGGAATTAACTTCATTCACGGATAGATAACAGTGTGTCAGAATTTGGTCGTCTAATGAATATTGCATACATGATTATACTGATTAAGTGCATTGAGGAATACGCGGGAGAGTATGTATTTATATGTGATAGCATTCAGATCTTGTGCATGTGGAGTTTGTGTAGATTATGCCTCGGGGGTGTTTAGGTACACGGGTCGTAGTCGGTGTCAACAGAATGTCGGCATTACCTAAGCACATCGTTGGTAAACTTGACCCGGGGAATGCGTAAACAACTACATACGTATCATTCGTTCATCCGTTTCTCTGCCCGTTGAAGAGAATCCTTCATTAAAGTTTCAATAGGTTGTAGAGTTTGCTTGATGCACTGACTCTAGAGAGCAGTTGCCAATAGCTTCATGGTAAATGGAGTACGAAAGCCACAAGAGATGCCTCTATCCACACTGAAGTGGCGAGTCGTCGCGACGAAGAATGAAACATAACAGCCGCTTACAAAGATATATATTTCCAAGACATCGTTGAAAAGCGCCAATCGGTGTCTCAGAGCAGTTCATAGACCCGATTGAATGCCGACTCTAACGTCATTTAGAAATATGTAATTTTTCATCGCTTCTCCAAACGTCTCATAACTAAATTTGACGTGAACCAACTTCGCCGCAACGGCGTTCTAAAGTTCTTTAGATAATTTATGCAAATACTCTTGGCTCTGGGCTTTTGCGCGCAAGTGTACAGGATAAATCTGGAAGCGCGAGCCACGATTAGCATAATCGAGTTAGGCATCCGTTCGAAAGATAGTGAAAGTAGTCCCGGCGTTTTAATCGTGGGTGGGCCTTCCCCAGGTCAGTTACATCGCTTGATCCAGCGTACAAAATAATAGTTATTATTTAACGTGTAAATGTATCTTACTATTCTAATCACAGTTATTAAGCTCGCGAAGATATAACAAGCGTTTTGAGAAGATGGTAAAAAAAAATCACGCGTTAAATTATACGTATCCGGGCGTGACGCAGCGCACCAAGAAACCAACTCCGGTGTGTTAAGTCACGATCGTATAAATATCGGAAGAGGTAAAGTATGCGTAGGTGAAAACGGAAAGAGAAAACCGCTCGGATAAATTATCGTGTAAAAATGTAAATTGAATTACGCGCATTGAACGCGCCTTTCAGTCATTGATTTTTTTTGTACATTTCGCCGGTTACATAATAGCGGCAAATCGTTAATTTCGCATTCCGTAGATATTTGAAATTTTGGCAAATCGCCCTCTTCGTTTTTTCTATACGCAACTACGGGTGTTCGAAATTACTTGAGAAACTTCAGAGAGAACATTCGAACTGATGCCGATTTAATTTTTTTACGAGACGGTATCGACGGATGCCTGTTGATTTTACAACGCCGATCTCTCGAAAAGCTGGCAGGGAGCCAACAATCTCCCCATCTAACATGTATCACCGATACTGTAAAGGTTGTTATCCTTGACATTTGTTAGCGAGGCTCGATTTTTTGTTAGCACTGCTATTAAAGGCGCGCTCGCCGGGATCCTCTTATGATCTTCCTGATATATGTATGAGATTGCTTCGATCTCTTGGTTCTGTTATACATCGAAGCTTATATACAATTCGACGCTGAATTCGATATTTTTATTCGCCAAAAATTACAATGAAATTAGTCATCGTCCCGTTAAGGATCGTTCCATTAGCGAAACATCTCTCAACCGTTGATATCGACAAGATTAATTGTACGCGTTTCGTTCGCTTCGCTATCACGATTTAATATTCCTATTACTGTGAGAGTTATTGAACGTGACTCGATCTCATAAATTATACGATCGTCGTGCGCTACTTATATCTAAAAGACCACACATATGTTTGAAATTCTATTATCGTCGTTGGGTTACTTTAACGAAAATCGATATTGTCAGCTTGTTTATAGTGGAAACGATCAGACAGGATGTAAACAACGAATCGGCGGCTCGTACCGATATAGTAAACGCTGCAACAACTATCGATTCCCAATACTAAGCGCTCGAGGCGGTCAGACCCGTGACTAGGATTTTAAGGTTAAGAAACACAAGGAAACATTCTCGTCGAATAAAAAAAAAAAGAAAAATACATTCATCTTATTCACATCGAAGAATTCATGAATATTAAATCATTTCTATTTTTTTTTTTTCGATCTCGTAGTCTCTTTACCAACTGATTAAAATTCTCAATTTTTTAAACAGCGCAGAATATTACCAACATTTTTCGAAATATTTTTTCAAAATAATATAATTTTTTACTTTGAAACGATATGTGCAAAACTGTCTTTGAAATGATTAAAAGTTTTGTTGGAATCATTGATGAAATCTCTACTGACAACTTCATTTGTTCAACGTCCGTTAGCGTTATAGCATCTTCATTTCACATACGCTTTCCTGTTAGAAAGCTGCCGGGAGTAATTGAAATTTGATACGACAAGAAATAATCAATTATCAGATTCACTTCGCTTTTCATCACGTTGGAGCGCATCGATCAATCGTCTAGCGGTCTCCGCTTACGGAGGCGGATGTAATAGCTATCGTAATCCAATAAACAATCAACGTATCGTTGTCTCGCCCACGCTAGAGAAAGCGATACCCTCGAAGTCGAGTACCCGCGCGATCGCGAGCACGTGGATAAAGCCGCCGACGCAACATATCGCCGCGTTCGTCTTCACCGACTAAACGACGAGATTATTGTGCCGGTGAGTACCTGCTATCGTGTTATAAGACCCAACAATGGATCTTACGTACACTCGTGCCTTCGGCTTAAGCTCTTGAGACCGAAAGGTTAATATATGCTAAAGCTGTGTGCTCGGGCGCCCCTCTTGCCAATGAATCAAATGTTCTTTGGCGAATTATTAATCGCCTTTCGACGATATACGAGCGCTACGGATACTACTACTTGTCCGGAAACAACGGTTTGGGGGAAAGTTTCATACGAAATATATTATTGACATTTCATTATTTATTTCAATAACAGTTATCAGGACTCTTCGATAAGTGAATTATCGTATGTACTTAACAATCCTCCGCAAAGTTCACATGAAACTCAGAATTATTGACGGCGTAATCAGAATTTATGTACTTATGTAGCAATCATCGATAAAGCACACCTAAGACTACCGTCCGCCACTGTTTACTCTTTCCGCTACAGAAATAATACATCGGTAAGGATAATAAATCGGAGTGAATGAGCTGTGTATTCTCTTATTACCTGTGACAGGGCTATTTCAGGCACGCAGCTTCTGCCACGTACTCGTCTGAGATCGCTTATTATCTCCGACTTAAACATTATGTTTAAGTAATACGAGATCGTTAGGTAAGCGACTATCCATCACGGTGAAAGGTGCCGTTAAGTTGAATTATCCAATTTGTCTTTATTTTGCCGACGCAACTCGATTGTTAATAGCATTATTAAAAGACTCACATTTTTGAGTTCGAGGCGTTTTTTGTCACAAAAAATGTGAGTGTTTTTTTTTTGCGTATAAACAGTAGCAGCATTAGAGAAATAATCAGAGATTCGGCAATACGTTTTATCGCTTCGATGTATAAAAAAAAACGTTATTTTTTTAACGAATTCTATTCTATCGTCTGAATTTCCACAATTTTTCGATCAAAATTGGTGATTTATTTCCAATTTTAATGGTTGCTAAACGGTGAATAAGATCGGTTGATAAGATGGGTCGAGTCACGCGACTGCCATTGAAACTTTATCTTCCATCGTGCAGAGTCCCTCGCGACAAAAAATACTTGGCAACTGCAGAAATTCCATTCGTTTCTTTCGACTTTTCGTAAGATTCAGATGAAACTTAACAACGAAATTGATTCCGCAAGATCTCGTTCGAGGTGAAGAATCTGACATAACTGCAGGTATTATAGAGTCATGCGGGTGGCATGGAGACGGAACGTGTTAGCCGTGAGAAATGTCTTCGAGGTTTTATTGGTATTTATCCGAGACGACGACAACCAATACAAGACATAGTCACCCACGACTCTCGGTTTTCAGGCCGCTTGATCGATCGAACGAAGCGATGTGCCGCTGCGGTTTTGACAATGCGTCATGGCTACCAAGGACGCGATTATTTGGTCATTATTTCCATGTAACACTTATTTAAATCGTGTCCTGCCGTCTGCTCGTCGGCAATCGCATTCGTCGAAAAAAAAAAAAAAAAAAAAAAAAAAAAAAAAAAAAAATGACAAAAAAAGTCTAACCTTCGATACAACAAGACGCGAATGTTCATAAATATTGACGAGCGCATTCCGTTGTATAATATAGACATAAATGTAGAAAAAGCTATGAGGAAGACGATCTCGTAGGATCGTTGATCTGAAGCTCAGTCTGGTGCAAGGAATTCAATGCTAATACCCCGATCTCGCGTGTAGACAACAAACTTGTCGACTGTAACATCTGCAACGATGCTATGAAAAGACCAATGACTCTTTGAATCATTTGTCAATCAATTTATGCAGTTCTATCGATGAACTGCGCTGCAGCAGCCCCGACATATGCATATGTATATACAGGTGTTTGATCGACAGCGTCGATAAGACGATAATATAAATTATTCATTTATACCTCTACATCACGCCAATGTCTTCATTCATTCATCTGACAATTTTTATTGCGCAAAAGATCCCACGATAGACGGGCGTGCACTTTGAAATTTTTTTTTGACTGCTCTTTATCGCCACGTCTTTCTTTTGTGTCTTGTCATATCATTCTGCATTGTCACGATCGAATCTCCCGCTAATTCTCTATTGATGTTCAACATCGGTAGGGCTATACATTCCTTATCGTTGCGTCAGCGTTTCATGCATTATTTCGCGATAATTTTATTTTGGAGCATTGCAAAGTTTCATCGCACACGGCAAGAGTTGCACTTAACCGATCTTCGGAATGAAATTTAATTCGCATCTCGCCGATCCGATTGCAAAAGTGGCACGTTTCATTATTCGAGAAAAAGATGGCGAATAAAAGAGGATGAGGAGGAGGCCACGAAGAGTTGGAACGCATCATCTCGCAGTGAAAGTCACCGGGGCGCGTATAGCACAGTTGCGTAATGATGAAAAGAGTCGAGAAACAGCGCAGAGTCAGTGGCAGAAGCGGTAACGAAGGAGCAAACGGAATCTCGTACTCTCGTGGCCTCCGGGCAACGGCGGGACAAGGTGCTCCTACGCGGTTGGACGTCCCGGAGCATTTGTCTTCGGGATGATACCCACCGTTGGGTCAATTCCGTTCCAACGGCACACTTTATAACTCCGATCAGAGAGAACGCGAGAGCTTCTCGCGTATTAACTACAGTTACACACGATCACGATCTCACGATTATCGCAACCTTCCACAAATGGCAATGCCTCCTCTTAACTCATTGACTCGATTAATTCTCTTGAGTATCCGCACGTAATGACGGCGCGTGAAATTAAACAAATTAAATTGGGATCTCGCGATACAGCGGGTAATAAAAGAAAAAAAAAGAAAAAAAAAAAAAACGTAAAGAAGCGAAGACGAGCACTCGAGAATTTCATAACCTTCCCGTCGAATCGTCGTCCTAAAAATTTCGTACGCAACGTCAATTTAAAAAAATGGTGTCACCCATTAATTCTGTTTACAATTTTTTTTTATGATCAGTGAATCGTTGATCGATAATATACAATAATTGATAAATCGACTGACGATGTGGATCGGTAATTGAGAAATTAAATAATATATTATAAAATTGATGGAAAATTAAGGACCAATTGTAAATTCCATGAATCATTATCGATCACTTTGGCGTTTATTAATTTTTTTAATGGATTATCTTATTTGGCATTTCAGTCTTTTGTTCCCTACGCGACAGCAAAATAGGACATTTAAGAAAAACGTTTATTCGATTTTTTACGTGACAACAATGAAACAAATTGAATTGCTATCCTTTACGAACGTTTCAATCGATTTTCGTAACGTCTACGGGACGGGGATTGCAAAGAAAAAAGAGTAAAAAAAATCGCGAAGTATAGTAACATCGGATACACGCGGTGGACAACATGGGGGCGTTGCGGTACCTGAAAGTTTCGACTATTGCGATTTTATTGCTGGTTTCGTTGAGACTTCGCATGCGGGTGTTTTAACACTAACGAAAGAAGCATACAACACATTATATACATATATATATATATATGTTGCGGTGCGATTCGCTGCATGCCGGTATATGTACAATATATCAAAGAGCTCGAGACGACTACCGACCGGAACAAATTAGCTGAGCTTTGTAATTAACTAGCCGTATCAACGCGTTAAACACCGCATCCCGATGGTGGCGTCTATGATAGCGATAGCTTAGCTTTGATTCAACATGCCGCTGGGAGATTTGTACAAAAGAGTTTACAATTGGATTGCACCAGGCGATAGTGAGACGCAAGCCGGATCGTAGTTGATAGCCGGGCCGAGTCTATCTCGGGCCGGTAGTTGTCAATCTATCCTATCGAGATTTTCGATACTAGCATTCTCGCTAAGTACACAACTGAATATCTCGCCTCTAATACCCACCGCAATACACCCTTCCATCTGATTCAATTCTATCCACTACACGTCATTTGCACGCTTACACGATATTGCACGAGAGGGTATATAATCGGAATTCTCAAGGATCAGTCGATCTACGAGAGATCTTGTTCCATTCAAAGGAAAAAAAATTAATTTCACTGTGAATTCCGAATCGCGCGTTAATATCGAAAATACGAAGAATTATTGATATTTAAAAAATTGATCAAATTTTTAATATTCATTTTGTTTATATAGTAGTATAGTAGAGTAGGTATTTAATTCGAATTTTCAAGGATCAGTCGATCTACGAGAGATCTTGTTCCATTCAAAGGAAAAAAAAATTAATTTCACTGTGAATCACGAATCGCGCGTTAATATCGAAAATACGAAGAATTATTGATACTTAAAAAATTGATAAATTTTTCAATATTCATTTTGTTTATATAGTAGTATAGTATAGTAAGTGTATAATCGGAATTTTCAAGGATCAGTCGATCTACGAGAGATCTTGTTCCATTCAAAGGAAAAAAAAATTAATTCCACTGTGAATCAGAAATCGCGCGTTAATATCGAAAATACGAAGAATTATTGATATTTAAAAAATTGATAAAATTTTTAATATTAATTTTGTTTATATAGTGTAGTATAGTAGAGTAGGTATATAATCGGAATTTTCAAGGATCAGTCGATCTACGAAAGATCTTGTTCCATTCAAAGGAAAAAAAAATTAATTTCACTGTGAATCACGAATCGCGCGTTAATATCGAAAATACGAAGAATTATTGATATTTAAAAAATTGATAAAATGTTCAATATTTATTTTGTCATACAGCGTCATCAAGTTAAACTTGACATTGTCAGTTAGCAATCATCGAAAGGTTAGAATAGTAAAAAAAAAAATAGAAAAATATCAAGAAAATGAATAGAGGAATATTAAAGTATCGTTTTATGGACTCATTCTTGTTTAAGAGACGTTACTCGGCATTTATTACTTCGCGGAATTTATACGAAGAAAATCCATCGGAGTTATATGGTTTCTCGTTAAAGTTAAAGTGAAAGAATTTCATTTGAAGTTAACGAAGTTTTCCCGATCGAAAGAGTTTAACGTTTATTCTTTCCTTAATAAACATTGTACCGTCTTATTTCTTATCGGATATTCCACGTTTACAGAATTGACTTTGCATTCGAGACTTTACGTTTTCATCGTTTCGTACAATTTATCATATGTATTTAACGGTTTAATGACACTCTCGGAGTTTTACAGTAATAAGTACTTTGGCGGCTTATCTTTCGCGAGAAAAGATATGCGCGATTCTCGGTCGAGCGGAGGCGGCAGCGGTTTCAAGTAAATTTACCTCTTTCGTCTCAGTGAGTAATTACGAGAAGACAAGTTTGCCAGCGTTCCACGCGCTACGTATATAAACGTCGATTTACACGGAACGCGTTCACCTGTCTGCACGATAATATACATTTCTTCTCTCTCGCGCCACTCAACTCTTTGCGAGAGACACGAGCTCCCGATTCATGAATGAATTGCAGTGGAACATCGAACGCGTATCGTGTATTCATACCACTGTCAATGGCGCGAATATTACGAGATAATTTCTATTATTATTATTATTGTTATTATTATACGTCAAAAGTGGGTTGGAAAGCGACAAGTGGTCGACTTTAAAGGGAATATGCAAAGATTTTTTTTTACTCAATTTACAATCAAAAAACTATTACGAAAAACTATTACATGGTCAATTAAAAAATTCAATTCTTTTTTCCATTTATTTTTTTATATTTCACGATAAATATTTTTTCAAATTTTTTTTGTCAAAGTCGATAATTTAAACTTTAATCAAATAAAAGAAAAAAAAATAAACGATTTTTAACTGTATTGAACGCAAAGAGTTTCGTGCAAAATATGATTATCGGCTGCTATCAGTAACTCGATTTTATTTTAATTTTGGTTTTTTTTTCATATTTACTTTACAGTTCAAAATTTGTGTGTTCTGTGAATATTTTTCATACGATTCAAAAATAATTTTTTTAGTCTCGTTGATTGTCTTCTGAACTTGAATTTCTATTTATTTTATTTATTCAAGTCAATGCGATAAACGTATCTAATTGCGGTGTTAAATATGTGATTTTAACGCTTATATAATATTTTACGCTTATATGAGTTGTGATGAACACAGAAGGCGCGCGAATGATACGGAATGTGAAAAATGCGTGTCCCGCGATCTCTCGTAATGCCGTAATATTGACGTTGCAATAGCTCATCGTCGTCGAAGCGTCGAGGTCGTACGATAGCTCGACGACTTTGGTATTGATACAATGAATCGATGACTACTGTGCAGCGCGTTCGCAGACGGCCTTCGCGAATCTCGACGTGACGATAGTCTAGTCCGATGCTATTGTGAATTACGTGTCACAAATTCGTTAGTGAAATTAACAAAATACTGCATTCAATTCCGTATACATGTCTCGCAAAACCGATATTTTCTTCGCGAACTCATCTTTATATCGCCAATTAATCGTTAACTCTGCACTATAAAATTCTCCGAAACACTGAAGAAATGCAGCGATTACGATAATCGCAATAAATATTTCGCGGTATTCGACGAAAGATCGATAAAGTAAAGTTGATTTTTTTTTTCGCACGTACCAGGGTGCAGAAAGCGATCCACACGCGCCCGAACATCCTCGCCAAGGGGGTTGCCGCTTCTTCTCCCCTTTTCTTCAAAAACTCATTATGCGAACTCGTTCACAATATTTATTTTACGTTGCAATAAAAAAAACGGAACAAAACAAATTTAAAAAAAAAAAAAAAAACGAAAAAAAACTAAACATAAAAAATTATTCTCGTTATCAGACTCGGGATGATAGTTTTTAGCATCTATAATGACGCTGCGTGAGGCGTTCGAACTCAAGACTGAAGACGCGGCTGGACGATTGAGGCTTTTATACAGGGTGGGGGTCACCAACCAGACCAACACGAACCACCAACCTACCAACATGGTACCCATCGTCTCATCTCTTCTTGTCTCTCCTCTTAACCCCCCCTCCTCCTCTTTATTCTTATTCACTCTTACCTGTTAGCTGTGACCGCTTGCCTACCTGGACACACACGTTTCTACACTGTATATCTCAGCTTCCTCGTCTTTAACATTCACGAAACTCGTGCCTTTTCTCACTCGTCTCAAAAGGCCTTTGCACAAGCGTTTGCTGACCAGCATCGGCAGCAGCACCGCCAGTGGCAACGCACCGGTCATCCTCCTTCCTTCGCGCATATCCTCGCTGTTTCTTCTTCTTTTTCCGCTCATCCTCCATCACCTCCTCGTTGAATGACCGATTTTCAGCGCGTGCTGACACAGGATACACCGTATCTGCCTAAAACCCTAATGGCTCTCCGTTTCGTCGACGAATTGCCGCTAAATAGCCTCAGGGATGTCTGACGATTGAACTGATTTAAATTAACGCGAAGGCGTCGTAACGGATACGATGATAATGGGGATTACGACTGAACCGTATAGTTGCCATGTAAAACTACTATACTTTGGGTTCTTTTTAATCTGACAGTTCCTTTTGGAGATTTTCTTAAATTCTTTTGCTGATTTATATCGTCGCGTTTATCGTTTTTTGCGTCTCGACTCCGTCGACAGTTTGTACAAACGTATAGAAGATGCTATATATACGCGCGAATTAATTACCGCCGAGTCACTCTGGCGGGCAGGTGCCGCGCTCGGCTTTTGGGATAGAAAAAAAAAAAAAAAAAAATCAGATAAAAGTAAAGGGTGCTATCGATTTGCAATCGCGAAGACTTCGGAACGCGATCCTCACACCCCTTCTGTCTGCGTCCTCTTAATTGATTTCTTTCGATACCAATGGAAGGACGATAAATCTAATCTATTATCGCTTTGCGGGTTGTCGCGACGAGATTGAAGTTGAATTAAAAGAGATTGACTGTATCGATTATTTGTCGGTTATACAACGCGTTTACGGCAAACGAGGTAAAGAGAGTTATCATATTTAACTGATAATTCGGACAGCCATTACGCCCGACCTAACGGTACAATCGTGGGATGCAACAGCAGTGCACATACCTCGAAAAAATAGGTAAACATCGGCGAAAGAGTATTTTTCTTCAATATTTATTTTTACGATCGAACAGAACAACATTTCTCAATATACACATAAATCGTAGAGAACTCTATTTTTCTTACGACGAATAAAAAAAATGCTTTTTCAAGATCATTCTTCTCGCCATGTTAAACCGCATGTTAAATGCATGTGCGATGAAAAAAAAATTCAAATTGGAATGGAAGTCCCTCGGGTCGTTTGCAGCACCCGTGCCGCTTTAGCAATGCAATGCTCGGTAGGTAATAAAATACAGACATAGCGTATCTCACGGATTCAGGAAATACCCGCGATCTTTTTTTTTTCCTCTGTTTGCGGCAAGACAGAGATGACCCCGGAGTACCGTTTTCATTTAATTTTATTTGTTTTATTTATATAAAAAAAGAACGTATTTAATCCGCGAGATGAGATACACGGAGGCAGTTAGCCAAGTGGAATACACGATATAGTGCAACGAACGAGCAAAAAACGTTAAATTACTTTTTCAAAATACCCAAAAAAAATATCAACGGGTCAAGTTTTTCAAGTTAAAAAGTATATCGCGATAAAATTCTCGATGTATCGCGTATCTCTGAAGCGGCAACACAGAGAGGAGGAAGAAGTCCCGTTTTTATTTAATTTAAAAATGAATGCGTTTGAAATGCGAGAGGTGATGCGGGGAAAGATACGCGTAAAGTCAAGTGGAGCACATCGAAAAACGGCGGCCAGTGCGATACAAGCGAAATGCTACTTTATAAAAATGCAATATTACGGACGTCGAATTTCCACGAATTGTACTTTTTGTACGTTAACTACTTCGTTGGGTTCTATCTTTCGCGCGGTACGATGAAACGACATATAATTCTTTCCTTTAACGATTTTTTAATAACATTCTTCGCACAAAAAGAAATTCTCACAAAAAAGAATCGCAAAAATATACCTATAACATGCGTAATATATTTTCGTCATAAAATGGTACATTACGGGTATTCGGCAATATATTTCGGAAAATATATATATCAACAAATGAATAACAAATTATATGATTATAATGTTAATTATACGAAAATTCCGAATTTAATACATTTTGAATATATTTTTTGCATATATTTGATTTTCACGTCGGAATCCCATTTTTGGTTCTACTGCTTCTAAGCGTTCTGGTAACACAGTATTTTAATTATTAATCGTAGAATGCTGAGGAACGAAAGTACATCCAACAGGTGTTATCTTTCCCCAAAAAATCAGACAGCGATATTTGAATAAATAACGAATATCGTAAGGTATAAAGAGTAAAAAGGATTTTCGTAGAAGGAAATCGGGGATCTAAAACGCGAAGTTTTTGCGGGGAATGCGGCCGGCTGAATTATCGATGCCGAGGGTGAGCGCTGGGAATTTCACGGTTTATCTTCGATCTGTTAGAATGAGAGGCTGCGATAAAAAGACCTCAGCGTTCCTGGAGCAATGCTAACTATGTATGTATCCATCGGGTTAACGTACTCGCGGTAAAATCGCGCGGGTGTGCGTCTGTCCGTGTGTCTGTGTCATCTTTCTGCTCAGTTCCTGCCGCTCCTGCTGCTGTTGCTGCTCGTGGCATTGAAAAATCCCCGAGTGCGCATAATCTCGGCGCTCGTTACCATTCCGTATAGGCGGTACACGAGTTTTACATGCCGCACGCGTAACGAAGATCCGTACACGGGGCTCGGGCCGAGTCTACTCCGCGAATTTATTTTCGTCATTTCAGAAGTATATATCCTATTCTCCAACCTGTATATCAACCTTTACACTTAGCGCTTTGCGGCTCCGGTTGCTTTTCGCCATCGTTTTTATTCCGAAAAACTCCGGCTAAATATGTATAGTATACTGTGGTGGATACGCGAGAGGGACTCGCTGAGCTGTGGAGTAACTTTGGGAATAATCCGAAGGGGTCGAGAGGGTAGAAGGATGAGCACGCATGACACTCCTCACTCCCGTCGCGTGCATACGTACTATCACGACGTATCTCTCCTCCCGTGTATATAAATTTGCGACTTTTTTTTTTTTTTCCTCTTCCGTTAAGACAACTCACGAGATTTATTTTTCACGTTTCTGGACCTCTCAAGACGTTTGAAAAAATTACATGACAGCGATCTTTACTCTGCTCGCGTCGTCGAATATTTATTTTGCACAAACGATGTGAATGAAAATTTCCGACATTTTTTATCAATACATCTATCGATTTTCGATGATTGCTTTTATTCATTACTAATGTCTGTAAAACTTGCGTTCTATTGTATGTTTTATTTTTTTTATATTTCATATTGATGATATATCAATTTTAAAATATTATCAAAACCTCATTTTCGCAGTCGAGTTTTGCATGAGTCGATCTTCGTGGGCAGCCAGCCGGAGGCCAATGAGACTTAGCCACCCGTCAGAGAGCTGAGTGGGGAATTTCACTAATCCCCGTGAAATGCCAATTTGCTGAGTGCGCATGTAATCTATTGAATTCGTGATAATCATCAATTTTCCACGACCGCTTTTATTCATTTTAAATCTCTGTAAGGCTTCCGTTCTATTTTATGTTCCATTTTTTTAATACTCTATATTGATAGTACATATTAATGTTGAAATAATACCGAAATCATATTTTCACAGTAGAATTTTGTATGAGTTGAATTTCCTGGGCAATCAGCCGGTGAACAAAGTGACTTACCACCCGGCGAACAGCTGAATAAAATCTCACTAATCCGCGTGGAATTCCCATTTGCTGAGTGCGCGTGTAACAGATTTAATTCGTGACTGAGCATCCATCCGATCGTTACGTGTCGGGAGATTTAATAAAAAAAAGAAAAAAAAAAAAAAACGTCGAATATCCGGACGCTGAAGCGAGAGGAATCACACGCGACGTGAGATGCGTGGAATTCAAAATTGAAATTCATTTTTTCGGCGGGCGGCGTACGACATCGCTTTAGAGTTAAGATTTCGAGTATCTGGGTGTCGGTATGTAAAAGGCCGTAACCACTTTCTCTCGCACGCGAATCGAAATCATTTGGTTCCCCGGAGAGTTCGTAGGGAAGCGCCTTTTGACCCTATCGAATTCTAACTATATTTCCCGTCCCACTGTCTCTCTTTATTCGCGGCGGCGTTTTGACCGTTTAGTATACGATTTTTTTTTCTTTTTTTTTTTTTTAAGTTAATTTATGGTTAGTCGAAGAAATTCACAATTATCTTGTACCTTCGACTTCACGTGTTGCGACAAAATATATACGTATCTCGATCTCTTCAACTTCCGACAAACAAGGAAATACCTTGGGCAATCGCGTAGTCGATAATGTCACGATATACTATTTTTCCTCGTATTATCATTGACCTCGAACAACACACAGCCAACACAGCCTTTATCATCGCAAACACTCAAAGTTTTCTTTCGCTTTTTTTTTCCTCTCTCACTTGAATTACAAGAGCTGATCGACTATTCATATATGAACGGTGGAAAA
This sequence comes from Buathra laborator, assembly GCA_934046635.1. Lineage (NCBI taxonomy): Eukaryota > Metazoa > Arthropoda > Insecta > Hymenoptera > Ichneumonidae > Buathra > Buathra laborator. Next base: position 3,532,013 of record OW203894.1, on the reverse strand, counting down.
ACTGTTTTGTTGGGAGAACGGACAATTCGTTGAGAGAATTAATAATAGCAAATAGGTACAATCTATTTATTTTTCTAAACTATTTTTCCCAGTAAATAATCGTATATTGTGTAACAAGCGCGTAAAGTACAACATTTACGCACGAGTTACACATACTATTTTTTGTAATAGCGGTGCATGAAGCGAGTCTTCTTCGGGGAGGTTGTGCGAAGTCAAAGCGCTAGTTTTCCGGAAGGAGTGTGCAAAGTACTTAAAATAGTTTAAAAATACTTGAAATACTTTTTTGTAATAGCGTGCGTAAAGTGCTCGTTTTCCTAACGTCGTGCGTAAAGTAAACGGAGTGCGTAAAGTAAACGGAGTGCGTAAAGTGAAACTTTACGCACTCCGTTACTCCGCACACACCGTGCACTTTGCACACTCCTTTTGAAAAACGCGTGAGTCCTCCTTTTAGAAAGGAGTGCGGAACGTAAACGGAGTGCGTAAAGTGAAACTTTACGCACGACGTTCCGAAAACGAGCTCTTTACGCACGCTATTAGAAAAAAGTATTTAAAATATTTTTAAAGTTTTTAAGTATTTTTCCCAAAAGTAAATTTTTTCAGCGATTTATTATTATTTTAACTCATCATTTTTTCCGGTGATATCAATGTTTTCGATCGAAAGTACGCGTTAACGCGTTAAAGTTCAGATCAGCTGTGTATCAATCATTCGTGAATTTGATGAATTTCTCGTCGCCAATCAATCGATAAAGTAAAAAAAAAGGATATCAGACACTTTCAGTAAATTCAAGTGGCTTTGAACCGCGTAGAGGTACGTACTATATCTTCCAATTTGACGCTTCGCCGCACCGTTATATTTGCCACCTCGAGGGAGACTATAGATAAACGGCCTTTTTTTTCTTTTCTGGAAAAGATTTTCCGTCGTCGGGGCTTCGCCACTAGTGCGACTACGCGCGATGCTCGATGCGCAGTTACTTTTTTTCGTTTTTTTCTACCGAAAGTTACACCAATAAGCCAACAATTCGTTAATAGAAAAAAATATTTTCGGGAATCACATGTCGTGTAATAAAAATCACACGACGAAGCGTTTCACGCAATTCGTTGTTATACGTTGCAAATATCTGCAACAATATTGTGATTCAGCATTCGGTGATATGGTCATCTAACTCAATCGAAATAAAATAAATCTTACACTGCAGAAAGATCTCACGGGGATAACATTTTTCCAGGTCAATCGGATTTTGTAAGAAAGGTCGGATATTGTAAGAAAAGAAATACGAGAAAAGCTGTTGAACCTCAGTACACCGAGTTCTGACGCTTATCGCGAAATGCCGAAGAAAAAAAAATGTTTTTCAATTTTTTCGAAAATTTTCTTCGAATTCAATGAAATTTTTTGTCAGTTTTTTTTTTGTTTCAAAACTAACTATAATATTTTTGAACGCGAAGATCGGTGAATTTTCGAAGCGAAAATATAAAAAATCCTGCAATCGACTGGAGACTTTCCACAAAGATTGATCGCGCTGTTACAAGCTGTAGCCGGACGTGCGAAGTATTTCAATGACTTCATTTACGAACGACTAATATCCATGAACCCCGCGAAACCACACTATTCGAACACCCGGATAGTATTTTGAATTAATATATACCGAGAGTGACAAAAAAAAATCACCGATTTGCATGTTCGAAGGCGCGAGAATTATCGTAGATTTTGTTTCGTTAGCTCACACAACACTTTCTCCAATCGATATTTTTGGTAGGTGAATAGCTTGTTCGTTGCGGGAGAATATCTTCGCGTGAATCGACATAATCGATGTGTACGCGCCGATGCCGGAGAAGGTCCCCTCCGGCATTTTTTACGATTTTCTCGCTCGCTCTCCGCGACACCTTTGACCGAAGTGTGGGACGACCTTCGAACGATGTTCCTCAACCATGAACCTCGCGTTCTCAGCAGTGCGAGCTTACAACACTTGTTTACTGTTCGTATAGAAAATTAAAGAGTCATAAACGGTACGAAAAAAAAAAAAAAAAAATTCTCATCGCTCATAAGTACCTATTGTTAGGGACAAACAATCGTTTAATGACAAAAGAAAAGAAGAAAACAAAGTTTACTAGAAAGTTTCAAAACGGCGACTCTTTATCGATCCTGTTAGATCGCGATATCCCCGCTATTGATCGTGCGCTCTCTCACGTTCGTAAATGCTCTCGAGTCTCTCTCTTGCCTCTCGTGGGCTCTTTCGAGATCTTCTCTTCTGTTTGTATTGGTCTTTGCACCGATCAAAAGCGAGATGCTTTCAATAGAATGGCGTGGGGGCGTTCGACGAATCCAGAGTGAAAACCTCCACTACGTCTCAATGGTTGCTTATTTTGCATTCGATATTTGAAAGACGACGAAAAGATTGAATTGCCCGGAGCAAACTGTTCGGAGGTGGGCGAACGTGTGAAACTTCGATCGGAAGGAAAAAAAAAAAAACGACCCGGAAAGGTAGACTTTCGAGGATTCAAAATACTTGTGAAAACATCGCGTCGATACGAAGATTCCTTGACACAGTTGGGGGAGCAAGCGAATTTCTTCCCCTCATTTCTATATTTAACACCAAAATGAAATGGAGAATTGTTATACGTTTGACTTTGAAGTGCTGTTATCGGTTTATTATGTCTGCACATATTTTCTAAAGACGAAACGGATGGAATTTTTCGCTTACTGACGTTAACGGCGTCGTAAGCCGATTCGTTCAGACATTTATCCGTAAAGTTAGCAGGATTACATTCCGATTTAAATTTCTTGACTTCTACCAATCAATTTTCCTCGTTTGCCCGACATATTTCCTGACAATCTTTAACGGCCTGTAAGGAAATGCCGATACCTCAGCTTCCATTTTTCGCTCCGTGCTATAAATGCTTGAAGCCCGCGAGTGTATCAAATTGCTCCGAACTCTTTCACGGCGATATTACTTTTAATTATTAAATTACTTTCCCCGCCTGCTGCATGAACGGCGTGTTAATTAATTTTTACAAGGGTTCGTTAGTGCTTTTCCGCGAGGGGTCGGTAAAACAGTTTCTTATTTTTTTTTTTTTCTTTTTAATTACATCATCCGGACTATCTATCCCCGGATAATTTAATTACATCTAAGCAGAAGGGAAGAAAGGAATAAGGGATTAAGAGGATTCCATTATTAATTGTAAGAAGTACGATTAATATTCTTCCGAGTCTGAAGCCGCGGGTAAAGCTGTGTAACAGTCTGGCGACACTATTACTCTTTTCGCTCGAGATCCCACGAGCGAACACAACGTCGGAGAATAAACGAGCGTGAACCCCGCGGGTCCTGCATATCAGCGAGGCTCATCGTCGCCTTCGTCTCGTTGTGTACATCCTTTCTAGCGGTCGCGTCTTCGGTCAACCGCTGGACGAGGTCAAGCGCGAGAGCGAGGTGAGACGATCCCGGACTCTTATTTCGCGCAATATACACTGATTATTTACGGCTATGGTTTCATTCGGGGCTAATGGCAATGGGCTGTGAGGACTTGCGTATGTAACACGCCCCCGTTAAATCTCACCACTTTTCTCCTTTATGTCTCCGAGGCACTAAAATATATAGCCCGTTTGGATTATATCTACTGACTTTTCTGTTAGACCAATCGGCCGTAAAAGACTTCCCATTTCACGTAAGAACTCGAGTAACCGATTGATAATTAATAGTATATTATGCCACAAGTGCGTAAAATCGTATTTAACGCACGTGTCGCATACGATATTTTTTTATGTAGTATGCGTGAAATTCATGCGTGAAAATTCATTTTACGCATCAAAAACAGTGCGTAAAATCGAATTTTACGCATCAAAAACAGTGCGTAAAATCGAGTTTTACGCATCAAAAACAGTACGTAAAATCGAATTTTACGCATCAATAATAGTGCGTAAAATCGAATTTTACGCACCAAAAATAGTGCGTAAAATCAAATTTTACGCACACTACATAAAAAATATAGTTATTTGTCTATGATGGCTATTAATATTTATCGAATTATTGGATTTCAAGCGCAGTGTAAAGGGCGCCAGTGAATAAATAGGGGACATCGGAGCTAATTGGCACTCATGCTGTTAGAAATTGGAAATGTCGCGAAGTAAGTATGACTATTAGGAATTAGTCTCCTCGTTCCGTCAGAGTACGTTAAAAATTAATCAATCAATCGATTTTGTCGTCTGCGCTTAAACGTTCATTCATCGATGATATCACCCGAGTTGACGGTCGTCTTTAAGAATGTCATATATCAGCTTTTTCTCCAATGCGCCGATATGTCGGAACGACTTTCGTACGGCACGAAAAGCCGATAAAAAAAAGGTTAACCCCGTTCTTTGGACATTTGACACGGAAATCTTCTCTTCCACATTTCGTATATTGCGCAGACGCAGTTTCCGCGAAGTTCGGAAGTTGCAGAACGCAATAAGTACATCGAGGGAATGTGAGCCGAAGAGTGTCGCAGCTGGATATTGGCAATTTCGTTCGATTTCTTAACTACCGCAGAAGTTTTCCTTTGGGACAAATCTGCTATATTGGAATTCTCCGATATTCGAAGCAAATCGTCAATATCTCGTGTGACATTATTGCCGTGCCATCGTTTTGCAGAATGATATATCGAGGAAACGAGAATAGTTCAATTGACTCCTGCGATCAATGGCTGCCTACTAAATTTTAAGTTCAAACAACCGAATTTCAAATTTATTACTCTAAAAAACACAGTCCGAAGGAACGAGTATTGAAGCGCAGTTTTTTTTTTTTCAAAGGAATTTTTTTTTTTTTTTTTCATTTTTGTTCGTAAGACCAAAAATTTATTTGACGATCCGTAACCGCAAATTGGCGTAATCGCAGCAAGTCGACGATTCTGGTTTTCACTGTATATTTTTATACCGTTTTTTGTTTTTTTTTTTTTTTTCGAATTCTTTTTTGAATAGCGGGAATACCGTCTTGTGGCTTATTCGCGATGTATAAAAATCATATTCACTGAGGCAAAAGTATGGAGAATTATCCTGTACTTCAAATACTTTATATGCGGTCCGGTATATCGCAAAATCATACGTGAATTCGTTCGTAAGCTGAGAGAAAAGAGAGAAACGAAGTTTGTCCTGTTGAGTGTATGGTTCGCCTCTTCTCGACGATGGATCCTTCCCTAACACCACATAGCGTCGTATATAACAGTGAGGTGTATCCCAAGAGTCTCGGTTTCCTCATGCCATACACGTCTGACCCCAAGCCACGTTTAATCTCCGAGCGAACTCCTGGCGAATTCTCCTGGCGAGGCTGCCGCTGCGTGTGCGAGTTTCGGGTACACTGACCCCCATGAGAGACTCCATTCACACCAGACGTCATCGCCAATACGCAGTTTTTTCTTATATATATTACGATACGATTATGAGATTACATCTACCTATTAGTTACCGATCTTCATATTTTTCACGGTATCAAATACCTGTAATTTATGTTAATAAGATCGAAGCCATAATCTCGATAGATAAACCTTTGCTTAGAATTTGGTATAACTGTGTTAATGATGACGCCTTTGCCGGGTGCAAGGACCTCGTGTTTTTACGAATGTCTATATACGCTAGAAAATCCGGTCGTTCAGGAATTATTTTCTACAACGATCGACCGTGCAAATCGTGAAACAGGATGGCAAAACTCCTTTTTTTTTTCTTCATTCGCGTTAATTACTTATCAGGGCCTTCGTAAATCATCAAGCAACTTGTCCCGCTGACGTTGACGAGACCATTAAATAAACGCTGAGATTGATATTGCTGTCATAAAAAGATCGAGCGTAGCGCGCATAGAGTAATTCAACTTAAAGAATATACTAAACAGAATCAATGAATATCCAAGTGTCACCCTGGATCATGAATATTTGATGACAGTGTTTTACGATTTGTTGATGAAGTTCTTCAACCGGCCAGAGATCGTAAAAGCGACACGTAAATCGTAGAAGGGAGGGGGTGGGGGAGGCGCTGAATGGTGCATCTAGTGTTGCGTCGCTGTGTCACGGCGCTGCGAGGGTTTATCGATCGGTGCATTAGAAACGTTTCGAACAGAAAGAGGAGTAGGGGAACGAGTAGTCTTTGGAGGTTAATGGCGTTCAATTAGCACTGTGCAATTGAACCCTCGCATTCGTTTGACGATATGAAAACGGAGTTAAGCGAATTATAATGACGCTGCGCGTACAATATCCCTTTTTCCGAGTGCTTTCTTTTTTTTTCTTTTTTTTTTTCTTTTAGAAACACGAAAGCTATCGATTTTTATAATAAATTTAAATCAGCACCATCGACATCGATGTTTCAGATGCTTATCGTCGGTGCATCCATATTCTGAGTATTGATTTTTTACTTTTACACGGTGAAAGGCAAATACTAAACAATCACTTAGTGGTGATGAGGGTTGAAAGTGCGAAGACAGGTTCGAGGCAATAAAAATCGTTCTATTGCCGAAGTGCTTGTCGCGCGGAATCCCCGTTTTATCTGTACGCCCATACAACATCCCTCGGGAACGCAATAACATACCGATTTTCTGATATTTTTATTTTTCGGTGAGATTTATTCTCTAATATTAAAAGAATGTTTTTATTTATTTATTGTGAAAAATGTTTATAAAATTATTTATATAAACATTTGCATAACATTAAATGCATTTTATTTTTTTATTTATTTTTTTTTGAGAAAACCGAATTATTTTTGTTGTCTGGAAGCTTTTTTCGTGGTTACGGTTTTCACCAATACTAAATGATTTTTTTGTTATATTATTTTTCAATTTTTCATAGAATCCCCAAAACGTGGATGTACCGAGGATAAGCGTCTTCGATATCGAAATTTCATAGGGATCTCACCTTAACCCTCTCGTGATCCAACCTTTAGACTTTCACCTATGTTTTCAGACACTACCACGTGCGCTTCCCTCCTTTCAAATCTTTTCACACCGACGTGTCTCGCGAGTTTGGATCATAAGAGGGTTAAGGTTTACGTTTTTTTTTTTTTCCGATACTCGAGACACTCATTTGACGAATGGGTTATAGGAATATATAACAGCGTAAGATTTCGTAACACGACGAAATATTTAATGAATAGCAATTAAAAATAATTAAGTTGCATATGCAAACTTTCATAGAAACGACAGTGACGCTATATGAATGCTGTTAAAATTATAACTTTCTTCGCAAAATAAAAAATATATACGCATACATATAGATTCCTTTTTAACAGGAAAGTATCTCCAAAATAAATTTCGCAAGAATATCAAATACCACTTATTGATACGATAAACTCAGTCTCAACGAATGCGAAGCAATCTTCTCGAAGTTATGCGAGGAAAGTTCCTTAATCGGGACAATCATTCCTTGTTTCGAACATCGCGAACGCGTCGCAAAAACGATTATTACCCAATATTTCACTATTTAAAGACGCGGATGTTAAACTGTCGATTCTCTCTTCGAAGTTAAAACTACCGACCGGATGCAAAGCAGCAGATAAAACTACTAGAAATATACTTTCGTAACGCAGTCGGAGAAGGATTTACAAAAATATGGGAGATATATAAGTACGATCCGGCATCGAGCCTCATAAACACGCTGTTTTGATCGTCGATTCGTTTCCAAATGCCGAACGCCGCCCGTTTGTAATCTCATCTACTCTCTCGATAATTTCCCATTGCCGCGCTTCGCCGGTTACATTCCTGTAAGGTGTTATGAACTTCACGAGTTACCGGACCGCCCGTGACCGTATAATATTGGGGAATGCGCGCACGCGCCCATTTGCCATCGAGGCATATGTAGAAAGTTCGATCGTCGATCAATTCCTCGATCGAAAGTGCACAACGATCGATGATCGTTCCTCCGCCTGTCACGCGTCTCCTCCCTCGCACACGTCTATGCTATAATCTCTCCAAAGCCAGCCGCGTCGATGTTTCTCTTCTTCTTACCACATTCACGGCGAAGATTGTAATCGAAGTATTCTATCGTAATTCATTTGATCCGAAGAAAGTATATGCCAAACCATTGTATTCTGTTCATGTCATCGTAAAAAAAACTGATGGTAACACCCATTTTTTAACTTTTTATTTTCTCTTAGCTATATCAACGATACGAATGGGCGCAATACTTTTTTGACTGCCCAATGGGGTAAAAATTTAAAACGAAATTTTACATAATAATAATAATAACCAAAAATTATCAACAAAATCGAAAAAAAAAAATTGTTCAACGCATTATCCGAAAACCTATCTTTTTTTCCAGAGAAATTGATTCCTGAAGTTTTCAGAATATAAATACGTGATTTTGGAATTTTTTCTAATCCCCGAATTTTTATTTTTTTTTAATGGACGAAAAATCACGAATTTTGGATACGTTTTGTCAAAAACAAAAACTGCCCTCCGAAATTATTTTCCAAAATGCGTTACATATTTTGAAAATTAAAATAACGGATTTCGATCTTTTTTTTTTTTAACATGTTCGGCGCTTCGGACATATTCACTCGCCTGCTGTTCGAGTTCAGTGAATACATACGTGCGGAATGCGAGCGCGCAGCATCCTCGTTGCTAGAATATTTTGCGTGAAAACTTCACCGCGTGTTTTAATGCGGCTCGACCGAGTTGAGGCCACAATGTGCTTCCGTTACCTTCAATAATATAGAACCCCCGACGCCTGTCACGTCGTTAAACTCGGAAAATTTACGTTCGCGAATCTCCAATGTTGGTCCATATTCCGCATTGTACCGAACCGTCGTATAACACGATACGCGGGTTGTACCCCCGCGTAAATCCTATCTCCGTAAGTAAACGTTCGTGATATGGCCAACTTGACGTTTTTATAGCCCTCTGGCCGAAACAAAAAGAATAAAAAAAAGAAAAAAAAAAAAGCAAAAATCCAGAATTCCTCGAGGCGTTTATTTACTGTTTTCTTTCACTTTTTTCATCGCATGTACTCAATCACGAGTTCATGACACACCGTGCGGCGTATACACCTGCATATGGATACTTTTCTCTCGTCTATGCGCAACGTTCCGCGTATAGTATATATGTATATACGATCGAGCGAGATAACTCGCGGTAGATACAGCGCCGGTGTGTATTGCATAATAAAAACTGGTTAAAAGTTGCGTCTTCGGGAGCCTCTTCGATATGATCGAGAATCGACTGCGTGCCTTGAATACCGTCGACGGTGCTAAGTTAAGAACACACGGAATAAAGTGTAAGTGAATTCAGCGATCGGAGTTTGCTGATCTCCCTGACGTTCCACCGAGAAAAACAGTAACTAACTGTGCGATGTACTCTGTAGCTATTGTGTGATTCGTCTTCGTTATGCATTTAGGTTGTCTTAATTATTGCTTTTATTACGTATACTACGGGATTTATGTATATAAGACGCCCGTAGATTTATAAAGGAAGTCCGCCGGTCAACGGATAATTTATGAGTCTCCACTCTTCTTTCCGCCGTATGCGAGCTCTCGTCTCGGCATACGCTTTGCGTCATACTTTATCCGCGCGAAGATCAAGAGCACAGACCAGCCTTGGCATTCATAAGCTTCTGCCTGCCGTACAGGAACGCCGCCGGTGGCCCTTTGTCAGTACGATTTTTATTTTTTATTTTTGACAAATCGCCCCATATTTTTAGGTTTTCGGAGCAAAGTAAAACGTATGGATTTGTTAAGCGGAGTTAAGAAGAGGAAAATTAGGAAAATGGTGTTACTGGGGATGATTTAGTTAAATCCACAGGTGGCTTACGACCAATCGATGTTTTTAATATTAACAATCTCGAGAAAAAAAAAAATTTAAACAAATTAAAAAAAAAAAATTTCAATTATCCGTATTTTTTTTTTTTTTTCGCATATCGACATTTCCAATATTATAATATTAACATAATTTTAATAATTTGCGTTTATAATATTAATAAGTCGCTTCATTATTTTTGTCATAGCGATGCAATAATTACAAACAAAATAAGAAAGTAATTACTGAGAAACAAAAAGCCGCAATAATCGTGCGTGAAAACCACACGAATGAATAGGGCGTTAACAATGAGATGGCGAAAGTATGTTTTTTTTTTATTTGCCGACAAAGCCGCGTTGTGTATAGAAGTATCTCGAGAATGACGCGGTGAAGCTTGAGAAAAATCAAAGACGCGTCAGGCTAGCGAAGCATTCCACTGGAATATCCTTCTTTTTCATAACATTCTTTTTTTTTCTCATCCTCGGCACTCCTTGACGTTCGGGATAAAAAGCTCGTGGAGCCGTTGAAAATTAAGATTTTTCTATCGTTGTGTACACGACGTTCTCCATCGTATTTTTGTATTATCGTCGAAAAAGTTCGACAATGAGTTCGCAACAAGCATTCAGCTTTGATATAACCCAAGCGATGTTGACGTCTTTTCGATTTTGTCGGCAACCAAAATGAAAAAAAAAAAAAAAAAAAAAAAAAAAACGAAGATTGCCAACTCATTGCTCCCGTTATCAGAAAGTCCAATGTATTCCTTAATGTTTAACGGTTGTCTGACCGCAAGCTCCTCGCTGTGTATGTTATACTCCGAGCGACTGGAAGCATCAACGCGTGGGAAGGAATTTTTTCTTCGCGGGTTATAACGCAGTTTCGATTTTAAGGACATTGCAGACGAGAGAGGCGTTGGTTAGTCGACGAGTAGCCGAACTCGAGAACCATATTGTGTTCGCAAACCAGTTCTCATCCAGGAAGTTCTCCCTTCCTATACCCTCTTCGGATACTCTTTTCACTGCTGACTTCATTTTGTTCTTTCTTTTGTCGTCTTATTTTGTAAATTTTATTTTATCTTTTATTTACGTTGCTTTACTCGAGCAGAGGTGGGCGACAGAAAAGTGTTTGCACGCGATGAGGTGCAAGAAGGGGGCTTCACGGGGATAGCACTCGAACGGGCGCTTGACCGGCCGGTGAACCTGATCGAGGAAGACGTAACACATTCCGTAAAGGGCCTACCGAAAATAAATTAGCTGGTGACGTGCCGTGGGGGCAGAAAGAATCTTCGCGCCTCGGAGCGAGACGTACGACCGGAACGAAGACGAGAAGAACTACCATGGAAATTGGAGAACGTGCATGAAAAATCGTAACGCTGAACTTTAAGACGATGCGCGGAGGTATCCGGTTGATTTTATATTTGATATTTAGTTTGGAAACTTTTTTTTTTTTCTTTTTTTTCACGCTTCTCGTGTTACGATAACGATAACTAATAAAGTTCCGAAGAGCATTTCTTACGCGTAGACCTATGAACCTTCGAAGTTTGCGATGAATATACATTAACATACTATTACGGAACGATAAAAATGAAGAGGAAAGATTTTTCACACTCGGAAGGAAGATTATGTTAATTGAGAGAAATCCGACCGGACATCAATATTATAGCGGATTCTGTCGGCGCGTGAGACGACTGTTTTGTGAATGCAGAGAAATTCCTGGCGATCTATCGACGAAATACACGTGGGTGGGGCGAAGTAGCAAAATAATTCCGATAGCCCGCCGTCGAGACGAGAAAACTTTATTGCTTTACTCTCGCTTCGGCCTTCGGCGTTAAAACGTTTGCTCTGTGTGGTGTGGTTCGGAGGTTACGTGGACGAGGTACGCGATGAGGTTCCGTAATCGCGTGTTCATCGTGTCACGTACCTCGGGGAAAATCCTACGATTTTTGTTCGAGTATCACGAATGTATATTTATATCCTATTAAAAAAAAGGCTTTCAGGACGAAATAATTCGCTGTATAACTGTTCCTCAACCGGACAAATTATTTCGTACGGTCGGTAACACGACGAGACTGAAATTACGCGCTGTCCGTGACGACCTTAAGTCGCGTCGGTAATTAAATAAAATTACTTGTCAATTACCAATGTTCCGCTTGATTTTAGGTTAAAAATACTATCGAATTTGTAGTCACTACGAGTAAATATGAAGTATAATGTGAGTTTTTTTTTGGAGTCCTTCAATTTTAAAGCAAAAAGAATTAAAAGTTCGACGCAGTCCCCCAGGTGTACTTCGACACACTTTTTCGATCGTCCTATATTCCGAAAAAAAAAAAAAAAAAAAAACGTCTGTATGTAAAAAAATGGAGGCGCCGTATTCCAAAGTTTTTCTCCCTTCGCCGATCATGAAATAAACAACTCATTTTACACCCATCTAAATATTTAACACCAAAAGCACGTGCCGGTAACGGAAACAAAAAACGGATTTTCTTTGCCGCCGAAAAATTTCAATACTCATCACATAAAGTTGACGTATGAATTTTTCCGAAAGTTTTTCGTCGTATTAACATATTTTTTTAACAATTATAAACAATTTCGAGGGATGAAAAAAATTGCGATCAAATTTCTTGCGACTAATTTTTTGCGATGTGTAGCGAAGGGGAATAATCTGCGCGGAGACAATCGTAACATTATTTCAAGCGAGAAATGCCGCATCCTCGGAGTCGAATACTCCGAATTGTTAGTGTAATTTTTGTACCTGCTGCCCATTGCGGTTAGGCTATCGTTGACGTGTGTATAAGTCGACGACGCGTGTGTGTATAAGTGTAAATATATGTATATATTATCGAACGGTCCGGCGACACACCACGTGGCCCGCCCGGCCGGATTATTCCCGGCGATAAAGATGCAAATTTCGGAATGTCCGAAACGGCACCAGGATGTTGTGCCGCCGGGTCTATATATATACTCCGGACGGGTGTAACATCATGTAACTGTGTGGCTGTGTCACATATCGGAGGTGCCAGTGAGTCAGATTCGCTTCGTAGCGGTCATCCTTTTAAAACAGTAGTTCCGAGAACCAGTCAATCTCGTTCACCGGACGGCAACATATACCGTAAATCGAATTAATTTTGTCATTTTAAGATTCAATTAGAATTCTGTCGAATGAGATAGGAGAATTAAAAAAAATACGAGCGAATGACGCTGAAACGATTTTAAAAAAATTCTGATCATCCAGAACTTCCGGCAGAACGTCGGCAACTTTCGTTATTATTTTGAGGTTATAGCGCGTAACGGAGAATTGCTCTGCGCGCATCGCGCATTAATATTAAGCTAAATTTCAGTAGACAGACTCCGGTTACTTCGGACGACTAATGGACTGAGCGAGCTAAGAAATTTCGTCGTTGCATAATACATCATTTCGCAATCGCGCGCGTGCACTACCCATGAAAATGAGCTTTAGAGCTTTCCGGGTCTCGTCTTTCGTCAAGATCAGCGCCGTTGCAACGGTAGTTACAACTAATATTCTGCGGGCTATACAGCCATGAATGCCACGTGATGCTTAGACTTGGATTCACGTAACTATCCATGGGTCCTCTCGGGTGAGTAGGTACTCTCCGTAATGTGCTTTGACATGGAAATCTCGTTGAAAAACTTGCGTTCGCACTCACGAAAACTTAAGATGGTTAGAGGGATATTTGATAGACGACCCTCCGAGGAATTGGATCATTACATCAATTTTGGGTAAAATAAAAAAAAATCGCATAAAATATCAAAGGTTCGATGAATTTTTGGTAAATTACAATAAAAAAAATTCTTTCGTAAAAAAAAAAAAAAAATTTTTTTAAATTCTTTAGTAATTCTTTCACGTGCCAAATTTCATCTCGAAATCTCCGAGATCCAAGAAACTCAATAGAAATAAATCGATTAAATTTCAGCCAGATGATGGACCACCCACAAAAAAAGTATTAGCTTCGCGAGACGCGCAAATCATCGCTTACGATAATAGTGGGTTTCTATCAATTGTTTTATTATACACGAAGAGGAACATTAATAAAGTTTCAAAATGCCGACAATGTATTTATATTTAACATAATAATTTCGTAAGGATTTAGTGTAAAGATGGCCCACCCATTTTTTTTTTCACTCTTATATGCGTCATCGCGTCGGCAAGAATGTCGCGCGTAGGAGGAATAGGCGATAGATAGGATAATATATCGCACTATCAGCAGAAAAAAGAAATAGAGAATAAAGCAATTCGCGTCTAATATGCTGGCGCCGCTGTTGTTTATTTTTTAGCCTTGTCGTCTCGATGACCAATTGTAGTTCGATGCTAATTTTCGCATCGATCTTTATGTAAAAAAAAAAAAAGAAAGTGTTCGAGGCAATCGAGCGACAATTGGAAGGATCCGATTATACGCTACGGCAAGCATGCGCTCTTAATGCGAAATGCTCCGAAACCATTGAATCCATGTATGGTTTTCGGAGGTATTGCAATACACGGATTTAATGGGTTTTCGGATGGAGAAGCATTCAAATTTCGAGACCCACGCAGGATCGATGCTCATCCTTGATCCATCCAAAGGTAATGGGACTACGAATGCATATGGCGTTGATTAATCACGCGTTATAGGTTGTCAGGATGTTATTTGATCGTTCCGTTCTGACGTTCGTGTCAACCCTTCGACGTGGGATTGACACGGGGGCGTTCGTGTACCGGCCGGAAATATCGATACGAACGCGTTTACACTAACTTACTAACGGCCGATATAGCGCGGCGAAATGGAGCAACAGCATCATCATTCACCGGGCGTACTGCCAGGACCACCGGTGGAATACGTCTTTCCACACGACCTTGTGGCACCTGCGACAAATTCTCGAGACGCCCAACTTGACGTCCTGTCGAAGGTCATTACGGTAGAAGAAGTGCGACAAAAAGAAAGGAGAGAGAGAGCGAAAAAAAAAAATAGAAAAAGACAAATACCGGCCTTCCAGGACTTCGTATAGTAAGTCACCCAACAATGTTTTCAGAAAATGGATGATTCTGCAATTTTATCGACAATCCGTCGATAAAAGAATATCCGTCGAGAATATTAGAGAATAATTTTTCGATCTTTTTATCATCATGTCGATGAAGCAAAGAGTTTAATATCCTGTATTTGACGTGAAGGTAACCTTCCGGAAGCGCAAGAAAAAACATAAAACGGAAACTCCTGCCGTATAAATTCATTTTCAGAAGCGAGGGAAATTTCCATCGAATCGGAAACCAATGAATAAATAATATCCGGTAATTTTTTTATATATATTAAACTGATACTGGTTTTAGTCGATGAAATCTACGCTACTGGGTATTAAAGTTAAATATCGAATCGAAACGCGATATCTTTGGGTCGTTCATTGCGCAGAACGACAGGAATTTCCGAGTTAAAGAGTAGAGGTTAGTGCGCTGCTTTATGAATGGCATCGTCTCTTTAAATCTCCGCGATGTATACCGAGTATATTCTACAATTCGCTTCTTCATAATATGTCTAACGGTGATAGGAACTTTGAACGATGTAAAATCGTTAGTGCGAGAACAATAAATAAGTCGGTTAACGACATATCCCCGGAACACGATTCAGTCGTTGAATATTAACTCGACAAGGCAGAGGAGAGAGGATCGTTACGAAACTCAGAACTACTGCAGAGCAGAGCTGTGGCGATATCAGGGGTTGAGAGCTTCAAGGAAACTTTTCGGAAAGTCTCTGGTTTGCTCGGAGCCTCGTTTCTCAAAGTTGCCGGGAGGGGTACGGAACGGACGAGGATACGAAAAGGGCAGAAACATTCGGTAGCGTCGGAACGAAGCCGGCAATGATGAAGTACCACGCAGGCGGGCTCAACGGCGGCCTCACCCGTCAAGAACTCTTGTAAAATTAATTGAATATTTTACTTGTCAAAAAGGTTGGGGAAAAAGACGTTGCCATAGCTCTCGGCCGTTCCGGTGACTCGGATATCGGTACACCGTACTCTGTCTGTGTGTACGCCATAGCCACAGCCGTAAGGGAAAAACGAATTTAATGTCCTTTATTTTAATAGCCACTCGAGCATTTACCGTAAGCCTTCGGTTACGAAAAGAATAATTGTTTCAATACGTTGCAAATTTTATTATTAAAACTTTCCGGAAGACTGATTAACAAAGTTATTTCGACTGAAATATGGACATTTCGTTCGTTGTATGACATGAATTAGTAAGCGCGCGCGTCCGCGATTTTGGTGTTAACTTTGTCACCTCGCTAATCAATTTTTTATTCGACTAGAATATCCGACATTTTTTTTATCAACTATGCATACAACGATATCCAATTTCAAATGTGAAAATAAAAGAGTAAGGATTCATTGCTTTGCAAAATTACAGACAGAGAATTCATTACTTTAACAAATTTACGCTCAATGTTAATGAATTCACGATGGATTTACGATTCCATTATATCCGTTTTCATTCCCCGGGTTTCAATGTGGCGTGCATAAAACGAGGGATCAGGAAATTCAAGCCGTTCGCTCAACCCGTTTCCGCTTGCGCGTCGAAGCATTAAAAAAATTGGAAAAATTATTTTATAAAAATGTAAAAAAAACTGCCGATTGAAAAAAGAGTGAAATAAAAAACATTTATTCGCATATTATAGTTGGGAGATTTATTCGTTGTTCAGTGTGGAAATCTCCCGACTATAATATGCGAATAATTATTTGTTATTTCACTCGTTTTTCAGTCGGAAGTTTTTAAAATTTTGATTTCATCCTTTTTCGAATGGGAATCTTACGATACGCAGAGACGAAATGTTTTTCTATTTATTTTTGTTTCAATTTTAAAGTCATAAATATTTCAAAGCCATCACTACAGTGTAAAAAATATAGTCTGTGTTAAATTGGCAACGATGAAGTCGCTGCGTTCAATACACAACAACGAAGTCGCTGCGTTCATTTTTCAGTAATGAAGGGGCTGCATTTTGCAGCGATGAAGTCGCTGCGTAATTTTGCAGCAATGAAGTCAGCCACTGAAATATTTCCCGGAACACATTTTAATAAATCAATGAAGAAACCAAAAAATTACTAACCCTCAAATGAATAAATTTGAAATTCACTCGCGAATAATATCGAAAAAAAATTAATTTCGAAATAAAAGTCAGGTTATGTTTACACAATACGAACAAAAAAAATGGATATAATAAAAAAAAAGTTCTCGAGTTTTTCACGAAGAAATGCATTAAAAAGTGCATTGATTCATACGTAAATATTTGATAGTAAATTTCACAGTTTATTCGTGACTTGTATTCGTTGTCGCGCGATGTATTCATTCACAGGGAATTTGGCGCGTGAAAGAACAACAATAACGGTGGCATATATCGACAAAATTTCGATATATTCGAGCGCATTATTTTGTAACGGCTTCATCCATTCAATTGATCAATTTATCACAATAAAACCTGAAAAACGACACAGTCTGCGGCATAAAGAAAATGTGTGCCAAATAGTTAAAACATTCTTTCTCGTTTCGGAGAACATCGGATACCAAAAAAACGCGCAAAGTCAGATTTCACGGTGAAACGCATAACTCCTGTTTTTTGCCCGGCGGGCAGTCAGGAGTTAAAAAGTAGTTTTCTGGATTTATTACTCGTTCACCCAACTATTATACGAATGGATTACGCTCTTGTCTGAAGAGTTCTCACGCGTAAGCGAACATCAGCAACTTCATTGATTTCCTTTCAATCCCAGAATTTCAACTTTCCTTACACCCCAATAATAGAATCCTCCGACCCATTAAAGTTTGAAACAACCTACCGACGTCCTTTGAGTCGTTGCTCTTCAATTACGATGTGCGGTGGACCGAAAATTTCACTGGGAAAAATCACGGTACGGAGAAATTAATTTTAAATTTACGAAACCGGAGATTAGTTCGTTTAGAAGAGTACAGTTACGCCGTTGTTATTTACAACCGTAAAAAACGAAAATTATAACTGTGATGCAAACATTGACTTTTCCTCCCTTAACTTTGACTCATTGTTTACTGTGCCACGAAATAAATCGCAGATGGTTGATCGCCAATCAATTTTTCCATTTTACGTCGGTACTAAACTATTCGTTCGAAACCTCTGATTCCGCGAGGTCGATGTCCAATTTCAACGAAAGTCCTTCGAACATCGAGAGCCCCAATTTCGTGCATTCAAATTATCGCCGAAACGACGGGCCCCAGCGACTCCAGCAATTATTAGTTCGACTGCGTAATAATCTGACAATTAGAAGTTGACAGTTGAACAGCCCGGCGGGGTGCACTTGATATCAAATGTTCTTGATATCGACTAACTCTGCACTGCTGATTCAATCGCTTTTTTCCATAACCTCAAAAAATCAATTTATCGTAAAATAGATTGCCGAAAGGATTTTCAGAATGGCACACGCGGCTGAACCATTGTCCGACTACGTTCGATCAAAACTGATCTTGTCGCTCTAAAAATTTCACGATGAAAGCTATATATCGTCGAAGCGACGAAAGGAAACCTTATATTCGTACAAAAATGTCTAAATTTATTTTCTTCACTTTATTCGTACGAAGGTAACGTTTGAATGCGAAAAAACGCCGAAGTATTTCATCCAATCATTTTATTTCATAGTACAGTACAGCAGAAAAGGAACGATATTTGATAGAAAACGAATATCATCCCTTCAAAGATGGAACTACGTAGGTCACGATATTTCCCCGAGCGTAACAGAACTTTACTTATATGATATGTCGCGTGTATACTTCAACGAGTTCTGCGCTGCCGCCCCTTGCTGTGCGCAATCTTGAAGATTGAGTGTTCTCACCTCGGGGCAATTCCGAGCGATTTTCCACGGATGAAATGAAGACGTTTTGCAAATGACATGTATACGCCGTTGAAATTGCACAGCGGATATCTCCATCAGTTCATTTCCGCTCCCAAACGCGTATCTTCACTCTCGTAGTTATTGACATATCAAATAAAAGAGTACATCGTCTCTTCTTTACCAATAATCGATATAACCTTAAAATTTTTTTTTTTTTTTTTCCGCAACACCTTTCACTCAATTATCACTGTCTTCAAAAACTTAATACCGTCATAGGCCTGTGATGGCAATGAGCGGAATACGACTTCAGGGACGCATGCTGTCTGGCGACCTATCGAATTTCGATGAAACATCGATGTTATGTCGATACATCAGAAACGCTTGTATCACAAGGTACGCAAGGTACCTTGGTATCGCAAGGTAAAGCCTCCGGCGAAATTCGGCTTACTGCGACTTCGTTAAACTCTCACAGCAAAAGGAAGAGGGAAGGTCATGATTTCAGACGAACAGCTTGATGACTTGCCGCTACCCTGTGCTCTTCGTCTGTCTTCCATAATCAATATCTATTCTCGAACCATCGCAACTTCGAAGTTTCAACATTAAACATGCGGCGATATAGATTCGTGTCGTCCTTAATGCACCGCAGCGAGATTGGTGCAACACTGCAGCCCGAGGGTTTACGGTGATAACGCTTAGCGTACGTAGCAGAGTGGCGTATAAATAAGACGGTTGAAAGTGACAAATACCTCAGAGCCATTTGAACCAAAACTCAGTGCACTCGTGCAGTTCCCGAAGAAACTGTTGTACCATAAAAAATACACCATGAAAACTGTAAGAATTTTTATTTATTTATCGGTAATATTTGCTCATTTATTGGAAATATTTGAAAGAAATTGCGGATCAGTCGAACGATTCTAGACGACGGAGAGCCATTTTTAAAAAATTGATAACAAAGAACCGCATCGTAAAAAATCATAATGAATTATTCGTAATTGCGAAATGTGTGAATTGCAGAAGTTCCATGTGATGCCAAATCATTTTTTTTTACGTTTTCGATTAAAATAAAATAAATTTGTACGATTCGTAGTTTCGGGGATTTGGAATTTTTGGTTTCGTAAAAACAATAAAATTTTATTGAAAACAGCTGGAAGATGTTTTAAAGAGTCGAGAAATTGGGTTCAGAATCTGTGTTGAGATGTGTACGTTAATGCGTTTGAAGAAATCGGAATAGTAAGCGTAATTACACTCACATTATCGGATTTTTCCAGACAATGCTTCTGATCGCGTTGTGCGCAACGGTGTTGGCACGTCCGCAAGAACTTACAACGAAACGGAATATAATTCCGATCGTTGAACACGAGGAAATTCGCGACGAGAATGGCCAATATTCGCTGAGATATGTTGGAGGCGATGGTACAATAGCAACAGAACAGGGAATGTTGAAGTTAAACGCCAATGGAACTGGTCACGTGCTGATCAAAAAGGGTAGTATACGCTATTACACGCCCGATGGAACACCGATAGCTCTCGAATGGGTAGCGGACGAGAATGGTTATCGTGCAACTGGAAGTCATTTGCCAGTCGCTGTTGTTCCTGTCGCTGATGTCTAACTTGTGACATAAACAATTTTCGATTATATTCGTCTCCATTAATTCGCACATCGTCGTTATCATTGGCGTCGTCGTTGGCATTCAAATGTATACAGCGGAAATGGGTGGTAAACAAATTGTGGCTTCCGGAACGTCATAAGAAGCGATAAGCGCTATCGCTATGAATTTCGTACACAAAACAACATCGTGAAAACTTGCAAACCTGAGCTGTGGAACAAAATGGTCGCAAAAAAAAACTTGTAAAACAAAATGGTGTATATCGACTTTGAAATATATTTTTCTTATACATATTTACAATATTTTCGTGACTATACATTTTATTTATTTGATTTACCGTCATCCCTGTCTTATCGCCATTGTTAGCAGTTGCATCGCCCAAAAGTGCATGCGATCTTGATGAAAATAATATCGACGGTGTATTGCGGTATCGGTATTTGCTCCGATTTCCAAATAACTCCCGTCTTCGCTGTAAGGTTTCCATAAATTTGGTTCTGACGTCAGATTCGATGTTGGAATTCTACAATTATTAATACGATATTCATTTTTCTTTAGCATCATAACCTATAAATTATATTATTGATCGCATGGAATGAATAGTTCGTACGCTAGAAAAAAAAAAAAAATGGAAGATTACCCATTAGTGGCGAACGATGTCCACAAATCAATCATAACATCGATAATCTTTTCGTCGGAGCGGCTAATTGTGAGGTTAGGATAACCCAATTGTTCGGGCGTCAGTGGGAAAATGTATATCATATCGTCGGTATGGGTGACACCGATGTTGTCATTATTACCGATAAGTTGTATAGTTTTGCTGACCGTTCCTCGATAGTCGAACGAGTAATAATAAAATTTATTTCTCATTCTTTGCATAGCTATCTGCATCTGCACTATCGCTGGGAATAGGAAAGCCACGTCGTTTACCAAATTCGTCATGTTTTTTGTAAACTAAAATTGGAAAAATCATATCTGCTACCTGCGCATCGTAATTCATGCACAGATTTCTTAAAATATTGTTATATTACTCACAGCCTGTTTGTCACTCGGATCGACGCCATTGAAGTAAAAATTTTTCACATCGGTAACCGTTTTGTTTGCATTGGCAATGGTGAGAAAGCCCTCGACGAAGTACAGTAAAAAGGCATCGAGATCATAGGCAATAATATCGTAAACCGTACTGTTTACGTAAAATACTTGAAAAAATTAAAAAAAAAACAGCACGATGAGTTGTTTTTAGTTTTAATAAATCATTAAATCCTGAGATACGATTATAAAATACTAACGTGAAGTCAATGCAAGTCCTTCATCAGCGACGTTACCAGATATCCAAGGGTAATCCTTCATTCTACTTAGCAGCATACGCTTTAGAGGACTCGATGTTAGAAAGGCGCCTTCAAGATTCGGCTCGTTAGTTGGCGTCCAGGTACTCGCGAGCTTCAGGATACCGCTGAATATAGCGTTCGAATCAACAATATCGTAAACGTCCGCTTGCCGAAGACAAGCGATCAGAATTCGAGAATTGTTAGTCGGGCAATTAAGATACTTCGCGAGATCTATCGCGTGAGTCTTGTATTCCTCGATATCCGTGTAGCCCCAGAAGGACAATGAACTTCCGCTGTGCGTTATGTATTGATTGAACAGACCTGTGCACGCGATAAGTGGACAGTTGCAGTATAATAGTACGAAGCGATTGGGTTCGATTGATATGAGAGATAATGAAATAATTGGTTGATATTAAGGGAGCAATTAACCCTTTGGGTTTCGATTCGATTGGAATCGTCGGTAGACTACTATTTCTTTATACATGAAAATTGGTCTTGAAACTGATTAACAAGGAACATTATTTCTGTTATTATCTTATTCTGATAAATCTAAAAATGTTATAAAACTTTAAAAGTTACGAGACTTTTTTTTATTTTTTTTTAATTTTAGGATATTAAAGGGGTACCAGCATTTTAGTAATGCATCAGCTGATTTTGATAAACATCTCAATTAAATTATGTACAACTGTAATTATACTGTTTAAGATCGTTAAGTTTATTGCAAATTTAGAGATGAATTGATGTTTCCCTCTTGCAAAATGATGCATCTGGCAAATCAATCATTTTCCGATAACTATCGAAATTTATTCGTATTTTTGTCAATTAATAATTTTGTACATTGTAATAAATTGATTTATATCGATAGTGTAGAAACTGCAACTCGTCTTTCTAAAGATTATTGTGTAATTCCGCGACTAGTTTCGTCGCGAGGCATCACTACAAGTTTGCACCGACGAAATGTTGCGATGAATATTTATAGAATTGTTATGCAATATTCGCGGTAATTAGCCAATCGTTCGCGGTATATGTTAAGCTGCAAGATTGCGCTGAATAGCGAATGTTCGAGAAAAGAAAACACAAACCGTTACTGGAGTCGGATACAACGTGCAGATTGACGCTAACGCCTCCAGCACTTTGTCCGAAAAGCGTCACTCTATTGGGATCGCCACCGAATATCTTGATGTTTTCCTGTACCCAACGAAGCGCCAATACTTGATCTTTTAGACCGAAATTTCCAGGTGCCTCGGCGTCCCCTGTACTCAAGAATCCAAGGACTCCCAATCGATAATTCATCGTCACTAACACCACATCCTTATCCATCATATACTCCGGTCCCACGTTCGTTGTACTTGAATTACCCGCGATAAAATTTCCGCCGTGAATGTAAACCATCGTTGGGTAGAGAACTGAAGGATTCAGCTATGAAGGAAAGTTAGCATTGCCGCAATTAGAATTTTTTTTACGACGTTGTTGTTGTTTACCACCGCTAAAGTGCGAAGCGTCACGATAAAATCATTTGCGTTAGAAGTTAAGCATTTTTCATCATTGAGGTCTAATTGTACTTCAATTGATAATTTAGTTTAATTAGAAAACAAAATTAAGACCTCGTAGTACCTGTGGCGTATATACATTTAAGGTTAAGCAATCCTCGTAGCCAATCGGCTTTTCATTTTCATCGTTCTGTGGACACTGATTGCCATCGACAACCGCCATAAATGTTCCGTTCCATGACTTCGCTGGCAATGGATTTTTAAATCTGTATAATAAACACGATAACTAAGCATAATTAATTACGTCGATATGGACGATGGTCCATAAAAAATAATTCTTTTTAGAATTTCATTCGTATCATGAAATATTTTTTATAGCCGAATTTCGATGTATCGATAAATTATTCGGACATTTTGCTTCCGATTTTCTTTCGTGATGATAAAATATGTGAAAAAAATAATAATAATTTGCCACTCATACGCGGAATAATTTATGTCACTTTTAAAATTTTTTTTCAATTTTTATAGGTCTGTTTTTATCCTTACAATCACATAGCTTTAAAGAGGCACTTTACGGCTATCGTTATCGTTATCTGTCGACCGCTCAACTAATCACAATTTTCTTGTCTATGTTTCCGTTTTAAGTTCGCCTACCGGATCTTAATTATCGTGAACTGTTATTATTTTTCACCGCAAAATGAAACAATTTTCTTTCCACTCAAGAGGTACGAAAAATTTTGATCGAACACATCAATATTGATTTTCACGAAGTATTGCAGAATTTCTAACTATTCCCACGCAACGCACTGTACCTGAGCGCTCCGATCGGTGGTTGCGCGTACGGTATTCCAATAAAAGCCGGAAATCTCCTGCCATTTCTCGTGATCAATGTCGTCCCTCGGATTTTACCCTGCGATACAACGATTTCTTCTTGCGCCTCGTGACAACCAAAACAAAATGTCATCACGAGAAATATTGCGAGCGGTGTGTCCGCGCGACAGCGCGCCATGACAATTGACTGGCTAATACGACGAGGCTGCTGTCGTTAATAAACCCTCGTCAACGTTTGCACCGATAACGATAAGTATAATCATAACAGCACAACAGCTTAACTCATCAACTTTCCACCGTTCACAGGGAGTTCCCGTTTCACGATAATATTTGCGGTCAATGAATGTCCATTGCGTTTTAGTGAAATTGTACATTAGAGTTCTCGTTAATATTCGCTCGTAATTAATGTTCACTGTATTCTTGAGAAATTGTATATAGAGTACTCGATAATTGCATGTATAGTCATCTCCTCTATTATTATCGCATATTTATTAGATATATCTATCATTCACACCGGTGATTTTAACATTTACGCTTACGACAAATTACGAATGAAATATCGCGGACGATGTCGTGAAAACCGAATAAAAATAAAAGTAAAATTGGCAAGAAACACGCAACAGGCGCACCGGCGCACGTGTATCAGAAACGGCACGTGCTTCTCGTCTCTCATTCGAATTTACATTTCGTCATATAGAACTCGAAGCCCTGGCGGTCACGACTGTTCTCTTTCCGCAGTGGTTTCCGTACACGCGAAGTAGCAAAAAAATTCAATCTCGTCACACGCGTACGTGATTGCAAGGAAGTTCTGGCGCTTACGGCGGTGGAAATTCTGCACCGCCGGAAGTACGTTGGAGTCTTCCGTTTGTCTACCGGTTTTCTATCAAATCCTCGTTAATGTTTTTCTTCTTCTTCACTGGTTTATCCGGTTCGTTATAGGAATATGATATTTTATATTTTAAAGGAATTCGAAACATCGAAGATTCATGAAAAACATCGCGGATGGTAGCGATAAACATGTTTCGATGTAACGTTCCGCGTATCGTAAATACACGTAATGATACGAAAATTTGATAAGAAAAAGGGAAGATAGATAACGCATGTCATGTTTCAGGAGGATCCTTGTACGTGGGGAGTAGTTAGCACCGCTAATCGGTGAGGAGACCTGTTGGAAATAGAAGAGATACGTTTACAGCTATCCGCCTCAGGCGGATAAATTTCTTATTTCTTAGATAAATTTATTATATTTTATTGAATTCTTCGTTTCTTCTAATCAGCAACTACAAATCCGCGTAAGACTGATCGTATTTTCAAGAAAAATATATACAATTTACTACGAAAGCTTAGGTTACTTGAGAAACACCTGCAACTTCATCCAAATGAAGAAATGCCATTATCTCGTGATACTTCGAGGAACAGCAAAATCCTATTTTACGTGGGATTAATGATTGATAGACGTTATTCGAGACGAGTACTTTAACAAAGTACGCAAAAACTGATATTAAAAGAACAAAAGTTTGATCGTCATGTAAGTTACCGATCTATTCTTCGATTAGCGATACAAAAAATGAACACCGCTATCATAACGGAACGCTGCAATCGATACTGATATTAAAAGAACAAAAGTTTGATTGTCATGTAAGCTGCCGATCAATTTTTCGATTAACGATACAAAAAATGGAGCACCGCTCTTTCATAACGGAACGCTGCAATGATCTCTGTACATATTTTTAAAATACACCAACCGGATTGTTACACAATCTCGATGAGTCGTATGCAAGAGGATACTGTGTCATCGCTGGAGGCATCGCTGCAACCGATGCTGGCAAGAGATTTAATGTAATGTCTGTAAGATATTATGGTGTAAACTGCGTGCGGAGTAATAAGCTTTAAAAAAAAAAGTGAAAGCGGAAGAAAAAAAAGAATAAAAAGAAAGTGAATATCGAAATGTTTCGAAAAATGTGATCAAAGGAGAGTCGGCAGCTGGAAAGGGTCCTTTGTGTGTACCATTGACGTTTCGAACTGTTCGGGATTTATTGGGGCTGAGAACGATTTGTCAGACGATTTAGTTCGACGTTTGTGCGGTTTTGCTGTGCCGGATGGAGGTTTTCGCAAAGCCTCCATCAACGGTCCTCGATTTACTCCGCTAGCATAGGGTGCTTACGTGTTCTAGCTTTGGCGATATCGAAGGGATCTTGTAAAACGTGTTGGGCGTTGCTAAAGTGAACGATTAAGTTATCATGCGGCGGATTGGATCCTTGTGGAAATTCACCCGGGGGTCAACCTAATTCGGTAACAGAGCCGACGATTACCTTCGACAAACTTGAGCGAAATACTAAGGAAAGCCTTCGAACACCGGGGCGATTCTCGGTTAAACGATATTCGATCGTTATGGCGTATTATGTGAACTTCTAAAAATATTTACGGCATGTATATCGAGAGGGTTGTAATCTCAATGATAAATAATTCAAAATATTGTACATCGGGTTTTTTTTTTTTTTTTTTTTCGATCGTGAAGCTTGAACGAGTTAACGTTGATCTCATGAATCAGCGATCTATTCCGGGATCATAGTTGTAATTGTGTAATGATGATACGTAAGATAGTGAACAGCAAATGGAATGATAGGAAAAAATTGATTCAAGACATCCGTTGATATAAAAAATGTATTTAAATAATACTTTTTGAATGGTAGTGACCATTTTTTATTTAGTCCTTTTTTGGTCCCTTTTTCCTGCTTACTTACGCGTTCGTAAGACGCGCCGACGGGTCGCGGATTCGCTGTCGCTCTCGCCAACGGTCTTAGCCTATCCCCTGTAGTCGTATTGATCGAATCTCCTTAATTCCCTAGCGCCTTGAAACCCAAAGCGCAAATTGCTCGATTACGTGGTCAGCGGTGCGATTCCCAATGGTCTAATAGCTTCGCGACCCTGCCCTACATAAGTCGCAATCAAACAGGTAAATACGAGAACCAACAGCCATTCCCATGACG
Source organism: Buathra laborator (assembly GCA_934046635.1). Classification (NCBI taxonomy): domain Eukaryota; kingdom Metazoa; phylum Arthropoda; class Insecta; order Hymenoptera; family Ichneumonidae; genus Buathra; species Buathra laborator. Next base: position 3,505,205 of record OW203894.1, on the reverse strand, counting down.
TCTTCCTCAAGGGGAGCACCATTCAACTTTCATACTGCTAACGGGGAACCCATCTATTTGGCTACTTCCTACCGTATCCGTATGCGTAATTTGTCGGCCTATGGAACTTTTTTTCTTCCACCGCTCTCGTCTTCTCGCTTATTCTCGTCGACACATTACGACCTAATTTTTTCCACTATTTATCGTCAATTAATCGCGCTTGTTCCGCGATCGGATAATTTTTCTTTTTACTTCGACTCGTAACGAAACATCAGATGAATTTCTACGTTTTCAAAATTATTTAACTTCGTTAAATTTCTTCGTTGCAAGTTTTCCAAAATACCCAATTTTCAATGTATTAAACAGCTCAGTCCTTTCCAATGGCGTTAAAAAAAAATTAGTGAATAATTCTATCAAATTAAATCCCGAAAATTTGAAATGTTTACACTCTGTTTTTTGCGTTATTTTTACACGATGAAAGTTTCAGAAGAATTGAAAAAAAAAAAGATCGTAACATGGAGTGAACTGAGTCATTTGGTACAATGATGTTAACTCGAACTTTTTTCATTATTCCATTTCGCATAGGCGAAAAAAAAAGTGGCTGATATCATCGATTCATTGGTAGAAGTGTCACTAACTCGTTCACCCGACGGTGAGCTCGTGGCGGATAAATGAATAACCTGATAAACGAGAATCCGATGGAGTCCGGAGTTTCTTTTAGCTTTATTATAATAGAACCAGCTGCGCTGGAGATCTCGATCGCATACCGGATTCTGCAGATGAGGGCCTCGCCCTCCCTTCCAAGAACAATATCTCAGCGACTCGTTAATCACAACCTCGCTATACTATAACACTATTTCAAGAATTCAACTATCGATAGCTCCTGGCAAAACAGTCGTTCATTATATCCCTTTTTCGACGATCCATCCTCACCCTGTGTATTCTTTTAATATCTGCCGCGGGTGGAACGGTGGTTCTCAACCTATAGATTCATTCAATGCATATACCTGGACTGACGTACATTTTCCGCATTCTCATAATTTTTCCCGATAAAATTTAATTACCATCTCACGCGTTCGCACTAATGACAGACTGCTGCACCAACCGAGGAAAAGCAATTTTTTTTTAATACAAAGCGTTATTCGCGCGAAGTTTCTTTGGAATTTTGCACCCTATGGATATTATTATTAATTGAGGAAAATTCATTTTTTAATTAACTCCGTAAATAACGTTTCAAAGACGTTCATTTAATATCCAAAGGTGCCCCGAAAAGCTGCATTTTCCGGAAGCAAATTCGTTGTAATGGGTTGAGCGTTCCGTTCGGTATTCGAAAATTATATTCGTAACATATAAAAAAAACTATTAGCACCCTTGTAGATGTTCAATTAACATTTTTCCGCTTTTTCTTCCCAATTACGCGTCACATGTAGAATATAACAATTTATCCACGCGGGCCGATAGCTCCTTTAATAGTCAATTAAAATAAAGTTAACAGTAAAAATAGCTTTTAAATGTCTCTATTACGCATTCGCATCATTCTACAAACGTTGAAAAAAATTCTCACTCGTAAAAAAAAGAACCGTAACGTTGGAAAAACGTTGAGATCGTTTCTGCGAATGTGAGATTTTGCAGAAGCCGTTGGGTTAGAAATGGTCGGAGGAACAATCTTCGGTAAGATTGTGAGGAGTTCTCCCGCGAGAGCTGACGAAAAGTTTTATGTGTGGTCATGAGCGTTTCGAAGGATCGAGTAAAAATCGCTCTTCCGCCCGTCGAAGCCGAGTGGTTTCAAAGCTGTTGTCGGGGGAGCGCGTCTCGGAGGACCTTCCCTGATCTCGCCTTGTCCTCCGCGCTATCTTTTTGCAACACTGAATAAGCAGCCTCTCGTTCTCTAAGCTAAGGCCGCGAGAGTTAAATCCCTTGAAATATCCGGCGCTCAACTGTTTCGCATAACTCATCCACCGGGAAATGTTTAATACGCCACGAATTCTCTAATTAAGAATACTTAGTCAGCGCGCTGTTTTAGTATACAAACACATGCCGCAGTTGCGAACACCCAAAGTCCGAAATATATACCGTAATACGATAGGATCTAAAAGAAAATGGCGTGTGTAAGCAATAAAATCCAAATAAATTCTCATCCTAATCCGGGTGTTCCGCAATATAATAATACATCGTTTGTTACGATAACAAAGTTTTGCGATACAAGAAACAATATAGCAATTTCGGATTCATTAAAAACGCAATTTATTCAATACCGACCTTTGCGAACGACGAAATCCGGAAGCGAAACTCATTTAACTCATTATAACATTAAACTCATTAAACTCATTTAATACTTATTATTGCAATAAAGGATGCTTTGTGTATCGCAAGAGATAAATAGTTCGTAAACTACTAAGGGGGCTAATTTGGTACATTCAATAAATTACGCAGGGAATGTAACCAGTGTTGGGTATCTTCAATGAGTCTGCATAGTTATAGTACACCCCACCAAGTTGCGTTATCAATGAAGTGCATCGGACACACCCTGTAATCTGATCGATGGGTTCTCATTGGTTTCATTCGCGGTAACGGTAATTGGAAAGTCAATTTTTCGGGTTCGATCCCACCGTTGATAAAGCCTTTCGTAAAGTGGTCTCCCGTTACCCGGGGAAATTGGAGACCCCATCATTGGTCAGTCGATAAGCGAACAATTTCCTTCCCTCCGACCGTTCGCTTAGTCATAACGCCCTGCTAAGCGTTGACTCCGCTAAACTTCCTCGTAAAATACACGGAAACACATGAGTAAGTGAATAGTTATTAATCGTTACAGCCCCCCAGAGCTGCGTGAACGGATTAAGGCCATAGATTGTCGATAAATTTCATCGCAATCGTGTAGAAAATTGTCGGAGTCATTAATGAGAGATTCAATTAGCCGCCTCGCGTGTGCAACAGCACGATATTCGAATGCGTCTGACACTCGAATTCAGGTCAACGATCACTCGAAATGCCATTTAATTAAACCCGAAAATATTTTATTCGCTTAGCTTCGATTTAATCGTTCGACTGATTAGAAAAGAAATGCTAAAATTCTGCCATTAATCTTTTAATTAAAAAAAATAATGAACATCATTTTCACGATCGATTTGATAATCGCCTCGTGCTTTTTCATCAGCGATTGTTGGAAAGCTGAGGTCTGGAAAATCTCAAGTGAATCTCTAACAATCATATTGGATTTATGCGAAAGCCAATCTATTGTATTTGCTTTTGATTAACTACGATGTCTTAACCGTCACGAGCTTAAAATCCCACGGGAATTTGCATGCAGCCGTAGCAACTTTCCAGACGTCTCTAACAGTCTAAGCTGCAAAGGGGCTGCAGCAAAGCTTCTCTGAATTAATGACCATAAGATGCGATCGTATTTATCAAATGACATTGAATGCGATAATTAGAAACTTGTCGATATGGATATTTTGTAAGATATTTCACCAAAAACATTATTAATTGAGAGTACTAATAAGTAATTGAGAGAACAGTAAGCAGCTTAGTAGATAAAACCAATTTTTCTCAACGCTCCCAACCAATCATTTTTTTCAATGCATATGACAACAATTGCATGTAAATTCTACTGAAGCTTTCCCTCGAAATGTAGACCCCTTGTTGCCATCGTTTTTCGATGCGGATCCTCTGATTAAGCATTGTTCCCTGTGAAATATCAATTCATTGTTTCTGTAAACCGTTGGTTCTGATACCGTCGATAAAGTTTGTCCCGTCCTAAGCGTCACTCGGGGGCGAGAATCCCGGATCCTCGGGCACCGGGGTATTTTCAATTGCGTCATTGAGAAACGGTGGCGCCGATGCGTGAACGTGCGGCCGGGTCATCGCGTAACATTTAAGGCGCATCCTGCATGGCAAGCGTCGAAAGGCATAGCAACGAAGAAACCGCGAGAAGAAGGTCACTGCGAGACGCGGAGGACCACGTGCAATTTTCTGGATTAAATGTGGGCGGATTATTCTCTTGCATCCTCACACCGTTGTGAATGCCACGCGAGTTGATAGCCGAGAAGTTAACGCATCGTTAACTCCTCCGCGATCTATACGTCGTCGATGTTATCCTCATCGTCTTCCATCGACTCATCTCTTTAGTTCTCCTTTTACTCCAACTTACCGAGCTGCTGCTCATCATCGACCTCGATGTACCTGTCCATTATTTTATGCGCCTACGCGACCGCTCCTTAAGCGGACGAATAACATTTTTATCGTGTTACTACGAGACCGCGACGAGGCTGCGATCTCGCGATGTCCACATACAGCATTAACTTTTCATCCCGAAGAGCATTTCTTGTTTCTGCTAAACACATCTGCCTTATCTTCACGAGTTGATAGAAACGCATCCGCGCGGGATTCCGCACCTATCGAGAGGCCAGGGTTCAAATATTGCACAGTTCAGTCAATCACCCTCGCCGTGTTAGTTTCTGTTTTGCAAGCAGATGTTTTTCTAGCTTATCGGCCTTTCGATCGAGTCATTTGCCACTGAAGATGCTCTTCAGTCGATGGCGGAGCTTACTGTTCGAATCCGCTGTAGCTGCGCTTCAAATAGGTCTTCAAATATCTTCTGCGGTTCTGCCGCAATGTACCTAACTGCTTAGTTTTCCAGAATTTCTCTTTTATCATCAATGATAACGAAGACGGAGCTTGCGATCGAGGGACCTTCTTAATCGGCTCTCCACCGATAGCAGAGCTTACGCTTCATCCCCGTAGAATTAGCTTCAGGGGGTTGACTGGCTTTTCGCTCAACAGACTCTGCGGATTCTGCTCGATCGACATAGGACTGCATCGATCCGTTTCCGGAGACGTTGAACATGCGCCCTGGAAAGCTCGAGGCTGATGCGCGCGCGCATATATTTCAACCCCTAAGCGTCAGGACGATTCGCGACGCCGAGGAATGAGGATGGTCGACCAAAACAAACGGCGAGTCTCCGAGGGGATGAAGTGAAGGTGCGCCCGTGGCGCATAGCGTTCTGTCTTCCCCGCTTAGTCGGACGAACTCTGTCTAAGCTTATAATACTGTAAATAATTCTGTCGTATCCGACGAAAACGCACTGTCAAAATGACTCCGGGACTCGGTCACGATCCACTGTCCACCTACAATATAACGGTCCTGAGTGAGTAATCGTTCGGACTCTTTCTTCCCTCTTCGGTGAAAGGTCATCGCAATTGTTTTGCCTTCTGCCATTTCGTTTCGCTCGCAAACGATAATGGAGAATGCGGTGCTCCCAGGCGTATAAATTCGTCAAGTAACGAAAAAGCGCGATGGGCTCCGCGGTGCGGTTGTAACGGGAGCTGATCGCTCTCACTGTTTTATTATTCAAGGTAACGCGGCACTGTGCCTCTGGCAACAGCCTCAACATGTTCTCTTCCAATTGGCGAATTTCTGCTTCGCGCTATCATACTCCGCACCGTCATCCAAAAAGGGCATATTGTTCATGCATTCTGTTCTCATCGTCGGTAAGCTCTCGTTCTCTATCGATACCTCTATATGCGTACGGATTGTTTGTTATTAAAATCGATGATAAATTTGTGAAATTTCATTTATTTTTTTGTCGTCATTTTTGCAAAGGTTTCATGCTATTGTCCGGATGGGCTTGGCACGTGATATGCGCGCCTGATATATTCTCGTGGAACTTTGGATTTTTACTGCTCAACATCGGGCAACTCGTGTACATTGTCTATCAGATGAGACCAGTGAAATTCGATCCCGAACTCGAAGAGGCTTATCACACGCTATTTTATCCCTTCAAAGTGAGTTTTAGACTAATCGGAAGGCTATGCAAAAAATTAAAAATAGATAAACCAAAATAATCCTATAATAATAATTACTGCAATAAATCGACTATAAAATGAAGTAAATTTTTTTTCTCGTAGAGGTTTCATAGAATTAATTAATTTGTGGCGTACGCAGTGGAATAAACTTTCAATGAAATTTTGATTTAAGGTTTCGAGACACCAATTCAAAAGACTCGTGTCACCGGAATTCGCGACTATAATGTCGTTACACGCCGGTGAAGCTTACGCAATGCAGAATTTGACGAGAACCGACAGACTCGGTTTGTTGCTCAGCGGAAAAGTCAATGTACTGAGTGACACGAATTTTTTGCATCCGATATTACCGTGCGAATTTCTGGATTCACCGGAATTCGAGAGCTCGCGAGCCTCCGTCGACGATAAGTTCAAAGTACATTCGATTTTTTTTTTTATCAGATGATCGATTGAACGATCGGATTTGTTGATGAAAAAAAAAAAAAAATTAAAATTATTCTGCACAGGTATCCATAGTCGCGGCTGCGTCGTGCAGGTATTTGTATTGGCAAAGAACGGCACTGGAATATTTATTAGTCAAGGAAGCTTATCTCGCTACTGTCCTAACGACTCTGGTCGCGAGAGATATCGCTACTAAATTATACGCAATGAACAACAAGGTATAATAATTATTATTATGTAAGAAGTCATACGAGCTGAAAGCAATATAACGCGATCTATGTCTCACCTCTCGAGACGCCTGATGCAATTTCTAATCGGATAACATATTTTTATCCAATAATTCAATAAAATTGCGCGTGAAAAAAAAAAATTCCATCATTTCGAGGGAATAATTCGATTAATTAATTTCCAATTGCCAATTAGTGGAAATAATTTGCTGTAAATTAATTTGTCTCCGATGCCTGTTAGATAGTTACAGATAAAGGTTCGCATTTGGACATAAGACTCCCTTCCATAAGTGCCGGATTGGGAATAAGCGGCGAATACAGAAGTCCAAGAGCCTCGAGACAGGCGCTGATAAGAAGAAAAGACGGAAAGCTTCCCTCAAATAATGGTAAACAAATTATCTCCAAAATTATTAATTCGTAAATTAATTTCGTGAATTTTAATGAGAAAATTACGATTTTTGAATTTTAATGACAAAATGATGTTTTTTGGATTTTCACGAAAAAATTATGATTTTTAAATTTTAGTGAGAAAATTATGATTTCTGAATGTTAGTGAGAAAATTATGATTTTTGAATTTTAGTGAGAGAATTATGATTTTTTAATTTTAATAAGAAAATTATGATTTTTAAATTTTTATTTCGTGAATTTTTTCTGATTAAAAAAATGCGCTTTTATCCCTCAAAGTCAGCGGTACGAAGCCAAAAGATCGGCCGTTGAACAATCTGACGAAGTTGGGGGCGCCGAACATGGAGCCGCTACCTGAATTGCCTTCATGCGACGATTTGGCATCGAGCGGAGTAGAAAGTTGGCTCGACTCATCGAGCAAATATCACAGCTGTGAAATTGTCGACGATGAATGACGAACGGCCTCCGTCGATACCCTCGGCTCACAGGACGGTTGTTCTTTGGAATCGTCGAGTTGAGAATCCGATACAGCGTCGTTTTTAGAAATGACGTATCGATTCTACAATGGGTTATCGTACGGTTCGGTAATAAAGTGCACGATAAGACAAAAATTTCGTTGCGAAATACGTAAAAAAAACTGTATAATTCTGAGTACATCAAAACAAGTATCGAAGGCGGACTACGTCAGCGTAACCTGCGCTGTCGCGCGCTGATGCGTTCGTCGTTATTTTTTTATTCCCAGTATGTGTTCTGGGAAAGTAACGTAAAAAAAAAGAAGAAAAAAAAAAAAAAAATGTTACGAAGAGTTTCGAGATATTCGCTTCGATAATGAAAATATTTAAAGTTCGAATGAAGCTATTACCGTTCGATCGCACTCGTTCGGCCTACGCGAGTTTACACGTCGTTAATTTGTTAGTATAAGCGAACGGATGAAAAAAAAAAAAAAAAAAAAAAAAAAAAAAAAGATCGTCGTCGAGAAGTGTGTTTTTCTTTTAACTCGCCGAATAGCAATAAACGAATTTATACGATGAAAAAATTTAAATAAAAAGAAAAAAGAAAGTTGTTTATTATATCTCACGGTAGTTGGGTACATTTACGACGATATTGTAATTATTATCTTGTTGTAATAAACGTTTGAATAACACATTTTACCGTTATCGTCGAATTTATTTGGTACCACTAAACTCAGCGACTTTGGTATGTTTACTGACGATATTATCATCATTAACACTTCGCTTATTATCCGACAAAAATTCCGTAGCGCAGCAGGTATGCCGGCGAGTATAATTTAATCAAACGACGAGATTTATAGCTCCTCTCGTCGGTATGATCGTTAAAGTCTCTCGACGTTGTACACATCGACGAGATTGACGTGTATTACGCGATCGGTTACGCTTATGAATCCTCAGACGTCCGTATTTATGTCATTCAGAAAACGTTTAATTTAACTTGTTAAAATGCTTACCGAGACACGTTGGATTAATGTCATGCGAAGAGATCAAAGAATACCCGTCAAGCCGATTATCATAATTGATGTATACAATCCCCCGAGTCGTCACGCGTGCTGCTCGACTGAAACACCCGAACGAAATAACGATCTATTAAAAACCCATTTTTTCTTCACTGAGTACCTAAAAATTGAAATTTTTTTCGTCACGTTTTATGCCTCGAAAGATCGCGACGCCAAAAGCAATTCGTAATCGTGAAGAAAACAGCGACAGGGTGAAAGCAGTAGTGACGAAAGTTACCGGTTTTTCATATAAATTTGTGGCATATATCCAAAAAGACATTTGCGGAAACGTGAGTTTCATCCGGTCGCAGAGCTTTGTCGCGGACACACACTTCGCTTTATTTATCGTCGCTTGATTTGGGGTGATAACTCAACAAGAGAAAAATCCCGAACATACGATTTATATTAAATGAACAAAAAAAAAATCGCTTGTATGACGTACAGCTGCGATTATTGTCATCCGGTGCATCGGTTATTTTTCTGCGTCACGTATGCGTGCGCCTTAGTGTGGAAACGTTTGTCACGAAATTTTTTATCGCGAAAGCCGAGAGAAGCGTACAACTGAAATCCGAACATTTATACGGCGATGGGACGCATGTATGCTGGACAAGGTGGCAATTTGTAAGAACGAAAGGAAACGGTCAGCATTTTGGCACGCGATCAAACCGCGTTCATCTTCTGCTCGTAAAGCGATCGTTTGCTGAGAAAAAAAGCTCTGTCTCTCCAAGATTTTTCTTGGCGTAACAGCATGCGGTATAACGTCCGCCGTGTATCGCTCTTCTGCGTCCGAACAATTATTGTTGCTATAGCGCGTTAATAAGCGAGTATTTAATAGTTCACCCCTCTGACGACCACACATCGCTCTCTTTAACTTTATCGATTAACTCTCGAAGTACGTAATTCTTACAACAACACACTGCATTGATATTGTCGACTCGACAACCATTTTGCTGACATTCTGTTCTATCGATTTCGGGGCAAAAAATTTAAAAAAAAAACTATTGATTTTAGACAAAATACCGCTCCAAGGACGATACGAAGGGAGTGATAGGGCAATTTTTCACATCGGGTAAACCTGTGTGGTGTCTACAAGAAGAATTTTTTTTTTCGATTTTTTTTCGTCATTATGTTCTTCAAAAGGTCAATCGCGTTATATTAAAGTTACCTGCAGCGATGCGCCGTACTTGTCGCGGTAATGCATGGTTCTGCATATATTATATATGCGTTGTAGTGAAGTACCAACAGCACCGCACGTGCGCGAACGTTAATTCGCAGGGAAAAAAGACCACCGAGAAAAAAAATATATCCAGAGGAAGAAGGATAGTAGAAAAAAGTTCTTTGATGTTAATGAAGTCTCCTAATGCGCGTGCACACCTTCAATTAATGAGAAAGCGACACGGAGAGCCGAGTAGAAAGAGGCCTGGTGAGGCCTCGAAAGTTTCGCAAGGGGGTAGCGACAGAGGGTTTATTCAATAACAAGAGGGTCACTGGCACATCGCGAAAACAAGTGAGTGCAGTAAAAAAAAACATCAATGGCGTGTCATTTTTGCACGAAATTTCGTCGGCGAAATATTAATAACTCCGAATTTAAATCCCAGGAGCGTATAATGATCCAAGGAGCCGAAAAAATTGTATTTAAAAATAATATCACACTCGTCGCGTGTTTATGTGCGATTTACGAACATATTCAATTTTCAAACTCCATATTCACCTAATCAACGATTTAACCGATTTAAATATTTTTTATTGAATTTCTCCAAAAATCGATTACAGGTCTAAGATTTTTATAGAATCGGCAATTTTATAAAAAATTTCGGAAAAAAAAAAAAAATCAACGTTTTTTGTATTTCTCTGAAAAATGACGAAGCGACCTTTAAACTTTATTCGCACTTATCGTACATTATGTGTAATCGTTTTTTCAGCAAACGATCGTTCCTTTAGTGCCCCATAGAGACTTAGCAACAGCGCGATCAGCACACGAGGGATAGAGAGAAAAAAAAATAAGAATAAATAAAAGTTTCGTGATAGTAACGACTGTGTTCGACGAATAAGTCTTCTCGAGCTCGAGAGACGACGACGCGGGGCCCGGTGGTGGCTGGCGTAGGCTCTCGTTATTTATGGAAAGTCTTATCGTGCCGGGTGAATCTTTCGCGGCGAATATGGTGCTGGTAGCTGTACGGGGCCCCTCCACAGGCCATTAGGAAGATCGCTTTATTCCGTGGTAGAAATCGTGACCTGATTATCAAAGCGGCTTCGGGGTCTACTCGCATATAAAGTATCTCTCTCGCTCTCCGCTTGTGCGGCTTATGCTGACCAGGCGTTGGACGAACGTACCCATCGTGTTCGAGACCGCTGTGTGCAGTATATAGAAGGGAGAGAGACAGGTAAAGAAGAGAACTCTCAGTTCTGTCGTAGATATCTGAAACGAAGGACCCCCCAGGCGAGCGCCACATGATGATGTAAATCGGATTTCGGTTTGATTGATCACCAAACTCGGCCCAATTTATACCGAGGCAATTAACGTTCGAATTATTATCTTTGCACTCGATCTATACACCCACTACTACTCTTTCCGTTTCCTCTTCCTCCGAATTCGCGGCGTGGTCTCGTACTAAGCATAAACCGATCTTTACTTCGACGAAGGAATCGTCGTGGGTGGTTTCCGTCTACTGCATGCCCCGTTGATGTAGAGGTATTAGCTCTCTCGTAGCTTCAGGTATCTTATAGCCTCCCTTTGCAGGAGTTTCAACTGCAGCAATGTGCAATGGGGTTAGCAGAGTATATACCTGGAATATCTCTAAAGCCGGAGCTCCGCTGGAGGGTCTGGAAGTAGCAAGGTCCGGCTGCTAAGGTCCGTCTAGAGAGGAAGATTGATCTGACGGCGGAAACCGAAGGTCGAAGAGCACATCTGCAAGTGTAATCGCGAAGGAGTACTACTATCCAACGGTATGGACGTCGTGGTTTCCTTCAGGCATTAAACCCGACCCCGTTATTCCCCTAACGCCATTTAACTTTCCTTTCCCGCTGCCCTACGAGTTGAAATCCTGATTCCTCAAAGCAGGAAACTAATCTACGGAAAATCTGCTTTAATCTTCGATTTATTCGCCGCGAGTCTAAAAGTTCGAGTGTAAAAATAGATCGATTTTGGTAACGAAACGAAATTTGCCAACAAGTCGAAGATCGAGAGATATTAGTTTGAAGCAGCAAATTTTTCGCAATATCTGATTCGCATAGGAAAACATTTATTTCGCGAAATTTTTCGAAAACTAATTAACTGTGCTGATATTTCGGCCGATTGGTAGGTTTCCTTAATGAGTTTTAGGCAAAATGTTGCAGTTAAAAATATACCTCGACGAAGTGCGCTTATCAAACGAGTCGGCGGTTTAATTAATTAATACGGTGAATGCGAAAAAATCTTGAAATTTTCACATTTTTAATCCCTTTGCCGATTCGGAGTTAAATTAAACAGCAAACAACTCTGTCGCTACTTCAACGTGAAATGTTTAATTTGCAGAATTTTTTTTTATGCCAAAAACTTCAGTAACGATTGTCGGAATATCATTGTTACATATAAAGATAGGTAACCGCGTAATACGAAACAATTTCAATGCTTCGTGGATCCGCTTAAGTATCTGGCAGACGCGAGTACACAGAGGAGCAGCTCGCAGAGCCTCAGGCAATCCCATTAACGAACTTCGACCCCGAACCGCATTGCCTTGACTCGTTTTATTTCGCTCGCACGCTCGTCCAGCGAAAAGAAAATCGCGTGCATTTAATTTTTTTTCCCTCCGCCTTCTGCTCAATCTAACGGTCTACCGAAGACCACTGGCAAAATCAGTGTTAATCGTTACGAAACTCCTTTAATTTTTCACCCTCCAACCCTCTGTAAGTAATAACGAATCAAAGAAAAAAAAAAAACAAAAAGAATATATAATATTTGTCGACGTTATCGCGTCTGATCGGTGTGAGTGTTTTTCGTGGGGCTTCGATCCCCGCGGGGCATACAGCGATAGGTGACTCGAGAGGGAGGGTAATCTCGTGACCTCGAATTCCGGGAACAATAATTAAAAGACAAATGTGCGAGAGGGGGAGTTTAGTAGAGAACACGGGGGAAACTAAAGAGAATAATGTGTAGAGGGACTGGAGAGTCACGCAAGTTGTCTCGTGTCCGCGCGATGTCCAATGATCCCGAGGCGCACGCGACCTGATCGTCTATCTGTGTATCTATCTACACTTCTATTTATAAAAACCTAAAGGTCCCCGTTATGCCGATGGAAAAAACAAAGGATAGGATGGAATGTGTTAAGGATGAGGATGAAAGAGAAGCGTAGAGAAAATGAATAAAAACGAGTGTGTGAAGTTACGACGATGTCTCGATGTATATAGAGTTACTGTCCACATCGCATTAGCGATAATTGATCAGGCAGCAGTGGCGGGGATACAGCAAAGGGGTGAATCGAACGAAGGGGAAACATGAGTGTATACTGGTCAGAGGGTTGATAGTGGTGTAACAACCAGACGGGGTCTATGGACGCGAGAGAGAGAGAGAGAGAGAGAGAGAGGAAGGGAGAGAGAGAACCCTTCTCATGTCCGCGATGCACGGTCATTGCTATCGATTTGCAGAATCAATTACTTAACAGCTGCCAACGAGCCGCGGCAGCGGAAGAAAGACGTCGCGACGTCTTTATTGCTACCCGCTAGTAGCATCAGCATCTCGTACTATAGGTTCGCTCATGATGTGTGTATATATGTGTATTTCGGAAGACGAAGTCGACTTGTTTACCGAACGGAAGTTCTAACTCAATTTAGTACCGCGATCGGCTATACTGCTACGATAAAGAGATCGACAAGACGGACGGATATTGGACGCTCCGTTTTGTCGCCTGATAATCCACGAGACTCATAAAGATGGGTATTTTATTCGTTGATCAATTGTTTATTTTCACGAGAATAGGTATTATGCTGTTTGAGAATTTTGTGGTGAATGGAATTTAACATAAAATGAAGAAATAAATGTTTAGCTTCCATCGATGCGTGATTGGCGCAGTTTTTTACTCGTTTATATAATTTTCAATAATTTAATTGTAAATGTTAATTATACATTTGTGGGTATGAGACGTTTTAGTATCCGTTCTTCGAGGTATCGACGTTAACTACTAACGTACGGAAGAATTCTTACAGACCACTTGCTACACTGGTGTCTTTCGCCCATAACATTAATGCAGAACTGTGTAAAAAAATTCTCTTTGAACCATCAAAGAAAGTGGCGTTTCAAGGTTTTTTTAACCATTTTTTTCACCATTTTTTAACGATATTTTATGGTTAAAAGAACGATGTGAAGATAATACTAAACTGCTGGTCGAAAATACCTGATGTATATTTACGTCATCCATACGCGAGGGGTAACAGTCCCGCGGGGGAGGATACAGTTTCGGAGATTTGCATGGAGACATTCTCCATTACGAGAGAAAATCGATAGATCCTAATACATTTCTAAAACGCATCCTGCTATATTTACAATTACACGCGCGATTAATTCCGAGGATTAGAGACGAAAGAAACGTAAGGGTGGAAAAATACGTTATGGAACCCAAGCGAAAGTAAAGGATAAGTCGATTAACGGCGCTTTGGAGCTCGAAATCAGTTTACTTGTCGAATCTGTTGAGGAGAAAAGACTGTCTTGCACTCGCTTAATCTCCGCGAGGAGGTTACACATTCGTGTGCAAGATAAATATATCTATACATTGTATTTCTACTGAACGCCAGATTCAGCGGATGCAATAGACGGATAGCTAAGAACGGGTAGGGGACGGTTAGTAAGGGCGGATAGACGACTTGTTCGGGTCGAAAAGTTAATCTTCCGGGTTTACTCAACCGAAGTCCAACACTCCTTCGGAGCGCGAGTGCGCCGAAAGACCGAATCGTACGTTCTAAGCTCGCGAACTCTCGGTGGCGCCACCGAGAGACGTGTGTGCTTCTTGCAAATAATCCTTTTGCAAGAATAACGCTGAGGCTGTTAATTTAGTCGAAACGAAGCCGCGTATAGCATCCGCCGAGTGGATATAGCCGTCGGGAAAACTCTTTTGTCTTATGAGAACCCTTTCTTGACTGTTTGTCATCTGACGGTCTATGGAAACTAATCGAAAATTCTCTCACCACTCGAATTGATAAATTGCAATAAAAAAACGTTTCGCGAAGTATCAATAATTTTATATGGTGCATTTTTCACGAATTCATTGCTGTCTTATCGTCATGAAAATCACTGTGCACTGTAAATTATTTCCTTTTTATGTTTTTATAAAAAAAAAATTAAATTTATTGCGCATAAATGAACGACTTGCTAAACTCAATTTTATAATTGTTCGTTTTATAATCGTTGTCATTATTGTTACAAATATTTCCGGCATCGAATCAACAATTCAATTTTCCGGGACATAGTTAGCATGTTTTAAAAGCAATTTAAAAGAATTCGCAACCCCTCTAATAATAAATCCCTTAAGACCCTATAAATAAGATTTGAAAAATCAATTAATTCAAAAATATTCAATAAAACGCGTGCGTCTCGCGTCTCGAGCACAATGCGCCTCATTGTATGAATCATCCCCTTAAGCTAATAATATATTCCGTAAAATATAAACTCCCCCGTCTATTGTCCTGCTATCCTCCCGCGGGCGCATTATATCCCATGAAGAAAAGCGCGTGTCCCATGGAGATTCAGTCGTGTACCAAAAAGAAATTTCGCGTTCCGCGCATCCCCTCTCATAATCGTTCAGTTCAGCTATAGCGGGTACACCAGTTTCGTGCGGCTCGGATAGTCGCCGCGTGCAGTGCTGCCACCTGCTCGGAGGGCGTGGCGCTAGTTCCACCCTCGACCTTAGGTAGTCGGAGGGTAGCATCAGGCCGCGGCGCACCGTGACCTCGCACGTTTGCGAGAGTGAAGCCAAGCCGCTCTCTCGCCCCCCGGTAGTAGTAGCGGCAGGAGGCTACTGCTGCTGTCACAAACCCCCAACTACCCCCACTCGGTTAGTCGCCCCTGTGTGTGATAGCGTGTGGACACGAACCGCGAAGAGACGAGATACTCACCCCCGATGTGAGTCTGACAGACAGACAGACGGACGGACGTTTAGAAAACGAGCCTCGAGTGCGCGAGCAAAACAACAATAACAAAAAAACGCGTAAAAGAAAAATATATGTTAAAAAAAAAATAAATAAAAAAAAAACAAAAAAAAATATAATAAAAAACGTGTTAAAAGTGCAAATCGCTCAGTGAAACAGTGAGGAAAGAACATCGTCGGCGTGACGAGTCGCGATGAAGTCGTCGCCGGAGAAAAGCGTGAGAATATTGGGAAGGATCTCGCATCGAGACAATGCGAGACGAAGCCCCGAGAGTACGGTACAGAAAGAGGAGAATCGAAGCCGCGCGTATCCAAGATATCAGCAGCAGCAGCACCAGCACCAGTGACCGTCATGGTGGGACGTAAACATACGAGGAGATTCCTCTGCAGCACGACGCGTACAGCACGAATCCTTCTCGCTTACCTCGACGCACGTATACCAGCATCACACCGATCATTATCATTATCATTAATGACGAGACATTATCGTTATCGTTGTTCAACTGTGTCGACGAGACTCTAACGTTTGTGCGAAGAAAAAAATTAAATTAAAACGAGTAAAAACGAGAGAGACAGGGAAAGACTTTTCCCTCTTCCGAAGGAACGTGATCACTTTCATTTTACTACTATAGACCACTCTCGTGTTCAGTGTATCTACGGACATGTATTTTATTCATGAAAGAACGATGATAAATAAACGAATCGAATGATCTTATCGTCTTCCCGTTCACTTTTCGTTGCCACGTTTTTTTTTTTATATTTTTTTTTTCCTTCGTCTACACGGATAGCAGTGATGAATTGTTCGTCGAAGCCGAAGTCAACTACATGAGAAATGATCGGACGCTCGTGCATATCAGTGAAAACGTCGACGTACGAAAGCTCGACGAGAGGCTTTTCTGCGGTACGAAATAAGAGGCTGGTATCGTCTCGCAACGGACAAGGAGAAAGCCACGGAAAACGTGAGAGTGAAACGAGGAGCTGGTGAATCGAGGGAGGCAAGGAGGGCCAACGTGAAATGTACGTGGTATCGTAACGTGGGAACCTCCTACTACTACTACTACTAGTACTACTACTATAACTACTACTGCTGCTGCTGCTGCTGCTACATAACTGTATAGGCAGACGCTGTGAACGCGAGTGTCGCGCGCCGGAACTCGACAGGCTTTTACTACTTACGGCCGGCGGCTGCCGCTACCCTGTTACTCCTTCCACTACCACTACGACTCCTGCGTTGGAGGTAATACTACGAGAATCGTAGAATCAACTTATCTGCTATCGTGTATCCACGCCGACGAAACTATTATGAAGTCGGCCTGTGTGCATCGCGTATCGCAACTACTGAGACGAGCCATTCAGTAGTTACATTCAGTTTGGATCAGACAAGCCGAACAATCGAGGATTCGTACGCAAGAGTTTGAACTTTCGGGCTGTTCGCGAGGAGATCAGTGGAGTAACATCGACGGGGATAAATTTATCCTAAATTTTTATTCTATTCCATCGAGAGAAAAAAAAATAGTACGAAATTGACGTCGATAAAACAGCGAATCATCGAGTAATATAAAAGAGACGTATAGGGGGTTAATGAAGACAATGGGGAAAACGATAATTCTCCCCACTGTTTCGACGTGAACGAGCTGACTGAGCTGTTTTCATTCATGTGCGACAATGCGAAAGAGAGGCGTTATGCGTCGCGTACGTAATAAATAGCATTGAACGAATCGCTCTGTGCCTCTGACAGCGTACGGCGAAGCCTCGTATAGCTTCCCGAGATACGCGATACAAAGGAAATAATTATAATATTAATAAAAATAATGATAATTTAATGAATGAAAAAAATAACGAAGTGATACCGAGAAAAAATATCGTCGGTAGTTTGCACGTCGAAAAATAAAGGCAATTGCGATGGTGTTGCACGAGATTATCAAGGTGATCAGCATCATCGACGAAGCGTCCTGTTCCATAGGAAGAAATAATTTATCGTCGTACATTTACGCCCTGTGTACACCGAACACGAAACTGCGTTACTCGAACAGAAGACTGAGCTGTATTATCCAGCATTCCGAACAACATATCGCATATCCACCATAAGGTAACTTTTTGTCGTCATCCAAATATTAATTTTTTTTAGCCTCAACGCTCGGTTGTTGCTGTGCGAAAATTTGCAAAAAGTATGAAATTGAGGATACAATGCTAAGTTAATTTTAAATTTTGCATCGAATTAATGTATTTCGTGTCAATGGCTTCAAATAGGCATTTCACGTAACGCAAATAATTTAAATTTATTCGGGAACACAGATTATTTTTATGACTTTCTGTCTGATGGGAAAATTACGGAATAAACGTACTATTCAACGATTAAATTATTATCAAAAACTAGAGACAAAAGTAAGATATATGTAAACGATATTTACTTTTTCCAATAATTACTTTTTTACAAGTCCCCCTTAAGGGAGGATATTGGTTAAATCGACCGGCAATTACTTGCTTTTGCCTCATTTAATTCTGCTTTATTATCCGACCGCTCGACGAGCTTACGAAGCCAATAACCCGAAAATATTCGGCGGACGAAAAATATCGATAACGAAAAAAGCTTCCATTTTTATTTATTTCTTTACTTGTAGTCGGAGATCGGCTGAGTAGTAACAGTTCGAAGCGTTTCGGTAATATTTGCGATCGGTTACGCTGTGTACTGTTCTGTAATAAATATTGACTTACCGAAGCAAACTGTACTGTGGAAATATCGTAACCAATAATTAGTTACTTCAATTTCGGTTTATAATAATAAAAAATTGCATATAGATACTGTAACCACTATACATCGCGAACGATAATATACTCAACAGAAAAAAAATGAATATACATGAAAAATAAAAAATGGCGTTAAAATGACTATATTATTGTTAACATTTGGCCGAAAAGTGTTACGCGTCTGTTGATCAGATTTGCAACATTTTTTTCTGAATAATTTTAGCCTCCAATTATTCGTCAATTCATTCGTTCGGTCATAATGTTTCGTTGACGAGCACTTGATTAAGGACCCTAAAGCCACGCGGAACGTAATATGCACAATAGTCTCAAATGTACTATTCGAATCTTATGCGATGTAATTTAATTCCGGTACATCATTATGAGGGAGAAATTTCGATAATTATTCCCTGTACCGGCGTTACCAAGTATCCGGATTATTATGATGTAAATCGTCTTTAAATAAATTTAATTGAAAACGTAAAAAAAAAAAATTGCGAAGATCAAAATTTAGCAAAGAAAAGACCGCAACTGAAAAATTATGAATCTGCAAAAAAAAAAAAAAAAGATCGAGACTCAGAAAGAAATTCTGCCGCATTCAAGGGAACGTCGATTCAATGGTCCATCCGTGGGCCTCAATTACACCAAAGACTTTATCGCATTCTGTATGATTATTCAGCTCTTTCGGTAGATAAAAATTTTGCAGCCGGCAATCCTTTCATAAAATTAACATTTCTTTTTATTCGACTACTCGGCGAGTACCTCCTCCATATATGTACGCGTAATACAGATGCATTCGCGTAATATCGTACGGGTATTAAACTCATATTCATCATCCTATCGCATGCTAGCATTTCCAGCAATATCGCCCAGCATCACGTCACGTTTCCGTTTTTCGCACGCATAATATTGTACTCTTGTTCGTCGTGTACATACATAACATACATATTTCATCGTACATGTATATAACGTGGATATGTACTGTTATAATAGACTCGGCGGCGCATGCCCGCGCGAGTGCGGAGGGTGCATCAATCGTGTAATGCGCGCGTGTTAGTCTTCGTCGTCGTCGTCCTGCCGGTTCGGTATATCTACTCGCCGCGCGTTATGTGACAGTCCTCGACCATTGGCCAGTATTCTCACGACATTTGTGTTAGTTACCGGCTAACACACAACTCGGGCGCATACGAACCTCCCGGGGGTTATCGCGGTTGTAACGCGAGTGCATCATACCACCGCGTGCATGTCTCGCTCGGTTCATACGCAGCACAGTAGATAAAGTCCAGTTATGCACAGACATGTGAAACGCCCACCCACTCTCAGATTTAATCGGACGTCGTCGCGTGAAAAAAGGATAAAATATATTTCAATTTAATTTTTTTTTGTTTCATTAACCATTACATCGGAATCCCTCTGTCCTGGCACAGGGCTCTTTGGCTCGCATTCTATTTCGAATACCAAACACGAATAGCAGTTCACTTTTTACCTCGTTCGCGCTCAAGCCAAGTCGAAACGCGAGAACAAATAATTGCGGGCATGCGATCTTAGCAAATTACTTTTACCTGTTGCTCCTATTGCTCACGGCTGCCGTCGCTCTTGTTCTCTTAACTGTGTTATGCTATGCCCATCGAGTTGACGACTCGAGGGTAAAAAAAAAAAAAAAAATACAGTCGCGGGAGTTTGCTTCGAAGAACGCGATCGCGATTATTTCGTTGTTACTGTTTCGTTTTTTTTCACGTCGTTAAAATTTTAATGGCGTATATTTTTCCTTTATTGTCGGCGCATCGATCTCCCAAGAATCGTCCGACGATCGCATCCCCTTTTTAGGGGCGGGTAAGCGAAGAAAATAAAATAAAAAAAATTTCACGAATATGTATGCGTGAATGAAAATTCAATGTGAGAAAAATTCTCTCATGAATGTATAATTTAGTGCGAACGAAAGCTTCCGATGTGATATATTCCTACGTGCAGGATTTAGTAGGGAGACGCCGAGCCGGAATATGAATGGATTTTCCAGGCAGGCGATGTTGGTTTCATTTTTTGCGACTTTTTTTCTTCTTCTCCTTTTGCTCTTTAAATAGTCCTCTTACGAAACATATCTTTAGAAAGGTCTTCTATCTCTCATTCCTGCGCCTACCTCTCTCGTCGCATTCGTTTTATTTTTTTTTCTTTATTTTTTTATTTCCTTTTCATTAGGAGATAGGCGTACGCGCGGATGGTACAGAATCACGATGGATTGTAAACTCGCGTCTACAGGATGCATCAAAACGTCGAGTGACGAGAGAGGGAGTAAGAGGAAGTGAGGGATGGCAAAATACGAACGGGAGAAAAGTTGAATAGCCTCCCGAACGGCCGGCAACGCCTTTCAATTCAAGAAGATGCTACCGCCCCCGACATTTATTATTTTCTCTTGGAATTGCTTTTCTCTCGCACGAGCTTATACTGCCGCTTGGTACTGATGCTTTTCAGCCACTTCTACAAAAGCACGGCCAGTCGTCACGCTCTCCGTTTACTTCTAATTACGAGGAATTATTTCATTAGCGCGATTAATTAATCAAATAGCCGCTGAAGAGGCTTTTTTAAATCCTCGATGCTTCTCTTTTTTTAAACCATTGTAAGTTTTCTCGTAATTAAATAATTGCATTAAATAATTATTATAATTGGTATATGAATTATTATTATTATAACTAAAGAGTGAAATCATTTAAAATTTTTTCATTATGTACGAAGTATGCAAGAAGAGAAATTATTATAAAAAAAATATATATATATCACCCGTCACGTCATGTCAATTCATTGTCAGATAACATGTTTCTCATGTGATAGAATAGAGAAAAATAATTTTTTTTATTTTTTATTTTTTTCATTTGTCTTGTTGATCTATGCGAAAAGACTTTTACATATCGCACCCTCAAGTGCAATAAGTAGAAAAATTTATTTGACGCGCACGATGTACATTCGGTGTTAAATCGTTATTTCGATAGAAAACGTTGAATCAAATATTAAAACATTGTATCTGGAACACTACCCACTGAAAAATTCTTTGGCCCATATATTTCTAAGAAAACTTCGTCCACTTTTCTATTCTACCGAAACTCCCGTAGCAGTTTCAAGCGCTTACACATTTCCTCGACGCACCGCCCGAAGCGAGAGCGGAGCGAGGAGACTCGCAATAATGTATTATATGCCCGGCAGTGTTGGCAGACGATAAGGGTTCGGGTGCTTCTTCCTCGCAGCTCGAGGGATTCGGCATATCGATCCACCCTATGTACTCGTTATATTTTCCCGGAGAGAGAGACCCCCCCTTCGCGGCAACACTGAAAATATAATTATTTTCATCGGCGCAGCATCGCCCAACGCTGAATACCGTCCGCTCGAGACAGTCGAAAAAAAAAAAAAAAAATTTCTCCCCACGCGAATGTTGTTTCGCGAAAATGAGTGAAATGCCATTAAAATGCTTCACGCAAGGAAATAGTCGTTCAATGTGCGCTCTGTCGGAGCACACGAGAAATAACGAGCAAGCGGAGGAAATTGCTCGGTCGGAACTCGAAATAAATTTCATAGTCGTTTTTCGGCAATGTGCTCGTTGACACTTTTAAACGAACCGCCCGCACCTTCCATTGTTCTCGTGGTATTGTAAAAGCTTCCGAATTATCGGCCTACCGGCATGAAACCCGAAACTTATGCATTGTTTTCATTGCATTTATTTATTTCATTTTAAACCATCACGACGATTCGTATTTGGAGCGAAAGGAGATAATTCTTCTCGCTATTTCAAGAGTAATTGAATTTCATTCGTCTGTGTCGCTCCCGATACCTCTATCTCGGGTGTCGCCGTTCGCGGCGACGGATTCATAACGGATTTGCAATTTTAATTTTTCTTATACAACGCTACGCTATCCGCAAGCGTTCGCGATTCCGTCAGCATTTTCCACTGTATCGCGCGATACATATCGATGTCCCATTGCCGGATCTTCATCGACGCTGCATCCGTAACGAGTATTTTAATTAACCGAATTTATCCGCGACATCGAGAATAGACTTATATCAACGTATATCAACAGACATATCTTCGCTATCGTATAAATTTCGTAGATGTCTTTCGACTCGTTAACCGTTCGTTTCTCGACTTCGAAATTCGATTAATCGATACGCTTTTGGAAACTGCGTAATCGATTCCACTTCTGCGACGAGTGGATCTTTATAAATTTATTTTCTACTATTACATTTATAGTGATCAATAGAACTTTTCTCCGCTATAGAATTCCGAATGCTTAGAATAGACTATTTTACTTCATCTCCGGGATATAAAAGTTCAAACGATATTTTCCTTTGCCTCCTTTCGACGAGTTAACAATTGAATCCACAAGTGGTGTCTCTGTATATGTGTCGCAACCGCGCGGATAATGTAGTCTCGGGTACACATAAAGAGCACACATACACTTTGCACTTATCATTGCGGATGGGGGGGGGGGGGGGGGGGAGGTGGTAGAGAGCAACGAGGGGATAAAATGAGAGTGCGAGTTCCCGTTCAACGACTATGTGCTCTCTGGCAGCTTCTTCAGCGGTGAGCTTACACACGACACGTTTTCCGTCGACGTGCGAATTCGCGTCGTCTTACGTAACGAAAATCCTCGTACCATGGATACCCCTCAAACGACTGGAAACTCACTTCCAACACACTTTTTCCGCGCGCCGACTTATCGAGAGGTGTATACGAGCTCTTCGCCGATTTTGCGAAAGTGAAGGGAGCGATTTCGGAATCCCGGAGATGTATCTACTTGTAAGACTTTTCGATGAAATCGACCATAGGTCGGGACCCCATTTATTTTTTTTCTCCAACCCCTTGCAACAAACTTGTTTAGCCAACCATAAGCCACCTAAACGGTTTATGTTTATTACTCCTGAGTAACGCAATATCGCAATGGAGTCGAATAGCAAATGCATGGAACTTTAGAAGAGTTCGTAGCTTTTAGAAAGACTCGTCGTGCTGAATAAAAAAAATTCATTGGGTACAACAGCACGACGGGGGAATAGAATCGAGAGCTTTGCGACTTGTCCCCGATGCCCCGAGGCTACGAAGTTATTTAAGTGCACCTGGCGCAACCCGGTAGTACGGAAGCGGCTAAAGTCCAGTGAGTCGTGTGACAACTGACGGGAAGTTCGTAGAATTTCTCAACCCCAATTGGGTGAATGGTCGCAACAGTCTGGTCTACTCGACGTCAAGCATCCCATTTCAGTTTAACCCTAAAAAGCACATATTGCGGAAGCCGCCATTGCCGAGTACACTGGGGTAACTCTTTACCCCCGGCGATCTTAACATTGAATC
This sequence comes from Buathra laborator, assembly GCA_934046635.1. Lineage (NCBI taxonomy): Eukaryota > Metazoa > Arthropoda > Insecta > Hymenoptera > Ichneumonidae > Buathra > Buathra laborator. Next base: position 3,481,654 of record OW203894.1, on the reverse strand, counting down.
ACCACATGTCCGCCCCTTTTTAAGTGCACGTGCACTGGAAAAAACTATGCGCTGGGGAACAGAACGACGTTAGGACAACTTTTCAAGAAATCCTGAGTTTTACGACACAAAGTTTCCGTAAATTTCCCTTAAAAAAATGATTTCTTGAAAAAACTAACGATTATTTCAGATGACTAATAGATCGAAATTACACTTTATATTCTCGAACTATTAGTTCTGTCATTTAATTTTTAGTTTTTCCAACCCATCCTTTTTTTTCAATGTCATTACATTAGTATTGCGGATCAGATGCGGATTCCGATCCGTTCTGCGGAGAGAAAAGACGATGATGCTTACTGCGATTTTTTTAGGATCGTGACGGCTGTCTGAGAACTTGGAGTAGAATTACTCTTCTCTTGAACTGAACAAATCGTTGACTACTTAAGATCAGACATAGAAAGAAAATGCTCGGGAGTACTTCCGGCCCAACGGTCGAAATGGGTTTTTTTTTCTTCCGCTCGTGCGGAATTGCCTCTCAGTTCCTTTTATGTAAAGGAATTTCTCTTCGCCAGAGCGAAGGTTCAGCAAGAGTATACGAAGCGCAAGATCGTACAGTGGTCCGGTATACCAACGTAAAGTTGCTTTTCCACCCGGACACATTTCCTCGAATGTCTCTCGTAGCAGTGGGATAGCATCCGACGGAGCAGTTAAGCACACCTGCCGCTCTGCATCCGTGGAATCGTTTAGGCCTCAAATAAAATTGCATCGAAACTGCGGCACCGCATCTCTCGAAGCTTCAGCTCGAATGTCCGGCTTTCCGGAAAATAGGATGGAACAGAGGGCGATGTAACGAACCAGTGCATCATTCCCGTCTTAATTGGCGCAAGTTCCGAGCTCAGGCGAGAGCTCCAGTTAGCACTGAATGTAATTCGATAAATTCGCATGCGCGAACTCTCCACTTTGCTCGGCACACGTGCAGTTACGTATTTCGTTTTTTTTATTTATTTTTTTTTTATCCCACCAGCCGCAAATGTACTCCGTACTCAACGTTTGCCGGTTGGTACTAATACCGTTGCCCACTCCGTTGCCAGAGTACGGTGGTAAGCAGAGAGTAAAACGAGGATACAGGCCAACGGGTTCACAGTCACAGAACGGCGGAGGCCCTCGTGGCGGGAGAGCGGACGAGATGGTATATAGGAACGCGTTTCTCTCGTGGCGTCTCGCACAGGGTGAGAGGGTCGATAGCCCTGTTTCGACGGCGCTCGCGCACCGTACCAATGTGCCCCATGCTACCAAAGCCCAGAATATATCTACACGGAGAGGATGGCAAAAGGTTTTCCGCCAGCTCTACGCTTGTGGGTTATGATCATACGAGCGTGCGATCGAGTCCCATAGGGCGGAAAGTACGTGAAATCGAACGGATCCACTGCACTCGAGCTCTCCGCACGCTCTGCTACTCCTTCCAAGCCTCTCTCGCGCTCTCTCGTCCAACATCCGTGAGCGATTTGATGCTTTTCCCGTGCATCAGCCTAAAAGGGTTCCCACCTAACGCGGACATACCACTGATCTGGTAGTAGCTAATGCTACAAGAGAAGTCCATCCGCGAGCGTTTCGCTTGCGTTTATCATTTCATATTAATGTTCCGTGCGCTCATCGTTGCGAATTATATTCATCAATTTCTCGAATCTCGAGGGACAGATACCGATTCGATCGAACGGCGATAATAGATTGGATGTGAAACGATGAAAGAGAATTGAGATTTCATTACATCGCGATCGACGCTCGACTGTTAAATACGAATTCGGGAATTTACATCGAAGTGCGATTTATTTTATTTTTTTTTTTCGTCGTCGCATCGCTCCCGGTTCACCGATCTTTACGCGTCACTGGACCGCTCCACTGTCACGAATTATTGATGCCAACGATACGGGATGAAAATATACTAATAGAATTCTTGGTTTCGCTGCGACTCTCTCGATTCCGAATATTACACATTCACCGGCCTCTCCGTTCGATGCGCGAAATTATTCAGTGATCTGCATAGAAGAAAACTCCTCTGTGCCACTCTCGGCATCAAATATTTAATCGTCCAGCGGTCGCTCATTGGATCTCACGCTCCTAAATTAGTCATATTACCGGATGGCAAGATAAGTCGAAGAAAACGTTTTAAGAAGACTTTTACACCGTTTCTGCTCGTAAGCCCCGTTGAGAGGCTTACGAGAAAAGTTAATTTATATTTCAAGAACTTTGCCGATCGCTTTGTCGTGAATTATTTTACTTTCGAGTCCGTTGAACCAGAAATACAGATAAAAATTGTCTCTCGCTGATGGCAGTCCATTTAATGAGAGATTTTTAAACCAATAATCGACTGCGAATAGACATTACTGTGTTGGATTAACGGGATATTTTTTGTACCGGTGAACGCGCAAAAACCGATGCCGCCTCCTCCGTTTTTTGGAATGCATTTTGTATAAACTTTATGCATTATAAATGCGACACAGAACGAAACGTTCACCGTGATATTATCGACTAATTTGACGTGCGATTATTTATCGTAGCTTCGCGAAATTACACTCGATATCTTGCCAACCAGGCGAGCATCGAGAGTTGTCAAGTCGTAAATCGCGTCTCATGGGACAAAAAGTCAGTGGAACGAGGATGCGGAGGGAATGGAGGCGGGAAAGAGTAAAAGCCTAGTAGCGCTTTTCACTCCCGTCCTCGACCGACTTCCGGTTCGAGCATTTCGCACCCCGTTAAACCATAGATATACAAACGTTCGCATGGTAGAAATGCAACGGATATCGTTGCATCGCGTAACGAGTGACCCACTTGCGTTCAAGGAAAAGAATAAACAATTCAATGTAAGAATGATAAAGTTTGAGCGGAATTTTTACGAAAGACAGCGGAAAGAGTGCATTTTTTTGAATTTATAATTTCCGGAAAATATCAATGATAATTTTATCGTCCAGAAAAAGAAAATTAAAAAAATCGTTTTTTCGCGACCGATGAGACGCACTCGTCGTTTGATAATGTGAAATTTTCGCTGTACATCGTACATCGGAAATAGTGAATTTTTTTAGAATTTATAATTTCCGGAAAGTATCAATGATAATTTTATTATCCAGAAAAAGAAAATTTTAAAAATTATTTTTTCGCGACCGACGAGACGCACTCGTAGTTTCAAAATGTGAAATTTTCGCTGTACATCGTACATCGGAAAGGGTGCATTTTTTTGAATTTATAATTTCTAGAAAGTATCAAATGATAATTTTATTATCCAGAAAAAGAAAATTTCAAAAATTATTTTTTCGCGACCGACGAGATGCACTCGTAGTTTGAAAATGTGAAATTTTCGCTGTACATCGTCGACACGATTTCGTTAAAAGAACTTTACGAGAATCATGGCACGTTGTTGAATAAGACGACGACTATATACAGGCGTATCGAGCAATGGAATGGGAACACATTTGTAGACAAATCGTAACCCCACATGAGCTCTTTAACCCGCTTCTACATCCTACCAACGGTTATACGATGAGCTTTTACGACTCCTACATCGAGAGACTCCTCGTATAATCGCTTATAGCCCTACGTGTGTACTATATAGTCGGCTCGAGGGGTCCCTTCGGTGTGTACACACCGGAACGGTACTTCAACATATGTAAACTTTGCAAGAACTCGAAGTGCTTGTATACGGTCTCCTAAGACCATTACAACTGCCTGATCAATAATAATTTGTTCAGAGTATTCATTCGAAAGTGCCGAAAGCACGAGGCGCACATTGTTCGGAAAATTGATTGTTTGGTCGACCTTTTCCACCAGTTAAATATTTATCTACAAAAGTTATCAGGTTTCTAGAATTCGGTTACAGATCATATCCCGATGTCAATATTAATTCAATTTGATTTTTTTCCTATAAACAATTTTTTATTTCGCCGTAATTTGCTTAGAATTTGGGAAAATACTTGACGATAAAAATCATCGATAATAATTGAATACACAAAAAAATTAAATAATATAAATAATAAATACGGTGCTTTCGTGCAGATAAATTCAATCTCATTTTTTTTCGCCACAATTTGTTTACAATATGGAAGAATACTTGACGATTAATATCATCGATAATAATTGAATACAAAAAAAATTAAATGATATAAATAATAAATACGGTGCTTTTGTGCAGATAAATTCAATTTCATTTTTTTTTTTCGAAACGTTTTTCTTACGATTTCGGAGAATACTTGAAGATTGAAATCAGCGCTAATACAAAATTAAATTAAAAAAAATGCTTTCGTGCAGATAACTACAGCGATAGGAAAATGCATCATTTCGGGAAACAATTTCTGTTCCTTCGCCGTTCGCGAAAAGTAGTTTACTCGTCATGCAAGCCCTTTGGAGATAAGGAATAGATATTCAGAGTTTGATTTTAATCATTCTGACCCCCTTATAAGTTGATGAATAAGCCGTGACCGATGCCTGCACGATGCACAACATCCACGAGTAGCATGGAATAGATCCGCTTTGTAAAACATCATTCATCATTGTTACCGGCGAAATGATAAATTGGATAGATTAGGGGTTGCGAGAAATTCTCGAAAGACGATACGTTGAAGCGAAGCTAGTGGTTAAGGTCGTCGCGCGTAGAAACGAGTCAGACAAGTCGAGTGTATAGTGTTGCCGCGTGTCTGACGCCGTGTGGCTACCGCGGACAAACCAGCAGAGAGCTCCTGTACCTCACCTCGCGTGATAGGAAACTAACGTGCTTCACGACTGCTTAGCGGTCAGTGAGAGATGGAGAATTGAAAGAGAGCGATGGAAATTCCGACGTTCCAGCGTCAGTCCAATTGGGAAGCGGGGAGAGGCGTCCGCAGTCTGGCGGCAGCGGTGTGCGAAGCGTAATTGGGACAATTCGCCACGGTGCTGTTAGTCGAAGCAACCGAGAGATCGTAAAGTGAAGCGCGAGGAACTCGACGAGGCAAAGATACAGGGAACGAAGCGAAATGCACGGTGAATCTTCGCCAGAATCGTCCGACCACTTCACTTCGCTCGAAGGGCAACATACCGCGAACACATTATCTACTTATTATATTAAGGGTCAGTAAGTACGTCACTGTCGAAGGTGATGGGAGATACCCAGGGAATTGCGGCTATAGGCAGCCTTGGCGAAGGTAGTTAACCTTTCATGGAACACTTGACGCTTTACTCGTGTTACTAAAAATTATACTTTCGACGCTTTTTAATTTTTTACTTATGTATTCGATGGTCCAACTTGATTGCACTTGATTAACATTATATCACTCGCAAGTATATGTACGTAGTAAAAAAAATCACCGCGTTAAAATGCTAAAGTTTGTAGGAAAAGTGTAATTTCATTATATCGAAAAAATTTTTAAAAAATTCTTTTCACGCGTTGTTTTATATAGACCTATAATTTTTTTTAATGTTTAGTACACCGATACAAAGAATCGATCGCATAAAATTTTTCATAAAATTCTTTTTTAACAATACGAAAAAATAAAACGCGTTATTTGACCTGAATTTGCCGAAACGCCTCTCGCCCTTTTTTCGCGAGTGCAAACTCCTTGCATTTCCTTCAATTTTAGCTACGAAAAGAAGTGCATCCGTTGGGAACCAACGAGAGTGGCAGTTTGCTCTCGTAATCGCGATCTCAATAATCCTCCGGCAGGAAAGTGCTCCGCGACTTCATTAAGTGTTCATCTCTCGTGCAGTTCTTTTTTCTTTTTTTTTTATTCTTACGTTTCCCACAGTTTCAATAATAAGCTGATATTAAGTGATATTTTCTCGAGAGTATGCAATTACGCAGAGCTAAGACTTGAGTCAGTCGCCCAGAGTTTCGGAAGATGATGAGAGTCGTTAAAGCGCTATTCATCAAGCTAACGAGAGCCCGTTGTTGATCTCAAAAACACGCGCCCCTTTGGCACACAATTGTATAGTGCAGCGTGCATGCGTAGGTTTGCTTGGTTACTCGATTTCTGAATTGTAGTACAGGAGAACAAGCGCGTTTTCTCTTATAATGACTGAGTCGTTATGTCGGGAACATGCGGCACAAACGTGTACCACTCCTCGAACCTGTGGTCTATGCCAAAGCATAGAAGTTTTTGAGTGGTCGCGGTGTATGTACACTCGAAAGGATCGGAATAACGATGCTGTGTTTCTCGTAACAGTTTGGCTCTCATGATTTTTGATGGAGAGCGGCGTACAGAATTTTTTTTTACTCGTTATTTCGCGATTGAAGAACAATGAACGATGTTTCGATGTTTTGATGTCAATTTATTGGTATACATTTTTTTTTTTTTTTTTTTCGGAATACATTGTTTATTGCAAAGTCCTTGATCCAGTAAAGAGTTATTCAATCAATTTTCAAATACCACTCGTTTTTTCCAATTTTTCATTTTTCCCGTATTACTCGATTTTCTTCAAGTGCATCGAAGTTATTTAGTCATCTTCCCGATGCGGAAAGGTGGTTTATAGCCTTAAGGATTACGTCGAGGGACTTGGCTGAGGTCAGGTGCATTCTTTATGGTTTTCTGCCCGATGGAACTCGAGCCTTGTTGGCGGTATGTCGTAAATCATTCTTGTAAACCGATACGCCCAACGCGCGTACCACCGCGACACAACCTTCTCTCAGATAGCTACCGCCTTCGTCGTGGTTTTCTCCTCTCGTACCTTTTCGTACGGATGAAAAAAAGCAGAAAAACACGGCTGCCGTACCGCACGGCAGACTGAAAGAAGTATCTTTCATAATAATATTCCTCTTAACGTCGTCGTAGTCGTTTCGTTCTTCTCGATCGTTCGGAGAGAATGTGAGAGCAGATTAAAAAAAAAATTTAAATAAAAAAATTTCGAATGCTAACGGCGAACGGGGTATACTTATGACGGAGGATCGTAAAAAAAAAATTGCGATCTTTATTACGTTCCGCGCGGCAGTATTTTCGTAGCTTTAACCTCGTCGATATTCATCTTGCATGTAGACATGCGTTAACCCAACAAAGTACACAAGAAAAGCCTATTACGACTGTATATCCGCAATATTTATTTCAAGTAGATGTGCAAACTTTGCCTGTATCCTTTTACAACAGCGTATTCACTTCTTCTCCTCTTTGGCTTGAAACCCCGCAAATCCCATGTGAATGTGCTATACGTCGGGACTTTTTTTTTCATAACAGACGAGAAAGCGAGACGACAAAGCGACTAGACGAATATATTTTCTTTTTTTTGTTACCACGTCGAGCTCTAGCTATTCACGGACCTACCTCACCCTGTTTGTCCCTCAGTCGCAATGAATCGTGTGGGTAAAAAAAAAAAAAAAAAAAAAAAAAATTTACACCGACTAAAAGCCCGCGGCCACCCCCTGCTTGTCACGCAAATCGATAACTCGCTTCGCCGCTCTCGACCTCGAAACTAATCGTTCGTTAATATCCGTACACATCACTGAAAACTTTTTCACGAGCTTTTTGCTAAGCGTAGTTCCCTGATAACGTCGAAATGAGAAAGAAAAATTTCCAGAATATTTCAGTTGACAAAACTGTATTAATTCCCTGTTCTGTTATCATCCTTACACTCGCTCTTTCCTCGAGAAGAACGAGTTTCGTTATGATGGAGTAACGCCTGTTGAATTCTTGTAATCGCGTTTCGCAACTTCATCGGAGACTTCTTCCGAGTCTGTAAAATTATTTTATGGCTTTTGCATGTTTAGAAGAACTTTAAGTCGGGAGTTTTGCTGGTTAAGTGTTCATTTTTTTTTTAATATGCGTTTACGGTTTATTTGTTTTTTTTTTATTCACAGCTGTTTAATATGAGTTTAGAATGGGGAAAGAATTTATAGATTTGTCGACGCGTTTTTTTTTTTTTTTTCGTGCCGAATTTCTTCTAATTCTTCCCTTAGTAAGTTTATATAAATAACCTACCGACAACCCCTCATTTTTTCATTTTGCTTTTATTTATGTGACAATGTATTGCATCACAAAGAGGATACAGCGTATACCTGTTTATATATATTTTTTTTTATCTTGATACTCGGGAGTCCTCCTGTTAGGAGGTCGAAGCTTTCATTATCCCTCGTCATATAATATAAAGTCCTCATTACTCCGTATGGCCAGTCCGCGCGTGCATAACGCAAGGGGTTGAAACTGAAAGTCTCCGACGTTTTGCAACGATTTTCTCGTTTACCACAAACCACCCTCGTCCCCCGTTCCCTTGTACTCCTTGTTTCGCCTCGATATACCGTACAATGCGAGAGAAAACGTGCTTACCTCGCGTGACTACCCGAGGAAGAACCATGTTCACCGGATGCCAGAATAACGTCAAACTTTTCGACTTTTCGACGATCATCCGTAGTTTCTTTAGGCGGGTCGTACAGTGGGGCGTGGAAAAAAAAAATTTGCGTGGTTCGAGAATACGCCCGCGGGAGAGTAAAAGTTACGAGCAATTCAGTGGCAGAAAACGGCCGGGTTTTAGGGTACTTTGCGCCATCGAGTTTATCGATCGACCGCGCGAACGAACGCTCACGGTGGGAAGAGCAAAAGCTACACTACCGCGGAAAAGCTCGAGCCAAAACGCGAGAGACACCGCGATTGAGAAAAAGGGGAGGAAGAGAGAAGAAAGAGAGACAGGCGGACAGAGGAGAGGCTAAATCGAAATTATGACGTTACCATTTTGGATGGGGTAGGCGAACGAAATGAAAAAAGTTTTTCCTCAACTCGCTAAACCAACGCGGCTTTCGCTCGTCTTGTTGTAATTAGAAATGGGGAGTTAACGCGCCCTCTCGTCAGACAAGCATAACGAAGAGTTCGCAAACATAGGTTTAGCATATTTTGGAACAGAGAGAATTTTCATTGATCGTTGAAACCAAAAGGGATGTACGCGAGAGTCAATGTTACTCGTGCGGTTCGAGATTTAAAGCCCTTGGATTAAGGGGACGTGACTTCTGACCACAACAGCGACTTCCCTAACGTTCCCAATCCTTGGCTACTCAGTCCCACCAGGACTCGCGCCGCTCAAATATCGATCCTCGAAACACCCGGTGAATATCTATCAGAGGAGATTACAGCCGAAGCTTTATATATTTTTTTTATTCGTAAGCTCCCAAAAAAAAAAAAAAAAAACGGAACACAAAATACAATATTTCAAATAAAGTTTTCCGTGTTAAAGAAGAAAAATCATTTCATAAAAATTGAAGGATTCCCGACGGAAAAAAAAGTACGATAAATAAATTGTATCAACAAAAAAACAGTGAAATAACAAATTATTATTCGTATTTCATAGCCGGCAGATATGTTCGTCGTTGTGTGTGGGAATCTGTCGCCTATATCAACCGAATAATATTTTGTTTTATTTATTTTTTGGTATTAATACAATTTATATAATATAAAATTTTGTCTGTCGGGAGGTTTTTTTATTTTTGTGTAATTATTTTCATTCGATACGTTTGGAAATAAAAATTGGATCCCGCGGAGCGAGAAACGTCGCTGCGGGCAGTCGGTATCGAGTTGAAAATACGCTGAAAAATAAAATTTACTATCGCCAAATGTTGACATTTAACCAATTTTGTGTCTGAGACCTGGCAAAATCGAGAAACTGATGATGGAACACGCAATGCATCATGCCGCGAAGATGGACGATAAAATAAAGAGTCACACCATTCGTGCTCTCCGTACGGCAAATTGTGTGCTCACGAAAGTAAACATTGAGTACCACACGAATTACACTCGGACGGTCGCCCTCCCTTTCTCTTTCCATCCCCCGATCTCCTCGCCTAAGTTGAGCTTTTTCTCTCGCTGTCGTTCCCTTGTGCACGAGCGGCACCGCCAACGCTCAATTCGTTTACAGTGGGTACCGCGCGGGACGCTTTCGTTGGACAGCTTTCGAATTGGATCAGTGCTTGCGGCGGTTTTCGCCAAAGCCGACTTGTGTACGTGATGGTCGCTTCTTACTCCCATCGAAAGGCTCGGTGTCGTACCAAAACTCTCTCTTATCTCGCACGATCGTTCGCGAATCCCTCGCCACACCTCTGAAACTGCTTGCGAATGGGAATGGTCTCCCGCCGGCCACCAGAGACGGCATCGAGAGCTTTGAGAAAAGTCGATTTATCGCATGTCTTCCCCTTCGACCCGTGATTTTTATTGATTCAAAAGAAAAAAAAAAAAAAATGGCGAAGATGTGAATTGTAATCGAGGATTTTTGTAACGAGGGCGCGGGCGTTTCCGGCCGTAACGTCTTTTGTCGCGCAGGATAGAAGTAATAAAAGAGTAAATGAGTTTCGTGCTTTCCGCGTACTCTCGCCTTCTCAATCTCCCTTTTACTCCTCGTCGCCGCTCCACGCCGCGCGCGCGCGCGGCTGTTACATTTTACGTGTGCGGAAGGGCGTCTAATTCGAAGCGTAAAAAAACGGTCCAGCGCGTCGGGGAGTATAGGTATCTTTACAGAGAGAGGTATACACCGAGTGGCAACACCGAGAGTGTGTTTCTCTAATAATTCCCAACTTTCCTTTGATAATATTCTTGGTAATGCGATGAAAAAAGCGTCATAAATTTTTATGAAAGACGCAGCAGGCGGGCCTTACCTCTTCCGGCGATAAATCCATATTAGAAAAGTTCATCTTTCTCTCATCAGAAATATTATTTTACCGGCCGCGCAACATACTGCCGGCTGCAGGACTGCTGACTCTGTATCTCTTTGCCTTAAGTCACCGAACAATGCGTAATTTTGAATTGCGTAAGTTTTAGGAAAAATTACAACAGTTAAAGATAACAGAGAGTAAGAGAAGTGTTATCTGCTGTTGAAATTTCAAGATGTATTTTTTTTCTTATTCAACCCTTTCGCTCGTACCGATATATATGGGATCCAAAAATTGTGAAAATTTTTCTATTAATTCATCCATGTATATCGATAAAATGTTTATTTTTATTTTTTCAACAAAAATTTTAATTATTGATCGATGAGTTGCAAAAAAAAAACGTTGTAATAATAAGAAAAAAAATGTTTCATTTCGGAATTACGTAAACGCGCGATGGAAGAGATTAGTGGGATTAAAGAGATTTAAGTAAATTGAGTGGCGAAGGGATTACATCTAACGACGACGCTATTACTGAATCCTAAAAGATTATGTGTGTTCTTTTTTCAGCTTTGTTTTCATCTAAGCGTTACTTACCCTGAAATTGCTTTTGTTTAGCGTCTTTATAGTGAAATCGATATACTGAAAATTAAGCAACATATGTATATCGAAACGCTTTGTCGACATATTTTTTTATGCTCAGTGTCCGCGACTATTACAAAAAACACGACAAACATCGAAAAAAGTTCCACGAAGTAAATCACATAATTCCAAATCACATCTGATCTTCCGAAATTCTTCGTCTTCATTTATTGTTTTGTTCCACGCGACTATACTTCAGACAAGAAGACTTATTACTAGCAATTCGATATTAACGCTCAGAAATTAGAACACCGATGTGTCATCGTTCTTGTTGACCATCGAATAAACACAGTTCGTTCGAGGAGAAGGTGGATGGAGGGGTTGATTTCGAACGATCTGCTAATAGCGTGCCGGTGGCAAACAAATTAGCGTCAGTACAGCGCCGCGACGTCTAGAAGTACATAGCCGACGCTCGGACAAACGGGAAGCAGCAACGGTAGGCGTCCCTGGACTCTTCGCCGGCTTATTTCACCCCCTTTCATCCCCCTGATACACGCCTCCGCGTATACATAACTATTACAAACTGTGTATAGCATCGGACGATACATAAGCCTCTACGGTACCAAAAGCAATTTTCGCGTAAATCACCACACCCCGTTATGACGTCACGTGATTCACCCTGACCCGGAGGCGAGCTGAGCAGCCCCGAGGCGCGGTACCTCGCGCACCCCCGTGTTTTACTCTATAACACCACGAACTAAGTCACCAGTCGACCCTGTACAAAGCTAAGTCACGAAAGGAAGCTTGCAACACCCGAGGGCGCGAGGGGGTCCGGGAGGGAGGGAGGGAGAGAGGGAGGAAGGCGGCTCTGCGGAGACCCTCCAGAAATTAGCATAACGATATAATACTGATACTCGTGAAAGCTTTCACTGGTGTTTTCTGCGTACTTCTTCGTGATGCACTCATAAAAAAGTTGGCGTTGAAGACCCCGTCCAATTTCTTATAATACGCATAGGTACAGCGGCTTTATTCTTACTTTTTTTTTCGGTGCCCTCCGGTTTTAACATTCCCTTCGTATACTTTTCTCCCTCTTGGAATTAGTCTTCACTTTTCTTCGTTACGCTCTCATCTTTATGGGTTGCTTAATTCATTTTATTTTTCCCTGTACCTCAAGTTATATGAGTTTTTTCCTCCCTTTAGCGTGAATCTCTATTTTTACGATGAATATTACTGCAATTGCTTTTCCGACATTTTTTTTACTTTATAAGTTATATGATGAATATTATTTAATTTTGTTTTTGGAAATTTTTTAATATTTAGTCGTCTAGTAGATCGCTATTTGCGCAAATATTTTTAGATGCAGATAAATTTTTTTGGAGCAATAAAAACATTTGTTACATTGAAAATTCTTTAGTGATGAGAGATCTTTCATCGATAGTGCCAATACTTAAACATTTGTTCGCGGTAATGCATTGGCTGTTAACTGCAACAGCCGGAGGCATTAATAACAAGGGACGAGTGATGTAGCCATCATTTGTGGCCATTAAGGTGGCATGTGGTTCAGCGGAGTGCGTATTCGATGGTTTTTTTTTTTTTTTTTTTACATCCGAGCAGTAGGAATGCCGAGAGAGGCGTGCAAAGTGCTAACAAGGGCCTTAAGCATTCCTGACGTGACTGTGGCGAACGAGAGAGCCTTAGTCATTCCTTCGCGAGGAAGTCGAATCGCTCACGTGGCGATGCCCGCCGCCATACGCTTTCGAGACGATTTTGTTTTTCCCGTAGTCACGCGGCACATCCAACCCGACTGCTTCTGCTACCGACTCTACGAACGTTTCGATATATATGCTGCGTCCTTCGGGAGAGCAGATTCGTCGAACGATCACGGCATGTTTCGTGATCGGAGACTTTAAGAAATCGGTTTCGCGAGCGAACGGGAGTCTGATACGAAATTCGGGGTTTAACACGACGTATATGAATCTGATATACGCTCCACGCTATTATTGACGAAAGGCCCTTCAATATCTCTTCATTCGATTTAATGCCTTCAAATCATACTTCTTACCGAGCAGCGGATGCATCCAATTGTAAAAAACAGCTTCGTACGAATTTTTTTTTTTTAAATTGATTAACTTTCGGTAAAAACTATAAGAACTATTCAGTCGATCGCTCAATAATTTTTCGATAAAAATTAATTTCTGAATAACTTTGTTATTGCAATCGCGGCGCGAGCAATCAGAAAGCCGAAGGAAAGGATCAAGAAAGTGCGATTCCTTTTATCGCTGCGACCTCGAGCAGCGCGCAGCCGGAAATATAACCAAAGAAATCGAAGGTAATAATAATATCCTGAATACAGTATGTATAATAGAATAGTAAGGGGGAAAAAACGAACCAAAGATTGTTATCGGACTCGCGTGATATCGAGAAATGAATCGTCGAATCTGCCCGCAACGATCGGGGTCGTTCGGTCGTTCGCTATCGCATCTTTTCGAATTCGTACACCACGTAGTCCTTCAGGATTACTTCCATAATAATTTTAATTCAACCTTTTGCATTTAGCTTCCATATGCCCGCCTTTCTCGATGATTTATGGATCGATACAAGCAATTTTCACCGAGCTGAACCGTCGAGGGTCGTCCGCGCAGGAGGAAATGAGGCTAAACGCAATTTCCTGCGATGTGGCAGAATTCAGAAAGCTTCGATTCACCGATAGTTTCAATATTATAATAAACGTATCGATAGAATCATTTCATTCGCGAATCTAGTCGCTCATTCTAACGTATTTTCATCACCTTAACCGATTTCTTCTTAAACCAAATCTTAAGGGTTGAAAAAAAATGCAGTTTTATACGAAAAACAAAACAAACAAAAAATTTATTTATAAAAAATGGCGGAATGAAAAATTATCGTCAGTGAATTTTTTGGATTTAGCAGACTGTATTTTAAAACATCCCCTTCACTCTCGCGTAGCGATCAAAATCCGGAACCCGTGCGCAATCCGAAAGCTCGGGGTTCGTGTGCGCCGCGAGCACGAGAAACACAACTCCGATAATTTATAATTATGCAAATGTCTTTCCCGAGCGTCCAGTATGCCTACACGTGCCGTGTGCATTATCGTAACTATTATTAATCAAATTATAATTCAGTCACGTGATCTCATCAAGAGCATCGATGTGCTTTCACGTGTTCGTGATCTTCCCTAAAGGTCGCGAGTTATTTAATCGTTCACGACACCCGCTTTAGTAACGCAAACGCGTACTGTATCCAGTATGCCTACTCGTATGTTTGATCGTTTCTCAACATCTCGAAACATACGTTTGCCAGTGAATTCACGACCAGCCCTGCTACGTATGCTATGCCAGGTCTGCAGCCCTTTGTGCATGAATTTGCCGTATGACACCGGGTAAAACGCATATTCGCGTCAGAAGGCTGCGCGTCAAGCGCTCTGATAAATGTCTCAACGTTTGAAACGATGGAACGCATTCGCTAGCGAGAGACGAGAGAGGCGGAGAGAGGAGAGTTACAGAATATGGAAACTCTACGAGGTATATACCCGCGAGACGAAGCGAAACGACGGCGGATAGTATCGCATTCGCACCGAGCGATGTTATATTTCCACATGTGGCATTCTGACGCAGCGAGAAACGACGTGACAATAAGTCTCCCGAGTGGACTAGCAGCTAAGAGCATAGGCGAGTTTTCGCTCCGCGGCTCTTTCTGTGAACATCCCATCTATACGTAGTGGTCGCATTCTATCCATATGCCTGTCCCGTCCATCCTCCGCGCGGGAGAAAGCCCGGCACAAGCGAAGAGAGGGTCGAAGCCTCCATTACATAAATTCATCGACCCTCACGTTTTGCGCTCTGAGATATCGTAATACCGGTTGGAACTGACGTCACGCATTAGTTCTGTATCTTCGGCGCGACGTCTATGCTTTACTATTTACGGTCTGCCGGTCTTAATTTCACGTGGCCTCATTCTTTCACGAAGCTCCGGTTTACAGGATGACGCGGGACATTTTTTTATTTTTTTTTATTACACATCGCGACTTGATTTCGCACCGTTGTATCGATTTCACAACGTCGAAGAGATTCGATTACTTTACGAACAACGATAACGGATTGTTGTAACCTCTTCGATCGGCTTCCCTTTCGCGATTAGATCATCGGCGAACCGGCAGAAGTTGGATAAACGTGTTCGGTGGTAAAGTACCATCCATTGGGGTTCATGAACAGACCACTGAACTACATCGTATACCTTCGCGCTGCTCCAGAAAAACGGTGATCCAATAAATTTCCCACCGGCACATAAACCGCCGTGCGCTCTCTACCACTCCGCTTCGTTTCTTCTTTATATCTTTTTTTTTTTTTTTTTTATTCGCTGGTTCAGTTTCAACCACTAGTAGAGGGTAGTACCTGCACGAGAACCACATTCCGCTATGCTATCTCGACCCTTTTTTTTCCAATACCACTTCTATTCGCACCCCTTTCCAGTTGCATGGTCTTTCTTGTTTTTTTTTTTTTTTTTTTTTTTTTTTTCCGCTTCCTCTCTCTCTGTATGTGGGTGATTTGGATTTTTTTTTTTAGTACCGTGTATGTAATCTCTTGGCAACGTGAAAACTAGATTTTGCCCTCGGCCTCTGCCGGCCTCGTGACGTAACGATAATTTAGGTGCGTTCACTTGGCACACTCGTTGACAGTCCAACCCGTTGGTTTTCTGCCAAATGTCCCGTGCCGAAACGCGGCAGGCGGCTCTTGGATAGATCCACGCGCCCGAAACACGGCCCCGAGAACAGGATATGACCGGAGGATTCTCGTGTTTTCTTGAGGCTCGCAGTTTTCCAACACCACCGCTGTTTGTTCCCGATTAAAGATTTAAACTTTCGCCCGATCTTTCGGCGGCTTTTTAAGCGTTTTCGTGTTTTTCTTTTTAAACCAAAATTCCTGAATGTCGGCTGGTTGTCTTTTCTTCTCATTCTTACGATTCTTAAGCTTCGGAATACCTGACGAATCCCATTGGATAAATGCGACTCGCATTTTTATATTTCTTTCAGTGGCTCCATAGCATTTACTACGTCTCCCCCCCCCCCGTTTCGGATCACACGCTCTCCATTGTACGCTTCGCTGTCACTCCCTCGACCTCGTGACCCGAAATCTCACGAAAATTTCGTGACTCCTTTTTATCAATCCCCTCTCCCCACAGCCCCGTTCTATCGTCGTTACGTATTGCTCGCACGTTTATCTTTTTATCCCGCATTCACGCCGTACCACGTGAAGTATCCCGAATTATCTGAGCCTCGCATACACACCCCAATGGGGGGAACGAACGCCGAGAATATTTTTGCACTCCGAACACGTCTATCTATCTTTTTTTTTTTTTTTTTCGAACGACCAAGATACCCATCGCGGTAAGCCGTGATTATTTTAGCACTAAGTTTATTTTCATTGGAAAGTTCCTACGGATCTTTCGATCTCAAAATTATCGTCGGACAATTTTAAGGGTGCAGTGATCAGCAGCGCAAAGCGAAATTTCGAGAAAAAAAAACACCCTTAGTTGATCCTTCGATGTTTATGTGTATATATATCGTTTTTTTCTTTCTTTTTCTACATCGAAACGAATGAGACTGCCGTCACAAGATCGAAAGACAGATCGACGTCCTTTTCGACGAATAATAGGGATAAATGAATCCCAGTCGCCTCACGCGCGGAGGCGTCCTATTACGTAATCCACATGTTTTTCCACTCTTTTCCACTGAACAATCCTACTACTGAGGATTTGTTACCATCAGCCCTATTTTTTTTTTTTTTCGCTTCGATAGATCACCGAAACACAGATCGATCGACTCTTCGACAGGTCAGAGCTACAAATTTGGACCTCCCGACGATATTCATGTATTATTCAGAAAGGTGCAATTATTTTTCCAGCTGCTTTGATTCTTTGTCTCCAGAAATTCTTTTCACGCAGTAGCGATATGTTCGCGTTGTATAAACGACCTTTGGTCATTCTTCGCTTGAATTGGACGAATTCCTAATCGAAGTTTAGCTTAAACTTTTTTTTTCGCGGAGTGCCTTTCAGTTTAATGTAAACCGCTAACGGACGAGTTCCCGAATGTTCTTTCAAAGCTTTCATCAGGGTGCATTCAAAGTTAACCAGCGGCACAGCCAAGCGATCTGCAAATTTCGCAAACTTTCTCATGACCCTTATCCGCAGCCACAGGAACGGCGAACGAAAAAAAAGTTCATTGCCCTTCCGTTCCTATCATCGAGTTGCATCAGCACCCGTCTCTTCGAGAACGAAGTTTACAGCATTTGCGTCATCGTGCGCTGTCGACTGCTTATAGTAATTTACATGACACAAAATCTAATCGATCTAATGTAAGAAACCCTTTCATGTGTCCCTTCGAGTATAGCGATCAGAACATTAAAGATTTCATCAAGTTGTAAGCAAAATTTCGAAATACCGTTTGATCGTTCGCCAACACGCGGAAATAGAACGCAGGAGTAGAGTTGGAATCGTATCCTTCGAGAAATTTGGTCCATTTCCGTAGATGGCAACTTGCAGTCTAAAAAATGCAGATAATTAAATTTTTCACTCTTTGATGACACAATTCAATGATAGATTGACGATTCACGGAACCGAAATGACGAAAATCAATATTTTAATCAGAGTGACGGACTAATCTAAGAATGTAAATATACGAATTATTTAACGGTGCATTTCGCAAAACATCACAACGTGATTATTAAAGGTCCTTTCAAGTGACTGGAAATAACAGCGCAAAAAGATCGTAGATAAAGACGACAATTGAATTTGCATTTTTATTTCATGGATATCGACGTGACGACGATCTCTCCCGTTACTTATTTTTCCTTTCTTTTCGTTTTTATTCGGAAAAAGCGAAGGTACCTTTCCTGTGCGTTGAATAAAACAAGTTCTCCGGTGTATCGTAGCTGTGGGGGTACCGTTACAGCACTTTGATACCGGTGGCCGAGTCCAGGCGCCACCGGTCGAGATGCTTCGCGAAGGACGACACTTTGGCAGCTTGTGGAATGTGTGCGCAGCGCGAAACGAACGGTGTATCGTTTTTCGTATGCGAAACATGTCACCCGAGCGGCACGAAGCACGAGACTTCGCTCTTACGCGGATAACAATTTTCCCCGTAGCTATTGCCTCGCGTATCACGTGCAATCCCCGCCTCGCCACCCGCTGCGGATCACGCAGAAGGGGACAGTGTAAGCATCTTAGCAGCTTGTGTTTTATCAAGGACGACCGACAATTGCTCGGATCGCTTCGTAACACAAGCAACGCCCACGGAAAAAAAACCTTAATGCAGTTCTAGCGAAAGGAAAAAAACAACAAGAAGCAAAATAAAGTCGAACGGAGCAGATATAGGAAGCGGATAAAGCGACTCGCGACTCGACGATGCGGAACACTAATATTGTTGCTTGCGAAAAAACAATTGTTTCTCGATAGCTTTTCATCGAGAACAAGACTGGATTTTTAACGGATCCCGTTAACCAGGTCTCCCCCCCCACCCCCACCCCCCTTGCAGAGATTCTTTCTTCCGTCGATTCATTGGCTGACCAAATCGATCAGAAAGAAAAGCAAGTGCGGGATGCCGAAACTAATGTAGCGTGCAACAATAAATCCAATGCGATCCGGGATGAGAAAGCGATTCTATAGGAGTTCATGGTCACCTTGAGAACAATTGAATTTTCCCCATTCCCAGCGTAATTCGTCTTTGCAATTAATTTTAATTAGCTTTGCAATTTATTGTAATTAATTATTATGCAATAGTATGCAATTTATTATGATTTGACATTAATTTTTTTTTTTTTTTTCATTTCAAATGTTCAATTATTAAACTTCGTATTGACGCGATTTTTTTCAACAAAAACTCTTAATCAGAAGTATTCATCTTAGAATACAGAAATGGTAATGATTTGTTGAATCTGTAAATTCTTCACAAACCGGAGATTGACGCCTACAGCGAGTGATGTTTCATATTTTAGCCGGAATGACAAAATAAAAGATTAAAATAAATTCCTTATCTGTTTAGACGAAAAAAAAAAAAATCTGCGATGTCAATCGCGATCTATTGATGTTCCGTTTGACAGCCAATCGCCGTACCATTTATCTCATCGGCTGCACTCCGAAGCCTGTTAGAAGATGTATACTACTTCTGTGAAAAGTTTCGGATTCGTATATAAATCTTTCGCACCGATCGCTTTACGCTTCCGATTCTTCGTTTCGTTTACTCCGTAGCGTGTGCGGATGGAATTGGAAGCTTACCAATAAAATCGGAACTTTCATGCTGACTCGCAGCACGAGACAGAGAGTGGAAAGCAGTTCGAGACAACCTGCTGTTCGTTTCATGCACGGTAACGCGAAGCGAGAGATCGACGCAAACGCGAGATAAGCAGAACCAGATAAGCGTGCATTGCGAAACGCGAGATTCAACCCCCCCGTCGTCCGGGACCTTTTCTTACGTAGAAAATCGTGAGTATAATCAAATTCAAGAAGTCACGAGAACGAAAACAAAACTTTGCGAACATTGTAATTTGATTTAGAAGAACGAAAGGTTATCAGACACTCGCAGAGTTAATGGTCATCGATGGCAACTCTTATAATTCACTACGCGCGTACGTTACTTTTCTATTAATGGTGACTATAATCAAATTCAAGATGTCACGAGAACGAAAACAAGTCGAAAACACGACTTTGCGAACATTGTAATTTGATTCAGAGGACCGAAAGATTATCAGACACTCGCAGAGTTAATGGTCATCGATGGTAACTCTTATAATTCACTACGCGCGTACGTTACTTTTCTATTAATGGTGACTATAATCAAATTCAGGATGTCACGAGAACGAAAACAAGTCGAAAACAAGACTTTCCGAACATTGTAATTTGATTTAGAGGAACGAAAGATTACCAGACATTCGCAGGGTTAATGGCCATAGATGGTACTCTTTTATGATTCACTACGCGCGTACGTTACTTTTTGAATAATTGTCCGCGAATTAATGCATTGCCAAGCGACCATGACTCGATTGTCTCGTTGCACGAGAGAATATTTATTGCAGTTACCGCGTTACAAATGAATGTAAATTGGTTTACTGTGAACGTGAACATCGAAGCACACGCTCGTTGTTATAGTGGCGGCGCAGTAACAGAAACTCGAGCGATCGTTGCATTTAATGGTATAGGAGGGGGGGAGGGTGAGGGTGAGGGGGGGGGGGGGGGGATGCTTCGCTTTAATAGAATCGAGTTGCCTGATATGTAACAACGTTATTTCACCCGTTCATTATGTTTTCCCTGTTGTTCGTTAAAGTATCCTTTCGGTAGTAACCGGCCGTATGATTAATAGGGACAAAATTTTGTAGGTTATGGGAAATAATTGTCGAGAATGATAGAATGACCCCGTTAGGGTTATGGATACTATTGTCATTGTGATTTATAGACAAAGTTGTGGTTTTATATATAGCAATGACGAAGGTAGGATAACATTAGAGTAGTGCCTGCGGACTGCAGCGCCAGCGATAAATGCGATGTTACACGGTGCCTTACCACATTTACCTTAGCAAATGATGCCTTAAAAACTAAACGGTAAACCATTGTCAAATCTTTATTAGCTCCGTTTGTTTCGTATTGCGTTAAATCCTCTGAAATACTCTTTGTTCGATTCTCCGTTCGACTTTTGAATGTCGTCGATAAGGTAGAACACTATAAATGATCGTACAAATGGGATCAATACATTTCCATTAAATGGTAATGTTCATGTAATTCGGGTCGTTCTTGTGGTACGATCAGCTCTAAAGATTCTAATTTCTTAACAAATTGTTGATAACTTATTCTATGAAAGTGACACGACACGAAAAAAAACGCCACGTCACATCGGACACGTCGTGAAAAATGGCACGACTTCGACCCATCGGGGAGTCCATCCCGACTAACGTAAAAAAAAGATCGTGTTAACAGGTGTCGTGTCAATTGAGAGACGATCCCTCAATCGATCTTGTAAGTTCGGACTCAGTTTGGCAATCTATCACGCTAACGTGTGTCATTCTATTCGAATTCTTGGAGGAGATAGCATCTGCGAACAAATCTGTGCAAACATCTGTATCACGTATATCCGAATGTCCAGACCATTCGGGACTCAAGGGTATACGAAGCTGATGTACAAAGGAGGTAGAAACACGTAGATTGAATCGGGAACATGGTACCATTAGCATTTCCGTGGCATTTCAGAACCCTCCAACACCACGACGACTCCAGAGGGTGGAATATTTCATGTAAACAGACCTTAGACAGGCGGGACTGTCATTTTCCATATCTTGGAGGCCTTCTAATGTGTCCCAAACCATAAAAACCTTAAAGCATTTGGAATTTCGTAGTTCTATTCGTTGGCGTCAATTTTTACGCGAAATATCGATTTTTGCTAAATGTTTATGGGAAGTTGCCAATCGATGCGTCGTAGGATTTGCCTTAACAGTGGTGGAATATTTCATGTAAACAGACCTTAGACAGGCGGGACTATCATTTTCCATATCTTGGAAGCCTTCTAATGTGTCCCAAACCATAAAAACCTTAAAAAATTCGGAACTTCGTAGTTCTATTCGTTGGCGTCGATTTTTACGCGAAATATTAATTTTTGCTAAATAATTATGGGAAGTTGCCAATCGATGCGTCGTAGGATTTGCCTTAACAGCGGTGGAATATTTCATGTAAACAGACCTCAGACAGGCGGGACTATCATTTTCCATATCTTGGAGACCTTCTAATGCGTCCCAAACCATAAAAACCTTAAACCATTCGGAATTTCGTAGTTCTATTCGTTGGCGTCGATTTTTACGCGAAATATTGATTTTTGCTAAATGCTTATGGGAAGTTGCCAATCGATACGTTGTAAGATTTGCCTTAACAGTAAAAGCCAATAATGAGGTTTTCTTTTAAAAAAAAAAACATTTTTGTTATTGGACAACAAGAAATCTATCCAAAGCGCATACATACGTCCATATCGCATAAACCGCTATCCGAACTGTTTCAATGCCCTCAAATCGATCAATTCACAATATTTCCGTTATGATTCTCCTTCCATTGAACTTAATCGTATCACAGCCCCAACGAGATTGCATCACCGTTGGACCGGAAACTCGTTAGGCACTCACCGTACCTCCTGGGAATCTGCTTAAAGCGGCTAAAAACGAATTATTCTGGATGCAAGCAAACAGTTCGAAAACATCGGCCGGCGCCCGACGATACATCCGGATTCATGTCGAATGTTCATTTTCCCAGCCATTCAATTTGCGTCGTAGTCGCCCCTTCGCATGTGGGATCAATCAGATCGACCCAACCGTTGAACGACTCTCGGACGATAAGTTTAAGGCAATGTCCGTGATCGTTGATGTCCCAACGATAGTACACAAGAATGGGAGGGTCGACAATAGACTCTTTACATCATAAAATTCTTAATTTTCGAATTACGTGTCGCCGCTAATCAAAATTATGACCAAAAGCCCGACAAATGAATACACGCCGTAAAACGAAAACAGAAAATCCACCCCTCGATTATAAGCGATGGCGCGATAATTTTATCGGGAGTGGCGTAATCGATAATTCGTTATATTTATCGCAACTTTTATAAATGGCGTCCTCGTTAAAGCCGTTTCGCGTAACGAGATCTCGTAAATAAACGGTATACAGAGAGTGGCGGGTCGAGATAGTCGTGGAGGGATGGCGCTGGAAAGTAAGATAGTTGACCATAACGATACATATACCAACGGTATACATAGATATAGATATTCCCGTGGATGATGCTAATAAACTTGGCGCATTACGTATTCTCCGGAAAATTTTATGTCCCATCGTCCGCTCACGCGCAATTATTCACAAAGGTCGTGTCGAGGGATTATATAGTATCACAGAAAACCGGAAGGCGTTTCGGGATTCGCGATACTTCTTGCGATCTTTACGAGTGTCCACAGCCGGTGATGATAACGGTAAGATGTACTCTCGTGAAAAGTTCCAGTCGCCGTCGTTCCAGACATGCTTAGTGTATCGTGACTGAGACGACAACGGAAGTGACAAATGCAAAATGCTTCGGTGGAGATCCCTCCTCTAGTCTCCCTTGAGTTTTATCGTTATCTCTTCGACGTCCTCGTTGACGATATTCGTCTCGCATCCATGAACTGATACGTATATGGCAACCGCGCGTAGCCAGTACGCGGCGATAAAGTGAGAAGAAGCTGAAGAAGATTCCGAACGAAAAGCCGCTTACGGAGAGAGGACGAGAGCTCGCGCTCTAAAATCCCACCCCACCAAACGATTCTCGCGTTTCTTCCTCGCGCTCTTATACCCATCTATTTTATTCTCCTTTAGCGAAACGGAGCATTCAACGAGATGAACATGGATGCGATAAAATTACACTCGTTCTATATACTCGACACTAGTATTCTGCATTAGATAAGAAAATTGTTAAAACAGTTTCGATTCTGTCGTTTCTATTTCCCATTCTCAAGAATAGATGTACAGCAAAAATAGACGAAAAAAAAAAATGTACTGTCGTATTTCGTGTTTAAAACCGTTCAGTCGATAAATCGTTGTCAACCGAAATAGACAAAAAAAATATATCGAAATCATATCTACGATATATCGAATATATTTTCGTTGAAAAATGGTATATATTTCATTATATATTTCTGTAAATATGTCATCAAATGTATAACAATTTATATGAATAATGTATTAATTATAAATATCAAAATGCTAAATTTGATAAATTTCCAAAATATTAAAAAAATATTTTTTGCATTTATTTGACTTCAATGAGTAAATCGATAAATGATCGCTGGGAAAAAAATAAAATAAAAATGTTAGATTCCCATATTTGATTTATTATTAGTAAAATCTTTCGAAGGATCAGTTTCCAGTCGCGAAAACGATAGTACACAACTGGAGCGCGAGTTTCCGAAAAAAATTTCTAAGTCATCGTGCGAAAGCATAAATACAATTCCCCTGTTACCATTTTCGTACGTTCGGGAGATAAAAGAGGGTGCAGCCTTTCGATTTTGCCGACGTTGCTCGTGTCCTTCTCGTTCTCATAGCGGAGAGAAGATAAGATCGCGGGGTACTCCCACACGCTGTGTTCGGCCTCGTGAAAGCTATAGGCCCGCGATTACGTGTCCGAGATCGTTGCAGGCGACGTTATTCCTAGAGTTGTAGGTGAAAGAATAGGAGGTGAGCAGCGCGAAACTAACAGCTGGTGCGCGAATAGTATACCCCAAAGGACCTTCGAGTAGTTCGTTCGAGAAGCTCTCGGGGAAATCAAGCGATAACCCGAGTCAGCAAGCCCAACGAAAATATATTCTCGAAGGACTTTCGTCGAAAGGAGCCGCTAAGGCTCGACTCGAACGAGTCACGCAGCCCTCGCCCGTTGCCTACCACCACCACCACGACCTCGCGATACTGCATCGCTGGCCCCTTTTCCATCTTATAGTCTGACGGTCTATCGCACCTAGCTAACCAGCTCGACGGCCAAGCGAAGGAGTGGAACAAGACGGCGGAAGAATGAGACGAAGAGGGACCAAAAACAAAGTTTCGGCCTTTATAGGATAAAGAAAAACCTTCTTCTTCCCATTCCCTCCCCCTCCTTCCTCCCCCTGCGCCCCATCTTCTCGAACAACATCAGCCACAGTAGCTGAAGAATACAGAATAAACTTCCGGTACTTTGTCTCTCCCGCTTCCATCACTCAGGCCATATACACTGTGGCATGTAGACACAGTCGTGTCTGCAGATTCTGGGGTAACGGGGAGAAAAAAGAAAAGTTTTCTCACGACCGTTTCGCGGAGCAAGAAAAATAGCACAACAGGCCGCGGTACGGACGTTGATGAAAGAACGAGACGGAAGAAAGAGACGCGGAAAAAAGAAAATGTGGAGGGAGAACAAGTACTGAGGGAGAATAACTTACTCACAGTTCATCGCGCTTCTTCTCAAACTCATATAATTGCCTCTCGTATCCAATGGCATGAAGCGCTCCGTTGAGCAGTCTTCAACATTTTCAAGCGCACAAGGTACCGAAAAAAAAAATCTAAAACGAATTATCGCTGTGGCCTTTCTGTATTGTTCCTCGACGAGCTTTTCCGCGGGTTGGTATGGGTGTGTATATTGAAAGCTACGGATTCATCGCTTCGGTAGATCTTTCCCTTTGGTGGACCGAGAATGTGCCTGACGACGGGAACAGACAACTCACACATATCCCTCGGGCTTTGTATATAACGTTGAAAAGAAAATGGAGACGTTATCTTCCCGTTGGTTGAACACTGAGAGAAGCATCTATCGAGGGGCTTCGAATGAGCGCACAAAACCTTTCGCTTCCTCTCCTCTATCTACTCCAACCAATTTCTTCGTCGTTGTCGTCTGATATTACGAAAGAAAACGAACTCGATGTTTCATTGCGATGAAAACCGCAATACTGGAAAGGCAAATCCTTCCCTGCAACATCTTTTACGAGATCTTATCGTAAGTCGCGCTCGCGTGTCGACGACGTTAACAAATGTTAACAGCAGAGAACATTCTTGATAATATTCTTTTTTTTACATTGTGGAGCAATAATAAACCGTAAGAAACATAATCAGCTTTTTTTTTCAACTCCCGAGTGAACGTTACAGCAACAGGAGGAAGTTATTCGTTTTACTGAGATCCCGTGATTTTCCCGTTTTCGTTCTGTGATGATAAATTATGAATATTATGCATGAGTTCGCAGAGAAAAAGACTTTCGAAAAAAAGTAATCAAAATTCTATTCAAATACATCGAATTGCCACAACCATATTTTTGCGCAGAATCTATTATTACCGGAAATACGACAATTCTGTTGACTATAGCTCCGTCGCGCTCGATCATCGTGTGTCATAATTTAAAAAAAAATGTATTATAAAAAGTATAAAATAGATATAATTTTACAAAAATTAAAAACTCCAAACAAAAAAAGGAGTGTAATAAAAAAATTGTAGTAACAAAAAAGAGTGAAATATCTAATAAATATTCACACGTTATAGTCGTGAAATTTCCACTCTGAATGCCGAATAAATTACCTGACTATCGTATGCTTATAATTATTTGTGATTTCACTCTTTTATTTTAATATAATTATTTTTATAACACTCCTTTTTCTGCCAAAAGTTATTTGATTTTTGGAAAATTGGTTTTTAACATTTCATACGAAATATTAGTCAAATCCTATTGATCAAAACACAAATTCGTTATTTATTCATCAACTTTCGATGCTTTAATTTTCCGTGAATATCTCGAATAATTTCGGAATATCTCATGATAACCCTAATCGTTAGTCGCAACGATGGCAATTTTCTCGAGTCTAGAGCTCTAAGGACGTTCGCAAATTTCTCCCACGCGTAGTATAGGATTAAATTCCTCTCAGAGCTCTCGATTTCTCTCTTGACTTTCGTCCGCTGCGTACGAGTGTACCGTACCACACACGCGTGTGTCTCATGTAAATTGGCTTAACCGCACGTCGACGTGGTTGACTGCGTCAACCCCTTGTGATAGTCACTCGGTGACGGTATGCTCTGTCGCGGTGACGGTGGTCGATTTGGAATTGCGCGGGCGTTCCCATGCAAATCTTGTCGGGTAAAGGAGGGGAAAGGGAGATTTCTCTCCCGAGAGAGAACTATCGTAGTGCCTCGCGGCTCCTCTCGCCACATCCATGGATCACCCAGTGGAATTATAGAGAACGAATGGCATTTCCCGAAAGTAACTGCCCCCACGGAACAGCCCACCATTCACGTGCGAATAGTTCGTTCGATTTTTCCTTCGTTTTTTCCTTCTCGATTCTACCTACGAAACCTCCCCTATTGAACTTTTAAAAGACTCTTAAAAATCGATCCGTCTCCGGGTTTCACGGCAGCAGCCGGAAAGAAAAAAAAATCCCCATTTCGTCGAGGGGGATGAAAAGTTTTTACATCAAAATTCTAGAATAGTGAGTAAAGAGGTACATAGCCTCGAGAGTCTTGAGTTACGTAGTGAGGAGACACAGTGTGCTTTTGTAAAATTTTTCGGTAAGTAAGATGGCTATCGGAAAAATTTCATCGTGAATCGAGAACACACTGGTCGACGTAGAAGTTTTTCCTTGAGGAAAGAGAAAAATGAAACTGTCGAAGCCGGGAGGAGAAATAACTGTGGAAGATTCCCGAGTTGATATAGCATAGTTTGGCTGAAATCAGCGATAGACGAGAGTAGGGATCGAAGAGGGTCTGTATTCACGAGAACATAGCACGATCGTTTCACGGAACGACTAACGGAGAGAAAGCAAGCTGGCGAACAGCTCTCTGATTGCACTTCCGAAAATTGGACGTTCTTGTCATTTGTTTTTCCCCTCTTTTCTCTCTTTCTTTTTCACTCAATTTCTCTTACAAAGTCCTCCTTTCGTTACTGGCAAAAAGCATCTTTTCAATTTTATCGAACGTGTACCTACACCAGTCTTGAGTTCTTTCTTATTGATCCACTGGCAGTTATGCGACCAGCTGTAGTAACACACAAGAAGAGCATCACCCGCGCGACGAACGAGATAAGATGAGGTTATTCGGTCGACAATGCCGAGTTGATTGAAAGACCATTAACTGGTGACCGATAATGGCGGGGAATGTCTTCAACGTCGCGGGCAAACGTGCCCCGACGATACCTCTCGAGTTCTCGAATAGTTTATTTTGCAAGGAAATCGAGCGTAATAAACATCGCCGCTGCTTTCCTCGTACAGCGGCCAAGCGCACGCGAAATCGTGTTGGCCGAGGAGTCTCTGATTTGCATTTGCCTTGAAGAAAACCGCGGGCGGTTCTTCAAGGGGATGTCGCCGAACGGCGAAACATATATGGAAACTTACTATATTATAAGAGGATACGAACAATAAAAAATCTTAAGTTATAAGATTGTCCTCGCAATTTCCAAATACTTTTAACCCGCACCGTTGCTCTGCTTTTTCATGTTCATTTGAATAAAATTTATTTAAATATTCCGCGGTAATGGACAATTTCTTCGGCATTTAATTAAATAAATTGCCACCATTTTTTTAATTACAAAAAATAGTATAAATTATATCATCAATGAGGTCTCGATGTTTCCTTAAAAAAGTTATTCGCAATTTTGTTTCGATGCGATAAACGATGCGATAGAAAAAAATGTATTCAATGAAATCAAATCTGAAAAGATTACGGGAAAAAATTGAAGCTAAGAAAGAACTAAGGGAGATTTATATTGTTTCGTCAATAGGCAAAGAAGCAGGTGATGGCCCGTACCACGCGCCAGCGACGAAAGATGGCAAATACGACCGACGCTCCCACGTCCGCGAGCAGCCTTCTATCGAGTACAACGTCGACGCCCTTTGACGGTACCTCAGCCTCGGTGACCTATCCCTCGGAAGGTTATAGTTTCAACTACAGTGGTCTCGTCAATCTCGGTGGTTATTCGCTCGATGATCTCAACTATACTGAGCTCTGGGTTGACGTGTGGAACGGCACCGAGGCGAGCAACGTCACCGAGAGACTGAACGCTACGGTACTGCCACCCGGTGGCTACTGCGACGAGTGGGAATCCGCTCAGCACAAGCTCTTCCAGGTGATTCTCGTAGTTAAACAATACCACATTCACATGTATACCATCACAGTTCTGTACTTCACGGGCTTCGCACCCTTTCATCGATATGCATGGAATAACGGAGATATGATTTTCAATCTGCATCGCGTGTCTGTTTGTTCAAGGAGTGTTATCATATCGATAGCTTAATGTCATACCATTGTATAGAATCTACGCAAGCATAATCCACATGCATTTCGAGTGTTAGACTATCGATGTATCTTTCTGTTTCAAAACCGCTTTCAGTTCGCTTCATGTCGAATGTAAACTGATGTACGATCGGGTATTTGCTGTAACTTATCGAAAAAAAATCGTATCACTAATCCCACGCGATTGTTTACTGGTAATAGTGTTTTCATCATGTGAGAAAATTCCCAGATAAAAATATTAAAAATTGTGGAAGAAGTGTAATTTTTAAAAAATAGAACAGATCGGAAAAAATCGCCTCCTTCCAGACGTTGTAATAATCTGAAGTGAGATTTTTTTTTATACAATCGGGAGCAACCAATACCAGCAATCACTTGCATGAAATTCATCATAAAATATTTTTTAGTGATACGAAAAAATATAACTCGCTTTTTACCCGAAATTACCTGATATTTTTGTATTTCGAAATGCCATTTTTGAAAAATTTTTGATAGAGAGCAATCTTTGCCTGTGAATATCGTTGGGATGATCAACATGATACACATACAACCGGTGCGAAATATATTCATTAAGCCCTCGAGCGGCGGAACCGCTCGAGAGCCTATAGACAGCTGCGCCATATGGCGTCAATGCCGCTGAAGGGGTTAACTATTGTTAATTATAATTCACAATCGGCAATTATTGCACATCTGTCCGCAAGTTGTTCAGAAAACATTATTCCGCATTGTCGTACATATATTTGAATAAATGTGAACGCAACTTGATGCAATCCTTCCGAAAAGTCACGTTGCAAGAATTCTGAAACTTTGACTGCAAGCGATATCCTTGAGGATGAACGTCGAAGTGAACGTCAGCCAACCGGGCAACTTTTCAAAATGTATCGCAAACACATGCTAACCCTAACCCTCTATAGTGAACGTATAACGCATCTGCATCCCACACGGCCCACCTTTGACCGCACTTCTCCCCTCCCCGAGCTCTTTCCCCGCAGAACCAGACTGCGGTTGCATCATACGACTGGGCCTCGGTTAGCTCCACTCACTTTGCCGTTTAGTTGGATTACTTGGATTAGTTAGATTACTTGTTCTGGCTTTGCCTTATCGTTGAGTATAGTAGTGCTACTATTAGCGAAGCGCAATTGCCCGAAGGCTATACCGCGATAGCCCTCGTGTAGAATTTAGGAAAGAGAAACCGACTCTCGAAGCGAAATGAAAGCTTTTTGTACGGCCTTTGAAATCCGTTTTGCCATTGTTACCTTCCGCTGCACCAATTTGTCAGAATAATCTGCGAAAAAACGATCTTTGATGATTTACCATCTTTTTTTTTTCTTGCTTTTGGTTTAATCTCCATTATTCAGGCAGCCAATCTCTTCTTCGCCGCCGCCTTTCTCGTGCCAAGGTCATTCAAGGCCTCGGTACTAGCTCTACGCACTTTCCTCACAGCGGGCTTCATGCTCGCCGCACTCTGGGCCGGTATAACGATTTGCGCCCTCGACGCGATGCTCTGGTGTTTGGCACTGGGTTTACTCAACGGTATACACTCGTTGATACTGGCATGTCGGTTTTTACCACCGGCACTGAGTCCCGAACTCGCCGAACTATATCTCAAGCTATTCAAGCCTTATCGGGTCAGCAAGAAACACTTTCAGGAACTCGCGAAAGAGGCGAGGATACTAAAGCTCGATCCTGGACAGACCTACGCGACGGAGGGCATCACACCCGCCGATGAGAGGCTATCGATACTACTGCGTGGCAAGTTAGTTCGTTGAATATCATTGAAATCTCGGCTTAGTGAACCTCAGCAGAATTTAAGCTAATTGAACTACAGCCCAAGCTCCGTATTCTTAACTCCCTTTAACTTAACTGATCCTTTATTTTAACTCCTTACCATGACAACGAGTTCCCTTAACTGTATTTCCCCTGAGTCCGTTTGCCCCACTCCAAGGGGCGCCGATTTCGTAAAATGTAAACTGCGCATGCGCAGCAGGTACAAGGTGGCTTCGTACCTGCGGACGCGTATACCCCTCGTTACCCATATTCGCAGCAATTGACCGGGAGTAGGGACGATAGGGGAAATACAGAAAAGGGAACGGGTCCGGTCCCGTCGAGTTAAGAATACGGAGCATCGACTGTACAGTCCAAGCTCCGTATTCTTAACTCCCTTTAACTTAACTGATCCTTTATTATAACTCCTTACCATGACAACGACTTCCCTTAACTGTATTTCCCCTGAGTCCGTTTGCG
Source organism: Buathra laborator (assembly GCA_934046635.1). Classification (NCBI taxonomy): domain Eukaryota; kingdom Metazoa; phylum Arthropoda; class Insecta; order Hymenoptera; family Ichneumonidae; genus Buathra; species Buathra laborator. The sequence goes on along the minus strand of OW203894.1, from coordinate 3,450,485 downwards.
CCACTCCAAGGGGAGCCTATTTCATAAAATGTAAACTGCGCACGCGCAGCAGGTACAAGGTGGCTTCGTACCTTCGGACGCGTATACCCCTCGTTACCCATATTCGCAGCAACTGACCGGGAGTAGGGACGATAGGGGAAATACAGAAAAGCGAACGGGTCCGGTCCCGTCGAGTTAAAAATACGGAGCTTGGACTGTATGTGGACTTGTCAAATGCCGGAAAACAGCATTCCGGAAACATCATTTTTATCCGAATCGCGAGTAATGACGACAAAAATCATGATTATGATAACTGATCTTCTAAATGCATGTGATGACTTTCGACTCAGTTCGGCATCGTTCAATTCCCTTGAATTTTTCTTGTATCTCGTATCACAGTCGAAATTAGGAAGATGAATTGTCTGCTGTGTTAAAAACAGGCTGAAAGTAACATGCGACGGTACGCATCTACATTACGTGAGATCTTATCAATTCGTCGATTCACCGGAGTGGGAAGCAACTCACGAGAATCTTGACGACGTCTTCCAAGTGACGATTCGAGCCGAAGAGTCGAGCACCTATATATGTTGGACGAGAATGAAGCTGATGAGAGTCCTGAGGCATAGGCCTCTTCTCAAGGTTGTCATCAATACCCTAATCGGCAAGGACATCACGTCCAAGCTGTATGCCCTGAACGAGCAACTCGCTGGTGTCGCCGCTGCTAGTGAGAACGCCGAAACGAATCCTTACAAGGGTGTCGCGAGGAGTCTCAGCGTCGACGCCGTTAACACCGAAACGGCAGGGAGGGTGAGGTCTTCCACGTGGAAACAGCAAAGAAGGCACAGCAATCCGCGCAGTGACAGTAAGCGATCGAATAATTTTTTATGTGTTACTAAAAAGTTTACTTTTTTAGCAACCCTTCATAAGTTCCCTCGTAGACATTAGAATTTTTCCGAAAAAAAATGGTTCTTCCGTTAAAAAAAGCATAGAAAGGCTTTTTTCGTAAGGAAAGACGTCACAGACAAAATTGAATCGTAATCAAGGTTTCCTTTTCCTTAGCTGTGTATCTCATTTATGAAATCTTGTTACCTCTATATAGACTTGTAGTAACGTGTGACTTTGATAATGTCTCTATGCGCTGGTGTCGGACTGATTGGCCATTCAGGAAGTTCACCGGCCCGATACTCTCACCAGTACTGGGCACCGGTGGTCGCTAATCACTTTCCGCCAAACTCGCCGTTCGTACCGTCGCAAAATCTCGGCTACACCCTACTACCGCAGGGTGTCACGTTCTCACCACCGCCACGAGTACCGACGGCTACTCACACCCCCGTCGCGAGACAGAGGAGCGGCGGCGGCACCGGGGGTGACTATACGCTTCTCCCTCAGACACCGAAACTGGAGAGAAAACGGTCGAAAAAGACTACCAGAGAAGTGAGTATATAACGAAGTAACCCTTCATAGGTCTCCGGAAATATGATTTTCTACACCCATTCACAGCCACAAATAATTTCACGGTCAGTTTTTTGGGACAAAAGTTGTCTTGAGACAAATTACATACTTTTGCTATGCTACTTGCATTATTCAGCTTGAATTTAGTGGAATTGATACGATCCGACGCCAGAAAATAGCAAGTATCTGATTTGCATTAAAATGACGAAAGCCTGTTATCCTAATGTTCGATTAGATAGAATTTATTCATTCGAGTAATAGAAATTGTTCTGTAGGAATAACGGGAAATTGATCAGATCACTACAGATTTCCCAATTGCAAGTTATAATAATAGCTAAAATAGACAATGAGTAGCTACACAATGATCTTTCTGTTCTTTTAGCTATTACGTCGTTTTGGCTTCAAATTGGACTGATTAAACAGAAAATTCCGTCGTAATAACTGCGCATAAAATATTAATCCCCCCAAATACGTGGTAACTGGTGACCCCAATTGTTCCTTCAGCTCTGTGTGTATAGCTAATTATTTTATCGCGGAATGACAGACATTCGTAATCGGACCGTGCATAATGACGTTAACGTTACAATCAAAGGGCACAATAGCCGAGAAAATTGGATAGTAAATCCTTTGTATTCCCATAGCGTCAAAGGGCAAAGCTCGGGATCGATTAGAGAGACGCCCAATACGCGAGAGCTTTGTATCAAAGTGAAATGTTATATCGAAGGGATATTGAAAACGTGGGAGGAGATGTTGTAGAACATCGACGATGGAGGGGTAGACGAGACGAAGTTGTAGTTGGGAGATGAAGGAAAAGCGAAGACGTTTCGACGCGCAGCTGCTACTGCTGCTGCTACTGCTGCTTTCATTGTAGATGGCCCTTCAAAGAGAAAACAGAGCAATGCCGTCGACTAAGGCATAAAGAAGGGTCGCACCCTAACACAAACTCTTGACCCTAGACGAGAGGGTGTCGCGACCGCTCTCAAATAACGACGACGATGACTCGACTGTCGAGTCCTATACGTTTATCTTGTACACCTCCGCCACTTTTGCGGCTCTTAAAGATCTCTCGCGTCTTTCGAGGTTTCTCTTGTGTTCTTTTCCTGCTGTGAAATCTCTCCACACCCTCGTGCATCAATATTTTTAATATAATGTCGAACAGTTAACTCTGTTTTATCTTACGATGGAAAACGTTTTCGCGAACGCTGACTGCGGTTACGAAAAAAATATATTGAATTATCGGGAAAAGTTGAAAAATAATCATTTGAGATGCATTCGGAATTCGGAACTAAGCAAATTCGTTTAGAATTAAGCATCCAGTGGGCACCTTTCACTTATCTTTCACTCAATTCTGAAACATCGATGATACCGGGTCTATGATGCGGCGCTCCGATTTGCGCGCTTCGGAAAAAGTTGAAAAATAATCATTTGCGGTGCATTCGGAATTCGGAACTAAGCAAATTCGTTTAGAATTAAGCATCCAGTGCGCTCCTTTCTGTTATCTTTCACTCAATTCTGAAACATCGATGATACCGGGTCTATGATGCGGCGCTCCGATTTGCGCGCTTCGGAAAAAGTTGAAAAATAATCATTTGCGGTGCATTCGGAATTCGGAACTAAGCAAATTCGTTTAGAATTAAGCATCCAGTGCGCTCCTTTCTTTTATCTTTCACTCAATTCTGAAACATCGATGATACCGGGTCTATGATGCGGCGCTCCGATTTGCGCGCTTCGGAAAAAGTTGAAAAATAATAATTTGCGGTGCATTCGGAATTCGGAACTAAGCGAATTCGTTTAGAATTAAGCATCCAGTGGGCACCTTTCAGTTATCTTTCACTCAATTCTGAAACATCGATGATACCGGGTCTATGATGCGGCGCTCCGATTTGCGCGCTTCGGAGTAAGTTGAAAAATAATCATTTGCGGTGCATTCGGAATTCGGAACTAAGCAAATTCATTCAGAATTGAGCATCCAGTTTGCTCCTTTCACTTGTCTTTCACTCAATTCTGAAACATCGATGATACCGGGTCTATGATGCGGCGCTCCGATTTAAAATTCGGATTTAGATGCGTCATTTTGTGGACCAATAAGAATTCCGGTGTTGCCAAATTCCTCCCCTAATATATTTCAATGTTTTCGATGTTACAGGTGACATTCGAGACGCCAGTATGACGCTCGCTCGACGGGGAAGGCCCTGCGAGCGTCCCGCTTCTCTCATTGTCGCCGCAGCGAATCGCCTAGCCCCGTCGTTCTCGTCGTTCTTTAAATCGACAAAATCTCTCAGGCCTCCGATATTCTTGCATCGCGAGATACGTCCTGTAGAACTGAACAAAAATAAAAAAAATAACTCCATTCCCGCATGGATGTGGGAGTACATCTCCTTCTGCGTGGCCTAAGCGTCATTCGGTACGAAGAATCGAACTAAATTGATGATCTCCGTCATGCGAAAAGAGATCGAAAGTGCTGTGTTCTTCCAATTTCCACCGCGAAGATTGGATACCGCGGTCGGGTGTGTGTTCTACGAATTGATATATTCGAAAAGATTGATTGCTTCGTGGGACGAATGAGTGGAAAAGGTGATGTGAGAAAAACTATGACGTTGAAGGAGCTTCTCCGATGGTGAGCCTTCTCTCTATATATATATGTATACATTAATATATATAGATTAAGAATCCGCAAAAAATATTTGCGATGGACAATTGTTCGACGCCTCCATCGCTTTTCACCCAACCATTTTTTATTGCAATGGAGCGACGTATTCGGCATTGCCGAAGGGTTTAAGCCAAACGAGGCTTACAACAAAAAAAAGACTCCAACGAAGAGAGAGAGTGAATATCGTCGAAGAGACCCGTGACACGAAAGAATGAATGGAAAAAAATAAAAATAAAAAATACGGGACGCCAAACGAACACCACACCTCTGTGTATACCTTTTACATCGACTGTGATTAAAAAAAAAAAAAAAAAAAAAAAAAAAAAACAAACAAAAAACGGATATAAATTTGTTAAGTCTTCTTCATCTTCTTCGCGTAAATTGCGCACATTTTCGTGAGAGTAAAACGAATGGATTAGTGAGGGAGAATAATGTGCTTTGGACACACAGTGAAACGAAACTATTATGTAATATATGTGCTGTTCGCGCTTCCGGGCCGTCGGAGATAAATGCTCGCCTCGAGTGCCGCGGATTTCTCTTGTGTGCTGAATAAAATTACGATAATGATCCAAGGATATTTCTTTTCTTCGCTCGGGCGAAACGAGACACACAAACTTTGGCCGGTTCGTTATCCGAACTCGGAATGGCCGAGACAAGACGTTCGTTTTTCTTTTCTTTTCTACGAACAGGATTATCGGTTTTTATTCTAAGAGTTGTCGAGTCCCAGCGTGAGGTGCTGCAAAAGCAATTGTCTGTATTTCCCGTCGCGGTTCGATTCGCTTAGTGAAAGAAGAGGAATAAAGCTTCACGACGAATTTTGTCTACGGGAAGCGATGAACGATGGGGTAAAAAAAAAAACAAAATAAAAAAAAATTGTAAATGCAATTTTCAAATTTTGGCCTTTTTTCGTGTTGTCGAAAGTTTTGCTCAATGGCTTTGTATCATCATCGCGGGTACAATGACGACGTATTCACACGACGAATCACTAAACATATCTAAAGTTAGGAGAAGAAAAAAAAAAAAAAAAAAAAAAAAAACGCGACAAAATTTTTAATGATTCGAGAAAAAACGATCTTTTTATATTAACATCGTAGAAAACATAATTGTATATTGGGTTTCGATTTCAATCCCTTTACGGGATATGGAGCGATTTTATTTATTTTTTTCTCACGCCATTCGGATAACCGACGAATTTTAATCAGCTGTACATCTCAGCACGCGGAAAGAAATGTGAACGCGAATCTGACGTCTTAGGGGGCGCGAATTTGCATCGCGATATAAAGGACAGAGACACCGCCCGAGTGCTTACGATACGAAAGGAAAAACAAAACAAAAAAAAACAAAATTATAATTGTGATAACGATAACTCGCGATTGCCGACAACCCTCAATCCTTGCGCAACAAATTAACTGATAAACATAAAGAAAACGATCAAAAACAAACAAAATTAACGAATCGCGTAAGAACAGCAAAAGAAGTAACAAAAAAAAAAAGCAAACAATTAATCCCGACCTAACGCAATAAGTGCTTCGTTGAAAAAAAAAAAAAAAACAATCTACAGATTTCGAGAACAAAGTTAAAAATAAGGCTACCGTATCGAGTGATGAAAGCAAAGGACGAAAAAAAAAAAAAAAAAATCTGCAATAAAAAGTGCTTCACGTGAGTTCAACCGGAGAAAGTGAGCGAAAGAGTAAAATACTAGTTGATGATTGAGTGAAGTCGTGTTATATAAAAAAAAAAAAAAAAAAAAATGAAAAGAGAAAAAAAAATTAAAACGCATCGTAGTTAGTCCGCGAGATATAACGATAAGGGAGTAAATGCAAGAATAAAGGTTGTGTCAGAAGTGATGAGGAATGGTCTTGTTAAAAAAATAAAAATTGAAACGGAAAAGTCGCGAACTGCAAGAAAAAAAAAACGAAAGAAAGAAAAGAGATAAAAAAAATTCAAAAACAAAACCAGAAACCCATATGTGTGTTTGTATGTTTCTATGTTTATATAAGAACCCCGACGAGAGTGTGTGAGCGGTTGGGAGGAATAAAAGTGAGACAAGCCACATACGGGCGAAGGGAGTGGGAAGGGTGGGGGGGCAAGTCGGATAAAATTGAAGTGACGGTTACGTACACTGGGCACAGGTCACTTTATTTTTATCCGTATACGAGGCATTTCATGTACAGTGGGCACCCCATTTTCTTGGAGTGCTGAAGAGTGGTCATACTGTTTTAGAAGTGATTTCGAGTGTCGAGAGTATCGACAACTTATTTCATGAGACACTAAACCCGGAAACGATTTTTCTTAATTTGGCATTAAAAATTTCGTTTTTTTTATTAAACTTTTTAACAATTTTTTTTTTTTTTTTTTTTTCAAAATTTTCATGATTTTTGACATCGTGTTTCTCGAAGTATCGACTGTAAAATTCGGATTTTTTTTTTCGGAGAGAAAATGATTACTCACTCCACATGGAATATGTCTCGTACACTAAGACGCTCGATACGATCCACCGATGGCTTTAAATTATATCGATTACGATAGTTCGAGAAAAAAATCCTCGACTCATCGTCGTCGTAGTAGTCGCAATAGTCGAAGTTCGTTGTTTCTGTGGAATTGCAGAGTAGCGAGAACTAACGACTGTTAAGCTCGTCGTGTGGCGAACACGCGGCGAGGGCGCTTCCGTTGTAAGTTGATACTTGGAGGGTGCGGATGCGAAACGAAGTACCGGTGCCTGGATGCAACGAGTGTAAGAGGTCCACAAGGTATGAGATCTGTTACAGGCAAAGCGGGAAATATATTCCTCCAACGACTGTTGAACGTGTACGCGGTGGAGGTGGCGAGTGGCGACCGGCAAGTCTCGCCTTGCTAAAAGCATTTTCATACGCCGCGAGTTCCATTATGTACGTCCCTCTCTCAGCCTTCCGCCAGTTCTACCTTCGCTTGTACGGGAAAGCTGCGCGCACCTATACGTTATATTACTCTATGCCTCGGTGCACCCGGGGCATCGTAGAAACTGGAGACAAATGGCTGCGCGACAGTGCGACCCTCGGGTACCACCGCACCAACGTAATACCGCTATGCACTTCCGGTTGCCCCACTTTAATTCGTCGTCGTTCGCCATCGCGTCCCCGGAAAGAGAAAATCGAGTTATCGCGTTTTCCGTTACGACTTTTATTGGTCCTCACTTCGTTGTGCCTATTTTCAACGAATGCCGATGGCATCCGGATGCTTTTATCGACAATGGAGAATTCGCAACCCCTAATTAATTCGCATTCAATTCGGGTTCTTTGGGCAAAGGTACAATTGTCCCGAGGAAAATCGCGATCGAATCTCCAACGAAAAGAGATATCATTTTTTCGGACATACATACCCCATTTTTTCTCTGATTTTTCTTTCCATTTTTTATTCTTTATGATTGCGGAACAAAATCACCACGTATAAGGAATAGATTTTTTTTTATTCACGAAAAGTTGTGCATTTTTTTATACGCTGATAAAAATCATCCCTTCAACTGTAGCGAATGCCAAATCGATTTGTCGCAAAATAATGTGAATACGAATAAAAGTGATAAATAAAAATTACGAAAATTCATCAGATAACTCCGTTTTTTCGATAAACGGGTGCTTCGAATTTTCTTTTTATTATTTCTACTATGTTGAAATCAAGAGAAGGGTTGGGGAGTGGAAGAGTTTCTTTTTCATTGTTCGTCGAAACGGGACCGTTGATTAACATGTTCGCGTTCCCACGCCTCAAATCGGTTTCTCATTTTCTTCCACCCGTTGAATTCATTTCGTTTCGCGAAACTACCGATGTATTCGCTGAAACGAATCGACGGCCGGCTATGGAGTTTTTTTGCGTCATCGAGCGACGAACATATTTCACTATTCCCCCGAGCGGTATGATTCACGATTGATAGGAAGGTGTGAGTGTGTATATGTGCGCATAGACTAAATTCAGACAGAGGAACGCGGGGAAAGAGAGAAAACAGAAAACCGCGCGCGATGCACCCGTCCGACTATTGAAATCGGAATGGCAGCTCGGGCAATACTTGCTATACGTGCCTCCCTTGCGTACGATATTGGCACGTTATCAGCCTTAGGCGATTCGCGATATTCGAGAAAGCTACACGATTTCTCTGTGGAGCTGCAGCCTTTTGTTCGTTTATACGCGAAACGCATCCCCCGAATAATTTATCCCTTATCCCCATGTCGTTCAATGGCACGTGCGAGAACCATCGACGGAGCATAGGATTCCCGAAACATTGCGCTATCAATTGAAAAAAAGCTTTCGGAAAAAAAAAAAAAAAAAAAAAAATGATGCAAAAAAAATCAAAGGACGACTATACTTTCAACTATACTTTTGCATCGGTTAAATATCGTAAATTTGAAAATTGAATGCGTAAAAAAAATTGATACAATTTTTTTGGGAATTCTAACCTATTTTTTTTTTTTAACATCATATATCTTCATCGTGATAACAGAAACGGCCCTTTCTAGCATCACATTCATTGTATTTAACGCACGACGAAGGAGACAAAAATTCTTAGCAAACTCCATCATGATAATAACGTCTATGCAATTATTTGATAGTCATCCGTAGACGAGCTGAGAAAGACGAGAAAAGTTTTCAACAGCCGTCTCGTTTCTACGAGTCGAGTTCTCGTCGCCATCGGGTCGAGTACGGTGCGCCATCGCTATTCAATTTCCCGCAGGGTTACACCTTGCCGCGGGAAAACGACTCAATTTCCCAGTTGCCACGCAGGTCCGCAAGTACCTCGAGTCTGTCGCTCTCTCTCTCCGGTTACAAGAGCTTCGGAATACTGAGGGGGTTAACCGTTTTCCGGTTATTGGAGAACGGCTCTTACGGCTTGCCGCCCTTAACGACACTTCCGTAACAAAGTTAGCGAGCGACGTCGCGATACCGGAAGTCTCGCAGGCACGTGGGCTCCAGTTCTCTCGCATGCCAGTCGTAGCATTTCTAAGTCTTGCAACTTCACCGGCATCGGTGAAATTCTGTCGTCTATACCGCGAGCGAATTTAGCAATGGCAGACTGTGCCGGTCGCGTTCACGTACTGTCGTCCGATACGTGGACGCTAACGTTTTCACGAGTCGGCACTTGATAATAAATCACGAAGAAAAACAACGAGTAACGCGACTTAGAAAAAAAAAAAGAAAAAAAAAAAGCACCAGCTTTTCGATCCCTCTTCGAATTTTTGCGGCTCGGCGATAAAATCGGGAACAGGGAGATCGAGGGGTGGTAAAAAAAACACGCGTTAGAAGAATATATTTTCCGAGTTCCAACGAGTCACCGGCGAATGAGAGAGGAAAAGCGCGAAAGAGAGAGAGAAAGAGAGAGATAGAGAGAGTGATTTAGAGAGCGCCAGAGGAAAACAAATGAAACAATGTGCGGATGAAATGTATGTGTGGATGTGTGTAAAAAAAAAAAAAAAAAATATGTGAGGGCGCGTGAGCGTTTTCGATGTTGTGAAAACAAACGTAAAGTAAAATCACGTTAACGAGATGAAAAAAAAAAAAAAAAACGGTAAAACGAAAGAAAAAAAAACACCGACGAAAAACCCACCTGTATATTATTACTATTACTATGAATAAGTATTTATTACTATTATTATATGTTCGTTGACTATTATGTTAGAAATACAAAAACAAAAGAAACGATTGTGAATTGCCTATTTCATTGGGATAAGATCCTGGGAAAGGGTTGAGGGTGTATTACGCCTCGAGGCTTCTGCGGCATCATTGGGGGGATCAGCAGAAAAGCCTCTTGAGGCTCATACGTCAGTAGATACGTGTAATATGGGATTATATTTCCGAATTCGGAAATACTGTAAATGTATAGCTGTAACTGTTGATTTTTTTTTTCAATTTGTAAATACGAAGCATTTATCGAACATATGGGATTGAAAATATACTTTTTGGTTCGATTCCTATATAACTAAAAATATATTTCAGTATCATTTCAAATAATTTTTTTCGTTAATGAAAAAGAATCATTAAGTCGAAAAAATGAAAGTGTTCTACAAAAATCTGAACATCGTGTTCCTTAAAAAAAAAAAAACATCGCAAAAGCATCCAATTATTTATCTTTCACCGTACGACAAATGTGCAAATGGAAGGATCATAAATAACAACGAAAAGTAAGTATATATATATTTATATAGCTATGCGCCGCGAAGTGCTTCCGGAAAGGATGGAACCGACTGTATAGGCATCCATTGACCATCAATCATCTGTCCGAGTGCTTTGAGAGACATCGACGAATCCTGTCGCAAGATATTTTCCCCGTGTATAAAGTTCGCATCTGTCGCAATATCAGTGAGATTATCATCCCTCGAAATCTTAATTCTCAACTTTGGTTGTACGCCTTTGACGACCTGCAATAAGAGCGATTAAAAAAATCGTTTCGAAGCGCTTTGCTTCACCGTTCGGTACACGAAAATCGCGATAATCGCACCTTTATTCGTACGTTTTTTTTTCGCGGTCGCATAGATCTCTCCTCGAATTCCTCGTTCTCATCGAGATAATCCTCGTCATTGTAATAATCGTGAACAGTTCCACGATCAGAGTTTCTCTCGTGTGGATCGTTTAGCCACGATTGGCCGCGATGTCGCTTTGGTAATTCGATTTCGATAGTATACGGTTCATCACTCGTGTGATCGACGGCATATCGTGGCGCGTGCCTTCAAAAGTCAATTATCATTCATATAAATCGCGCGTAACGCGATACCGGTTAATCGTTCAAAGACTAAATGCAAAGGAACCAAAGATTCGGTAGAGAAAAGCCCTCTTTTGCACGTGAAATCGGAGCTTTAATGACTTTGGAATATCTAACTGACATGATAATAACGAGCTGCCGATTGTTAGCCGACGATTAGAGAAGGCATTGCAGGTTGAAGATAGAGAAACGGAAGCGCAAGGCCGGTAATTATCGAAGCCTTGTCGCTCGGAATAGACCTTAAAGGCGGACGCGGTGCATCCGAATGTAGGGCGTGTCAACGCATAGTACACATGTACCAACCATTCGCTTGAACGATCTCTGTTAACAATATCCGATCGCTATGAATTCAATCGATCAGCTGGCTACCGATTTTTTATTTAGAAAAATCGTTATAAACGCTATATAATTGAGGTGTAGCTTTCCGCTGGTATTATTATTATTTAATTCAGCCATTCATCTCGGTGCACCTAATAATCATTTTTTACGACGAAGAACCAATGAAAGCCAAGAAAAATTACGAGGACAGAAGATTAGTGAAAATTAATAACTTTCGCTAAAAAAAAAATGGTTGACGAGTGTTCCAATTTCACTATCGTGAGAGCGAAGTGTACAACCTGCGGGTATAGTATAGTAAAATCGTTTTGTCTTCGTTTATCGAACTCTTCACATGCAAATTACGATCAGTCGAGAGTCTCGAGAAGCGAGAATGCTCTACACTCTGTGGGTCGAGGGCTCTCCAGGCCACTCGAGAAGCCTCGAAACTCCGTTGAGTTAAACACTTCACGGTATTTACGTACCGGATGTCGATTTTGCCGGAGTTACGGAACATCGAGGCCTATCGAGCGCCTTCCGCAATGATTTCTCTTGCCACTCACACGACGGATAATCATTCAAAATTAACATGTATTCGCGCGTTAACCAACGAAGTTTCTCACCATTTGTGTCTCGAATGATGATAACGGGATTTCGGTGGTCCTTTCTTATGGTGTCGATGTCTCGATGGCTCTCGATGTCGTGGATACGGATGCCATGCCACATGCTTGTGGCCTCTGCCTCGCGAACGATAGTGTTTCCACGGTCTTATCGATTTATGGGCATCTCGCGTTTGTATAAATTCACCGAGAATCATGAGAAGAAGGATGAGACCGAAAGCCTACCGATTCAATAATCAATTAATGAAAAAAAAAAAAAATTGTAAATAAAATAGAGTAAACGAGTTTTAATGAGTTTCCAATAATACATATAGTTACGAGATTAATGAACGACTTCCATAAACGAAATTTAATGATTTTCCGATAATACTGTCATCATGCATGTGAGAAGACTTTTTATCCAAAATCTCTTTCGTTTCAGAAACGACAAAAAATTCTATGATTCAATAAAAAATACCGAAAGAAAATGTATAAATATGCGATTAAAATAATAAAAATTGCGTATATTATTGAAAATATAATATGGAAAAAAAAATTATTTAAGATATACCGAATTCTGTGATATTCTTACCTGAAGCTTCATCGTCGATCAACGAATCTCTTCTGTTTTCAGTTCGGAAGATTCATCGGTGTTATTACTTTCATTTATCGAAAAACCGCCCTCGATAATTCTTCGCACAGTTCAAATAAAAATCCATTACACGCCTTGCAATCCCACGTTTAAAATAACCGGCACTGGGCACACCGGGCTTCACAATTTTTTTTTTCGCAAAGCCACGAACCCGATACAACTCATAAGTCGAAAAGTAAATGGAAGAGAGGCACGAAGTCTCTCCTGCACGTGGCTATAGTCATAGACTCGAAAGAATATTGTCCAAGACATCCACCTTTATACATCCCCCACTTTCACTCGGCGAGACTCACGTACACAGAAACCCACAAAGACATCGTACCGAACGGATACAAGAGTAAGTACTCGAGAAAAGAATTTCTTTTCTAACTACAGGGGACTACATTTATAGTTGCGTAGATTTACGTCTGTACGCGAAGATGAACAGTCGGGTTCGCTGCTTTCGTACACAGAATTTATCGTATACATATATTTATAAAGTACAGTATAAAGTATACACAATGTAAATGTATAAAGTATGGTATCAGCAAGAATGCAACAAACCTGTGCATTGTAGTGCAAACGGTACGTGTATCATAGACTCCAATCCGGCTTTTTTCTTTACTACCTTTCTTTACTCCATACGTTTTAATCACACGTTTCTGTAATCGGGAGCGCGACAGCCCGATGACCGAGTTTTCAAAGCCGCACGGAAAGTGGAAATAGCATTTTCCTCTTTCCATATTATACTCTGCACGAGAGCAATAAAGTTGATGATGCCTCTCTACAACTTTGCTGCGCTAGTGGTAGTAGTAATATCAGTAGTAACGGCAACCAGTAGGTAAAGCGATTTCGATACGGACACAGAGTGCGTGCATACGAAGTTGAACTTTCTTCGAATCCAATCCGCCGATTAATCATGCAGTTTTTATTGCGATTTGCGACAATAACTGTAGGTATAGTATATGGTAACAATGGTTACGGCGACGTTTCGAGAGAGAGAAAGAGAGAGTTTTTTTTTAGCGTCCATCAAAGACGAGTCCTTCGACCCCGGGACTGGGGGGACGACGCTGACGACCAACCAAACGAAATAAAGAGTTCGGTGAAAGCATATGACCCTTACACGAGTGAGCGTTTAACTGCAGCCGCGTTTTATAGGTACGATGGCCACGACGAGTCAAGACGAGCGAACTGAAAGAACGAACGACCGAAAGAGTCAAGGCGAGCGTTAAACTTTTTTCGAGTTCTCACAGTAGACTTCTGTGGGTTTGGTAAGGCGGTTAACAAAATAACGACAGACGAAAGGACAAATTCGTTCGCGGATCGATTAAACCGACAGTACAGTCTCTTGAACCGGAAATTCTATGAACTTTTGTATGTTATACTATGATACGAAGCGCTACAGCCCACTTTTCTGGTCTCTTTTTGATTCTGATAAATTTGATAATCGATCTTTTTAAATACCTAAACATGTCGATACATTTCGGGACATTCGTAAACTTGCCATTGCAAAAAATAATGGAAGACTAGGAACTGACGAAACTGGAAGAGCCAAGCGGTCTTTTTTTAATCGATTTTTACGAGTTTAGAGAGCCGTAATAACATGTGCGAGTTGTGCGGCTCTTGACTCTTATAAAAGCAACGTGGGTCGTTTTTCGCGTTGAAAAAAGGCTCTTCAAGCGCTTGTAGCCCGATATCGCGAAGATAAAAAACAAACGAAAATTGCGAAATCCCTCTTAAGATATAGAAACGATATACGTGGGAAGTATGAGAGGTATGAAGGATGTCGGTGAGAGTAAAAAAGCAAAAGCAGGAAGAGAAATGATAAAATATGTTTGGAAGAAGGAAAATGCTCCCTCGAGTCTCGTGGGGTTTTTCGATTGCTCGGGTTTATCTGTCCAGAGGCATTTATGGGAGAGAGAAATGAGTACTATTGAGAGGAGAGCAAACAGAATGACAGACTTCGGATATCCGAGTGCTTCCCTTTCCCTGTACTTTGGACACAATGGTAACTTTACCAGACTGCGAGACAACGACGACATGGCGGCGTTGTGCTCTTATCTGTACCGATGGATCTGGAAGAGGAAGAGGAATCGATCTTCGTCGATACGAAACCAATGCGTAAAGCTGCAAGCGCTCTTGGATAATGGAATTTAGCACATGCCTCTTCCACAGTAATCGGTTTAGTCGTATTTTCCGGAGGATCAATTCCACAATCTACCAATGAGTTGCTAAAGCCTACCGCATTCCATTAGGATTCTAGGGCGCGCCCTCTCTGGAAATCGAGTCACGATGATTGATGATACCAATCAGTTTTTCGCGTTCTTCACCGCGGATATGGTTAACACAAGGACGTCAAGTCCTTTGACCCGTAACAAGAGGGGAACATCTTTTTTATAAAAAAAAAAAAAAATGTCGTTACGAATGCCTACGACAATGGATTACTCTTTGGAAGTTCGACAAAAATCACGTCTCCAAAATAAATTCCGCTCGGTAACGATGAATGACCAAAGAACTTCAGTTGCGAAAGGCTCCAGCAACTTACGAAAAAAATGTTCGAAATAAAGCGTTGTAATCATTCGATTGGATTGTCATGTGACGTTTATTTACTGCGAATTGGCGCGACAATTGATCCGATCGAAAAATCGTCGCCCTAATGTACGTACGACGATATATTTTTTCATTTTTTCTTTTGAATTCATTGAATAATTCTCTATTAAATGAATTGTTGTAATAAATAATACAAAAATGGTAAAAAAAAAACAAAACGATGAAACTACATTTGTTACCTGTAAATAAGAAAACACGAAATGGCACGATGATAGCTTCGTCCAAAGCTCTGGAAGCGCTCAACTATATCATAAATTATTATAATGATTGGGCGGTGAGGGTTTCACGTTTAGTTAAGAAACAACTAAACAGCGCGTGAATACAAAGCGAGTGTCCCAGTAGCCGCTTAAACATAATTTCTAATTTGTCGAGAATCTTATTAACCAACTTTCAAAAATTTGTTTACATTTAATGTTCTTATTCCACTCGTCGTCAACATTTCAACAAAAATTGAATCGTTAGGCCATAATTAGCTCCGGTTAAGACGAAAATGCTGCAGAGAAAGCATTTGTGTTTCATGATTTTTTAAATTCACTGAAATAGTAATGATGTCGGATTTTTTTCTTATGTCAATTCTTTCCATAACCAAAAAAAAAAAAACTACCGGAACACTCACCTTAAATAACACCGCGGTGATCGTATGACAATAATGGGACGACTATCATTTACGAAATATTATACTAAAGTACAAATGCTTTTGTCTTGATATGATGCCGTCATTAATATGGAATTGTGTACGTGTAGTTTTTCGTCTTATTATCTTAAAACTCTAATTCGTAGCTCCAGGCATCCGGCTAAAATGCACAGCATCACAAAACGTTAACTTTGGAATTCCATAGGCTTCAGACATTATCAATTATTATTATTATTATTATTATTATTATTATTATTATTATTAATATTATTATTATTATTATTAGTTATAGTTCGTTGTGATAGCGAGAAACATAATCTCATCGTCGATATATCCGTATCTTCGAATTATTTCACCGAGTCAGTTTCCATTTCAATAACATTTGGTACACAAGCACACATCCATTATAAATGGAACAATCGAACGAGAAGAAGGTAAGACATAAAGGAGCGTTGAGCGTGTAGCAACGACGCGACATGGCATTACGCATTAGTGTCTCGGGGTTCGACGCAGTCGGTTGGTTTTATCTCGAGCCACCAGTCGTTCGGATAATGGTACTTCTGCAGCTCAATTCCCTCGCGTGGGACCGGTATGAGAAGACCTCCGAATTGCTTTGTTGGCAATGGTGGAATTGCAAGTTGGGGAGGAAAACACTGGAGGCTTGGCGAAAGTTCGCAATCCGGTGGCAAAACTCTTCGCGTCCATCCGACCCTTCGGACCATTTGTGTCTGCGAAAAAAAAAATACTCATAATGGTAATTTTTTTTTTTTTCACAAATTATCATTGCGACAATAATAATGTTTATATCTTGGAACAATACCCACCACCGAGTCTTCTTCGAAGACGACGATTTCTATCTTTGGCGAGTCGTCGCCAACTTCATGCTCTTGCACGTGATATAGACCAGCCGCGTGTGAGTAACTAGCGCTGAGACCGACATCTCTAAATGCTTTTGTGATGCGGGAATCGTCACGGAATGGGTCGACAAAACACAGCTCGATTTTACGGGCCCAGGGCAACGCTCGGCCGATTCTCACCTGACCCCAGAGAGCACCGAAGCATAGAAAGTGAACGACCCCGAGTTTCGCGAGCACCAAGTGGGCCCTAATTGGATAAACGGTTTCAAAGTCAGTCACAAAAATACGAAGAATCAGAGAAAACAAGATACGTCGAGGGAAAGTAACCGGTCGGATGACATTTTTTTTTCTTTGCCTAAGAGACGATATTGTGGGAATTGAGGAATTAATAAAAATGGAACTTCTGCCTTACCGACAGAGCGTTTCGTCGGTAAGGAAGGGACTGATCACATGGATGCTTGACGTAAGGTAAGGTATATTTGTATCTAAAGCGGGTAGACTTTCACTCGCTGCGGATAAAGAAGACAACATTACCGACCGCTGGTAACCTACCTGTACGCAAGGTCGTGCAATTTTTCCGTAAATTCTTCGGGAACGCTGCACGGTTGTGGTGGTTCCTCTTGCCTGCCGAGGCTATACCAGAAGAGTATTCCTAGGATGAGAAAAGCACCGAGCGCACGAAGTGGCGTCACACGCAAGCGTCTCCGAGGCCAGGAACTCATGCTGGTAAACTACAATAACACGAAGGACCATTGTTTATATCGTATTAAGGGACAAATTGTTGTATTTTGGCTTTCATTGATACCGGAATATCGATAGGGATGAACATTGGGCAGTGATGGAATTGTTTTAAGGGGATAAAAAACATGGTTATCACGCCGGCGAATAGTACGACGACTACGGATACTACGCTGACAGGACTTCACTCATCGATTACTATTATATAACGTCGAAAACATTGCGAAACGAGAAGTAAAAGTGTCGATTAAATAGAATTAAACTTGACGTACCTTCGATGTGCAGGAGCCTCATGACCCACGTGTTCCTTTTTTCAAAAATATTTGTTCTCCGATAACACACCACTTTTTAACCAACCCCCTGATCGCGCACAGCACAGTTTTGTTTCCTTGCTAAATTAAGGCCACCCACGCAAACGTGGCAACGTCGCAATCTCTCGTTCACGTAGGTTGCCGGGGGGCTCATCGATTTTTCTGCATTATCGACTACCGTAGGATATATGCTTGTCCGGTGGCGCCCTTAGCATGCCTACCGTCTGACTTTGAACTCCCAGGAATTCGAATATATTTTATTTCTGCCTCATCGGGAGCCCATCGGCGGGAGTATGTTACAAAAATAAACCCACCGATGCATTCCAGTTCCGTTAAATGCTTCAATTTTTTTTTATTCGATTCCATTGAACCAAAGGATAAGTCAACACGTTTTTAGCGGAAAACGGGTTGTTTTTCAGCTGTTTTAAGGGCAAAAAAATGGTCTCTTTAGGGCTATGGATTAGCGAAATGTGATTTAGAAGATTATTAATGCGCAGGAAACGCAGATATTTTATTTAAAAATCAGCATAGAAGACTGTCTCGTAGGACTCTGTAAATCTTCGTTTGGCTTTTCGGAATTCTGACGAGCATCCGCAAATTCGTCAACGTGCGGCTACCCTCTCGTTTGGGGAAGTTTAAAAATAAGACGTGTCTTGGCCCGTCGGAAGAAACGTGCGCCC
The DNA here is from genome assembly GCA_934046635.1 of Buathra laborator. Classification (NCBI taxonomy): domain Eukaryota; kingdom Metazoa; phylum Arthropoda; class Insecta; order Hymenoptera; family Ichneumonidae; genus Buathra; species Buathra laborator. Next base: position 3,432,308 of record OW203894.1, on the reverse strand, counting down.
AACCAGTGCGAGGGAGTATCGGCCCGGCCTCGTTAGGATAATTGAGAAGACAGCATAGGGAACCGAGTCACCGATAACTCATTTAGATGTGCGACGCTTCGCGGCTCGGGGAAAAAACTAAATGGCTCGAGGGAAATAAGGAAAGTTGCTGAAGGGTGCGACAGCGCTTGTCTTTCACATGTCGCCAGAAAACGCGTCGAAAGAAAAGTAGTCGTCTGTATGCTCAATGAGGACTTAGCTGAAGCTACGGATTTCTGATATTTTAGCTTCGGAGTCTTTCTCACTTCATTTTCATTTTAAGGGTAACAAAAAAGTGCAAAATTGTTAATGAATTGAGACGTTCATTCTCTTGATTCTTGAAAATGATCGAATGAACTAATCGTTCAGTTTTAGTAACTTAAAATTCGTATGAACGAAGGGAAACCTCGATTTCGTCAAGCAAAGCAGTTTTTTGCCAGTCTATAGTGATTTCCCCGTACACGTAGCCATAAGATTTAATAAGAGATTATCTACGAGAGATGGTCACGTGTAGACTTGCTGATACAGCCAGAACCCCACAAAGCAAACACAATGTTAACGTTAAGAGTTCAAAGATGGGTCTCGGAGTGCGTAAGCACTTGTTACATTTACGCTCCATTAAATAATTAGACGATTTTAATATTGACTCACATTTTAAAAATCTATTGTGTGTCGGGACGCAATATAGAGAAGGGTCTTTGAACGAAAAGTGATAAAAAAAAAGTCTGTACCGGAAGGATCTTAATAAAATAAAAAAATAAAAAAAATATAATTTTTTTTTTTAATCGTCTTTGATTAATCCGACGACAATTTGAACTCGTCGAGTGTTCTATTCTCGTACGGTATGTACGTCAGCCTTTTGGAGTCGAGTAGACGTGATCCATTGGCAAAATCTCCGCCCGTTCGGGGCGAGAAATTCACCGTCAATTCGACGGCCCGAAAGAGCGAAAGGGATGCGCACGGATCCTCCGGCTAAAGTGAGGTAAAAGATTTATCGATTATCGTTGGTTCATCGGACGCCAACGATCGATTTACGCTCGAAAATTCCTGAACGGAGAACTCGGCATTTCCTTCGGCACGATAATAGCATCGCGACGATTTTCTCTCGAATAAAACTGCGCACAGTGCCGCTGTTGTGCACGTATAACTGCTGTGAGAGTATAACCACACGCATGGAGGGGAAAAAGAACTTATCCGCGATAATGAACTCTCTACGCAATTTTGCTCGTTCGTCTCGCGGGAATCGAGCGGCTCTTTGAATACGAGCCGACGAACAGTAGTTGATACTATACGACGTTTAGAAAGCGTTAAATAATGCAACGACGCGTGTATTACTCGTCGTCTCGGAAACCGCGCTATGCCGTGACCTGAATAATCATTCCGCCGGTAACGGGGTTTCTTAAAAAAAAAAAAAAAAGCTTCGCTGCATTGGTTATAACAGTTTATCAACAATGGCGAGATCTTGGAGTCGCGTATTTCGTTGGATCTTAACATTCGAAAATTTAAAATAATTTTCGAATTTTATAAAAAATGCCGACCTGAAAAGTTTATTAATAAAGATGTTTACACGTCCCGAAAATTATTTCCATCATTGTGTTTTATCATTTTCTCCTCCATTTTTGGGCAAAAATCACACGTCGAAAAATTCTGCACGCTTCCCATTATATGGTAGAATTTTTTTTAATCTTTTTTTTTATTACGAACGAAAAGGATTCACATATTTTTATTTAACGCGCTGACGAAATCGAAACAGACCTTTTTTTTCTGAAGATTTTCGAGTTTTTTTTTTTTTTTCGTAAGCATCTTGATGACAGTGTTGTTGACCAGTGGCCGTAGTAAACACGAAATAAACTGTAAAAAATCCGGCTGCACACTGCATGCGGTCGTGTTTCTTAGTTGGTTGCGTCTTGTACGCGGTGCGGTATATGGCGAAGCTGATATTTTATGACCTATAAACCCTCCGTCAAAGCCATTGTGTGTGACACGGTGCTCGTTCGTACATACAAATATTGCCTATAACCTCGAAGCCGCGTGTCCATGGCAACCGATGCGCGGGTTGTTCGCCGTGGTCGATGTTCTCGAATTTTTATTTTCACCCCCGTCTTGCCGCGCCAAAGCATAAGAGCTTTTGGTTACCGGTGTGCAGCACCGGCATCGTCGCGGCGACGCAACTAAACGCGGCAATAAATCCCAAACAAGTTTGTACGGACAAACGGCAATTAATAAACATCGCGTGCATTCTCTCCGTCTCTCTGTCTTTGCTCCCTATTCGCAGCGCCTATTCTTCTCGGTGTGTGTGCTTTTTGTTTATTTCTCCTGTTTTCTTGCATATGCCATACTTATCTTTCTCCACCGCTCCGAAGACAAAGACAACGTATGATACGCAAGAATACAAGTCGAAGATACCGAGAGAGGCAAAAGCAAAGTTAGCCGAAAGTAATAGCGCGAGAGTGGTTCACGGTACTTGTGGATCAACCGCGCGCGCTCTCGTCTCATATTGTCTCGGAGAACTTTTGCTGAGGGTGGAAAAAAACATCGAGATTGATCGAGGAGCTGCAGAAGCGAGCATCGAAACGAAACCGAAACGTCGGATTAGTGGTTTATCGTAGAGTGGAGATCTTATACATGCGCTGGGAGAGAATAAGGTCGCGCGGGTAAGAAACGAAGACAAGAGTATACCAAACGAAACGCGAACAATACGCGAAGTTGAGAGATAGAGATAAAGTACAAGGGGGGAGGGGGGCATCGAAAGATGAAGGGACGAAATAAGCAAGAGGAGAGAAGTTCTCTCGGGTGATGGACCAGTGCGGGAGAACGCGAGTTGCATTTCAATGGGTCCTTTCGCGAGCGAGAGGCACTCGCCCGCGTACGTAAAAGTGTTTCGTGGATTCCACGGGGGTAAAAACCCCCCTCAGCGATGGCCGCGGCACGAAAGGACCCACAAAGGGTGCCGACTGGACTCGCTATAAACTCGCGAGATCCTACCCGACGGACAGGGATCACCAACGACTGACGAACTTTTATACCGTATACCGTTGTCCTCGCGTTGAGAATTCTTTCGGTAAAGTCTCGCAATCCATGATTTGCGTCGCAGTTGAAAACTACTTGTCGATAGCGAAGTTTCAGGTCGAAACTAACGAAGGATTAGCTTATTGATGTATTTTTTTTGCGAATAATCATCCAATATTACTGTTTTCTGGACATTTGTTTCTTGAAAAACGGAAATGTAAAAACCGAAGATATAAAATGGATTGATACAAATATATATTTAGTCGTTTTCGTTTCCGAAAAACGGCGCCAGATATCTCTATTTTATCGACGACTTGAATCGAAAATCACATTTTCTTTTCATTCGATGTAAAATTTCAAAGAATAAAATGGGTTTCAAGGAATACAGAATTTATTGTACCGTTGATTGCGCGTAATACGTAGTATCCTTCGGAATCGATCGGCCCGATGAAGCGTAAACATTACCGGGAACTCCGGAGAGTGTCTGAGATGAACGCGGATGCGTCCTCCTTATCCCGGCAAAACGATTGATCGCACTAATATAATAGCTACTATACACTATAAAGTACAGCATATGTGTATATATATATACATATGTATGTATGTACAGCAACGAATCGAAGTAGGAAGGCGAATTCGATGCTCAGAATCTCAGGCATTCCCCGCTCGATCGCGGCGCGTTGTCCTCTCCGGTCTTTATGTCCCCTCGAGGAGAATCGCGTGTGCCCTCCGGGTAATTAGCGACGCCATTAGCGATCCCAAAGAGCAGACACACCACACTGCGTATAACTAACATTTAACATTGCAATCTCACTCTTTCCCGGGACTATTTCCCGCTTGAAATTAATGAAAAAAAAAGAATTTCAAACGTTAAACAGCGAAGTTACAATTTACTCCGTAATACCGGCACTTTTTAACAATTAAGCAAATACCAGCATTCTTCGGATTTTTTTTGAGTTGGAAAAATTGTTCCCTACCCTACAGTCTTGTCTGCTGTATTTATAATAATTTTCAATCCTTCGAAACTAACACACAGACTTTGCCGACGTGAAACGTTCAATTTCTAGCGCCTGTAATCGTCGACACTATTGCCACATCGTCTCGGGACAGCGACAAACTTGTCGCTTAGGTTCAGCCTACCGATTTCACTATTATGGAGCAACGGAACAATTATTGTCGGCAAAAATACTTCGATGAAGACAAGAGTTCAAAAATAAACGGTTTTCGAGGTTTAATGAGATTTTTTTTTTTTTATGTTGTTTGCGTGTTTTTTTTTTTTTTTTATAGTTTTTAAAATATCTTTCGATTTTTTTGTTTCATTCGTTTGGTCGGCAATCAATATATTAGAGAGATAAAGTGTTTATTTTTCATTGATCGAAAAATGTTTTTTCAGATTTTTTTCATCCAGATAATCGCGAGATGCTACCTTCTCATTTCGATCAGGAAAACGAATACAAAAATCGCGAGTATTCGCTGACCGATTCTCGCGAGGAACGCCCTTGCCGTGTCCCCACCTTCGCAATCGCGGAGTGAGAAATACTTAGGATAACTTATTCGATGGCTTCGATACGAAAGCGTGCCCGGCATTCGTCGGCAAAACGAAGAATTATCGCTCACTCGAGAGAGCCGCGAAGATCTCGTATGAATCCCGTGGGCTTCGCGAACCCGGGCGAGAAATCCCCTCGACGGCGCGACGGCATACTCATTGCACCCTTCACGTATACGCGACGCGCTTTGCGCTGCTGCTGCAAGTTGACCGCGTCGCACCTGTGTATACTTGTCCCGCTGTGAAGTGCGCAGTCGAGGGATTGGTTGCGAAATCAATATGGCGCGGCAACCATCAATCGAGAGGTAATTGACAAGGTAATTGGCGCGCTTTCATGCCGATCGGTGTACGTGTCCGGACATCAAGTCCGTCTCCCGCTTGGCGTGCATCAAGTGCAGGATCGTCGCCACTTGCTCTCAGCACGGAAAAAAAACCGGTAATACGGCAACCAAATAACGCATATAGGGAAAGTTGAGACTCGCGCGGAGATCGCGGGTGAGTCTTTCAACGGCAGAAAGACCAAAAGAAAACTACTTGGAATACTTTACTTCACCATCACCGATTCTTTAAACATTATTTTTTATTACTCTTCTGGTTGATGGGTTCTTGGTTTTTTTTTTTTTTTTTTTTTTTTTTTTTATTGCCGCAATTATGACATTTTTCACGAGTCTGTAGAGCATACAATGTTCGTTCGTTTATTATAGTCACCTTCATGTGCGTTTATGTGTGTACACTGCCTTAGTAGGTATTCCGAGTTGAATACATCGAACTGGTTTACGTGCAAGGTGCCTTGGCGTACTATATGCTATATATAATCACATAGCCAGACGCTTTGTCACCTCGTCGAGTGAAAAGCTTGAACGGCACAGTGAGATATCGATCTCTATCGATGCCTCGATTGGATTGGAAAGATTGCGGAAAATTTATCGGCCGATCGAGCGTGCGAACTGTCTTTATCCTTCGAAATACTTTTATTGCAATAGCATTTTTGCGGAAACGAATTTTTTTTTTTTTTTTTTTCGAGAGGATATTAATGTTAAATTTTATCGGCGAAATTATGCTGTGCATCAGTAATGATATAACATTTGGTTACAAGTTAAATTGAAATGGTATAACTTTTCTGTGACTTTAAAGAGGGCGAACTGCAAAAAACGATGAGTTTGGAGAACTAACAATTAATTGAAAAAATGAATAGTTAATTGGTACAATGAATTTTGTGTTAAAAAATAATTGTCCCAAAATTTCGTATTTTCCTTGGAATTGTTTTTTTTTTTTTTTTTTTCGGAGCGAAATGTAAGTTTTTTTCTCATTTTCGAAGGCTGCTGAATGTATAGAGACTTAAAAGGGTAAATCGTGAGTAAAAGTCTTTTACGATTTAACTTCTACTATTACGATGGTTTTGACGTATTCGCATCGTTTCGTGACGATTCTTTCTATTCAATTGCGTGCCAAGAGAACGAGAACGTTGAAACCGACGACGGTTGAGAAGTATTCGGTCTGAAAAGACGATTTAATATCCGCTTATGACGGCTATGTTTCATGGATGGGAAGTGCGGAGCGAGCAGTGCGACGGGGGTTTCAGTATACCAGGAGAACGACGGTGGAACGGGCACAAGGGAGAGACACTCCGTTCCCATTCCGCCCCATCAACCCCCGTAGTGCGTTTAATTTACGTGTTTTCGCGAGTTATTCGCTCCCACCGGTATATGGCTCTTGCGTTCGCTCGCTTTGGCCAGAACGTCGAAGGGGGTTACGTTACCATGGATACCACCGGGGGTTGTATTTCCCCGCGACGCCCAATCGACGCTCCTGTACCTCGTACTCACCTTCCACCATAGCGCCAGCAACTTCCTCCGGTTGTCCTACTCTTTCCGCGCGAGCAAATTACAAATACGTAAAATGCAATGGAAGAACGACAATTTTTACAAATATCAAAATGTTTATTTATAAACTCCACTATATCGTAAATTTTTCGCAAAAAAAAAAAAAAAATAGTGTATTTTACGGAAATGAGTTATTGGGCTTCAAAAACGATGGCAATACAGATTCACTATTGTGTTCTATCACTGTTCAGGGTCAATGCACTGCGACGCGTTGCGAATGCACTTCCGGTGCATCGAAATGCGAACGATGCGCCATGCGCTGCGCGGAGCGGCCATCGGTACGTTTGTCGCAATCGAATAGCTCAGTCGCGCTATTCGCAGCGGGCATCGGAGAGAAATGTAAAGGCATTGGATTACAGACGTGAACATCATTCCCAGTTTCTCAATACTCATTCCCAATTTTTAGTAAAACGAACTGAAAGCGTCAGTAAATACAATTTTTAAATAAAACCGAATCACTTTATTCGACGATTGGATTCTTCGCAATCGGGTATTAAAATGATTTTGGAATCAATAAAAATTCATGTTGTAGTAAACGTAAACATATCTCCCGATCGGAAACGCCTATTAACTAACCCTTTTTTATACTATTAATTCAAATTTTCCCGAGTTGATTCGAAATAATCTGAAATTTTTAAAGATTAGTTATCTTTATATCTTTTTTAATGCAACTTTACCAATATTTACGATACCGATATATCGTGACTCGATGGGTAATTTTTTTATTCTTCAGTCTTTCGATTTCACTGCAATTCATCTTAAAAATATTGATTTTCGGCAGAATCTCGTCATTATGAAGAAATCGCGTTTCTTAGACTCATCTGTAGCGGTAACGAGGTGCAAACATATGAGTGCTTTTCTCGAATTGAACGATTGAACGAATAAAAAACGATACACTGCATATATTCATCTGACAATGAAGCGACGCAGTGTTGCACACCGAGAGACAGAGAGACCTCTACTCTGTTGGACTCGTGGAATCGTTGTGAATGTCTCGTTTGCTCGCACGCGCGTTAAATTGGCCCGGTATAGCGAGAACGTGGCTATGCCGTCTCCCTCGCGACATTCCGCGGAGGTAGAGGCTTGAAGCATCATCAGCGAGCGTTGAACGTCGTCGTCGTCGACGGCGACGACGTAGTAGAGTCGTAGGATAGTGCAAACAGAAACCGAAGCGTATAGAACGCATGGCACGCGACTTGCGCCACGAATGTCGTCGTCGCCTTCTCATATGCTGTTCTCGTCGGCTTCATCGCCGTCGCATTCACAACCGAACTGGAGCAGACCTCGAAGAACGCGAATCTCGCGTACCACCAATACCGATATACCGGCAATACCCTCCGTTACTGATGTAACCGCGTCCTATAATTTCCATCGATAGCCAACGCGAGAATTAACACCGTTGTAATGCACGCGGCGCAAAAGCATCTCGAGAGCTCGGCGCACGCGTAGGCCGCGAATTAACCGGGGCGTTGCTCGGTTTACCGAGCGGTTATATCGCGGGGGCGGGATGCCCCCGTGCAACTTCAAGTTCAGACACTAATTTGCAACTCAGTTAACTCGGCCGACTCGGAATAGACTACAACCACTAAAGTAAAATTCAACTCCTTCTCTGATAGTTTAAAAATACGAATTTCCGTATTTACCGCAATAATTATTATTAAATATTCGATTATGTTAGCGTGACAAAAAAAAAATGAATTTTAATAAAAAATTATCAAATAGTTTGAAATTTTTTTTTTTAAAGAAATTATTTAATAAATTAAAGTTAAATTGTAAAAAAAAAAAACTTTTGAAATTAAAAGGCTTTTTTTGTTAAAAAAATTATAAAAAAAGTTAATATCATTTTAATGAAAATTTACGATCTATCGTGTTGATTTTTCAACGCTTCGACGAGTAACGACGTTAATTTGACGATTCTATTTTCTCACACGTGGATTGATTAGCGATTGTATACATGGAGTACGAGAAATAGAATTGTTTTTCTATTGTTACATGTAGCGATTAGATATGTGGATCGATGTACCGTGAAGAAGCTGATCTAATATTAACGCAGACCGATTTATTTCTACATTTGATACGTCTTTAGTTCTAAACGAGGTACAGCCACGAGGTTAAACATTGCAACACATGGTGTGGTATTGAAAAAAATCTTCGGTTCGCTCCGGTTAACTGAGAAGAATATCGGCTTCAAAGAATCAAAAGATCGCATCCCACAACGCTATACGCGTAAATTCGTTTAAGATACGCCCTTCCGTACCTCAGCAGTCGACACGCGCTTCAATCCCAAAAAGACAAAATTTTAACTGTTCGTATCATAGAGTTGATAAATTTACGACGAAATTACGATTTTGCTTTGTCGCGAAATATTATTGACAGAGTCAATAATCGTGAGTTTGAAGGTTAAATATTTGTACGAATAATGAAGCAATAGAAGTGACAAGATACGTTTATTGTGATAAGTCAAGCGGAGCCTCCGGTTCCTGACCGATGATTTAATTTTTTTTTTCTTAAAAAAAAAAAAAAAAAAAATTATAAACGTTATTCTCCAATATTGTTGATAAATCGACGAAAAAAATAAATACGCGTTGCATTTTTCGCTGCTGACGCTACTCGATGTTTGTCGACAGATCGTTATTCAAAAGACGCGGAACTAGGAGTCACCTTTGCGATGATTTACGGATACGAGAATCGAGCTGCGCGCGATGAAACATCGCGATGACAAACATCGAGAATGGAAAAAAAAGGAACCGCCACGACGCGTCGCGAGAACAAATAAAGATGGAAAGTTACCGATCGTCGTGTCGAGCGCAAAGTTTCGAGAGACTGGTGTATAGAGAAAGCACCCCGATTCTATCTCGATTAATCGCCAACTGATCGCATGCAAATTCGAGACTCGCGAACACATATACACGTAAAACTCGAGCTTCGAACCGCGCTTTGGGGATCGAAAACAAGAGAATGAGAAATAAGAAGAAAACGCGACTGTTCAAGGGTCCGGACGAGGCTACCGCGATCCTTAAAACGAAGAGAGGACTCCGGCGATAAAATCTCAATACCTCGTCCTGCGCTCCCCGCGCTCTTCGGTTCTCGTTGGAAATCCTTCGAATTGAATCGTTAGACTTACAACCATATCCTGCGCGATCGCAACTTTTACTCCGATTAATAATCGAGCAAACAACGAAAAAAAAAAAAAAAAAATGTCTTTCCTTTCGGGAATTTTTTAAACTGCATAGCTTACGAGTACAATTTTTAATGCAAATAAACGTTTTTGTATGTGTGCAGCAATTGCCCTTGAAATTTAACATTTTATCCGCGTCGCTTGCGTGGAATTTTTTTTAATTTTTTTTTTTTATTAATTTCGTACAAACGACACGATAACCGATGACGATAAAAAAATTTCTCGTAAATTCGGAAGATGTTATACGTCAAACAACACGTGCGAAATATCTTTGAAAATTGCTTCTGCCAGATACGTCATCGTAGTATGGCACGTGTTACAGGGTTTGTCGTACACGTAATAATCACCCGTTTCGTATATTCCGAACAGATATTAGGAGGAAGTCTCGTAGACTAATTTGCTACACATGCGATACCACGCACTTTTCGTCGATTCGAACGGCGCGCGAAGTTGTAGGAGGGAAAGAGTATTTCAGATAAAATCACAGTCGATTGATCATTCCGAGTAAAATCCGCCAGACTAAGCAATTACGATAATGATAAGAATTCTTTCGTATGCCAATCACGTTGTCCAACCGATGAATCGTAGAAGCAAAATTTTTTTAAAAATTTCATTTTTTTTCGGCATTTTTTTTTTTTTTTGCCTAATGAGTAGTCGAGAACAAAGATAATTTTGTTAACCTAATGACATTTAATTTCTGCTCGTTTTCGTTTGATTGTGTAATTTGTCGAATGAAAAAAAAAAAAAAAAAAAAAAAAGGTGAAAGCTAATGTATTGAACTAACGTAATAGGATTTACTCATTGAACGTTTACACGACGCAGTGTCGCATCGTCGGAAATTAATTAATTTAAAGCATTAATGTACACACGGAACAGATATTCGTTAATCTAACAATTAAATTCGCAGTGATAAAAGGAAAAAAAAAAAAACGTCGCGATCGGGACCACGTGTTCGAAAAATTATTTCACTGACAGACGAAACGACAGATGGTCAACGTGTTTGATACGCAATAACCGAGATTTTCGCGGGGGTTATGAGGGTCACGATTATTTAAGAGGATCTGGAGTAGCAATGCGGAGCAACGAAGCATGCGATTATGATTTAATACTTGAAAACACCTGCCGACTAATACAGATACAATATTAGTAAATAACGGGCGGCGGCGAATTTTGCGTAGAATAAAAAAAAAAAAAAAAAAAATCGCCGCCCCCATTTTGGCGGTAAAGCGTCACGTTTGTTCAAAAAAATGTCATAAAACACGCGAAAAAACTATTTTTAATTTGCCTTGAAATTGACCCGACAGTAACGTCTGCCCGACATCGATATCTGTCCAATTTCCGTCAACAAAATGATCAATTCTCTCCATAAATAACTGTAACGACTCATTCTCACTTTTAACCAATAAAAAAAATGAATACACGAAAAGAATGAAAGAGTTAAATTTATTTAGGAATTCATAAAAAATGTACACATAATAATTCTGTATTGTCAGCGAGACGATTTTTTTTTTCATTCAAAGCAAATAATGGTGCAATCGTTTAAAGTTATTTCGGAACGTCTAAATGAATGTCACAAGGAAAGAGTCATACGTAGGTCATGATTCGGCGAAACGACGACTAATTTTTTTTTATTTTTTTTTTGTAATATATGAAGATAGTTTTGACAGAAAGTGCGCGTCTTCTCTTTTAGGTAATCGGCACTATACCGATTTCTCCGTCTGTCATAACATATTAATCAAGATAAAGGGTACATATCGTTGCCCCATTACTTTAGGCGTATCGATATTCGTCGTAAGTTGATTTTTACGACGCGACTGACGGAGCCGAATCTATCGAGGATAGAATATAACAAAGTTTGCACAAGTGTCATCGACTTCCCGCCCGAAATCCGAGGGTATAAGTACACGAGTTCATTAATGAGAATCCTCATTCGACGTTTCGTACTCGTAACGCAATTCGCGAAAACATCACTCAGTTTTTTCATCTACGTGGAGTGATCCGACAAATAAAATTTCAAAGATGTTGAAAGTAAGAGCCATTTGTTGATAATAGAAGTTTTCGTGGATACGCGATAAATTTTTTTTTTTATTCGTTAACTGTTGATAGACTTTTTTTTCGAAATAGTCAAGTGACGCGATCGTAAAATTGGATTTTGCCTGTTTTTTTTTTTCGCGTCTGCACCGGATATTTCGTAAATCGGTGAACGCAGCAGTGAACGTTTTATAGAAATCGACGAAAAAAAAAAAAAAAAAAAAAAAAAACTTCGAAAAAAAAAAAGTCGAACCGTTAATCGATCGTAGATATTTTTTAAATTTAATTCGCGTGTAAGGAAGAAACAGGAATACAAAGAGGTATCGTTAAAAGTTACGTTTCATTTGATTTTGCAGTCCCTATTGGTGAACGCTTTGATAGTGGTGATCGCAACGATGATGATCTGCCAGACACTCGTCGCGGCGGCACCTCAGGACTGTCCAAACTGCAACGACGAGCCAATCAAATTGTAAAAGAAACTCATCACATTCGCACCTAAAGCTCCAGGGAACCGAACAGCAACCATGCATTCCATTACGAAGGATACAAGGAAAATCTGCATCGACGATTTCGAATCTCTGATTTCACACAAGTATGCGATGGTGTTACGGAAAACAGGAGAACTCGTTAATTCTCAACTCCGTTCCGAAGTCTGAACAAAATTTGTCGCATCAATTAAACAACGAAAAAAAAAAAAAAAAAAAAAAAAAAAAAAAAACACGAAATCAAAAGATATTACGAAGCCGAAGTTAAAGAACCGCATCTACCTGAATCTCAAATTCCATACCGTTGATCAGATGAAAGGAGCGCAGGGAAAAAAAAAAGAGTTTATATATATAATTAAATTAATAACAATAGTTATAGGTGAAATTTTTATGTATTATATTATGCGTATTATATTGTTTCACCGGGCGTCAACCAAATCGTTAATCGACTGAATAAACACACGTGGCATCGCGCACACTCTCGCACAGCATACACATACATTAATAATCTCCGACTCCATTAAATTCATGTTCATCGAAACAGAAATAAAACAAATAAAGAAAAAAAAAAAAAAAAATTGCTTATTTTTTTTCGGATGGTACACCTTTTATTTTCCATACTGAAAAAGCAGTCTGCCGACTGGTTGATTTCGTCGTTTAGAATTTACGAAGAACGTGACTCCGACGAAGTTTCCGATCTCTCATCGTCGTTCGTCAGCGTATAACTTTAGCATAATGATACCTTCAGATACCTTTTAATGCATTTATTTATTTCACCTCTCGAGCTTATCGTACGTTCGCATTCACTGTCCTGCGACATGTTTCCTGTCTAACTGACGGTAACAATTCAGCGGTTACTAAAGTGCTCAGCTCTGTCCAGTAGAGTGTCAGCGGCATGCTGAAGCATCGGAAAAATGTCGCAAGTCCGAAGGTGAGAGCGGTGAACGGAACGAACTGAAAACCGAAACCGTTTCGGATACTCCCTTGCGAGACATTCGTGGAATTCCCCGATATATAACCGAACGAACGTCTTGCTGGTTGCGGGGCTCGTGCATTAATTTCTTTGTCGGTTCTTTGCCTCCATTGCAGTGGAGAACAAAACGGGAACACATGCTTATCGTCGTCGTTGTATGGGGAATTGCTGTCGTTCGGGGTGAAGCGTCTCTTATCCGTTTACTGGGGCGCCGTATTTTTTTAAGGGCGGCAAAGAGGAAACGCGTCTCTTGTTTATATACCCATATAAACTGTCACCTCTATCCGTGAATAACGAAAAAGAAGATAGATAGTGGATGCGAAGAGCGATAGAGGAGTTACCGACGAAGAGGGAGGGAAGGAAACGCGGAATGCGAAGTGCCGAAGAGATCCGACATCGACCGGCGGAGGGATGTCTGTTTTCGATCGGCTTAACCAGTGTCTCGACAGGACAGAATTTTAGCTTAAGCAACTCGCCCTCGCGGCTCTCATTGTATGCATATACACGGGGGACAGCTGGAGAACGGAAGCTGAAGCGTTCCGGTGTAACATCCCTCATAGTCCGATCGCTCGCGGTCTTTGCGGACACGCGACGATCGTTCGTCCGTTCGCTCCACTCATCCGCCGGACCCCGTTTCTCGACCCTTCGAGGCGAAGGTACCCCCCAATGCTATACAATACGCAGCTAAAGCTAAAGAGACGACGATAGGTGGCATAGATTTACGAGGCACCTGCCGTCACTTTGAATATCGTGGCTCTCGGTACTTTAATCGGCTGTTGTATTAACGAATTATATTGTATACACTTTCGGCAAACAGAGTGCAGCGGTCTCTCGATAATTTATTCGTTTTTTCAGCGGTGAAAATTTCTTCCGATTATCTTTACTCATATCATATATAACAACAAACAATGCAATAACAAATTGCGTTGATTTTAAACGCATTTACACTCTAAGTTACGAAAACTGTTGTAAGTTTAGCGGCTATTATCACGGAAATAACTCAAACATTTGGCACGACAGTTGTTACAATAACATATTTATTTTCAGTCGCGTAAAATGACGAAAATTCATAAACAAGATAACGAACCCCCATTTCAATGGAATTATATCTCAGTGCCGATTTTTTTGAAATTTATTTAGAAAAAGGTCTTTGACCTCCTCAGCGTTTTTCTGCGCGACTTTCGTCTTAAATTACTTTTTTTTTTTTTTTTTCTATTGATTGTACTATTCGATGTATTGTCAGCAACTACCGAGTGAAGTAAAGAACGACACGAAACTATTCCCGAAGAGTGGACGACAAGCGAAAGCGATGTTACTGAGGAATGTTCATATCATCCTCCCTAATTCCCCAATCCCCGTTCGATCCTATGCGCGATCGTCTCTCACCCGTTCGTTCTTCGATCAGTGATCCAGGATTGTGTCGGACGCCACGGGGAACCCCCGTCGTATCTTAGTTTCCTTATACCTCTCTATATATCCCCCTGTCGAGCGTCTCGCCTTCGTCTGTTCCTTCAACGACGACGACGAAGACGACGACGACGACGACTGCTGGTCGCACCACTATCTCTCCGTCTATCTGTCGATGCATCGCGACTATATTCCTCCTGCATTCATGCGTGGCATGCGAGTTACGTAACAGCTAAGACAAGAGTCCAGATGCTGCTGCTGCTGCCGCTGCTGCTGCACGAGTTGCGTACGAGATTCCACCTGCGCAGTTCGAACCGAACAAACCTCCGTTCGACCTTTTGCTTCTATCTTTCCGTCCGTTTTCTACGGTCATAAATCCAACTCGTGGGAGACTATGTCGAACTCGCGTGGGGTCCCATCGCAAAGACGCGGGTCGTTCTCTGCCAATGATGGGACCTCTCGTCTCTATTCGCTGCGCGATGCTGCTGTCTTTGCTGCTCGCGTCTCGAACGAGATATTGTCGAGAAGAATCGATGTACGATGGCAAAATGACTGGTCGGAAATATGTTTTACAACAATCGAGTTCTCAATTTCTACCCCACAGATGCGCTTTGCCGCGTACATCATCTTTGCACCGAAGCATTTACGAGGATCGATGATTGATTTACAAAGATTATCGTGTGACTGAAGAATTATTTTTAGAATAATCTCTCGATAAATGGGGAAAGCATTACCCGGCGATACTAACGGCGCAAAATACGACAATTGCGCGTGACAATTATTTGATATGTTGCAAAATATTGTAAACCGGAAATCAATCGTTTAAACAGCTGTCCGCGTCGCTAAACTTTAAGACACGTGCATTTATGCGACTCAGTAATCTATTGTTATTTTAAGCTCAGTATCCTCTTGAAATTTACTGAAATATCGTAGTCGATAAGAAAACTGCTTATTCATTTAGTGTTTTTCCCCTTTGTGGCTAATTTTCTTGGATTCAATGGCTAAAGATCAACGTCTACATTCGTTTGTTGTCTGCAGACAAATAATTTACTTTTCATCGGGAAGTTTCGGCTCTCGTGAAAAAAATAAAATAAATTTAAAGATTGGAGATATCGGGCAATCAGGTGCTATATGAAGTACTATCTTAAGCTTAAAATCGATTTAATGGGTGAAAACCCATTTTTTTTGCAAATTTATTCGTTAACATTGATATAAAGATAGAAAATAAAAATTTGTATTTCATTCGTTTTTGATGTGATAAATCGATATATCGGGTGCAGTTACGATTAAGTCACTGAGGTAAATGTAACTTAAATGTTTTACCACCGCTTTTGCATCGCTTAGAAAATTAAAAATCTTAAGCTTAAAACAGATTAAATAGTTGAAAACCCTTTTATTTTTGCAAATTTATTCGTTAACATTAATTTAAAGATAGAAAAAAAAAAATTCGTATTTAATTCGTTTTTGATGTGATAAATCGATAAATCGGGTGCAGTTACGATTAAGTAACTGAGGTAAAAGTAACTTAAATATTTTACCACCGCCTTTGCATCGTTTAGAAAATGAAAAATCTTAAGCTTAAAACCGATTAAATGGTTGAAAACCCATTTTTTTTTTTGCAAATTTATTCATTAGCATTGCTATAAAGATAGAAAAAAAAATTTATATTAATTCGTTTTTGATGTGATAAATCGATATATCGGGTGCAATTACGATTAAGAAACTAAAGTAAAAGAAAGTTAAATGTTTTACCACCGCTTTTGCATCGCTTTAAAATGTTAAATTGGATTTCCGTATGCGTCGCGTTTACCCTATCATCGCTAGAAAGCGATGCGCTTCGAATAATTTACCGTTAAACTCGATCTCGTTACAGTTTATCCTGCAAAGACGTGCGCGACGCTGACGAGATATCGATCAGACTATGTAAGTTACACACCTAAAGTCAGCGTACGAGGATTCCATTCTATCGCTCACGAGTATCTTGTATCTCGCGCTTCGGTTCTCTCGAAGGTAATAACTATACGAGACACGAGGAAATCGCACCTTCACTTTCGAATCGCAAAAATCCAAATTCTCCAAATAATTGTATTTACAAGTTTCTCAACCCTATAAACCCTATAATAATGTCCGTAACGCGTAACAAACTCTATAGATACTCGCGATTCGTTCGATTTTATCGCAAAAAGAAGATTTACAAAAAATCGTTAATATATCGAAAGCTAAAATTTGTTGATTTCTCTCGAATTCTTGTCGACTTCTTTATCGACCACTGATCACAAGCTGTTTTTCAAATAATATAAAATCTACACGGCAAAATAATGAGGAAGTCGCGATCGATGGAAGCCGTTCGATCTATAGATTCCGATCGGCAGAGATACATCGAAACTCGCGATTGTCGTTTTCTTCACTATCTCCTCCCTTCGTGTTGTTATGACACGCGAAATTGAAGAATCGCTGCGGAACGAGACGAATCCCGACGATAGTGGATTGAGAGAGAAAGAAAGAGAGAAAGAGAGCGAAGGAAAGGAGAAAACTCTGTCCTTTTCGTCTTCTTCGTCGTTCGACCAACAAGCGGCAGCCGCCACCAACTCACCTCGTTGTGTTTTTGCTCTGCATAAATGATGAGACTGGGTATTTTAATGAAGACATTCCAGAGACGCTTGCCGCGGCCCTCTCAGCTTCTTGACGTCGTTGTCGTAGTCGTCGCCGACGTCGTCGTCGTCGTCGTCGTCGTCTACGTTGGAACCAACGAGAGAGGTGAGACGAAACGAGATGAGATTCAACAGAGAAGAGACTACGAGGATCGAACTAGTGACGCTGAGGATCCTTCTCCTGATTTGCCTTTGCCCTTTTTTTTGCTTCAAGTCCTCTTAATCATTTTCCTCTACTTACTTCAACAAGTGTTTTTTTTTTTTGTTATTTTTTTTATTTGAAATTGTTACCTATTCGACGATATTTCGATATGTATAGTTACTAAATAGTTACGATATGAAACGACTAAAGAAAAATATTAAATGTACTAAAATTACTGAATAAATTCTGAAATTCAGAAATTCAGACTGAAATTAAATTCGGTACCACCGACACGAAATGAAAAATAATGAACTAAGATTAATAAAAATAAAAAAAATTCTATAAAATAATTTGTATATTTTTATTTTTTTCTGTTTAATATTTTTCATTTCATTTCATTTTGACTTCGAGTCCTCCTAATCATTTTCCTTTACTTACTTCAACAAGTGTTTTTTTTTTATTTTTTTTATTTGAAATTGTTACCTATTCGACGATATTTCGATATGTATAGTTATATTATAGTTACGATATGTTAGTTACTATAGAAAAATATTAAATGTACGAAAATTACTGAATAAATTCTGAAATTCTGAAAATTCTGAAATTTAATTTAAACTGAAATTAAATTCGGTACCATCGAAACAAAATTAAAAATAACGAACAGAGATTAATAAAAATTTTAAAAAAATTGTAAAATAATTTGTATAATTTTCTTTTTTTCTGTTTAATATTTTTCATTTCGATTATACAATACCATTTTTCAACATTTAATATCGCGAACGCAATACTATGATACCGTCCCAACGGTTTTCCGGAACTTCGACTTTTAATATGATATATTGTGACGATTCACAATATATGTGACGATATAATGAATATATTTCGCATTATTAAAAAAAAAAATAAAAAATAAAACGCTTAAAGTGCAAAATAATGAAAAAAATCGTCGAACTGTCGATAAGCAGAGCACTACAATTAACTAATAACGATCTATCGATTATTAATCCTTAATTTTCTATTTCCAAATCCTCGTATTCGTCGATTTCCTTCCGTTTGTCGATTAAACTATTTACGGCGTATCGTCGGATGCGTCAAGCGAATAGAATTCATTTAAATCGTTAGCGCAGTATATTAAACAGCGCGGAGCTCTCGCGTTGGCGTAGCATGTATCGACGATTGATTATCGGCAGGGATACCAATCCGACTAATTGGTATCCAGAAACGGGCAGGTGACTCGCGTGCCCGTCGAATCACCCGGCACCCTCCGCGTATATATCGAATCGAAGAAATTCGCACCGCTATCCTGTAGCCGCTTTTTATTGCGTTCGCTTCGCCACACAACTCGACACAACCAGTCTACAATCTGAGAGAAAGAGAAGGAGGAGAGATACTCGCGTGTAATTTATTTCTGCATTCATTATCAGCGCGCGGAGCAAACGGCGAGCGAATGGGACGGTAAGGAACAGCGTGCATGATGATGCGTACGAAACACGCGCTTACATTGAAATCGTACGGCAATCGCGCGGCATTGATAAATAGGCGCGGAGAGAAAGAGAGAAAGATAAAGAGGAGGGTAGTGAATCGGTGCACGTGTTTCCGAACCCAAAAACCCAACAGTAACGCAGCGTTTGCTCACTCGCTTCGATCTCGACGAGTCACGTATTTCCTTCTCGCTATGCTTTCGTTTATACGCTTCTATGCGTAACTCTCGTCCCCTTTTCCCCGAGTATCGCTGATGGAAAGACCCGCCGGACCTCGTAAATACGCAATCGGAAGGGTGGATGAAGACTGCCATCGGCAGAGAGGGTGCAATGGAAAGCGCCAAAGATCGCGGCGGGCGAAAAGTTGCAGGTGCATCTCGTGAAACGATTTGGTTAATCGATGGGGTTTGCGGTCGTTGCGTTTGAAGAATCGAAAGAACAAAAAATCGGTTTGCGATCGGTAAAAAATTAAATTCGATATTTCATGTAAACTGATTGAATTTTCTCACTGAAAGACTTTGTGCGTTAATTCGCTGTTTAAATTGCGTGGGAACACGCGGCGGACGGCTTTCCGTTCGGACGCCGAGAGAAGGAGAAAAAGTGATGAAGATCGGTAAGAGAAATAGAAGAGGCAAACTATATCGGAGGATTCTGGCTAATCGCAGGTAGACGACGAGGCAAGAAGCAAAGAAGGAAGAAGAAGGGAAGTACGTTCTCAAGGAACACAGTAGAGCGCGGCGAGGGTTCCGAGAGAGAAGCGTCTGAGATCGGTACGGACTCCGCGAGACCTCTGAGGTGACACCGCCGAAATATTCTCGCGGTTACATTCCTAGACGTTTTTTTTTCGTTTCTTTGTCGAGATCCGCGCGGTGTCACCGCGCAATCGGCAAAAGATCGCTGCCGATCCCATAAACCGGCTGTTTTGCTCCTTTAACCGATTAAAAATTATTTATTTCTCATTTCATATATTTTAATATATGACGATTTTTCATCATTCTGTTTCTTATTCTACTTATTTCCATCCAGAAATACAATTTTTTTCATTATCACGAATAATTCATTTCACAACCGATCGATTATTTCGCGCCAAATAATAATAATAATCGCGAAAAACTGTAGTAACCTTTCGTTCAATTCGCGATGATAATTAGCGGCAATTAATAATAATCCGATTAGTCGATTATGAACGCTCAAGCGGACGTGGCACGTGTGGATTTTTCGTCGATTATCGGTATGGTGACAAATGGCAAATAGAAAGAATAAAATATATATCGCACCCGGCATCACTGAACACCGTGAAAAGTCAAATTGATATTCATATTCACGGACCGACCATTTGCGGATCGTCCCTCCGAGTCGTCCGCGTTGTTTGCAATATCAATAACCTGACCCTACGGACTATTATTGCACCCCAATATATATATATATATATACGTTCCCTCGCCGCGGACGCGTATAGAGGGTGAAGCGCCCCATCGCTACGCGCGCGGGTCCGGTGCAACGAAGGAGCGTTCGAGGGCTGTACGATCGCTAAACCCCACGTGCTCAGTATTTAATTACCGGAGCACATTCGAGGGGTTCCCTTCATATTTCCGTCTCAATGTGTACAAGTGCGGTGTCTAAATTCAATGCTATTCTCTCCGAACGAAAAAAAAAAAAAAAATTAACATTACTTTTTTCGTACCAATCGTCTCGGCGTAAAGGAAATAATTTCTCAATACCATAAGAAACAAAGATTTGTTTTTTTTTATAATTTTCACGAAGTCTAAAATTGACGCTATACCCTTTCAAAATTTTCTAAAAACCAAAAAAAAATTTCCGAAAAAATAAAAAAAAAATTTTTTTGTTCCTCAATAGTTCCGAACAAATCGTCTCTCCCCAATCGAAATAAATTAACATCGTGAAAAAACATACGTTAATTATATTTCATAATTTTCGCAAAGTCCAAAATTGACGCGATCTCCATTACGATGTTATGAACAATCGCGAATTACTCGTTATCATTTTATTGCGGAAAAATGACGATAAAAAAAAGAAAAAAACACGATGCTTATGGGAGTCTCAGAGCTTCCGGTCTCTTCATTTCTCAACTGCATTGCGAGACGAACCGTTGGGCAACAATTTTCCCCGGAGTTTTGTTTCTCTCTTTTTTTGCTTTTTATTCTCCTTCAAGGGAGTCAGAAATTTTGTCGTTGGAATTCCTGAAGATCGGAGATCCAGGGGAGGGATGAAGGAGAGTCAGGAAGTCTGCCGAGAGAGACGAACGGGCGAATCGCGCCGTTTTGTTGATACGCTGGTTTATGTACTTATTATAGGCGAAGCATTAAGAGAATTGTGACTGCATGTGGCCCTCACGTGGCGATTTCCTGCCAGAAACAGTTTTTCCACGTCTCGTTCTTTCGCGAGGCGCACATGCGTGATTGCGTAACGGGACACATTTTACGTTTACTCGCGGACACCGAGGGGCACACAAATCATAAATGCCTGCAAAACCGACAGTCGGACGACGGAACAGACTGATTTATATGCCCTATAGGATCATTGCGTTATTTGCATCCCGGTGAAGACGTCGCAAGGAGTCCCATTCTCATTGCCGAGAGTCACGAGCCGTTTTACTCGACGGAACTTAAACGACTCACTCAACGCAACGAATTTTTTCTTTATTATGCGAATTGAAATAAATAAATTTTTTTTTTTTTTTTCAAAAATTTTAAGGGGTGAAATTTTTTTTTTCTGTCGACTTAAATTCGTAATTTACGTGGATTTTGCGGAAATATCGGAGACTTTAGACGAAATGAAAAAGTTATGGATTAAAAATTTGATTTTGCTGATGATTTTGAAAAAAAATAACTATATCTGTTGCTAACCTGAATGATACTGTCGTCTTTTTGGTAATTTCGCGATGTATTAATGAGGAAAGTCACTCGGGAACGCTTACCTGAAATATAAAAAATGAACATTGGGAAAAGGCGAAATTTTTTTTTTTATTGTCAGAGAATGTAGTAAAAACCTATGTTTGGTTGACAGACAGATTTTCGAATGAGTCTGTAGCAAACAATGATTTACTATGCAGCGGTCCGTTCGCTGCCTCGTGCAATCGCTCGTTCGTTGGGGTTATAAACACGTAAACACTTTATTGCTGACGTAACGTCTCGTAAAAACATTCATCACGATGTTTAGAATGACCGCTTTGAACTGAGGGTTCGGAATTCGCGCACTGCAGTCGTCGATTTGTTTTAAATTTAATATAAACATATGAAACTTCCAAATAGCGAACGCGACTTGTCAATATCTCACAACGACACCGGGGAAATTGTTTACTAAAGTTTAAAGCAACGTGAGCCTGAAACACCGGCCACGAGCGGCGTGACGAGAGCCGGAAGCTCGACACGTCAGTGCGGTCAGTGCTCGCGGTGTAATCTGTCTCGATGCGAGAAAAATGGGAGCAAGTGAAACAATTATTCTGTTTGGCGATGAAAATTTTCGAAATGAATGCTAGTAGATTTTTTTTTTAACTGGTGACGTTGAAAATTGTGCATTACGGAGGAGAGAATCGAAGCTACGAAAGACAAAAGGCCCGAGAACGCCCGTGCATCGTACGAGTTCGTACATCCGTACCGAAAGCAGTGGAAGGTAGGAGAAAAAAAAAAAGATTCAGTAATTACATGAAAGCGAGAAAGGACGTAAGGGCGTCGGGGCGCCCAGTAAATCTTTCACATCGTAGTGTCGGCGGCTTCTTGTACCTTATCTCGGCATCGAAAACACTCTTCCCTCTCCGCTCATGTATCCACAGCGAGCCTCGAAGATTTTCAATCCGACGCGACTCCCCGACACGATTTATTCTTACTATTTCGTAGATTTAGTGGTCGGCTACCGTTTTATCGAATGAAATCACGGAGTCACCGAGGTAGACTCTCTCCCACATTAATTAATATTAGTTACCGGATAATTCGATGATACGACGAGGTTACTGAGCCACGACTGGGCACACATTAATTCAATATTAATTATACGCGTTCATTTTTATCTGATCCCCATAAGAGATAATTACGAAACAAGTTATTATCACCGAGGGAATATAATTTTCGATTTTACCTGCCGGTTGCCGGGGCGGGTGGCAACCGACGGTGCTGCATAGTACTCGGAATCCCCGCACGAAAAGGTCCAGCGGTCTGGTCCTTCGTCATACTTTAACCGATCTCTCGGTTATAGAATACATTTACTAAAATTCAGAATCTACAAAAACGTCAGAGCGATCCCTCCATATCGCTCAAGCAAAATGAGACATTGAAACTTATTAACGAAAATTCATTCATCCACGCGTCTCTTAAATGTCAGTCGGCGCGGAAACGATGCCAGACGCGCGACTTCCTCCGAAAACGGAGGTGTCGAAGTTAATTGCCACTTTTCTCATCTCGTTAAGGGTGTCGGCATCTGAAAACCGTCGTAAAATATTCGGCAGGCAGGAACTCCAGTGTACGGCGAACCCTAGAGTTGTCGACCACCCCTATGGAATGCATAGTCTACGGAAAACGACAGAAATATACCGATGACTTAAAAATTCAATGAAAAAAAAAAAAAAATTACGATACTCGATGAAATTTTTTTTTCCATAATTTTTCATAAACAGTATTTCACTCATACAAGAAAATTATTATTTTTTATCAAAAATAAATATCGCGTTCAAGAAATTATCATTATTATTTGTATTAAAATTAATGTTAAATTTCGTGATACGAAAAATAGATTTTATTAACATCAAAGTAAAATGTTATAAGAAATAACAATAACATTTTCCGTACCGCTTTTTTCTACTTACCTTTCTATTTTACCGACAAAACTAATGATCGATCGAGCAGAAGAATAATTATGGTTAATTTTTTTTACGATCTATCGTTGCGTCCCCGAGAAACATATGGGTTCCGCCGACTATATGTTCTCATTTCTGTTCGAACTGATCGACTTTTCCGCGCAGCCCCTGCATCCAGATGTCCGAACGCTCACCGCAAAGAGTCCGACAACCGATTCTCGAAATATCGTTACACGTGTTTGTCTCACTCGGCTCCCACGTCGCCCTCTCCGCGTGAGTGAAAAAAAAAAAAGATTAACGAGTTCCTCTCGATCTTCTCGTCTCGTTATAATTAGCATACGTTTCACTGAATGTCTCGGGAATGACCTTTAGAATCTTTGCGGAAATTCAAGGCGGTGTACACGTCGCGGAACTTTAATTCGTCGGCGCTTCGCGCTCCCGAGCAAATCTAATTAAGCGTTCTCATTAAACGCTCGATTAAATTACCGGCTAGATAGGGGCGAGTGAATTACAATAAATTCGCTGAATGGGGGTTAATTACCCGAGTTCCATCGAGAATAGTACTAAACTTCGGATAAACCGGAAGTTTCCAACGATTTCTCTCAACACCTCATTATCTCTCGATGTAAATGCGGGTAAAAAAAATAAATCGAAACTTTTCACAAATTTTTTTTTTAGATAATAATTTTTCGTTTATTCAACACCTACGATGATAACATGATGGGTAATGTCGGTGCGCATGCGTAGGCAATCGTTGGGCGTGTAACGGCATACTTTTCCGTTTTCTTTGTAGGTATTTATTGTGATCGGATGAGTCTGTGCATATTTTTCATTAGGTTAACTCTAGAAGATCGCACGGGGGTTGATTTACCGAAAAAAAAAAAAAAAAAAAAAAAATTGATCGGCTCGTTTGTCGTAAATTCGATACGCAGGGTCTCCAAATCCTGCGTATTTCTAAACCAAACCGATGCGCGATCTTCTGGACTTAGAATTTGTGATTGCAAAAACAAAAGGCAGGTAAAGAAAAAATAATATTACGCTAAAAAAACGATTTTGCATCGCAAAATCGATGATGAGACGAAGAGAGAACGAAAAAAAAAAAAATCGATATTTTATGCTTTAATCACGTGGCGCTTGAATATTTATGTTACAATAGTAGTAGTGATATAGTATGGCAAGGTCATTGGTCAATAAATACTTCTCTCGAGGGCGCCTGCGTTAACCGTGCAATTGTTTCGCGATAAGTGAGTAATTAGCAAATTTTTTTTTTTTTTTTTTATAACACTCGCGACTAAAAAAAAAACGACATAGATCGCGTGTCGTCGCGATACAATTGCACGGTGGAGGGCAGTGTGCATTTAAAAATCTATACACGATATAACTAATAATAGCCTACACGCTACACGTGATGAACTAGAGATCTCTTATCAGCGTCGACGGTCGGCATTCACTATATAAAGGTAAATAGTGTGCGCGCTTAGGGGGGTCCGGGGGAGGGGGCGATACCTACCCGCTATACCTAATACTTCAATTATTTTTCATTTTTTTCCATTTTTTTTTTTTTTTTCATTTTTAATAACTAATAGTAAGTTTGTTTTCTTTTTTCTTAAAAGATTTAGGTAACACTATATACAATTCCTCTCATACTCGATGTCGTATCTCTCTTTTAGTTCGAAAACTCCGAAAAAAAAAAAAAAACACGCAAACACTCGTTTTTGCGAAGTGGCGGTGGAGAATCGATCTTAATTTTTTTTTTTTTTTTTTTTTTTTTCGTATGAAAATTTTAACGCTTTTGGTATACATAATTCAACGGTATATAACAAAGTCTTACTCCGCAGCGTATACGCCGATACTCTTGATCCTAAAACCAGTAGAGATCCTTGGAATCTTGAACCTGAGGATCGAGACCTGCAACAAAATAACGAAAGAACGTTGATAATTAGCGTAGCCGTTAAAATCCGATGCACCTGACGCGAGTTCGTAATTATAGTAACATCGTCGGTCGTAAATCATACGCGATTGCGGGGTATATTATCCTCATAGGAGTCGGTTAAACCGCGTGAGATCGGAGTTGAATTATATTATCCGTTGCGAGACCAGCAGAATGAAGAAGTCGAAAGAGTTTCGAGAGAAGCGTAAAGGGGGTGAGGTGCAGAGGGCGGGGGACGGGGGAGACGAAGATTTTGAGCGATGCGAGGGTGCGGATTCGGTGATGGCGCCCGCTGAGCGACACGGGGACAAGCAGCCGAGAACGAGACTCTGGTACCGTCTTAGAGACGTTTCCACTTCGATTCGTGACCAACCGAGAGAGAGAAGATCCTCTCGCCGGGAGTCTCCGCGCGCCCCTGTGAAACATCGGCCCGTATAGTCACTGAATTTCTCGCGGCGTATTCTCTCAGGACGCGCGACGTCACCGAAGATCGACCAGTTGAGATCTCATGTAGCTTACGACGCGCCGCTTCTACTACTATAGCTTTGAGACTCTTTATCTACGACGATCTCGATACGTCTCGCGCAACGGCCGGTTCAACGTCGCTAGATGATCGACGAAAGATAAAACTCGTTTATGGGGCTTTCGATCGCTCGGGCATGTAAAACCCCTCACGACTCACGAAGAGTCAAACGATGAAATCCATAGGAGATCGAAAAAAAAATTCAATAAATATCAAGTTACTAAACTGAGAAAAAAATTATCGAGAAATAAATGAAGTTTCATAGCGAGAAATTTCATAAATACTTCGATAGAGTATCGAAAATTTCATTTTTAAACATAAAAAACAACGATATGTATTAAAAATAAATAAATATAAAAATAATTAACATTTAAACAATTAACCTTTTTTTATTGACGAAAAAAAAAAATTACGACCGAAAATGTTAATTTTTGTAAATTCTTTGATACACTATCGACAATTCAATTATTGAGGTTAGAAAGCCGCGATTTGCATTAAAAATATGATACGAATTTTTTTTCTCACAAATACATATGCAAATAATACAAAAAATGCTAAAAATATGTTTCATAATCATTGGATGCCAATTGGACGAATAGTTTTCACTCCGCAACCGTTCAAAAAATCAGCGCGATCGATCGCAGCTCTTCGATTTGTGAGGCAAATTTTATCGACTGATTATCTTTGCCGAGTACTTTATTTTCGCGTTTTTTCCCCTGCCGCTCGTCGTTGCAATTGAAAGAATACAATATTCGCTCGTGCGAGTGAAGAGCCGTAACGAGTTTTATCTTAAGTATAAATGCGATACGATCGACGCAAACAAGGGAACGATTGAAGAACTGTTGAATGCACTCGATGCGATGAGTATCCTGCAGCGAAACACGCGTCGACGCGTGTCTTACCTGTTACAAACTTAAAATCCAAGCAAAAGGCTCGTGCGCGTTAAACGCTCAGGTATCGAACGACGAACGAATCGGTGAGAACGATGCGAACGGTCGGATCTACGCGCGTAAATGTCTATGTGTATCCAGTCTCGCGATCAATCGCGCCCACTGGCGTTTGAAGATCGCCGGGTGCGGGCGTATAGTATATAATAAACGGGATCGCGCACACGTGTCAACGCGTGTATCCCTTTACCTGTTTCCAAGTCACTCCTCCGTCATCGATGCGGAAACGCGTGCGTTCAGACTAAAGTATGTATCTGGTTGCGCGCGTGTGTAGTTTCGTCTATATACGTCGAGCGTATCTCGTCTATTTCTATGATAGCCGAGGAGAGAGCAACTGGTTTATAGTGTGGCGTTCGACAAAAGATTTTATCGCGAGATGACATCGAAGCGACAGAGGGAGCGCGGAGGCAAAAGAGCGGAAAGCGAGAAGTGTTATTTGATGGAAATTCACTGAACCGGAAAATTATCCTGGACGTGATATGACGGGAAAAAGATCGAAGCGCCGAAGAAAATCGACGTGAGAGACCCATACAAGTGCTTCGGAGGGATAAATGCGAAAAACCAAATATAAGTTTTCTTATCGCGACGCGTAAAAAAAAATGTACTATCTCACGGTTTTGACTGTTGAAAAACAAATCTATGCTTAGTAGCAATTAATTCAATTAGCGTAATTTTTTTAAATATCTTTATCAACACATCGTAGGATTTTTTTACATCGTTTCCAAGAAAGTGACGACTACCAATTGTCAGTAAAAGAAAATGGCGCCGATTGCAAGCATTGCAAAGGAGCGGAAAAAATTTGATTGCACTAAGTTGGTTAATGTTAAACAAAATTTATTAAAATACCAATCGCTTACGGCATCGTTTAATAGGAAAACAAAATAAATGTATCAAATTGATTTAAAAAAAAAAAAAAAAAAAAATTCGATCTAAAAAATTTTATCAACATTTTTTTTTTTTTTCATTTTTTCGGAACTGTAAATAAGAAATTATTTCCATTGATACCACCATCCGTTTTTCTATTTACTCAAAATTACGACGACATCGCGATCGTTGATGCTTTTCAACGTCACTTTCACCCCTCCGGACCAGTGAAACTCTTGTACATCGTAGTAGCGAGGTATCTCTATGTTATACAGCGCAGAGGGGGTGCTGACTCCGTGACTCGGCAAATAGTAGCAATATTGTCGGGGTTAGCCGAGACACCCCCATTCGCTATAGTCGTGTCGGGGGGACTGTGGAGCGTATAGAGAGCTATATATAGTAGAAACGGGACGGGACACCCTCGAGCCGTTTTGTCCGTGGATAATGCTCCACATATTTGTCGTCGGTAGGCATTATATTGCCGGTGTTGGACCGGTGGGGTCATATATATAGTCGCTCGTCGTCTATGTCCGCAACCGTACGTTGCACGCGTCCACTCTAATGTTCGCCTACACACTCGCGATCTATCATTAATTTATTATATTACACTGTGTACCCGTTAACGGGGACAAAGTTATTTCCAATTTTCCGCTAGAATGCGAAACTGCTGAGATCCGTTGTCTCACGAAGATTATAACAATAAATAGTGAATCATTTTGAGGGGAAAATAATAGACGATAATAGAGAAGTATTTTATTAAGAAAAAGATAGAAAATCGTTTGATCGTTTGAGATATTTCTCGGGATTCTCTCTCTCTCTCTCTCTCTCTCTCTCTCTCTCTCTCTCTCTCTCTCTCTCTCGTTATTCTGTGAGCGAATTGCATCGAAATATAACTTCGTGAGGTAAACCGCAAAGTGAAGGACACGTACAAAGGCGCAAAGACGCGGATACCGGGAGGGATCGGAGCAGAGACCCGCGAGCAGTCGAAACTCTCGGTTATGAATATCTCGATGCTTCGATATAACGTATATATATATATATCAGTGTTTGGATCAAAGAGCAACGCGGAAACTCGCCTCCGGCGCGGTTTTGCGGAAGCATAAAGCAAAGAGCGGCAACGGAGTATCGCGTCTTCGGTGAGGAAAATCTTCGGAGGAATGAAACAATTTTTCGTTGCCTTCTCGACTTTTCTCGCTACCAGTATCGTTTCTCCTCATGATACGAGAGAATAATGTTCATTGAAATGATTTATAAAAATATATCGAAAGGAATTAAAATCAGATTTTCCGATATCGCGTACTGTGACGAAATTTACAAAAAAAAAAAAGTAATATTGATAAAAATGAAAAAAATACCAATTTGCATTTTTTTTCCTTGCAATTTTGAGTTCTTCGTTCCAAAACAGTTAAAATTGAGTTTCTGAAAGTAGCGCCACGTGTGCCGAACGGTGAAAAATAAAACATTGAAATTAAATTAAATATTAGAAAAAGTGTCCGAAGTAAATGGGGAAAAAACTCGTCTATTATCCATAGACAACCCTTAAACACAGGGGTTGCATACGAAAAGCAGTGGCAGCGGTAGGAGCATTGTGATGACCCTTATCAATGGGGGTCAGACCCCTACAGCCCCTGCGCGCAGACTGGAATCCAATAAACCCGAAACGGTGAGCGCGTGGTGAAAGCGAGACCCTCCGGTCTTTCTCTCTCTCCTCTCACCGATCCGGCATCAGCGGATCCTTCTGCGGGATAATTCGTCGGGCGTTTGTTCGACAAACTCTCCGGACCAATCTATACTCCGCGCTAACAGCCATTAATTGAAAATTAAGTCTCTAAATCTTTCGGAGCGATCGGTCGTATCGTCTCGTTTTGCTCTCCGTTCGCTTGCGAAACTTTGACGCTTCGAATTTTATTGGAATTTGATTGAAAAAAAAAAAAAAATTCCAACAAACTGCAGTGACCACTTTTGCAGTGAAAAAAATGATTTTATTTTTTTTTTAATTTGTGAACTAAATTTTGCTAAACGTTTTCGCGATCATTGGGTAAATGGATGAACGCAGTAAATCTGCGGTCTCTCGCGGGTGGGTTATCGAGAGAGAGGGAGAGAGAAATCGAGAGAAAGCACGAGACCGCGAGTGAGAGCTTCGGCGAGAGATCGATGTTGCCGGCTGTCTCGGTGGCGACCACTCCCTCCATTCGGCTCGCTGACCAATCGAAACGGCGTTGACCATCCCCGGTGCTGCGGGAACCCCGGTGGATTTTCATCCTCTCTGTCGCTCTCCCGCTGGTTTCGTAACTTCGCTATCCTCTCTTTTCACCTTCGCTCGTTCGCTTCCTCGCGAGCGAGAATCGCGTGACGTCAGTCGCGACGCCATTTTCGAGGCGCGTGCCAGGACGCTACGACATACGCTACTGTTGTACGCTATATACCACTCGTAAACTATGACCTCTTCCACTCGCATCCGAGGAATTTAAATTCACCCTTTCGCCCCTCGAGGGACACGACGTACCGGAGAAAATTATTCCTTTGAACAAGAAATCAGCTGTATAGTGGATGCGGCAATCAATTTTTTCTCCAGTGTCGATACCGATAAAAAAAAAGATCGCGGGGTTGAAAAACCGAAATTGAGAAGACGTTTAATTTGACTTGTGGTGATAGCAAATTATTTTAAAATAGAAATGAGAAACAAAAAGTATAATCCAAAAAAGTGAAAAAAATATATAAGGGTTGAACTATCGGAGTTTCAAAAAAATCAGAGTCACCCGTTGGATACCGCGTTTTTCCCCGAAAATCATTCACGAAGATTCTGTGGGGTGACCAATGAGAGGGAGAGAGCGAAAGAGCATAGAAGTCAACAGGAAAAGGAGTCAAATTAGCGAGATTCTTCGTGGAACCAGGTGAATGCGAGCGGAGAACAGCCGCAGAGCAGCGTCGAGGGATCGACACGTTTTCGTCGTAAGAACGGCCCTCCGCGAAGGAACCGTGCAACTTTTTCGCGTCCACACGATACTCCCGCTGGTTGCACACGCGCAGCACGCCCATTTCTTCGATCGCGCCGAATTCACCGCGGATTCGACGACCATCTCCGGATTTTTTTTCATCCCGCTTTAGCCCCCGAAGCTTCATATATCATTCATGCTGTTACCTCTATCCTGGAATTCGGAGATAAGTTCCGGCGATATCGCTCTTGCATCGCTCTGTAGTCTAAAATCGGACATTTCTCAGGTTCTCGATAAAGTTTTCCGAAAAATACTGAAAAGTTGCCGACACACTAAAAACAGCTGTCGTTCGTGAATATTAAGTAAAAATAGGTATTTGCCTTCGAGACATATATCGGTGAACGATATGAAATCGATTTCAATTCTCACAAATTTCGGAAATACCGAAGATTTTTTCTTATCATTTCAATTTCATACGAAATTGTAAAGATTACAAATTGTGGCGAAATCACACGATATGCTTTCGAAAGTATAATAAAATTTGGGGAAATGAGGTCAGCGGTTACCGATGATCAGTGCTTATCTCGGTTTTGAATTCTGAAGTCATATCGCGGATCTTACGAACGGCAAAAAAAATTTACCGAATTGGACACATCAAAATTGTAAGGATTACAAATTTTGGCGAAATCACACGATATACTTTCGAAAATATAGTAAAATTTTGGGAAATGAGATCAGCGGTTACCGATGATCAGTGCTTATCTCGGTTTTGAATTCTGAAGTCATATCGCGGATATTACGAACGGCAAATAAAATTTACCGAATTGGACACATCAATGTCGCGAAAGCGACGACTCCTGAAAGATCGGAACATCATCGATGACCGCAAGAAGGCGCGAGCGCGGCAAGGACAAGCGCGAAGTTGCCACCCATCAAACCAGAAGTCGCGAGACGTCATCCTACATCTATAAATAATTCATCTCGTATCCGACGTCAAATTGAATTTATCGAATGGTTCACTCCTTTAAAAGTACGTAAACACGTTTGGAAAATCAATGAATCTTCTGCGGATACTAAAAGAAGATTCCACGACTTCGAGAGATCATATGAGTGGATCTATGCAATTCAAGTGCACAGAACTACGCAGAGGCGTTGACCATTTACGAAGCGTTCGAAGACGTCGTCTTCGTCGTCTCGTAATTGCGATTTATTTCGCTTAATCGTCGCTTAAACGTTCGACAATTTATGCTCCGTTGCCGGTTAATTTACGCAATTATATAATTACTCGCGAGAAAACTGTAAACCAAGTATGAGAAGAGTATTCGCGAGTTTTATCCAACCAGTCGGTGGTACCTAAACGGAGTGCTATACGAGAGAGATTACTCTGTTGTGCGCCAACCGAGGCAACGTAATGGCTTTGCACTTAAATTTAAAGAGCCTTAATGATTTTGCTTTTCGCGGGATCGTTCGGCATCTCAGTTCCACTCCTGGGAAATTGTTGGAGACTTTGTTCCGCTCCATTTTCCACGATTGTTTTGTCCATTGAAAATCTCTCGAACAATCGAAAGATCGAAATAACGGAAGCGAAAAGCGACCATTTCTAATAAACTTTATGTGAATTACCGAATCATTCGATACAATACCCAAAAACGTGTTTTTTTCGTATTTTATATAAATCCATCAAATTTGTAAAATAAGACGATCCCTAAAAAAAGACTCCGACATTTTTTTTTTTTTCGTAAATACGAGAAACTTGAAAAGTGATGAAATGTTGATATAGTTTTGTTGTTAATTTCCCAAAATATTTCGCGACATCGCGGGTTAAGTTATTTTTCGTAACTGACCAACTGTACCGTTTATCCGGGTGACGTAGTAATACAACACGTAAAACAGTAGCTGCCTGGGAATGACGGAACGACTGTTGCCGGCGTGTGCGTTACTACCCAAGCGCACTTCTGTTGAACAGGCAACGGCGTTGTCGGCATTCCTCTAAGGCAAATTCTTGGAGAACCCGTTTGGTCGAGTATCGCCGTTGTCGCGAGAAACTGCGGCTCTCAATCGGCGAGTGTATTATTCTATAGAGGATAACGCCGGGACTGACGCTTTATAGAGTGCAGTGCGGGAGCTCTGGATATACAACTCTAACGCGCAGACTTAACGTTCTGACGATCTGCGCGATTTCCTATCACCTCTGCCACGCCTCTCGGAGCTTTCGAAGTTTTATACAAACGTAACTCTACCCTTATGCCTCTCTATTTACCATATAAAATTTGCTTTGCCTTGAAAGACTCGTATAATCTCCATAGCAAAAGGGTAGAAACATCGGAAGCTGAATTGGAACAACAAGCAATCATTTTGCCGTTCATACCGATAGTTTTCAGTAAAATTGGTCGATTAATTGATAGAAAAATCATTTTATGAAAGCCTTAGAGTCCTTATCAACGAATGAAAAAATCGCGGCATGGTATGCGGAATTATTCAGCTAATTAACCCTAAAAGATCAGACCTCAGCGATATTCCAGCGTTCAATTTCTGCGACTCGTAACTTTAGTATTAGATGATTATCGTTGGTCTTATCGTTGCTTACGCTTTCCCATATCGTTTTTACCGCACCTCAGCGAAAATATATTTATTGTAGTGAATTGGGGATGAAAACAATCGCTGTGAGGTTCAATAAAGGGTTTTCGTCTCGGTTTGCGGCTTTTTACGTGAAATATCGTTTGATACGAGTGAAGCGGGTGGTACCGCGTTACCTGGCAA
The DNA here is from genome assembly GCA_934046635.1 of Buathra laborator. Taxonomy (NCBI): domain Eukaryota; kingdom Metazoa; phylum Arthropoda; class Insecta; order Hymenoptera; family Ichneumonidae; genus Buathra; species Buathra laborator. Next base: position 3,398,734 of record OW203894.1, on the reverse strand, counting down.
AAGCCGCGGGAACCCGCGGCTTTCCCCTTTGCGTATGAAGGGTTGAATGACAGCCCTGAATTCTATTGGGATCGCAGGGCCGATGGAATATTTCATGCAGCTGTGAAGCGGCGACGTTTGGAGGAATGGCTGCCAAGGGTTGAATCAGTGACATCCTGCCGTTGCGGAGGGTTGAATATATAAGGGAGGAATATATAGCAGGGTTGTGGGAGAGGCTCCGGCACGCTATCGATTTTGGACAAACTACGCTACAGCGCGAACAACGAATAAGGAGTGACGAGTGGGTCGGTAGTCCCTTATTTCACAGAGAACTAAAAACAAACGAAATCTAAACGGATTCCATTATCAAAAGCTCTACATGGCGTTTTTGCGAGGTTTATCAGGGGGATGTTGCAGGCAATGTAACTTTTGCGACAGTTAAAGAAAAGTTTTTTCATTATAATTTCCGGGACAGTTACGTTCGCTTCAAATTCGTAAAAGTTTCACGGAGATCGTCGATCCGTTTTCTCTCGAGAAAATGATAAAGAGTTCGAAAAAAATCATCAAAAAAATACGAAAAAAAAAAAATCGAATTATAGGAAAATCGAAATTCGAGTAATCGATCTTTCGAGACTGAAAACGATACTGTAATAAAATTTTTAAAAAAATTCTTTGAAAATTATCGTCTATATTCTTTGACACTCGCGGTGTTCGACACGATACATCGCATGACCGTATGTGTTAAACGTTGGAGAGAAGAACACACTTGTGAGGGATCGAACTTCTCGTCGACTGGTTGGGCGTTTCATGCTGTGTCGCGGTGCAGTTTAACAGGCGGGGCTTGAAAATCGTGACGGGGCGTGGCCAGTCGAGGGGGACACGAGGGGAATTTACGAAGAGGATTCAGGATGTTCGTAGTATAGAGGGCGAAGGACGCGGACCGAGGACGATGCAGCTGCACAGCAAGGATATCACTCCCGCGCAGGAAACGAACCGAAAAGCCTTGAAGGGTGTGTGCGACGCGCGCTGTATTTTTTTTTTTCTTCTTCAATTCATTTTCTACGCTTTGCCTGAAGGCAACTCGTGAACTCTTAGCGCGGTGGTTGCCGTGAACGCAGTTTGCGGAGAATGTTCCCCTTCGCGATAAGACGGCTTTTTTCCGCAGAAACAACGTCTTCCGTTTTTTCTATGCGGAGACGTAGAGTCGGAAAAAAATCTCCGATGACTACAGAAATTCAGTTCGGAATACATGAAAAGCACCCTTTGCATTAAGGCGATTGCGTCCTTGGAAAATCGTAAGCTCGCGAGGAAGACGAGAAGATAGCTATGCGGACTGTTCTTCTTTGGTAGCGAACAACTTTTTTATTTCCTACCGTCAACCGGTTCGCTACTGTGACACGAGAGATCTATGAGACGGAATTCATATACCGACCACGTATATATATAATGACGATCCCGATTGGCGAGGGAGAACCGCGAGCGTATATTAAGCCGTTATTAGAAAAATAAAACGGCGATTATTATAGGGATGCCGCGTCGCGTTTGGAATAATCATCGGATGAAAAGAGGCCTTTGTCGCTTCTAGCAATCGATTTTTTCGGCTCGACATCCAAACAAATGACTTAACTTCGCGTAACGCGTCGATAACAAAGTTATAATCGAAAATACTTCGAGAGATTTAGATTAGAAATCGTAGATAATCCGGATTTTGCGTGTCATCGTCTCGGAAGATCGCGATCGGTGTCGAAAAAATTTGGAGTATCAGCGGCAATGTCTTTTACGCCCCTTTTAGCAGTTTCATTCGGACATAATGGGTGAAATATTTTTTTTTGAAGCAAAAAGAAACTCCCAAAATTTTCCGATGAAGCATTTTGGAGCAAATTTTCTACGGATTCGCTTCGTCAATCTCTTATCGACATTTTCGGCATATTTCGTAACTGTTTTACACAATACGATAGATACGATAAGCCTCCAGAATAATAAGGGAAGATTAGCGAATGAATGTTCGCCCTTTGGATGTTCTTTTTTCGGGTATCCCGAGCACTTCCCCGGGTTCTCGTGCTTCGATTCGAGAAACGAAGTCAAGCGAAATGTTTTACGTTCCCGTTTCCCGGTTGACTTTTTGTCACGGAAGATCGTGGGGTTGGAGGGAGAAGAACAGCGAGCGGCAAAGAAATGATCCCCGTGATGTTCGTTATATATATATAAAATACATATACATATATATAAAAAGCGCCTATACTGCGCGTTATATATAGTTAGACGAACGATGGAACTAACGAGAGTGAGATAAAGATAGCGAGGGAACGAACGAAGCGGATCAGAGAGCGGTGAACGCTATCGGACGCCGCGCGGCCCCCATTAAGCTCTTATTAATTGCGGGGATCTGAGGGACCGCCCGACTTTCTTGCCCTACCTGCGGCGCCATTCTACCGTCGCTAAGAACCCATCCTGCCATTCTCCTTCGCCCGCCGGTATATTCTCTCTCACTCTCTCACGACGATGTACAGAAACCTCCGCGGCATCAACCACTTCGCGGGAGCCTCAGCGGCAAACATCAGCCCGGCAAACGGCGGCCAAACGTGTACGACGAACGCGGGACACGGGCATTGGTCATCCCGAATACAAAGAGTTGTGTACACAGAATGTTATACCTACAAGTAGATCACGCGAAAATCCCCTTCTCACCGGCGTTACGATAATTTAATGAACTTCGCGAGACTATCGTTTTCAATAAAAACCCATTAAAATCGACAGTTTTTTTTTATCAATATTTTCCGGAAAATGAATGTTTCCGATAAAAAAAGTAAATAATTAATAAAAATTGTTGGCGAAAAATATTAAACAATTATTGAAAATTCGTAAAAATAATTAAAAAAATGCGCCGTTTGCTGTTTTTTTTTATTTCAATAGATATTTTCCAGAAAATGAATACTTGCGATAAAAAATTTAATAATGAATAAAAATTGTTTGCGAAAAATATTAAACGATTATTGAAAATTCGCAAAAATAAATAAAAAAATATGCCGTTTGGCGATTTTTTTTATCAGATAACTCGAATTTTTTTTCTCCATTTCCAGGAAATGGCACCTTGAAAAATTATGCTGCGAAATTATTTTTTTTTTGTGATCAAATATAAATATCGTAGCGACGATTAAATTTCATCGAGTGGCTAATCTCGAGGTATACGAATACGTGTAATAGAGAGGCTTTGGTTCTTGAAGGAGATAGCGTGGAGCGGAGTATAACGAGAGAGAGAAAGAGGGGTGGGAGAGGGGCCAACACCGGCCCAACAAGGCACGACAAATATATATTGTATAATAATATATATATAAACATATAATAACTCTGTATATTAGTATAATAATATACATGTATTATATACTAAAAAGAAGAAGAAAAAAAAAAGAAAATTTTCATTGATCCTTTCTTTATTAACATCGATCGATTCATCTTCGTAATCTATTTATAAATATCTTGACATTGTACAAATAACAATTTTACAATTGAGATTTTATTAACCGCGGATACACTATTTTGGGGTTATTTGGGTGTTGGCGCTGCTACCCTCCCCCCCGTATCTGTCTCCGTGTCGATCTCCATATTTCTGTGTCTTTTTTTTACACAATAGTATAACTATATACCGGATACACAGAAGAGAAATAATAGAGAGCATTATAATGAATAATTATCATCGTCTACGACTATCTGTGTACTCCTTCATCCCCTGTACAAGTCTTTTGATCCTTCGGAAGAATCATTACAAGAAAATTGTCTCACGGACGTTCGGTACCAATTCCGAGGTTTAGTATCGTTTTTCTTTCGCGTTAATCCATTTTAACACCCCTTGGAAATGATTCTAATTGTTTTCCCGATTTACCGATGTTACGGAAGTGAACGCTTGGATTTCCCAGCTAATTTGCCAGTTAGATAGTTACGGGGTATTGGATTTTTCGGTATTCACAATCCCGTTGAAGTGTACGAATTTGGTTTACGCGCCGGGGACGTTCTGCTAGCGATCATTGATGGACGCGCCGCGTTTACTTTCACGTCCAATACTCACCGGAAAGGGGTGCGTACGGACCGTGGGGATATGGGGGCGCCGAGGAAGCGTCCACAAGGGATTGCGATGGCGTCGCCGACGTCCAATCCTTGTAGGAGGCGGCCGCTGCATGAGCGTGATGCGCCGCGGCGTGATGTGACGTGTGGTGGCCGAGACCCCTCGCACCACCGAGTAACAAACCACCGTAACTCGCTGCCGCCATATTGTGATGATGGTACTCGTGCACCGCTCTGAAAGGAAGAGAAACAAAAAAATTTCGTCAAAGTTACATTCCCCGGAAGCTGCGAATTGATAGCTAATCGTTTCACTTCCGGTCCGCAGCAATCAATTTCTCTATAGGAATCGTATTCGATCGACGCGCGAAAATGAACGCAAGAAATCGGTTTCAATCGGAATTCGTAAAAATGGAATTGTACAGCGATTCATAGAGTCTAATGATCCAATTAATAGAGTTTAAGTCCGCAGCGCTTGCGATATTTAACTGCGGAATGTACTGATTACAGTGATTCATAAAGTTGGTATCGTGGAATACATCGTAATAAGATAAAGTAGAAAGTGTAACGAAACGACCGGTTGTGTCGTAATAGCGAATTTAAAAGAGCCATTAATCACGAGTCGAAGATTCTCATTTGAATATCCACGAGGAGGGAACACACTCACCTGTGGTGATACTGTGGGTAATGGGGATGCCAGGGATCCGTGGGATACTCGTACACGTCACCTGGATGCTGGCTGTTCCAGAAGGACGGTGGGAAGTTTCTCATGGACATCGGCGATATATTTTCTGTAACATAGAGAAGGACAAGGCGCGTCCCAGAGCTCGTGTTAGTCGGATACCAACGAATGAACTGAAAGAAAACGAAAAAAAAAAAAAGTGTCCGGCGAAAAAAAATCAGCGACAACCACCTAATCGCGGGTTTCCCAAAATCGGTAGCCACCGGGATTCGGTTTCGTTCGGGTAAAGCTTATCCGCGATCTATTTTATATATATCTACAGTTATCCCGGACGGAGAGACGCGAGATGAGTCGTAAAAGTCCGCTAAGCGTCGACGACCGATCGCGCGAGAACCGAAAATCCGTTCGGTTCGCCTCCGATCGGCCGATCGCTCTGATGACCATATTGTAAATTCGTTTGATTGTGAGGATAGTTACAGTCGAAACATCCGCGGTGTGTGAGAACGTTTCGCGCACATATAAAGAACACATAAGAACAGAGAGGAGTCGAGAAGAAGAGTATAAAGACGAAGGGAGAGAGAAGTGAACACAGCCACCCGCGACACGTCCACACGTAGAAAGAACGCCAGTCGGCATTGTTTCCCACGAGTGGAATGCGCCGGCGGCTGGGTTAGAGTTGCGGGATCCTCTTCTCTTTCTCGCTTCCCTCTCGGGGTCTCTTTCTCCCGTCTATTCGTTTCTCCTTAGCCTCGCGCGACAGAGAAGAAGGCGCACACAGACGGGGGAGTTAGCAGAAAAGAGGTCCGGCAGTAGGTCTGAAATATGCTTCTCAGCGATGTCCACGGCAACGCGAGCGCGGATCGGCTTCGCGGCATCATCGGCGACGACCGGCGAGTCTGATCCTTCGGAAACGAAGCTCCGGGACACCAGGGCGACCTAACTATCGCGTTAAATACTGCGATTTGCTTAGGAAAGATGCGCGATAGGGTGGGACGCGTTGCGCGTGTTCTTTCTCCTCTCTATCTTTTGGTTTATCCCTTTTCTTTAGGTTATCCTAGAGTACCGGCGCGTTTTTCTTTTTAGTCTTTGGTTGCCGCGCAGCATCTACGCTTAGTCCCTTTCTCAGCAATCTTTCACTTCTACCGTCGCAGCTTTTATTCTTTGCTTTTATTCTTCAGTATCCCGACTTTATCTTCATATACATGTACACGCATGTATTTATCTTTCTCTGTTATTTTCCTTCGGCTTCTGCGTGTCTCCTTACCGCAGTTGGATGCTGCAGTAGAGCGGATAGCCGACTCCGCAGACTCCGCGCAAACTTTCCCCTCTTTCTTCGTTCTACGGGTACCGCGCGGATCCTCTCCTTTATTTATTAACGCAATTAAAGAAACAGAGTGTCGGGGGTCCCCGGTCGCAGCACCGTCGGCTTTTCTCTGTTGGCTGAAGAGCGCCGCGATGCCGCGCTGCTCTCGGCGCTTACCGCGAGCGACCAGCATCACCAACCACCGGCGTGTCTATACGCGGGATGTCGAGTCCACGAGTAAGAAAGACACAGTCAAAGAAAGAGGGAAGAAACGGAGTGAGTGAGCGTAGCTCCTCCGACTCTCTGCTCGCCTGTCCACCCGACCGGACCGGAGGAAGGAAAAGGCACGAAGACACACGACATGCTTTTGCCAGGGTTACCAAGCACGCGCTTCGGGAACCGCTTCGACACATAAGTGAAGTGGGATGGGTGCCGAAGCTATGGTCCAACCTGATCCACCGTCGATCGACGTTTACATCGCCGCCGGATCGAAGGTCATCAACGCGACACATGTATCCCAATAAGGAAGCTGTCCATGCCGCGTTTTCCGATCGATCAAATCGAAACGATCGATCAAATCTGATTTGCGACGGTGTACTTCGCTAAACAAATTATTTAACCAACGCGTTTCATGGACAACTTTATATCTGACGATAAACGTCGTGATCGAGGAGAACGATTGGGAGACTTCAAGGTGATCGAAACAGTTTCAGTAATTTCAGCTTTCGGCCATTTTTTTGTCCGTTTTCCAGGCGGAAAATCCATCCAAAGCCCTAATTTCTACAATTGCTTCTCTGTGTGAAAACTGTGTGACAAACGCGTTTCATGGACAACTTATATCTGACGATAAACGTCGTGATTGCGGAGAACGATTGGGAGACTTCAAGGTGATCGAAACAGTTTCAGTAATTTCAGCTTTCGGCCATTTTCTTGTCCGTTTTCCAGGCGGAAAATTCATCCAAAGCCCTAATTTCTATAATTGCTTCTCTGTGTGAAAACTGTGTGACAAACGCGTTTCATGGACAACTTATATCTGACGACAAACGTCGTGATTGCGGAGAACGATTGGGAGACTTCAAGGTGATCGAAACAGTTTCAGTAATTTCAGCTTTCGGCCATTTTTTTGTCCGTTTTCCAAGCGGAAAATCCATCCAAAGCCCTAATTTCTACAATTGCTTCTCTGTGTGAAAACTGTGTGACAAACGCGTTTCATGGACAACTTATATCTGACGTAAACGTCGTGATTGCGGAGAACGATTAGGAGACTTCAAGGTGATCGAAACATTTTCAGTAATTTCAGCTTTCGGACATTTTTTTGTCCGTTTTCCAGGCGGAAAATCCATCCAAAGCCCTAATTTCTACAATTGCTTCTCGATATATACCTAATACCTAAGATAACCAAGTGAACCCGCAGCTTTTTGGCATTTTGCCAAAAGTTATCATCTCTCCCCGTAGTTTATAGAGACGTTTATTCTCTCGTTGCGATAAAGGAGCCTTCGCGACGCGTAAAAGACGAAACGGCGATTCGTCAAAACGTAACCCCGACTAGATTGATGCGCCTCCCCGTACGGCGGACGGCTTGTTATACCGATTTAGAGCGATGTTCGCAGCCAGCGTCGTCAGGGATCTTTCTGTATTATACATTCGTGTCGGTGACGTGGCTGTACATCTCTTTCTATCATTGTACCGTCGGTTTCCTCAGCTTTCGCTTGTACTATGTCGTATGCGCTTTCCTTTGAAGAGAGGCGTCGCGGCGCGTCGGAGAACTCGTGTCAAGTAATTGCGGCTTCTGTCGCCCGCGAATGCTCTCTTCTCTCGCGATGTGTTACACACACACATGCGTATCATATACGCACAGACACCCGCGCAAAATACGCTTCTCGTCGGCCGATCTCGTCGCGGGGCGTTAATTTGACGCCACCGAGCGGAACGACGCGCTCAATTTCCCGGCTTCAACGTTATTACTGTTTTGATATTGCTCGGCCGCGACGAGACCGCACCACGAGATATTTGTACTTGTCAAACTTCTCCTTCGCCTCTCTCCACTCTCTATCTTCCTTCCGTCCCTCTCTTTCGTATATTTCTCTATATTCGTATATTTCTCTCGTTTTTTTCCCGCGGAACTTGTGTTTTTTTTTGTTTTTTTTTTTCAACACCACAACTCACACGCGGATCGTGTCTCAGATCTCAGTGTGCGATATCTCGAAAATATACGCATAATCGCGTCTCGTCTTTCTTCGTCTCTGACTCCGTCGCTCTGGTCACAGCAAAACGTTTTATCGCTATGTCACTTCGTCGGTCTCTTCCTTCTTCCGGATTATTCACACGAACGCTCGCGAGAGTGAACGTCCGACGAAGCGAGAATTATGCTACACCGGGATTATGTCAGCATGGATGAGGCAGCTGTTGACGCTGACGACGCGCTAAATGCGTTTGCGTATCTTGTCGTCGAATATTTGTTTAAATAAAAAATAAAAAAAAACTTGACGACAGTTTCCCGTTGCTGAATCGGCTTATCGAACATTTGCGACGATTTGAGGAAAAAATTATCGAAAATTATTCATTGATATTCTTTAATATGGAATAAAAAAAAAAAGATTGAAAAATAAAAAAATTTATCGGAATTCGATTTTGAATTCTAATTTCCAATTTAAAAAAAATTATTTTATTTTTCTAAATACTGTAATTGCTTTCGATTTTTCTTTTTTTTGTTTTTTGTTTTTATACAAGAGAAATCGCGTCAAAGAATAATATCGAAACTACGGAAATGATATTTACCTTTATATATCGTATGATTTTAAATAAATTTTTCCCGCCAAATGTTCGTATGCATACAACGCGCCGAGGGTATGCATCACTCGCGAGAGAGTTTTCTATCCTTGTGTGTACCCAAGCCGCCTGCATACCGTGTCTAAAATTGTCCCGTGTAAAGCTCGCGGTACAAAAGCTCCGCTGAGTCGAGCGGAGAGGAGCGCTTGTCTATCCTTCTCCGATCTGCGCAGCAGCGGCAAGCGGCTACGAGATCTTCGCTTCTCCTGTTTGTCGTTGGCGGTACCTCACTCTCTCGGTTACAATCCGTAGAGAAGCTCTCAATTTACATCTTCTTCGAGGCCCTCTTGGCGCGGCACTTCGTGGCGTTTAACGGCGTTAATCCGAGAATGCGAAAGTCAAAGAAGGGAGAAAGAACAAGTTTAGCGTTACCACGTGCGAACACAACGAAATCGAACCGGTCGAAGTGAGAGAAAAGACGCACATAACAATTAGGTCGTGTTGTCTTGAATTCTAAACAGGCTACTGAACCGATTCCGCGCTGTGCTGCGTCGGGAATTTTAGCGGCGTTCAACGACGAGAGTAAGAGAAGTCGCGGGATAAATGCGGCCTTAAACGACACCGATATAGACCGCCGTACGCTGATCGCTTGCCAAACCCCCTTCGAAACTCCATCCCCAACCTTATTTCTTCTTCTTATATCTCTTCTACGGATCACCTTTCTCCCGTATTTCTCTTTTACTTTCACATCGAAGAAATTTTGGGAATCGCCATTGCCTTATTCTCCTTTTCTTTTTTCTCATTTTTACGATCGTACATCCAAATGAAAATCTTAGTTTTTGTGTAACCAATGAAAATCGGTAACAGATCGGTGAAATTTAAATACTTCGCCACCGATTTTGGATGAAATACGAACTGCTTAATGATGGTAAGTTACTAATGGGATTCAACTAAATTTGCGCATCTATTTCAATATCGCGATCTATTGAAATTAATTTTAATCGAGTTGAACAGATTCAATCGAATCAATCGCGAATTTTTCGTCGTTTTTTCTCTGATTATTGTGATGCGCAATACGCGACTTGAATTGTTTCAACAACATTTTCTGTTACGTCGAAAGTCTGTCGTATCTTTTGTTAATTGTCGCTGTGTCGAAGCGATTTCGTGGCCACAGCCTCGCGGCTTGTAGTCTTCGTTCGGCATAAGAAGAAGCGTAAGAAGAGAAAGTAGAAGAAGAAGACAGTGCCCGTTGAGCCCGCGGGGTATTAACTCTCGAAGCACGACGGCGGAACAATTGTTAGAGGCTTGTTAGCGTTGTCGAGCTAATGGTGCACTTTATTACTTCGCGACCGCGAGAACGACCGGCGTGTGTACGGATCTGCGGGGCTTTGGCAGAAGCGCAGAAGGACCAACGGAAAGAAGACGCTACGAGTGAAATAAGACGCGGATACTCTGGACGATTTTGATACGCATGGATTTGTATATAGCATCGAACGCACCGCCGTTTAGTTTGAATTTTATGTTTGAATAAAAAATTTGGTAATTGCCGCTGATTTTTTTTTTTTTTTTAATCATCGAATTGAAACATATAAAATATATATAAGACACATACCTTTAAGTTTATCGTGGGCCAACGCTCTTTGAAAGTGTTCCTCAACCTCCGATGCAGCGTCGCCTCGATAATGCGTGAAAACTACGCAATTCGCGTTTATATACTGCGCTCTGCTCTCACCGTCATCCGAGTCATCCGCCGTCGTACCAGCGGGACCTACCGCTGTGAAAAATCAAAATGAATAAATCAAATGCCCGCGTTGAGCGAAAGGTTTTTTTTTTTTCAATAGATTTCATATCCGATTTTAATCGCAATGTCGATAACGTTATTAAACGAAAAAAGGGTTAAAACAAAAGGCATAGAAAAAAATTATTAGGGACAACTGCTTTTTGAGAAAAAAATGGATTTTTCACGCTAATTATTAGTTCCAATCTTTTTTTTTTTTAGTGAAATACGAGAATACGCTGTGTAAAGCGTTGAAGAAACGCACCCTCTCCTTTACCGCCATTAGTTTTTCGCGTTGAGATATGATTAGTGATATATATGGTTCTTACCGTCCGTCGATCTGTCGTCGTCTAACGTTCTCGAGGGTTGCGATGTGGTTGTCGCGGTTGCGAGAGGTTGCCTCGGCTGAGGGGGTGTAGGTCTTGGCGACGCTGGACTCGGCGCCGAGCCGACCGATCCCGCGCTGCTCGGTTGACCCTGAGGGACACTTCCGCCCGCCGCGCAGAGTTCGAGACCCGCGCTTTCCAAGGACCTTTGGTGGACATTCAGCTGTAATGAGTAAGATATCTCACTTAGCAAAGTGTCGTCTGTGATTCGTTGGTTTAAGTCAGAAAATTTCGAAGATTTCGAACGGGTCGATAGCAACGAGGAAACTCGACATCCTTTGAAATTTAAATGAGCGCAGAGCAACCATTGCAAATACGAAGAGAACCCGAATAAGATCACGCAAACTTTCTTGAACTACCAATTTCTGGTCTCTCGTGAGCCTACGAGGTGTCGAAGAGTCGACGAGCATTTGCGGCTTTAATGCCCCTATAGTTCGGATAACGAAAACGGCGCGCAAAAACTCGGTAGCGCTCTCAGGCGAGGACCAGAATGCGGCCGGATTGGTCCCGAGAACAATGGAATTTATGGCGGTCGTTGGCGGAAAACTCGTAAAGAGACGATATAATCCGTGTGCTGGTGGAGCTTCGATCGGAAGGGGGGGTTTATCTCCTTCGCTCTCTCACTGGGAAGCAAAGTTGCATACCCTCTCGTGCTTCTGGCTGAGTCCAAGGAATGACTCTATACAGAAATTACGAGTGAACGAAGGTTCTCACTTCGATTTACAACAATGTTAAATATATTCCAATTCGACGCGAAAAATCGTGTCGAAACGGTTTCGTATATACGAATATTCAAAACGAATTGGAAATCCGCCATCCATATTTATTCTGTCCGTCAAAATCATAAAAATATCATAAAAATCATTCTATTTTTTTATATTGGTCTTCTATAATAGCTTTTTAATAAAAAATTGCAGCATTTCGATGGCCATAAACCGTTTTCTGCATGACACGCAGTGGTGTGAAAGTAATTAGCGAATGACCAACTTAAATTTAAGTAGACAGCCCAAGCTCCGTATTCTTAACTCCCCTTAACTTAACCGATCCTTTATTTTAACTCGTTACCACGACAACGAGTTCCTTTAACTGTATTTCCCCTGAGTCCGTTTGCCCCACTCCAAGTGGAGCCTATTTCGTAAAATGTAAACTGCGCACGCGCAGCAGGTACAAGGTGGCTTCGTACCTACGGACGCGTATACCCCTCGTTACCCCTATTCGCAGCAACTGACCGGGAGTAGGGACGATAGGGAAAATACAGAAAAGGGAACGGGTCCGGTCCCGTCGACCGGAAGTTAAGAGGAGTTAAGAATACGGAGCTTGGACTGTATACAGCCCAAGCTTCGTATTCTTAATTCGACGGGACCGGGCGGAGCCCAAGCTCCGTATTCTTAACTCCTCTTAACTTCCGGTCGACGGGACCGGACCCGTTCCGGAATACGGAGCTTGGACTGTACAGCCAAATTTAAGATGAACTTAAGTTCATCTTGAACAGGAGCTGATAAAACTGCAGTTAATTGAAAAATGTTAGAGTTATTCGTATCCAGCGATCACATGCGAATACACGTTTATCAGCTCGCAACATCCATGATCAACCGGGTGCGTCCTGACTAACAACAAGCATCTAAAGTTTGTAGTTCCAGACTGTCCGGATGTTGTCGACCTGCTAAAAATTTGTCAGGAATTCAAGTTTGACCCAACGGTGGCATTTGGCTGCATCGTCGGGATCTAATGAATAGCCCGCTGCCGTAGCGGGACATAGGGTTGCGTGAGATGTACCTATATACCCGACCTATTTGGTCTCTCGTTGGATGCGAATCCACGGTGACGACGACAACGAAGACGGGGAGATGATGATACAGAGAGGTACGGTCAACGTCGCTCGATCTCGACTCGCATAGCGCGGCTCTCGCGCTATTTGCAGCCTCTCGACCCTCCACTTCTGTGGCGTACGAACCCTCGCGACCTCATCCACACGAACTCGTACAATGGACGCCGCCGACGCCCGGCGTCGCTATGCGACTCAATGGAACTCGTTCACCCTTACCCAGCCGCTCCCCTCCCTCCCTCCCTCCATCGAGGGTACCTTCCGATCGCTTCATACATCTTCTGCGACCTCAACTCATTCCTCTGTTGATCTATATATCTCTATCCGTTGTCTCTCTCGCGATCCTAGCGTTACGATATTTCGAATCGGAATTCGGATGAACGCGATTGCGCGTCGTTGCAGACGTGATCGTCAAACCTTCGCCGGTCGTATTTGTCAATCTTACTTTTAACTAACGCAACTGAAGACCACGTTGGATCCGTGGCATCTCGGCAGGTAAAGGTCACACAGAGAAGACCGGCAATCGGAACGAACGCAGTTAAAAAATTGTTACCATTATTGTCAACACGAAAAAAGTAAAATGGTAGTGAAGACATATGCGTAATGATGTAGAATTTGAAAATGCGGTCATTCGTATCTTAGCTTCTCGATTTGCACTTCGCATCAACTGCAATGATGCAAAAGTCGCAGCGAAGTCGCAGGATTGGTTAAAAGCGTGAAAATAATTGATAACCCAATATCAAGAATCAATTTCCAAGTGGCGAATGTGCACTCTTAACTCAGTCCGGCTTCACCGGCTTCGTTTTAAAAGGGCCACAAGGAAAATTCATCGCGTCCGGTTACTTTCGGAGTGCTCTCTCGCGACACAACAGGTTCCTGAAGGTACGAAAAATATCTGAGCTCCGGATCACCTGCTGCCCGGCGGCGTGCTATGGACCCTCAGGTTATTTCGTTGGGCGCGTGGTTACGCTTACACAGCGCTCATACCACACTGCGCACAAAAGTGCTCAGGAGAGTCATAGCCACCCGGGTGCAAGAGTGGTGGCGGTTTGTCTCTTTCCGGACAAACTGCCCGATGCTCATCTCTCCACACCTGCATCTTCTTCTTTATATCGTGTTTGTCCGCACCGTGCAATGCGTACCCGCAGGATCAAAGGATACGGACCTTTAGCCATGTGTGTCACCTTATCTCCGACACTTTGGAGTCTTTTTTTTTTTCGTCGACGGCGGAAAGAGAGAGGAAGCCTCGCATCTTGCGCAGTGGGACAATGACGAAAGTGCAGATGAACCGCGGGTCGTAAAGTTTTTTCGCCAAGAAATTGGACCGGGAAATAACAAATTTTGTTTGCGATATCTCTTCATTTTATAGGTCTTCCTGTCTGCAGAGTTTTTTACGTTTCTATGATTAGATCCTTGTTAACGCGTGTTTCTCGGAGGGGGGTAATGAAATACAGAACCAATGAGATCTTTCGCACCGTATTACAATCACACGCTTGCTGAGCGTAAATTCACGAAGACCGCGCGAACACGAGAATTCTTAATTGGTTTTTGTCGGGAAGAAACGTGAGGATGAGTAGGAGTGGCCATTTAGGTCGGCTCCCGGTCTAACCGGTGCAGACACATATATAGAAATATATAGAAAACCTTATGTTATATAGCCATTGTGGTGCCAGGAGAAGTCGGGGCTTCGCGGGGCACGGCATCAGCTCGCGATGGCATAAATCCTCGGGGCTGTTACTCGAACTACCGACGAGCTGGGCGTGTATGAATTATGAACACGCGCTCTGCAGCTACGAGTTCTCTCTGCACCGCGACTCACCGCCGCCAATCACGAAGCTGGGAAGCTTCTCGCTCCTCCACTTTTGCTCTATTTTATCCGCGTCTTACGGCGAATTTCTCTGTTTTATATGGGGATGCAACATTCAAGTTTGATTTAATACGGCGAAAGATGACTTTGCAAAAAAAAAAAAAATTAAAAAGTATCCCGGATTCTCCTTCGCGATACTGCATTATATCGATTTATTTTGCGATCTTAACATTCCGCGGAATACGTAAATGCGATATTTTCAAAGAAATATTCCGCGGGTGTAAAAAACAAAAGATACGTAAAAAAATGAAGTTTTCCTCAGATTTTCGTGACAATTGATTTTTTTGGAATTTTTTCCATATTTATGTCATATATGAACTTTTTATGTTTTTCCGCGATTTTCTGTACGAAAAAGTCAATTCCTTTGACGCGCACTGTCCAGGCGCGTTCACCATGCACCCATGGAAAACGAAATGAACGCCGTACATGAAGGCCTTTCGGCGTATATATCGGAGGTTCTGGCAATAACCCCGCCTAACCAATTACCTCCATACATCAGCAGTTGGCACCGGGGTGTGTTTCTGCCGTTGGTCGTTGAACGCCCGTGCGTCAAACAGAAATAAGTTGACGGTGATGTATGCCACCGAGTGTTGGTTGGTCAGGGTGTGGGGGTGTCTTTCTACCGTTCGCTACTGGTCCTCTTCGTCTTCGTCGTCTACTCTTCGTCTGTTGAATCCAACGAAGAGGAGAAGCCGAAGTTTAAACGAAAGGATAGAAATAAAAAGAGTAGAGATATCTCCTGGAGGGAAGAATGACGATGAAGAAGTAGGCATATATGTACGGACGCAGCTTGCGCTCGTATGCAGGCATAAGGAGCACCGAGCCACAGGAACGGTCTACGCCTCCGAGATGTTATCATTATCTGCTCTAATAAACCCCGTCCCGACATTCCACGCTGCAGTACATCACTGCGCTCGACTGATGTCGACCAGCGCGCATAGCCCTCAAAGCGAGAGACGAGAGCGACGAGAACGTCTCGAGAAATACGTACGCACCGACGCTCTGCTCTCTCTGCGTCGACCCTCTCGTTCTCTCAGTGTGTCTTTCGTATTTTTGCACGCACGAGAGAAACGAGATAGTTTCTCACTTCTCCAAGCCTCCCGGCATATACTATCGGAGAGGATCCGTGCAGCGGAGAGGCATAATGAAGGACCGCGTGAAACGCCTCGTGGAGTGATGAGCCGAAAGAAGTCGCTCCCATCTGCGTTCAGAGCACGAAATATCTCGCCCCCTCCCCCTCCACCCCCCCCCCCCCCCCCCCACCCCCCACCGCGTGCGAACGCTACGACACCTGGTTGACAACGGGTTATCGCGATCGCAATGTGTCTTCTGAGAGGTTTACTTTACTGTTTATGCAGAACTATAAGGTCGATTCCAACAAAAATTTCACTTTGTTTCATCATCTCCATTTATAAAGGAATTAAGTAAAGTGGTACATGAGAAAAAGATTACTCTTATAAAAAATATAGTATATGTCGGAATATATAAAAGATATATCTTCATATAAAACGGCAAAAAGTTCGATATATCCACCAAATATTTTGCATAATATATTCCAGATATTTTTTATTTTTTTCTCGCGGCGAAAAATTCTATAGGTTATGTATATCCGTTTGTGTACCTTTTTTTTTATACTAATTTTATAGTATTTTTTTTTTATGTAATTTTCGTATTTGCATAATTTTTTTTAAGTTCCGTAATATTTTTTTCAATATTTGTAAATGAGAATAATTTTATTGGAAAATCTCAGTTTGAAAATACTTTTGTAGTGAATTGACTGTATTTATACCGGCAAAACTGCGCTGCAGAGTATCCCTTCGTAATTTCCTGCTCTTAAATGCGTACAATACAAAGGCGGAGAGTGCGCGCAAAGCGCGAGAGCCATAAGTTACTCAGAGGAGCGAATGGATCGGTGAAAAGAGATAAATAAATAAATCCATGGGGTCGTCGTTTAATTCGCGCTCGACAATGTGGTAATTAATCGAGGCGACGGGAGCCGAGTGGGGGGAGGGGGGGGACAACCTTCGACTCTCTCGTTGCGTTCTCGTGGTCGTTGTACACACTTTAAACAGCAGCCGCGCGCGTCCTTCCCGCAACGAAGAGATCCCTGAAGCTCGCTGGCCCCGGGCCTCATCGTGGCGAGAGGCTTCTTCCTGTTCTCGCTACGGCGACCGAGACAACTGCGACCCACGAGAGCTGCCCGCGCGATCTCCCCGCGGTCCTTTCAAAGCATTCCGCGGATCGCCCCACTCTCCCACTCTTTCTTTCTACGTCCCCGCGACCGCGCGAGCCGCCATCGAATGCGCACACTTCGCGAGACTCTAACCCGAGGACCCGAAGATCGTGAGATGCTGGACAACCGCGAAACGGAGTCGAACTTTATTCCTGTCGATGGGCAAAAAAAAAATGTCTCCTCCTCCCCCCCCCCCCCCCCAACTCTGTAACTCGCGAACTTTGCCAATGCTCAACATGACTTAATTCATTGAAGTGTCTATGAAGCAATTTAATAAAACGCCAAAATGTCATAAATTCATCGAAGGGCAGCGAAAGATTAAGAAAGTCGTCGTCCACCTGGCAAGAGCGCGCGGGATTTTATTTCTTCGCTTAATGAACCAAAGCTTAACCAAAGAGAACTCGTTTTCCGGTGCACTTATCGATAGTCGTAAGCTTCAACGCCGAACGATGCCAGGCGATGAAATCGAGTTGTATGAGAAATGGCTAAAAGTAGCGTCCGAGCGAACGGGCGAAGAAGACGATGGGGATAAAGGGAAAAAAAGAGGATAAAGAAGACCACGACGATTCTCGTAGTCGCGGCTTTCGCGAAGCTAAGAAGAGCCAAAGCAGCGAGGAGTCGGACTCCTCTCATCTTCGCGGAAGATAGGAGAATCGTGTCGACGAATGGCCGTGTCCGGCAAACAAATTGCGAGATACCCCAATGGCCAAATGGTAGCTTGTTACTATCTCCGTCTCCTTTAGTCTCGGTATCTCTTCTCTCGTTTCATCCACCGGACCGATCTTAGCCCAGCAAAACCATTCGCGCATCTCGTCTTCTTGTTTCCTCCTTTATATTTCTCTTTCTCAATCCTTCCTTCGTCGCGGCTGCTGCTACCTGTGACCGGAGCCGCGGACGGCCTTCCCTTCCCCACTTGATTCTTCATCCCCCTTTCGCCCGTCGCTTCTTCTATCTCTCTACCGGCTCCACCAGCCCCGAGCGCTTCTTCGACTAACAGATTGACGAAGATTCTGCATCGGCTCGCGACACGAATTGATGTGGGAACCGCACGATCGGTATCCGATCGGTCTGGTTACACGCCTTGTTGCTGCGCGCAAACGGGAGGGATACAGACCGACAACCTCCTTGATCGCGATCCCATCGATCCTATTTATAATATTAATTCCAACTCTATCCGTCATTCATTCGACGAATGATCTCTCCGCCGCTACTACTTAAAATGTTGCAACTGTTGGTAACCGATCGACTAGCAATGTTGCGGATAAAGAACACCAATAAATTGTTTTTTACCAATAAATACTTCCGCATTGCAAAGGGGAATCATTATTAAAGTCCACCCATGGAAATCCCATGGAAATTAAGTATATAATGAGATATATACAAGATATCGATCTTTTTGCCGATTTCTAGAAAAAAAATATCGAATAAATCTATGATTGGTATAGATTAACCGATTGATCCTTTTCAGCCAAAAGTACGCTTTTTTTTTTTTATTGTCCAGCAGAACGTTTTAACCGGCGAAAAAAAATGCTCGTGTTCGAATTTTTTTTTTTTTTTTTTTCATATTAAAAAATGAAAAGTTCTACAACTTTTTAAATTGCGACCTGCCGATTTTTTAATGCAGCATAGACATCGCGCAACTCGCGATGAGATTCGCTTCGCCGAGTATATACTTTGCGACTTAACTTGTATGCTTTTTCGCTTCATTCCTCGTGTCTACAAATCGAGTCATTGGAGTCAGTCGTCGAGTAGAGAGACATGGCGGCCCTTGCATTTCTATACCGATCGGTCAGTTAGCTCGGGGGTTATATACTCGGTACAAGAAAACGTTTGACGTATATATACTATATCTCGTCGACTGCGCTACGATTACGGGATATCGCGGAGCGCCGTGTCTGTTTTGCCGGTACCTTTTGCCACGTAGCGGCAATGGGATCGCAAGACTAACCGAGATATTCCTTAGCGATTGCTTCGACGAATACTCGGCACACGACATCGCCGACACCCGATTAGGTCGTTACACACCGCGATATATTCTCGTGTATAATCGCGCAAACGCCGCAACGTATATCGGTATGCGCCGCGCCACTATGCATGAGCGCAAACGCGAAGTACCCGTACAGCACATGAGGAAAATATTTATACTACGCAGATATCTATATATATATATATATGCATAGTATAAATTTACCGCACCACGGGAGAGAACGAAAGCGACGGCATCAATTAGCCGTCTTCGCCGGTTACGCTTAATGTCTATCGATCGACGATCGCCCGGGATAAAAGGAACGGAGCCTCCTGCCGGCGAGTCGTCTTCAACACGACGTTACTCTCTACCAATTCCGATAATGAGAAAACTCAATGCGCAATGAACGTTTAACAAATGAATAAATAAGCGATAATCGAGATCGCGGAACTCACTGAAATATTCATCGGATCAGATGCATCAAAACTCCTCGAAGCGACGAGTTACAAATTACTGTACAACCGCGAGGACTGCACCCGGTGTAATATGAAGGCGCGAGGGGGGCATAAGTTAAAACCAACGGGGAGTACCCGACGGAGTTCCATTTTCAGTGATCGCTGATCGAGCGAACGTTACCGATAGTCGTTTCCGTCGAATGCGGCGCCTTTCACGCTTCTCACTCCGCCGCACCCTATGCAATTATCAACTGCACATCCAAAAAAAGATTTCGAGTTCGGAATATATTTGTATCGCGCGGCATCTTTTCCCATCGCTGAATTATTCGAGCAATTTGTCAGCCAACGCGTGAAATGCACAGGTGTCTTCGTTTCGCTATTTTTTTTTTTTTTTTTTTTTTTTCGTGTCGCCGTGACTACGTTTGAACTCTGTATATCTTATATACGAGCGATGAGAGAGTCGGCAATTTCTTGAAACACCATAAAGCAACATATACGCGGTATTCAAAGCAGAAACGGAGCACTCGCTTTACGACGGGAATATTCATTTTACATGACCGATATAAGTAAATTTGTTGTCGTATCGCGCATAATAATAGAAAGGAAGGAATTGAAGAAAGTCGTGTAAATTCTCATATGGATATTGTCCATTAGTTTATGTCTTTCTTTCCGTTTCGTCTTGCCGCTCTTGAAAGCCATATGCAACGCGCTTACCGATCCGTGTTGCAGAGTGCAACTATACCGAATGCGGTCGAAGCCTTTGGGGTATCCGCCAAAAAAGATTTCGCTTCTGCTGCTACTACCGAGCAGAAGCGACGTTCTTTTTTTTTTTTTTTCCTTTCGGTGCCGCGTTCATTTTGGTCTTCTTTATTGGGGAGGTACCGGACCGGCTTATCGGTCCGGCAGAGGTGCGACATCAAAGGAAAGCGACCCGCGCGACTGTGGACCGGCAGCGCTCGCGGAGATCGCAACCACAACCCAGAAGCTTCTACTTCTTCTTCCTCACACACTATGTCGAACGAATTCCTGCTGCTGATCTTGCTTCCGACTACCATACCCCGCTGAGGACTTCGACACGAGTTGTCTCAGCACCTTGGAAATTTAGCTCTACGATCGAATCTCGATTCTTCGATGTATTAGCAGTTGCGTTCGAATTACGGCACAAGAGTGTTATATACTTTAAATACTCCGAAATTGGCGTCGGTTTTTTTTTTTTTTTCGAAATGTGAACCGCGAAATATTGATGATGGAAGCCTATTATTATAACGCATTTGGCGGCTTAACAATACG
The DNA here is from genome assembly GCA_934046635.1 of Buathra laborator. Lineage (NCBI taxonomy): Eukaryota > Metazoa > Arthropoda > Insecta > Hymenoptera > Ichneumonidae > Buathra > Buathra laborator. Next base: position 3,378,146 of record OW203894.1, on the reverse strand, counting down.
CATTTAAGTTTGTTCCGTTTCACAATACTCTTTGTCGTTGTTATATAAATTAATTGAGAAATATACATTTTTTGAAAAAAAATGTTTTTCATTTTTTATAAATTAATTGAGGAATACATTTTTGGCAAAAAAATGTTTTTAATTTTTTATAAATTAATTGAGGAAAAAATCTGGTGGGGGGATTCGCAAAAAAATATATATCAAAAGGGTTTTGTTGTTCGTTTTTTTTTTTTTTTTTCGTTAATAATGAAGATACAGGCGGTTAAAAATGCCTTTGAACGGATATCGAGTTGTCGAGCAACAGCGAGTGGCATCGGAAGCGCCGCGCACACACACTCGCGTGTGGGCCGACCGGTGTGATCGTCGTGCCTCGCAGTACTAAAACTAAGAGCCCGAAGTTCCGAGATACGGAAATGGGCGTCTTTAGTGTCCGTTATCAGGACTGATCCGATAGAGACCTGCCGATGTACTCTGAAGGCACCTACCGCAGCGTTGTCGACAGTTCGAACGAGAAAGCAACGAGCAGCTGACTCGGGAAACTCTTCTCGTCGCTACCGGTTCTGATACCAGTCCCTTTAATTATTACCGAAAAAAAAAAAAAAAAAAAAAAACCAGAAATAAACTTTTACAATATCGTACCTTTGATCAATTGAATTGTAATTATTTTTCCAATTTAATGATTTAATTATTTAATAATTATTCTCATTAGTATACGACAATCGTTGGTTTGATAAAAACAATGTTATTATAAAAATCGAAAAATATTCCACGAATGAACCTCAATCTGTATTTCCATTGATAAGAAAATAAATTCATAACATATTTCCACGTTGTTTTCGTAAAATTACGATATTAAGTCGCAAAGACGATTTTTGCATTACTGAATTCTCGTTTTTTCGTCAATATAAATTACAACGTCTGAGTATTGAAGAAAGAAAAATAACACATATATCACTCGGAGACCTAAAAAAAAAAAAAAAAATATATATCTGACATAAACACTTGAATTTTATCGACGTACATGACTGTGTGTAGAAATCGACGCAGTCCTCGAACGTGAGCCTTGAATTTACGACCGACCGAACATTCAAATTGTTTTATTAGCTCTCGCGATCGTGATATACACTCTCGCGAGAAATGCTCGACTTATCAGAAGCTCTCGGCGGCGCGTTTACTACGGCACTTTGTGCACCTTTCGTTCGTTTGTGCAGAGCGCGAGATATACACATATGCCTCCGTTTGAGAACTGTATAAGAGATACTTGGTTGCCCGGTCGCAAGGACGTATGCTAATTCATACACATAAACTCGTCGTAAACAGTGGTGGAGCTGCAGCGATTGCTGGTAGAAACGAGACATCGTCGAAGCTGCCGGCCGGTGAGCGTTATTAGAGATCACGATAGCCGTATACGCCGACCACACACGCTCACCGTTTTCCGAATCGGCGCTCACGTGCACTCGATAGATTGTCCCTCGTGTCTGCAGGTTCTCCCGGGTTACCAATTGGATTTAACATTCTATAAGTTAAATTAAACGCCCAAATGGATCATCCTGCACCTTAAGGCGACTGTATCGCTACATTCCCAAGTAGAAGAGCGATTCAGAGAGAATTTCCCGTAATTCCCATTGAACCAAAAGTTAAAAAAAATCAATCACATCGAAGGTGCCAAAAACACGAGATTCCATAATAATAATATGAAAAAATGATTATCAGAATAAAAAAATAAAAAAATCAGAAATTGATTACGGAAAATCGATGTTTTTAGCACCTGTTAGATGATTGCATTTTTTCCGATGTTATCACATTTCAAAGTATTCGAAATTTTCTCTGAATCTCCCCTTCAGATGGAAATGTGAAGATACACCCTCCTTAATTTCTAAAAATAGAAATTACCGTGCCGACTTAATTGCCGAAAAAAAAATTTCAAAAAAATGTTAAGATCGGAAGATCTTGAAGAGATGTGACGAAGCGGTAAACCCGGCGAGAGACCTCTATCGATGGCGGAACCATCGAATTTTCACGCCACTTTGAAAAGACACACGGTAGCTGAAGCAGGTAGTCTAAAGTATGGCGAATCTCGGCGCCGTCCAAGTCTCATAAAGACGCCCATGTGCCTACGGGAGTAGATTGCCCGAAGCGTTCCGGTCTTCCGGGTCAGCAGCGGGCAATGTTGCCTCAATCGCGCGCCCCAAGCGTGTCAAAATTTACAGGGCATATCGAAAGCGGAAAGTGGACGAAAAAAAAAAAAAAAAAAGTGTTTTTCCCCGATGAGAGATGCAATAAACTTCGCAGGGGCACGCGTTTCGAAAACGATCTCGAAAACGCCGAACATTCCAATGTCACGTCGTTATTACTCCTCAAGATAGTCCGTAGTACTCGGATAGACTGCGAAGAATTTTTAGTACCCACCAAGTTGCGTGAACGGTTTCTTTGTGCAGCCGAAAAAAAAAAAAAAAAAAAAAAAAAAAATCGAAGAAATTTCAAGTATCTCGGCGTGTCGAGAGAGAATGAAATAAATTATAACTAATAAAGAGTTTCCTCAAGACGAATTGTTGGGGACATGTATGTTATACACGTAAAATCGTATCTCTCATTCGCGATGTATTCTACCGTCGCTTGTGTCAGGTTAGTACCGGACGTGCGACATTTTATCCGCAATTATGACATTTCATTGCGTAAAAATCATACTTGAGATATTTCGCGGGGAATTTTAGTTTGCTCCACTCTCGCGATTGTGTCCTCGACGGTGAGTCGCGTTCGCAATCTCCGTTGGACTTCTAATGCGCCTAACCGACCATTGACCAGAGGATAATAAAAATACCGAAGGTATATATATAATGCGCGCGTATTGACAACGGGCGGTAAACGAGAAACGGACGCCGCGTCGATTCGTGAGAGTTGAATGGATAGTAATGCGGAGAGAAGTGCCCGTCGTGACGGGGATCTCTCGCATATAGATCCACCGCACGGAGGCTGACGCTCGCGCGCGAGATCGCGAGATCAATTAATATTGAACGACACCGGACGCGCGAGGCTACTGCCAAGCAGCTCTTACGGCACTCTTATTCCCGGTCTAAGCATCTTAACGTTCTGAAAGTCTAAACGATCGGGACATAAACTCCGGGCAGTCAGAGAGACTGATGGACTGAGGAACGATTGACGAGTTCTACTCTCATATCCTTCTACTAGTTCGCTCGCAGTCTTTCCGCCGCGCGAGCGGTGTTAATGTCGGAATCAATCGATTAACTGTGACTTTTTTTTTTAATTCGTTCAATCAACGTTGAGCCGGTGGTGGAATCCCATTGGCCCCATTGCTGCGGTGATCAAGAAGATATACTATATATATATTTCATAGGATATATCGAGGACGCCGGACGATATGCCGCAGTCGTTTGAACCGCCGCGGAAAGCCGCAAGGACTATTATCTTATTCCGATTCATCGTGTTTTTAAATTATCCGTAAGAAAATTGTACTTTTGTGATTATTATGAATTTAAAGAGGAACTTGTAATTTTAAAAATAAATATTAAACATTATTTATTTATTTACTTATTTATTTTCATATTTATATGCAACTTTTTTTCATTTTAATATCTTAGAATATTTTTGGGTTATGATTTATGGTTCGAAAGGTGACTATCAGAAATTTGAAAAATTCGCGAAAAAAAAAAAAAAATCGAAATACAAGGCCTTTAAATAAAAATAATCTGACAAAATAAAACTACAGTATTGTACCGGTCGAGCGTATAAAATGAATTTATCGTCAGCGCCAGACGATTGATGCTGATGAGTGAAAATCGTTCGAATGGCGAGAGATCGGAATGCGTACCGTCAGAGAGCTCGATGGCACAGCGGGCAGGAAAAGGGAGGATAAAAAGGGGTTGAGATACAGAAGCTCGCGAGAAGCGGAGAAGCTGTACCAGTCATAGCTTCTCCCACCGTTCTTTCCCTCTATCTTTGTCACTCGACGATTCGTTTTTTTTTTTTTTTTTATTTTTCTTTTCTCTCATCCTGATCTCTTCTACTGTGTTGCACTCGCGGGGATCGCGCGGGCGAGATCGCTCGCGGTGTCGCAAAGAATGGCGCACATAGACTAAAAACGGAACAGCGACTTGGAATGCAACGTTGCGGCACACCTTGGCCGAGGCGGTTGCGATGCGCGAGCGAGAATAAGAGGAGGAACAGTAAGCAACGCGGATGCTCTCGTATATTGTGTTTTTTTTTTTATTTATTTGTTTATTTATTTTCCTCTCAGTCTTCGTCTTCAACGCGGACTTTTCATCCCTCCCCGTCGTAATCCTCGAAGGAGAATACCACGCGATATCCCCATCCCCCCCTTCCCTCCCCCGAAGAACCCGAGGCAATGCATACCTGCAAAGTACGCGACTTCACTGCAAAATCATCGGACACGCTATTCCGTACGCGTTCGCCTCGCGGTTAGACGTGTGGCAAGTCCTCGTCGGGACACGGTGAGATATGGCAACTCGAAGAGTACCGATAATTGTCGCACATCCCAGCAATGTCGGGGACAATCCATTCTGTCGTGAAGTTACTACCGGTCTTCCCGCCGCTTGACGTGTCACTCTCTTCCGCTATACCGAAGGGAGACAGAGATATGCTATGCGCGATATAGATAGGAGGAATTGCGGCTTAACGCGATCAACCGAGTGAGAGAAAGAGTAAAGGAGCATTGGAGTGAGAGATAGCATATTGTTGGACTCGAATTGTTCGCCGAGTACGTGCGTAGGAACGCAAGGGAGAGAGCTATTGGCGTAGCGTCCTCGCTAATTCCACGACGGATTGCGCGGACGTTTGACCCATTGCCAAATTGCATTCGCGAGACCGCGAGGCTCGCGCAATTAGACTCTCTGAGAACTCTCGCAACGATAAAGAAGAAGGCGCGTTCAGTTAACGACAAATCCTTTTTTGATCGTCGTTGAATAAAAACATTGTTTTTTCGTTATTATTATTGTTATTTTTTTTTTTTTCATCCCGTATCGATATCCTTCCAAATTGCATTCGCGAGACCGCGAAGTTCGCGCAATTAGACTCTCGGAGAACTCTCGCAACGACACAGAAGGAGGCGCGTTTAGTTAACGACAAATCCTTTTTTTATCGTCGTTGAATATAAACATTGTTTTTTCGTTATTATTATTGTTATTTTATTTTATTTTTTTCATCGAGTATCGATATCCTTCCAAATTGCATTCGCGAGACCGCGAGGTTCGCGCAATTAGACTCTCTGAGAACTCTCGCAACGATAGAGAAGACGGCGCGTTTAGTTAACGATAAATCCTTTTTTTATCGTCATTGAATATAAACATTGTTTTTTCGTTATTATTATTGTTATTTTTTTTTTTTTCATCCAGTATCGATATCCTTCCAATTTGCATTCGCGAGACCGCGAAGTTCGCACAATTAGACTCTCTGAGAACTCTCGCAACGATAGAGAAGAAGGCGCGTTTAGTTAACGATAAATCCTTTTTTTATCGTCGATGAATATAAAGATTGTTTTTTCGTTATTATTATTGTTATTTTTTTTTTCATCCAGTATCGATATCTTTCCAAATTGCATTCGCGAGACCGCGAAGTTCGCACAATTAGACTCTCTGAGAACTCTCGCAATGATAAAGAAGAAGACGCGTTTAGTTTACGACAAATCCTTTTTTTATCGTCGTTGAATATAAACATTGTTTTTTGTTATTATTATTGTTTTTTTTTTTTTCATCCGGTATCGATATCCTTCGGAAAATTTATCGCTAATTAATTCTGGTTTTTTTCTTGTTAAACATATTTTTCGTTAAATTTACAATCATTTTTTGCAATTATCCTTGCGAAGTCAAGGAACGGAAGTAGTCGCTTACAGCTTCGGGGCATTTTGTTGCGAACGATCATCAATTTTCTCTGAACAATGTCTCCGACGTCGAACCTCGAGAAAAGGTTGTTTTTTTTTTTTTTTTTCATTGTTGCACACCGTGCAACGTTGATCGCGGATGCAGTCAAGAAAATCTCGGAAGAGTTCGATTCAATTCTAATGTTACGAGTGAACGGCACGCCGGTTGGGTTTGAATTGCATTCTCCTGATCCGGTGACAACGGTAAAAATGACTACGCGCGATATTGGGAGAAATTTTGTCTGAGACGGAATAATTTTTTTTTTTTTTTCAATCGAAAAAAATTTCGTTTGAGAAATTAGTATAATATAGAAATTTTATCGACAAAAAGATTCGCATATTATAGTCAGCGAGGTGTATTCGTAATTAAGCGTATTCCTCAATACAATTTCTTTACTACACTCCATTTTTTGTCGGCACCTTTTTTTATATTAGTAAAATTATTTTCACCCCATTATTCTTAAGTAAAAATAAAAAAAAATCGCACCGAGAAAAAAATATGTTTGCAATAATAATAATAAGTAATTTCCCTGTAATTGCAAACACTTCGTTAAAGTAAAATATCGCAGGACAAATCTCGAAAAAAAAAAAATATATATACAAATTTTGTTATCGCCGGTGAATATCTGCAAACTACGAAACTATATTTTACCGGTATATTTATTTTTACGGTTGGGCTATGACTTCTCGTCAAGAATTGCAAAGCGTCGTTTAACATGCCGAAGACCGGTGTAACCTCGGAGGCGGAGCTCTACCTATGGATACTAGTTTTTGACGACGCTAACGACGAAAGAGTATTTTGAGAGAACGAGAGGCAAAGAGAAGCCCGTATTACGAGATTCCACGGAATGTCTATAATTTTACGAGGCTCTTTAATATGCGCTCAGCTTCTGCGGTAGCATCTCTACGCTCGTCGTCGGGTTCCCGCAAACTCTACTCCGCCGAGAGCTCATCTCGAGAGCACCCCGCGTTCGGTGGAATTCCTAGCAATCTCTCCTCTTCCACACGCTTGTTTTCTCTCGCTTCGGCACTTTGCCAATGATCTCATACCTGCCGCCTTCCGTCTTTTCCACCTATACAGACAAAACGCCCAGCAGCGTCTTCAACCCTTTGCCCCAACGCCCACGGAGCCCCTGCACTTCGGAGCCCGGAACTCTTCGATCATTTGTCATCTCCAAAATTGCCTTTGAGAGGCTCTTTACAGTTCGAGAGAAGTATTTTCCAACTATTTTCTTTCTCGCTGCGTATCGAAAATTCGCGAAAAAAATAAATCGTCAATTCATACGATAGCCTCGAATTTCGATTTTATCGATAATTTCGGAGTCGCGTTTCCGCGCTTCCAGACATACGTAAATCTTAACGTATGATTTTTATTTTTTTTTATATTTTATTCTTTTCGTCGCGTCGAGAGATAAAACAACTGTGATATGGACTTTCCCGTACATCGTGCGTCGCGCGAGCACCTAAGCAAACACGAGGCGCCGGGGAGTCAGGGTTAATTATATTTGATCGGCCTCGATATCTTATCGCATCTGAAAGCTATTCTTATGACGACGCCGGTGCGTATGTGTTCGTTTAACGTGAACTCGACGATACACGCAACGACTCGATGATCGAGATTCGTATAATTATGAGCCTTGTAGCGAAATAAATGCAATTATACTAACCGGTCTGTCGGTTACCGAGTTCGGGGACTCTACGATGAACGATTCATTATTCAATGAGAATTGTTTTTCGCAACTTCTCATGCGAAAACTTGTCGATGCGGTTAAAAAAAAAAAAGGAAATAAGAAAAAGGAGAGGTTCCTCCGAGGTCTCATCACCTGTCACTCCTGCGCGATGTATAGTCTACCGTTCTATGCTATATAAATGTAGAGTGACCGTGTAGATGTTACCGCTGTCTTATTTCAGCGCGAGGGTCCGCGCCTGGCGCTCGTCCCGATGCACCTTGAGAATATAACACGCACGACACTATGTCCCTTCCTCGTTATACGCTTGTAGAAAAAGTGACGAATTAATAAAAACTATTAAGAGTAATAAGCTCCCTGTATCTGCCTCATTAATCTACTTCTCCTTCGCGACCTTTATCAATAATCATTGACTGGTTAATTAAACTCATTGTATATGTGTATTACCAGTTGTTGTACGCTCTCGTAACAACGAACGGGATATAAAAATAAATAAAAAAAACAGACGACAGGATATCTCCGCTAATTAGGTGGAGAATTACTTGTTGAACGATTATCGCGAGGCGTGCTGTAGCAGGAAACATTTCTTTACTTTCATTTTCGAACGGCTTCCTCGATGAAAAACCAGTATACGGAAAAAACAAGATTTTTATTTTTTCGGAAAATATTTTTATTACGATTTTTTTTCTTTTATGAAATGAATTAAAAAATAATTACAATTGATATTGCTTTGTAATGAATATAACTATGAATTTGAATGATTTTTTATTTTTTTTGGAAAATATTTTTTTTACGATTTTTTTTTTTGTAAAATGAAATAAAAAATAAATACAATTGATGTTGCTTTGTAATGAATACAGCTATGAATTTGAATGATTTTTTTTTTTGGAAAATATTTTTTTTACGATTTTTTTTTTTTTATGAAACAAAATAAAAAATAAATACAATTGATGTTGCTTTGTAATGAATAAAGCTATGAATTTGAATTATTGTATTTCTTTTTTTTTTTCGATCGTTTAAAACTTTTGGGTAGGCGCTCCATTGGGTAATATCGAAAGGGTCAGGGGCAGCGAAGAACAACGAGCACACAGCACGAGTGACACGAGCCAATGACTCAAGACTTGACTACGCTCTTTCGATTCGTCACTGTCAGACATCGCGATGTCACGGTCATCCGCTCGCGCGAGCGCGTGCGGTGTAGATGAGACAATAGATAGCACGAGGGATGAAAAATGATCCGCGAAAAAGGGGAGGCATACCTCGAGCTGCCGATGCTCTCTCTCGAGGGAGAAAATTCTCCTTGCAGGATCGGTTTCTTCGACAACCTTCTGCGTCTCGAAAATTCTTTTAAAGGGTGTCTAGAAAAGTGTTTCTTCAAGCGGTGAAAAGTGAAAAAAAAAAAAATGGAAATTAGTTATTGAGTAGTCACTCAAACGAGATTGACTCTGACAACGAAAAATCTTTCCGATTTTTTTTAACTTCTCTTTTAGATTTAGCGTTCAGGGAAGTGTATGAAAGTTTAGCGTTTCTCAACGAAATACCGTAATAATTGATTACCAAAATATGTTCGATTCATTTTTCGATCAATTTTATCCGCGATCGATAATTTCAATGAGTTTTCGCGCGATCCGAAAATTTCTTTGGTAACAACAAATTTGCAGCAAACGCGAAGGAGAAAATATGAATGCCACAAACATTACAAGAATCGAGTTCTCACTCTCGTAATCGTACATTTTTTTTTCTTGTTCTCTTGTCATAAGTCAGCAACAGCAATTGTGCGGCTCTTCTTAATCCGACAAAATAGTACATCGCAACTCGAGCGGATGAACACCGTTTTTTTTTGCTAAAGTTCGTACCTTTCAATTCATCCATATAGAATCATAAACGTATTTTATATGGAATAGAAGCGAACGTTAACCAAAAAAGCGTCTCGTAACGCCCGTCCTTACGAGTTACAATGTAAGACACCGTCGGATTTGGATGTGCCGCACAATTGCTGTTATTAGCTGCGCTCTTAGCGAGTTGTCGAACGCTGCATTGGCCCCAAAGAGGGTACGTTGTAATCTATTTAAGGCAAATTACCTCCATGTCATAAGTTGGTACGTTAGTTGTTGCATTCGCGGCAAGAATAGTAATTAAAAGAGTCCCGAATGATGGCTCAATTATCGTAACGGAGCGCTTCCCGCGAGTCTGTCGGGAACGGTCACCGGTTCGTAACTCTTGTATCCTCGGTGCTTCCACGTCGATCTCGTCGTTTCGTATAAAGAAAAGCGTTTCTAATTAATTCCCCGGTTCATTCGTCGAAACCCGGAAGTGCGACCCTGTTTGAGAGAACTACCGGCGGCTGCCAGCGGTAATTGTCTCCGTTCGCTCGCGTTCTCTGTCCCTCGTTCACCTCTTCCGTAGCTGTTCAGCCGTTCGCGGACTCGGGGTGCGCTGCTAATTGAAATTCTCATCTAACTAGCTAAGAGCCATCGTACTATACATATATTCCAACGTCTCCTGCTGCTTCACAGTGGATAGGATCGAAAAGTTCATCAATTAAAGAAGACACTGCTACCGTCGATTGATCGATGAGTTTATCGATCAGCGATCGCTCTCGAACCTCTGATGTCATAACTTGTACGTTTAAGACGTCAAAAATGCGCGCTTATGCGAAACTTATATCGTCGAATATGTGGTATACGTATTTGACTGCTGTTGGGTCGCGGATAATTCACCGGAAGTCCATTAATTAACGTTCAAAATTAATTTAATTAAGCGTAAATGGTTACCCTAGCAGTGTCATTGAATTCGTGTTCACGTCCCGTTTCGCTTTTCTTTCGTGTATAAAGAAAAGTTTGTTGAAACAATTATTTACAATTAAACCAAAATAGGATTGTGCAATAAACGCTTTAATTGCTATTTTGGAATTACGAATAAAAAAAATTCTTAATCATTTGGACGTAAATTATTCAATTATATGGAGCGATCGTTCAGAACTTAAATTAATTAATTGAAAAATAGATCGAAGGATTTATTGATGAACAATTTTAAAGACAAATGTCCCAAAAATTACAATTCACCTGATAGAATCCGCAGAAGTATTGCGTGAAAAAAATAATTATATTCGGCAATCAGGGAAAGATTTCGATTGAAACGATTGTAGTGTACCACAGTCGATTTTGCATTATTAAGTAGATTGCATAATCAGAATAAAAACAGCTGAGTTGACGGCGCAATTCTTAGCTGCACAGTAGTAAATGTCGACTGTCTCGTTAAATCTGTGTATCTTTTTAACGGCTCGATGAACGACGACGAAATTCTTATGTCACAGACTGTGGGGGTTCAACTTTATACATCGAGAATTTTATGAATTTTTTTCATCCTTTTTTTTAATTGATTTTGATAATATGTTTTAAGTTATTCATCCCACAAATGCTCAAGCGGCCAATGCGCTGTAAATAGTGAAATTTTAATTTTTATAATTTATCGGTCCATCAGTTGTAATGACAAGTAATTTTTTTTATTCAATTAAAAAAATCCCCCAAGTAAAAGAAGAATCATATAACTTGTTAACAAGTTATGCGAATTACGCGCGGTCTTTAGCACGCGAGTTATAATCGAAATAATTACCTCATCGTTATTGTACTGCTATACGCTACGGACGATTTGTATATTGTCGAACAATCGCCTTATATAGTATCGCAAACATAATAATACAATTATCATTCACCTGTTGGTTCGACGTCGCAACTACCACCTTAATTAACCGAACGATTAATTAAAAATGAGAAACAATTTTCAACAGCTGCGATGTCCGAGTGGTTAAGGAGATGGACTTGAAATCCATTGGGTTTTACCCGCGCAGGTTCGAATCCTGTTCGCAGCGAACTTTTTTTTTTTTTCGATTCACATTTTTTCGCGCAATCAGCTGAACAAATACGATTGTTAATACGATACAGCGCTTGTGATAACGCGTATGACAATTTTGCCGAAATTTAACAAGATCTGCGATGTCCGAGTGGTTAAGGAGATGGATTTGAAATCGATTGGATTCTACCGGTATAGGTTCGAATCCTGTCCTCTACTTTTTATTTTTTGAAATTTTATCAAAATCGTAGATAAAACATATAATAAATTCTTGCGATAATCTCAAGGAATTATTTCGCATGTGTGGTCTTTACACCTCGATAAGTATGCTGATAGATGAATAAAAGAAAAGTGGCGCCTCTCCAGGTGTCGACACAGGCGTTCTCGTCAGTTTCCGCAAAAAAAGAAAAAAAAAAAAAAATTACTCGTCAATTTATACTGAAGCTTCGCGAAGACGCGTCGGCCTAAAAAGGACTATGCGAGCGGTGGTTTGTATAATTTTCATAAAAATTCCTAGCACCGCTCCCTCTCGCTTCAATTTTATAGCCTTTGGCTTTTCTTTACCTCGTCTTTGTGCCATTATACGTCCCGAGCTCACTCCCTGTCACTGTATATGTGTGTATATGTGTTGAGTCGCTCGTCTAGACGCGTAATTGAAGAAACAAAGAGGCTGAGCAATTATGCTCACAATTACGCGTTGGAGAGCACAGCGGTCGGGGCGTATGCGGAGGGGAAAAGTATGGCCGACTCTCGTCCTCCGCCTTCTTCTTTTCTTCTTCTCGCCACCTCCATTCAGAGGCTTTTTTTTATTAAATTATAACCGAGATAGTCATAAAGCTGTCTGGAAGCATCAAGCCAAAGACATGCTTTAGTAGCGTCGAAGAATAGCTCTGTAGTTTCGAAGAAGAACAAGACGAAGAAGAAGAATAAGAAGTAAGCGTGTCCGATGAAGATGGCTACCGGAAATGCCCTCCTGCGTTCCCAATAACGGCCACAGGTTCATGAAATTTACGAAAAAGGCTCATTACCAATGATATATTGCACTGGAAAAATGGATATTACGGAATGGCATATAGATATTTTGCATAGAAATAGGACTAATGATGCTATGCGTAACTATGAAATTGCACCATAGACAATAAAAGATGAAAAAATACCGATATATTTATTTCTCGAAAAATTACCGTTAAAATACAACATTTTGACGTAATTTTTTTTTTTTCGTAATTTTTTAATTCGAAAATACCGGTCACGAATTTTTTTCATAAATTTGCCGTGAAACAGGTAATGTACACCTGTATATACGAGAAAATGCCGCGCATCATATTTTTTTTTCATATTTAGCAGATGTCTTTCCGCAATATCGAGTTTTCTCAGTGCTTTCAACTTCGTTGTTGAACAGCGCGGAACGCAAGAGCGTTCCGACGCATTTCTCGCGAGAGTTAATACGATCCCTGTCCAACTCTACTATTCGCAAAGCTCATATTATTCGTCGCAAGTCACAATGCAAAATATTTTCACCGTCGAGATATACCCGGAGAATGCTGGCACGCGCGCGGTGCATCGACCGCACACGAGTTGTTCTGATTAGTCGTTGCCACGAGCCGGTGATCAATGAAACGGGAGATAGGCTCGTGAGGAGGGAGGGCGAGGCGAGAAGACGCAAAGGACTTGACTCCGTTGCTACGACGGCCGTGACGCGTTGCATGCGAAATTGATGAAAGTATGTTCGAGGCACAAATTCTTGGAGAGTTTGGAGACGGGTTAGCGTGGTGGATGGCGCGCGCTACGAGAATCAGCCACACGCGCGCATCTGCGCTCCGTTTCTGATCCACGAACGGGTCTCTCATGAGTTCTCTCGAGACGCTCGGCAGCTCGGAATCGCTCTTATTAATGAGCGGGACATTCCCGACGGGCTTTGAATCTCCGAATCGTTCCTCGCGCGCGAGTTCTCTCGCCTCGCCGCGCTACCGATATATGCTTCAAGACGCGATGTTCGTATCGAGGTGACCGAAGAATTTGTTGATACGCCACACTAAAACGATCTTCTGCATACATACACGTGCCGCAGCGCAAACGTACGCATACCCGAGCACCTTATGAGTTCAAACAATTTCTGTTCGATGCACAAACTCTTCGGCAACGACGATCGCCGCGCGAGAATTCGCGGGCAATTCGAAATTATCCGCACAGAATCCGCGAGGAATCGCATTGCCCGGATGAGTGCGCGCATTGCGAAGAATGAAATAAGAACATATGGCGAGCGATCGTATAATTTTGGTCACAATCTTAGCATTTTTTTCTCCGACGTACAGTAGACTTCCGGAAATATACACGCGGGGGGTAAGACGACATAGTCGGGTATTTGGAATTTTCTCGGACACCTTATCGATGATGCAAGAAAAAAATTGATCATAAAAAAACTTACATCTCGAAGTAAATAGAGAAAGTCTAAAGAGATTTACAGCAATACCGACGGCTTCGTCGTGTATTCTGTCGATGGATCTATGTTCATGAATTAATCAATGACTTTTCTTTATTTTATGGGATAACTCGTTTATATTGATGCGTTTATGTCACTGAGGAAGAGAAGTAGAGGTAAACGAAGTAACTGTAATCGATGCGATATGATAATGATAAAAAAAAAACAATTATCGATATGTTAGAAATCTGTAGGATCTACGAAACTCATTACGGGATTATTCAGGTTCGCTGGTGAGAGATTAAACAGAAAAAAAAGCAGTAAGCGACTCTCGGGAGGTACATCGACTCTTAATTTTCTTCGAACTATGCGAGAAAACCCTTCGCGATACTCCTTCGGCGAAGCAACACCGTTAAAGAAAGTTCATGAGGCTCTCGACAGCCCTTTTCCTCCATCTTTCCTCCATCCCTCGTCTCCCGACTTCTTCTTCGAAGCTGCAAGAGCCTTCGAACTTTCCGTAAACACGGGGCAGATAATTTTTAAACAAAGCACTAATTTCCCAACTTCATAATATCGTCGCACTCATTATAACTCTTCGTTGGCTTCTTGGGATAATAAATGATTATTACTTCGTGCGGAGGGCACGCGGTTGGGGAGGTTGAAAAGCTTCGGGAGATTCTAAAGGCTGCTGCCGGTGCTCTCGATGGTGGCGTATGCTACGGAACGAAGAAAATACGCGATGCAGGAGGGCCGCGACGGGTTAAAGATTCCTTTGATGTCCTCTCGCTTCGGTTGACTCAAGTCGAGCGACAAATTCTTCGATATTCACGCGATGAAAAGCTCTCTCGACGGAAGATTAAACTTGACGAGTCGCGCCGAAAGGACCGAATTCAAACGGCGATGAGAGTCTCAATATGATTAAACTCCTTTTTATGCTGATGCGCTCGCGAGAAGAGAAATCTCTGCTTTCATACGACCCTTGATGACAAACGATCTGGTAAATTCTTCAGGGTGGTAAAAATTCGAGAAAACCGCAAAGCGAACATCTATTATAGCATTCTTCAGATACTTCTTGTCGTTTTTCGTAACTTTACATAGAAATATAGGATTTCGTGTGAAAATCATCATAATTGATGAATTGACAATCTATTGACTTATTATTCAAAATTGAATGATTTTTTTCTCGAAAAACTATTTCTTCCGATGCGCAATATTTTGTATTGAAAATCTCAAAAAATAAAAAAAATAAAGATAACATCGAAATTCATAACTGAAAATCCGAATTATTAATGAACATAAAATTAGTTCTTTAAGCAGTTCCATTAGTTTCGCTTAGCTTACCAATTCCTAACAATTCTTAACCTATAAGCACAAATATGCACTCAACTATATCGTATTTTAAAAAAATAACATTATCATTGAAAATTATTACGAATATATTTTTCGCTCTGTTGATGCGTCGTTGGCTTGCGTTTGAATTCGTGTGACCGGTGCCTGAATAATTATCTATGCCAAGGCGGATAACGATCGCCTTAAACATCGCGAACACGGCAACTTGATTTCCGATGCGCGTCGAAGTAATTAAAGGCGCGTTGAACAAGGCGATCGCGGCGATGGCCGCAGTGGCCGGTCTGATTATCGGACCTCTTTGCCGCTGGTACTTTAATCTCCGCTCGATGCGGAGCACAATGCAACACACCGCCCCAGGGTCACACCCCAGCGAGTATTCGACACGCCGCTTTGCTGGTTTAAAGTCTTCTTCAAACGTTCCCCTCCCCCCTCCCCCTCCCCTCCTCCGGCTCTTCCGTACAAGTGTATGGAGTGCACGCTTGGCGCACAGGTATACACAATCGTAAGGAATAATAAAGTCTACACAGCCGAGGCTCATGGCAGCTTTACGGCTTCGTTTCTTACTCCTTTTGTATCTTCTCTCTTTCGCAAGAATCGCTCGGGTTCTCCTAGACATACAGCCTGAATGTTCACCCTCCGTCTTCGTCTTTCTACCGTTCCTTCTGCCCTTCTTTACGAGCTAATAAGATCTCACGCGCGCCGCATCCATCCTCTCTGCGTATAGCTCGCACGGATGCACCGACTTCTACTACCGCCCTCTTCTCTCTTCCCTCCACCATTCCCCGTCATAAGTCAGTACGGATCTAGGAAATCTCCTCCCGAGACTGCGATACAAATGGTCGTTCAAAAAAGTTGCCGCATCAAACTGTAGAGATGCAATTATCGAGTACGAGTTTTTACGAGTAATTTAGAGACGAGCCACGTACACCGATGCGAGTCGTCGGACGGGGAAAAAAGTTGACCAATCTTATTTGCGATATGTGCATACGATTGTTCAGGATATCTCGGCGAATCATCGTTGCATTCTGCTTTCGAGTTATGACGATCGCAGAAACAAACTTCCGGAAGATTTTTTTTCATTTCGCTCGATCATATTTTTCTGATTTATCTCGTTTCGTAACCTCAAATAATCGTCTTAAAAAGCGATAGATTTTTTTTTATCGGCTCCCGATGTGATGTCGGCGAAAACATTACGATATTAAGGACGCATTTAAGAGTTCATTTTGCTGCCGGAACGGAGTTAATGGTGGATGGTCTTTGGAACTTTGACGATCGCAGAAGCAAACTTCCGGAAGATTTTTTTCATTGGTACGCTCGATCATATTTTTCTGATTTATCTCGTTTCGTAACCTCAAATAATCGTCTAAAAAGCGATACATTTTTTTTTTAATCCGCTCCCGATGTGATGTGGACGAAAAGATTACGATATTAAGGACGCATTTAAGAGTTCATTTTGCTGCCGGAACGGAGTTAATGGTGGATGGTCTTTGGAACTTTGACGATCGCAGAAGCAAACTTCCGGAAGATTTTTTTTCATTGATACGCTCGATCATATTTTTCTGATTTATCTCGTTTCGTAACCTCAAATAATCGTCTAAAACGCGATAAATCAATTTTTTTAAACTGCTCCCGATGTGATGTCGACGAAAAGATTACGATATTAAGGACTCGAGATCGCGATGGTACTTTAGGGGATTGGTTGCTAATCGACGGACGCATTTAAGAGTTCATTTTGCTGCCGAAACGGAGTTAATGGTGGATGGTCTTTGGAAGATCGGGAAACAAGCGCAGAGTCCTCGAACCGCGTGTGTGGATTATAACACAATGGTATGCCGCTTAGATGGCTCTATATTAGCTTGCGACTAAGTTGGTTCGCCGTACGCACCACTCTGGAGAGCGGAACTTCGCGTGCCTCTATATTAACTCACTTTATGCTACTGTTACCAAGAAGATAGAGAAGCTCTCGCGACTCGGATGCTTATCGAATTAAGTCAAAGGTGCCTCCGGTGTGCGGCGGGTTGGCTCGATGCCTCCGCAAACTCTGTTGCGTTATATATCTTATACGCGTCCAAGTGCTGCGAGATATAATACCAGTATAGTGGTACACTGTAATACCGCGGCATCGTATATAGTATATATTCACAAGTGGTGAGACGCACGATATCCGCGCGCGTATAATAGCACGGAAATCTTGAAATCTCGCGAGTGCCGAGTTGTTTCACTGATGGATCGTACCGGTGTCGAGATTTAATGGGCGCTGATGGATAGACGAGAGGAACTCGGGACTGCATGCGATCTCTCTGTCTTTCCCGAGCGACGTTCGGACTCGCGGATAGCAGATTTATTGCGAATCGTATGCTCGGGTCATTGTACACCTCCTCTCTAACCAGACTTGCCGGCGATCTATCTATCGATCCTATAGATACCGCTGGCAGGTCGTTAATATTGTTACGCGCCGCGTGATTATTACTGTCATTAATGTATTGTTGGCATTGCCAGTTTAAAGTTCTAACCAAATAACGTACCGTGTGAACGGTTTAAACGTTGTGCCTCTTAACTCCTGTCGGCATGTGGTAAACGAGAGTATCGATGTATATCGATTAAGTACCTCGCAACGTTGCATGGGAAATATTTTTTTTTTAGTCCCGTACTGATGAAAAAACAACGAAAAAAATGTGAAAACAGCTTTACATTTATTTTTATTAAAAAAAAAAAAAAAATGAAACATTTGAAAAAAAGATAATTAACCACGTGATCCGAATTCGCGCAACGAGACAATCCTTTGGACGTTATTTATTAAAGAAATGTTTGATCGCCACTCGAAACACCGGAGGATCGCGACCTTCGATCTCACGGCAAGACCCGCTATAAGATACCTTATCCCGCGTTTGTCTACAGTCTAAAAGAACGCTTGACCGCCCCGAAGATGACCGGATAAGAAGATATAAATGGTTCCTCCGGTGGTTTCCGAGGGCAAATATAGACCACTGTCAACTTCGTTGTAGCGGCAGAGTATAGGGTTAAAAGAGAGGCGAGAACGCGAAAGCAGACTTAACCAGAGAAGCCTTAAGCGGCAAGTCGAGAATGGCACCGGTATGGAAATTGCGAATCGGGATCTCCGGTTTGCCAGCCGATCTTTTGCCTCTTTTTTCTTCATTATTTATCCACACTTGCGTCACGCTCTCGCGATCGAACTCCTTCACCTCACTCTTCTGTTCCCGAACGCTCATCTCTCAGCTATGTTAATTCACATACGTGTTACCGAAGGTGTAACTTCTGTTTATCTTCGAATCTAACCGATGTAACTTAACGAACGAAGTTGGACCACCTACGAGACAGCGGCTTGTCAATGCGACGTGTAGTGCATTTTTCTTTCGCCTCAATTTTGTTTCGTCTCGAATGGTTTTCGCTGATTGCGTACCATTTGCCAATTTGGCAAGTGCACCGAGACAACTCTGTTATTTGCGCGTCTGCGCACAAACGCATAACATTAAATGACTCCGCGAAACAACATTTTCCGCTCACTTAATTCTGAATAGTCGCTATGATTTGTGTTATGATGCAGAAGCAAAAATCAACGAATTCTCGGAGAGTTTGCGTGCAAAGTAGTCATCGACCTGCCGAGCGTCAAAAGAGTCATTGCACTCCGGCAGATCGTCATTCAAGCGGAACTCAAAAACACACGCAAGACTCTCCGAGACTTCGTTATGTCGACTACGACATCCAATATATCATCGAGTTTCTCTTGACGCGGTCAACGATTTGAGGAATTCGGCGCCAGGCGCGAAGTGATTAAACACAAAGTTGTCATCGTTCGTACCGCAAATGTCACAAGACGGAGTGAGAAAGAAGACTAAATATTTTACACACCGACGAGAGTTAGGATCAGTGGCACGCGACACTCCGAGTTAATGACTTCTGTGACGCTGTGATCGCGCGCGCGCGTTATACGTTGTCATATGTAAAAAGTAGTTAAATGATAACTGAGGAAAAAACTAAAATGTCGGATTTTTTTATTTGTTCAAAATTGGAACCGCCATCAAGAATTCATGAAAAAAAACAATATTACAGCCATTAATAATGATAATATAAAAAAATTAATAAAATTTGCTTAATTTTTTTTTATCGCATTACCATCTGTCGGTAATATTTCGATCGCAGCGTATACCGAAAACTAATGGTAGAATGGTAAGCATTTGGGCGTTAGAATTATAATATTGGGAAATAATTCAGATTCACCGTTTTGGGTGTCGAAAGATAATCGATTCTCGAATAATCGATATTGGTGATCATCGAAGTTTCTTGACGAGTGACAAAAAATATATAAGCCGTTTCTCGCTTTCGACGAACCTATAAAAAAAAAAGGGGAGGGGGTGTCATATACTCGTACTCCGGGAGAATTCTCCAGTACGCCGATTAATGTCGATTCCTCGTTGTATAAATTATCGTTCGAATGATTCGTAAGTTTACTCCTCGGAGCTCGATAACTTATACTTTCTGGTCCGGTCGATCGCGAGTGTATAGCCTACACGTTCAGCGTTGCTCCGTCACTGTCATGATAAAAAGTGTAGGATCCCGTGGATCCGTAGTGTTTTCCATCTTAACCGGGAGTACCCGTTACGTTCACCAGTTTCTTCGTGGTAAATCGATCAAACGACGTATAGAGAACGAACGTGGAATACGTGATTATTCGCGTACACGTCGTCCGATCGAGTTACGAGACTAATGGTCGAACCATAAACACCGTTGATTCTTTCGATTCTACGGAGACGCGCAGCTGCACGACTGCATCAACTTTCTCGCCTCTACAGCCACGTATTAACGAACACGCGCTTCTTCTTCATCACCATCATCATCATCGCGATCGTCATCGTCATTTTTACCCTTTTTTCTTCCCCTTTCGCAACCACAAACGGCAACACGCCTTTCGCTTTCATTTCCGTCGACGTGATTTTACGAGCTTTGTACCTCCGCCTATATAGCACTTCATTAATTATGCGCAAGCGAACTTGAAACATAAGCACAAAGATCGCGTTTTAGACTCTGTGAGATATTCACGAACGGGGTGCATGGACTCGAATACGAGTAGATCACTCGTATCGTCTTCAGAGACCAGTCAGGAGTCCACTCGAGTGAAAACAATGTCGTCCCAAGCCATTTCGAGTATTTTATGAACCCCGATAAAGCTTCCGACGGTTGGTAACTATAGCGCATGCGCGCAGTTAAGGTATATAAAGTCCCGAGATTCAGCCCCCAACGATTGCAAATTTACCGAGAGAAACAATCCGACCTCTGGCTTCAGGCCAAACCGTCACGGTTTATTATAGTTTTGTTATGACAGCGAGCCGTTACGGTAAATTAATGTCGAAACAAATGTATCTACCCCTCTCGGACTTAACTACGCTTTATTCATGTATGTAGCGACCGTGTGCGGCGCTTGTGTGAGCGTAGAACTCGGCGAATGTACCCCTCTAATTGAATCGGTAAACATCGTAAGTTAGAGGATAAGTAACCGCGTCATCGTAAATCACTTGGAGGAGAGGCTGTGCAGCCTCTCCGAGACGTTCAACATGATTCCGAATGGTGAGAATAACCCTAACGCTAGGGCTGCCGGGGAGATCTCTAGTCTGGAGGTTACAAAATATAAGCATCAGTCCCGTGGGATGAAGAAAAGAAAAAGCGAAGCAAACGATTGTGTTAGACTCTCGGAATATTGGATAATCTTTCGGGGAAATCATTCCCCTCGGGGGCTTCGAAAATCTTCGGAGCAATTTGAAATTTTCATGGTACTCGAAAAATTCGGAGGAGGAAACTAATAACGAGGCGCTTGACCGGTCAAAAAAAAATTGTATTTCGTTGATTTTTACGATTTTTTTAGCCCTCAAGGTGCAGACGAACGTATAGCGAAATTCGATGATTTAATATTTTCGAAAAAAAAAAAATGAAAAAAAAATAAAAAAAAGGGATCATGAACATTAAAAAAAAAGTACATTGCGTTGATTTTTACGAATTTTTGAGCCCTCGAGGGGCAGACGAACTCGTATAGAGAAATTCGATGATTTAACATTTACGAACAAAAAAAATAAAAAATCTTTAAATTTTTAAAAAAGGGATCATGAAAATAAAAAAAAAAAGGATAGATTTTTTTTTTTCGGCGATTGTCTGAAATACGTTCGTAATTCATTCCCTTGCGCGTGTCTATTCGACGATATCGTCGAGCATATTGCATTCGCGTGCATTAAGAGACCGACCGATGGTCAAGTTGTTCGATATTTTATATACAATACACGAAGTAGTTACTGATGAACATTCGGCCAGCTTTCGAATGGGGACAGCCGGCGATGGCCAAATAATCCCGCCGTCAACAGTCCGCAGAAAGCCACGAGGTCCGCGCGATAACCCAGTTAGAAGGCTCGCATGGCCGATCGCGAGTTTCTTCGTTTCTTGTTACATCGTTCGGGAGAACACGAGGGCGGCAGCTGGTCGACGTTGCGACAAATCATACTAACCTGACAGCGGGGTGTCCTCGCTCGATGCTACTGTCCACTAAATATATATAATACCTACTTAACCGTAACAGACATTGGTCTTCGCAAAGGCAATATCGCAAAGTCGCGTTTGCAGCGAATGTAAATTTTTTTTTTTTTTTTTTTTTTTTTTTTTTTTTTTCGCTTATAGCAAAAGTATAAATCGTTGGGGAAACTTTAGAAGAGTCGAGGATGCGGTTATAAGTGAGGAAAGTGGCGAGAAAAGACGGTGGATAATTGCCACGAGTCGGGGTTTCGCTTACCGCGGTAACTGCTATATGAAAGCAAAGCTATGGCATGTGTACACATAGCCGTGAAGCGGGCAGCAAAACTCGCCGGTCGAACACTCGGTATTCCAGTAATGGAGGCTTATCTTTGGCTACCGCAGAAACTTCACAGAGACCAGGAGAACGCGGCGCGCATACGGGGTAACGCAGCCCGTAGCTTTCGTCTAACTTGCAACCTGCGATTCTCTATCCCGGCGTTATTAATTCGCCACTTACTTGTGCATACTTTGCTACTTCTTCCACCCGAGATAGCACGAGCGTGCAGTCGTATCGGGACTTACGTTTCTTTATCTATAGCATACTGCAATATATTCGAATTGCGGTGTCGCAATAGCATTTTTTTGATTTTTTTTTCTTTTTTTTTTCATTATTCTTCGTTCAACGATTTTCAATATTGTACTTTAACAGTCTACGCGACTTACATTGCGAACAAAGTTTTGCTAATTTTTCAACTCGATTAATCTTTATTCCGCAGTTTTCTGCAGATATGATTTCGATTAATCATCGCGATAAAATGTTTCGTGCTGTTGCGCATTTAATGAAAATAGGATAATTACTTACTAAAGAATAAATGTTATTATTATTAATTTCAAGGATAATTCAGAATTGGGTTAAGATATTGTGACTATTTTACGATTAATATTTAATGTGAACTATCGATAGATTATTTTTATCAATCGAATTATTACGAAATTTGAAAAATATGAGACGTATGCCGGCGAACGAGCGACACGAGACGTTAAATGCTTATTTTTCGTGTCTATTCGAGTCAATCGCGATGTTTTTTTAATGCGAAACGTAACATTTAAAAGGGTCAGACATTTCTGTAGTGACCAGAGGGCAGCAAAGGGAATGGTACTTTTGTTGGTTCCCTGCGGAGGAACTACGCATGGACAGCGAGGACAGCTGACGTATCAAAGAGACGCCGACATACCCCGACGAGAGTTGCCCCTCGTCGTCTTTGCCTCGTCTCGATCCGCCCACGAGATATCCGACCAATATAATTTCTAATTGATCCGAAGAGCATCAAAACTCTCTTTCCGTCTATTCCATCACTCGACTGTCTCGACAATGGCAAATCGAAGAAACGATACGAAAAAAAAAAAAAAAAAAAAAATTGAAAAGTCGCTATGTGCGATCATCGGACAGAATGCACGCGGAAAGAATGCGTGAGGACATCGAAAGCTCCCGGAAATCTCACGGTAGATACTATTCTATTGCTGCGTCGTCGATTGTCGATCGAGAAACAAAGGAAGACGGTGAATGGTCTTGAGAAAAATGGAGTAAAAAAGTGGAGAGAAGGTAATAAAATGAAAAAAAAAAAAAAAAAAAGAGTGAATCAGGAACCCGGAAACACAGGAGTCCTTCGACATGCTTGGCACCCTATGGTCTACTAGCCTTCGAGCGCCACACAGTAGCCTCGATCGGCCGACTCTATCGTCGGATCTTCGACGCATTTTCAAGTTATTCCGAAGACTCGAGTCGACTTCGCTACCTCCTCTCTCTCTCTCTCTCTCTCTCTCTGTCTTTCTCTACATCTCTGTGACAATCGAAGCAACGGCTACAGTGAGAAAGGAGGAAGCTGAACACACAACGAGGCTGCGGAAAAAAAATTGAACGATCGCAAACGCCTGCGGGAGAACAAGGCAATCGTTCGGAATTGCAAATCGCGACCAGATGGACGCATCCGGGGTCCTCCCGTGTGCCCGCGCGCCGGTAGCCCAACGAGGGTTGCAGCATTTCGAACTGAACGACGTCACTTACCGCCACGCGTTTCGACGAATAATATTTGGGTTACGAGAGTACATAGCGCATTCGGGCGGTAACTCGAAATAAAATTGCGGCAAATTATATCAAATTTAATGCAACGTTAATGAAATGTATCGAGAAAATGTCGATAATCTGTTTGTGTGAAAATCGCGTAACGTATATCACGGAAAACGATTCTTCTTAATATTGACATCGCGATATATTTGGCGCGAAAATGTCGCATTATCAATTCCCGTAGAAATAAATTATATTTCAGACTATCTAACAAATATATATATATAGAATATATATGTCAAAAAAATGATTATACATAAATTAAATATATAAAAAGTAATAATAATAATGATATATATTTATATAAAAAGATATATGAATGATATATCTTGTGGCGAAAATTTCTATATGTCAATTCATTTCCATGGGGGCGACGCGAAATATTTCCCCGTGAAACTTCGAATATTGTTGCATCCCTGTTATTCCAGGAAAAAATTCGAGGTACCAAAACTCCCATAAAACTTCGCTGACGTTAACCGCATTGACGACACTGTTTTTTTTTTTTCGCTATCGTGTTTTAATTTTACACGTGTCCCCGCGATATAAAATGCGACGAGAATCACTCTCGAAATTCCTCATCGAAGTGTCGGGTTTTATACCGATTGCGTAATGCCACGCAGCCGAATGACGAGAAGAAAAGTGTACGTTCGCGAAATACAATAAATGACTGTGCAAAGTAGAGTGCTGCTTGCGTATAATGTTCACCTCGGGGTACAAGCAAAGATGGGGATCATCCGCGCGGCGTTGTAATTGAATTGCAGATTTCGGTTGAGTCGGCATCGTAAGCCGCGCGATCGGGGAGGACAGATGGACACGTAGCCTGTTCTCCCGCTACACTTTCATCGAACTCTTTTCGTCGTCGGGCAAACGAGCGAGTTGTGTCGGTCGTGTCGGACGAAACGGCGACGAAGAGTCCGAGACTCGGCAAAAACCTGTGGCGAGGAAGACGACTGGAGGAGTGTCTCTCTCTCTCGTAGCTATACGATATCTTAAGGTCGCTCTCCGTATATCCACACACGATCGTCGCACGGGTAACAAAAAGGGAATGGAATAAAAAGCGAAATGAAAGCAAGGTTTTCCGTATTCATCGACTTCCGTTGTCTAGAAGGAGAGTAAGTACCCTCCTTGCGGACGCGAATCTTGATCGGTAACTTTGACGATATACATATAAACGACCGCACCTTTTATTTAACCGGTGACAATGTTGACGCACCGCGTGCGCCGAACTGTCGGGAATGCAAGAAGACTTCGTGGCGTAGAATATAAGTCAACGTCACCGCGAAAAGAGTCCGAAAGCGTTGACAGGAGAGACTCGCCGACTATCGGTACGCAAAAGCTAATAAGGACAGTCTTCGGCGGGTATTTTCTTTATCTTCATCCATTTACGCGTATATATCAATCACTTCGACGAGTTTAAAATAAAAATTAATTGTATAGGATATTCCACGTTTTTTTTTTTTTTTGTTACCGCGATCACGTGACCGCGAAAAAAATAATAGAAGGCAAATGAGCGAAAAAAAAAAAATGAAATTTTTCAAAATTATATATCGGTTCGAATTTACCGGATTTAGTGGAGTTACGAGGGCGTAGTGTCGATGACAAAGTGCAAGCTTCGCGGTATACACGCATACGTGCCTCTGTCACCGAGTGATCTATCGTCCAACACGTGTTCCCAATCTTTGTCGTAGGGTTGCGTTCGAGAAAATTCGAACGGGTGATGAAGCGAACTCTATGAGCGGTTTTAGTCGAGGAAAAGATTCGAGAGGCAATTGCGTGCCTAACACTCTCGTTTCGACGCGGTTTTTATTTTTAGCTCCTGATGACCGTAATAATAATCAATAAACATCGAGAATGCAAGTGGTTGATCAATAAATATAGTAAAAAAAAAAAAAAAATGTATGGGTGTCACATATCGATGTAATGTGGAACGGAGTGAAAGGGCTCGTGCGCAAATGAATAAAAGAATACGGGAGTTGCGGTGGAATAATAATTTTAGATATATAAAACGAGACGAAAGGAGAGTCGCGAGGGAAGCGAGATTTTTCAATGGGCACACCGACGGCACGCATCGGCTCCCGTAAGATCGATTGTATAAACATAAGAGAAGGAGATCGTTGCAACTGGCGTACAGAGTGGTGTGTGCGTTCGCTTAGGAATGCGCGCTCGGCGAGTTGCGCGGGATATATATTTCGTAGCGGGTAAGTTTCGCGAGAAAACGAGGCGACGAGAGAGTTGAAAATTTATTCCGGCGCGATGCCGGGGAAACAACAAATTACATTGGCCGAGTAGTCGATCTTTCCTAATACGCTGCCCGCCGGGAATGCTAAATGTATATACGACGCTTTATCGACTGCGCAGCTGGACGAAACGCAGGTATATACATAACAAACACGCTGCGCTAAAAGTCGCTGCACGCGGCAACAAGTTAGATGGATCGATTAGCGATATCGACGACACTAATACCGTTCTCGCGGCGACGCAAATGGTTTAACTGTTCCGACAACTCTACTTGAGAATTGTAATGAATTAACCAATAATAGGAGTGTCAGATGTTTGATCTGTTTATGCAGCGGACAATGTGTGTCGACTTCATTGAAATAGATTTTCGAAAAATATATATTTTTTTACGTGTTTTATAGTTCGGAGTAAAATCGAGTATAAAATTTCTTCTTTTTTCATATTTATGTTAACAACCGATTTTATTCGAGAAATTAAAAAATCATTTTTAAATGAGTCTATTTTTCGAGATTTTAGATTTTAGGTTTTGCGAATATTTTTATAAACCGAAATAATCATCAAATTAATTTTTTTCAACACGAATAAATTGTATATCGGAAAATAAAAAAATTATTTCATGCAACCAGTAATCGAGTGATTATTCAGAAATTTAAAGGCGTTCGAGAGTTTCATCCCCACGATCCTCGAGTTCAACTTGTGTGGTCGGGACTATTATCGTATTTTTTTTTTTTTTTAATAAGTATTTCTTCTCGCGAATGTCGGGGAACAGATAGCCGAACAGCGGTTTGAGGAATTATTGTAACTGAAAAGTGAAATACGCGAACGAATATAGCTGTAACGAGGGTGGCAAAGAGGGGAGCGAGCATAGCTACGCGAGAGGGACACACGTGTTAAACGTGGTGTAATATCGACGTGCCTCGGGGTAGTCGCGCATGCGTATTTTTATATACCAACGGGTATATATTCCTCGTGAATGTCTCGTCTCGTTGTCGTACTCGTCGAGTAAAGAAAGAGGTTTCTCTCGTTTCTCCTCGCGGTTCACTGTTGAAAATTTTGCTTCGCCCCGCGCGCGACGACGGGGCGGAGGGAAGGCGCGCGTGTACGCACCACAGCAACCTCGAAGCCCGAAGTCTCGACGGGGCGAACGACGTCGCGGGGTCTTCTAATTTATGTAGGAACCTAGGAAACCCAAGTGAGAAACCCGAAGGCCCAACATGTGACGGCGAGCAAAAGAAAGAAATGAAAGAAAAAAAAAAAAAAAAAAAAAAAAAAAACGACCGACGGGGTTACGCTCTCCACCACATAGTCCACGCACTCGGGGAGCAGAGATCTCTCGTTATAATTTATACGCTAAACGCCTTCTATCCGCGCTAAGAGTTGCCTCTGCTTTTTATAGTATACATATATACACTCTTCGAAGGCTGTGTGCGCGATGCGCGTAAGTCTTTTCTAATTCTCGAGAAAGACAGTCACGTGGCAACGCAGACACAACAATCCTTCACAAAAAAAAAGAATTACGGATCTAATGAATCATATTTGACGTTAATTTACGATAAGCGATCCATAAAAGTGACGAGATAATCCGGTTCTACGCGATCATAGGACGAGGCAAATTATGCAGTAAATTAATTTTTTATTCTGTCATTATTTTTTTTTTCGGAAAAATTCATCCAGATATTTATTGCCTGCCTGCCTTTGTTATTATTATTAATTTTTTTTCGTCATCGAAATAACATTTCGTGATAAAAGCTCTCGAATCGTTGAACTAAAAATTATTATAAAATTTAATTAATAGAATTGAAAAATTTAAAAAAAAGTTTTATTCGGCGTCTTTTCTCACAGAATGGACTGTTTTATTCCCGTTGTTATGGTAAATTGGCGAAAGGGTTTAGATATTCAAACTCGAGGCTACGCCGAGGTCTCCGCAGGCTTTCGGTGAGCGCGGAGAGAGAGATATATAGAGTGGATCGCCTAGTCGTGACAGTTTATTTATTTTTTTTTCACGAAATAGAATGAGAGGAAAAAGATAGAAATACCGATGGTTCGCGGTCGAAGAACGTGGGAGAAGTGGGAAATGGGAATAAGAGTTAGAGAACGAAGGAACGAACGACGAAGAAGCACAGCGAAGAGAAGAGAATATCCCCGCGCGCACGGTTACCGTAGGGAGATCCCGACAGCACGATAACCCGGAGGACACATCGCCACCTCGACGCGACGATCGTAAAACTTGGTCAGGTAAACGCTCGTGCGAGTGCGGTTCGTTTGAGGAAAGGAAGAGGAAGATGACCAAATGAAAAAAAAAAAAAAAAAAACGAAAAAAAACGAACAGAAAGAGAAGAATTAACAGAAGACGAAGGGGGGAAATGGGGGCTGAATTTCGGTGTTTCTCGAACTTGGAAAGTGAGAACCGACCGGGAGCTCGTTTCATCGACTAGGCATTATAGTTAGGACAACTTACAATCTATCTCACTATCTATCGAACCCTCTCTCGCTTCGAACTTTCATTCCTGTTCTTCCATCGATTCCGTTCGAGAACCTTTCTCGGTTCTCGGAGCCTTCGGTCGATAGAGCTGATCTTTCACGCTGCGCTTCGAACAACAGCCGAAAGTAATCAGCTTCCTTCTTTCCTCGACGAAACGCATTATTTTCTCGTGATTTTTTTTTTTTCGTGTTTTTTTTTTTTTTTTTTTTTTTTTAAGGTATATTAGAGTCTCTATCGAAAAAAAACGAGGGTGCACACGCGTAACGTACGTGTTACTCCGGGGTGGTCTCGGCCGGGACATCGGTTCATTAATCGGTAAAGATACCACGGGCGCTGGATACCCGCGGTGAAAAAATGCGCTTTACGAGGCTGACGAGTTTCTGCGCGACCAGAAAACCACCGGAGAGATAGAAAGCTTCAGAAGTCCAAAGGACGAAGATAGCGCGCGAGGATATTAGGGTTTTTTTATCACATTTTTCTTTTTTACATTGTTGCGAACGTCTGTCATGGGGTGTTATTAATTCTCTTCGAATGGGAGAAGGAAATTGAGAGAATATGACGATCGATTGATCAATTCCGCGATGTTTATTTCCTTCGGCTCGAAGTTTAGCGAGAACTCCGCGAAGTGCTGGGAAAACGCAATATGCCGCGAGACCGGAACCGCGCCTTCGTAACTGAGCGTTAAACTTTTTTTTTCTTTATTCCACGGTATCCCCTTTCCACAGCTGCTGTATACCGCTTGTACTTTAAGGGAAACTTGCCGCGAGCCAAACGTATCGCTCAAACCCGAGTTCAACTAAATGCGTACTAAAGTATCTTAACACTTGTCGATAATTACGAAAGTGAACGCGCAAATCTTGGAAGTGTCGATGTGAAAAACATATTTGATCGATTCTGCGAATGCGATGGACACTTAACGGTGATTCACGTAACAGTGGGATCGATGTTTCGAGATTTGGAGTTCGCGTTACCGCCGCCGCATCGACCTAATCCTCCCGATTCAAAAACAAAACTTTCATTTGCGTTTTCTGTGCAATTCATGGAGACATAAGTCAATCGAAATACTATGCAACTATCTTACGAAAAAAAAAATTCTCATTTCTTCGATCTTTCAAGTTATTCTATGGTGACGTTTTATTAACCTTTATTAATGAACTATTATCGTATTTTTATCCGAAAAATCTACGATATCAATCTCTTCCACATACTTCTGATTCCAATATAACGTGTTAACAACTGTCGTGATTAAGGATTTCATGAAAAACTTGATTAGTCGACACTCGTCATTGGTAATCGCGGACTCCCCAACGAAAGAAACAAAATCATACAGGTAACGACCTACAGATCATAGTCCGGAGAAAAAAGAAACTAAACTTTCCCGATCCCGGAAGGAAAGAAGCGAACAGATCGTCAAGCGTCGCTGCGACGCAGCTGAGGCTTAGGAGAGCTAAGTACTCGTATTAGTTATATGAGTAACGCGAATCGGTTACTCGATCGCACGGGAAAAGAGAGACCGGTGACGCGTGTACTCGGTAGAGACGAAGAAGCGGACTCTCGGCGATGAGATACAAGAGTGCTAATGAAGGATAGCTGGCTAACTGATGTTTTTCTCGTCATTCGCCTCGTCGCTTGATGTTGGCATGTGTAGCGCACACATGCATGGGTCGCAACCCACCAGAGACAGAGCGAGAGAAGCACAAGAGGCCAACGACAACGAGAGGATACGGTGCGCATGGCAGTAGCTGTTGCACCTGTCCTCTCCCTATCCTGGCCTCTGGTGTCTACGTCACGCCACTTCGCGTGCAACATTTTATTTTTCTTTACCCTCCTGAACGCTCGCGTCGTATTATATACATAGGCGAAGAGTGTCGAGCCGTTTCCCGCTATACTTCATCACCGTATCTGCATTTATGCCTTTGCAGAGCTATAAATGAAGTACGCCTACTTGGACTGATGTCTATTCGCGGCTTGATATAGGCAACCGTTGCAGACAAGTTCAACACTTTAGTTCGCGCTGCAGTGCACTGTTGCTGCACTTGTTTCCTTGCCAAGCTATAAATGAAGTATACCTAATTGGACCAATGCGTATTCGTATGCATGACACGACTGCGCATCGACGCGCCTCTTCTAGCAGTTGTTTCCTAAGTTAGCCGGCGCGGCACCTATCCTTTCCCGATGAAGATTAATTCGACGCGCATGGAGATAATTAATGAAAATATTCTCCGGCAGAAATTCTGAAGCGCCACTCCAGAATCTGATGTATGCTTCGCAAATTTTTATTAGGGATGATTTACCCAAAATTTTCAATGAATTTTCCGAGTTGCTTCGCTTCGATTAATCGATATATCCGCGTTGGTTCTCCAAAGCGCATGGCATGGATTTCGAGAAACGAAAGTTACGTCTTTTCGTTTCAAAAGGACGAGAAGGGATTGTGAGAAATGTGGGGGAGGAAAAGAGAAACGAGTGCTGTGAAATTTAAGGACGAAAGAAGAGACTGAAAACGGTTTTTATGACTTTATTGCATCGACGATCTTGCGGGGAGTTTGGAACGAAATTTTGTTACTCTTCGTCGAGAGCGCGATAACCAATGCGACGACGGAAAACTGTACGAGATCCACAGTCGAGGAGTTCGAAGAGATCTTTTTTGTTCGCTTCCCTTCTTTTGAGTTTTTTTGAGGCATTTTTTTTTTTTTTTTTTTTTTTTTTTACGCGAGAAGGAAGCTATTGCCGGATGATGCAGAGAGGCACGTTAGGCTTTTGGTTTTCAGCGTTGACAGATCTCGGTTTCGGTCCGCGAGAGGAACGTTCGATGTTCTGACTTTCTGTGGGTTGGCATCGCGAGGCGCAGTTCCTTGCTTTTGCTCTCGCGATTTCTCTCTCGTTTTATCTCGCTCTTGCGCAGCGTATATTCTTCTTTTATTTAGTCGGTTCTCCCTTCGCTCGGTGCCTGCCGCAACGGCACGAGTTCCCGTAGGAGAGAGAGTGAGTTCTGTCGACACCGATCGGCAAGACAAGACATTCGTCACGTGTCACGAGACGTGAAGACGAAAAAAAATTGAAGCCTCGCCTTGCGCGCGCGTTAATCGAGCTCTCTTTATCTCTTTCCTTCGCTCCACCCCTCGGAACTTGTTTTGCACACGTGGAGAAGGAACGTCTGCGACAACTTTTCGTTAATTTTTTTTTTTTTATTATTATTTTTTTCCCTCGTTGGAGATGAAAGTAACATTTTGGCTCTTCTATTACCTATTTTTCGATCAACACTTTGATTGATAGATCGATTAATTTACGTTGCTGATGTATCTCTCCCGCTGCCCATTACTCCTGTCCTCACCGCGCTATCTCGTTAACCGAAGAATTTAATCGATTTAACGATTTTTCACGGTGCCAAACCGTCGCGGGAATCCTCTCTGTGTTTCGCGAAACAGAAGAAAGATCGTGAGAGTTCACGAACGCGCGCGCGAACGGGGATGCAGAAACGACGGCGGCATCCCCGCATCGCCCCGAGCGGTAAGAGAGCGGCCAGCAGCAGCCAGCAGCAACAGCAACATCAGCAGCAACGGCAGGATCGCCGCGCGACACGAGTTTACTTTTATTTAAACGTTCCTTCCTTTTATTTAGGGTCTGACCCAACGAGCCGCGCCTCGGATCTCGCTTTGGCCTCTTTGCCAGCCGCCTCCTCTGCGCCTGACCGGTGTCTCCGGACGATCGTCCTCCCGCGGCTCTCTACCGGCCCTCGGAATTAATAGCCGAGCGTATTCCGCGGCCCGTACCCGGTGTCCACTCTCCGGAATACACGAACGAACGAACGAACGTGTATTTGTATCGAGTGAGTCGTGTTCGAGAAAATCCGTACAGTGATTGGCGCTTTAAGAGAATTCTGTACTTAACCCTTTTTTTTTCGATTTCATCCCAACATTATCGCAGTTGCAATATTCCGATCGAACGCAAATGAAAAAGTAAATTAATGTTGTAAAAGTTTCGATCAAATTAGTATTAATTAAAAGAAAAACTCCGATCCATATTTCGCAACGTGACATCGATAATCGATCATTTTTTCGGTTTTATCAACGCGATAATTTAAAGACGAAAAGTGGTTTTCGAGGAATTCGGGAAATGTGCCAAAAGAATTTTACCTAAAATTCGATACTATTGCAGGTTAAAAATTCTAAAAATTTGAGAAATTTAAAGGCATTTAAAAAAATTCTAAAAAAAACACGGAAACACGAAAAAAAAAAATTCACAACAGAATATAAACGATTAATAAAAAAAAAATGGCGGATGTTATAACGGCATTTTAACGTTTAATTAATAAAAATCATTCGAGGAAAAAGTTGCATAACTCTAATACCGCGTAGAATGGCTAATTGTTGCCATGTGGCCAATAGCCGTAACGTTTGCAATAAAGTTGTACAATTATCGGCACAGCCTGAGAATCTCATATAGATGCTCTCTACACGCATACGTATAAACCGTATAGCGTGTGAGGGACACTCGGAAACACGAGGATGCGGCGAACGTTAAAAAGTCGCGGCTCGCGCGAGACAGAGAGCGAGAGGACTCGGGACGATCAACCCGTTTTCTCACGGCAAGATAGCCGCCTCTCTCCGTGGACCGGCAGCGAGCAGGAGCAGCGCAAACCCAAGAGGATGAGAGAAATAACCGAGAGTATCCTTTCCTAACGAAAGTTTCTGCGCGCGGGTGCTTTATTGCTCCTGGCCTGTCTCCCCGGGTCTTTCATTCGCGCAGTCCGTTTATACGTGTGTATAAGCAACGATACGAACCCGAAGAACGTTGCGAAGAGGTTGGAAGTTTATGTACACACGAGTAGACGAAATTAATTAAAAATCGCGTTATTAATTAGCTTTAACGTAAGGCGATTAATTCGCGACACTCGTTTAAACATGGGAAAGAAAAAAAAAAAATAAAAAAAAAGGAAAAAATTCGTTATGCATTTCGTAAATATCACCCAGCTGACGCCGCGAGAAGCGTAATTTTTTTTTTTTTTTTTTCTCGCGTGTGTATACAGATATATCTGTGTATCTATAATCGGCATCGAGTTTATAGTATTTATAGTAATAGTTCGCGGGTTGCAAATTGTACATAATCGGTATTATATACGATACTAGAAGTGTAATTAATTCGTAAAGCGGTGGAGAACGATTGTACAAAACGTTTTCGCGAGATATCGATCATACGGGGGATTCCCCGTATGTGCGCGCGCGCGAGAGGGTTTATATTCCTTTTCACGGACAAGGCAAACGTGTGTAGTAAATTATTATCGCTCCTGAAGAATGTTGATTCGCGTAAAGGAGGCAGAAAGATAGAGCACGAGAGATCGATTATTCGCGTGCTTCGCGAAGCTTATAAACGCATATATAGGTATATAAAATACCTCGAGAACTGGAATTTCGGATTTATTCACAGATATATAATCAAAACTCGGTGTTGCACACTTCCTTTGCGAAATTTTGCACGATTATTCGTTACAGGGACACGAAAAATCGATTATCACTGAAATTAATATCGATCTTTTTTTTTTTTTTTTCGAAATTTACATCTCTGTAAATCGATCGTCAAAAGATCGATAAGTTTTTCGATGTTTCTTATTTTTTCGATTTTCGGGATTAAAAATTCCACAAAGTTTTCCCATTTCTCTCGAAAACTCGGGTAAAGCATCGTTGAGTACATTCACGAGAGCGTTTAAGAGCTCCAGGCGTTTAGAACTCAATAGCCCAGTGGTTTCCGAGAGCTACAGATCGGGAAGTTGCGCAGTGCGCTCGACTGTACGCGTTGAAGTCGCGGCGAGTGTCAGGAAGCTAATGGTGCACCGCATGACACGAACGAGCGAGGCGTCGTAAGACACGACGCGAGCGAAACAAGAGTAACAAGTGTAAAAAAAGAAAAGGTTCGAACGCGAAAGTGGGTAGAAGAGAAGAACGCGCAGCGAGGACACCGGTGTAAAACGGTACAAAACGGCGCTCGACACACCGTGGCAAGCGATGCTTCGAGCGCACGGATCGTTGCACCACGCAAGCAGATTGTAGCCTGTCGTTACAGCGCGGTGGTAACAGACCCAGCGGGGCACGCCTGACCTCACGCCAGACGTATTAAAATGACGAGAGGAGAAGAAATTCGGAAGGAAGAAAGAAGAAGACGACTCCCTAAGCGGGAAGGCCGCTGCGCGCTCATGAGCGCTCGTAACAACGACGAGTCTCTTCACTGCCCCCGCGCGTTAACAAACGAAACGTCACCGGCTACCAAAAACTATTTTCAGTATATAACGTTCGAAGTTTGGAATTCACCGCGGGTGCGTGTTGTGTCCAAATGTTCGGTCTTAAGAACAGAGAGAATTTTCGTCGACTCTGTGACAATGTCAGGCCGCTGCGTTGTCCAACGTAAATCGGAAAAATCTTTCGCTCAGCAAACCCTCCCGAGAAATTTAGTGTTTCTGTTTGTAAACACATTAGTGAGGGAATCGAATTTCCTGACAACGAAGATTAACGGCTATTTTAACGTGAGTTATATTGTATCTTCGGCTCTTTCCTCAAATGCATTCGGTAATAAATTGTCGATTAGATGAAATAAAGGATTGTCGCCGTTGTTCTGTTTTGTAGTCAATATCGAACTTTTCTTCGTTTATTCATGTGCTGTTTTTCTATATTTTACCAAATATTAATATTTTTTTAATAATTAATCCAATTTTTATATTATCAGAAAAAATCATTTTTTAATCATTAAAAACGCATTATTCCCTAAAGCAGAAGGTTTAAAAAAATTTGAGAAAGAATCCCTAAATGATTTTTTTTTTTTTTAGGATTAACACCCCGAAGATCTCATTAAAGTTTAACATCGATTCATCCAATCGTTTAGAAGATACAAAGATATGTTTGCATTGAGCGTTAAAGGGTTAGAAATTACGAGCCGTCGCTTCTGTTTGTTTAGGACGAAGGGGCCTCGAGAGGGAGAAAGGAGGACAAAGTGGTGCCGACAAATAATTATAAGGGGCGTCATAATCCGGTCGTATACCTGTCACACAGGTGGAGGGCGAGTTTTGTCTGTTTTTTTTTCTTTTTTCTCGATTATATTCTCGTGAGGTGCTAATCCTCTTATAGAGACGGTTCTCAACTTTGTATCTCACGTTTTACGTACGATAATAGTAATAATATCATAATATCATTGACAACACAGTAGATAACGCCGAGTGCCAATCGCGTATCGTATAAATCACTCTATCAATGTCCAATTAATGTTTCTCTCTCATGCAATGGCAATTGAACGATAAATTATTCGCGGTCGAGCGAACGCGTTGAACTGTTGAAACGGAAACATAGGTTGGCTGCAAATCGGATAGAGCTTTAGAGTGCAGGAGACCGCCGAGATTGGGCGTGTAAAAGCGTTTTAAGAGTCTCCGTGACATGCAACCGGAAGAGGATCGCTAACGAGGGTCGCCCACGCCCCGTCGCGCGGGCTTTGTTCTTCCTTTCGCCGATGCAACGGAGAAACACAAGTCGTTGCTTGTGCGTCTCGTCCAATCGTAGAATACAGAGTTTAAGAGACATCGGAAACTTGCGAATTGCAAGTTACAATCGTACGGCTTTCCGCGGGATATATCACCGGCCGTCGGATTGCGATTAATTGACAAATTTTTTTTTTTATGTATTAAAATAAATATTGAATAATTTTTTTATATTATTTATATTAAATTAAATAAAATAAATAAAAAGGTTTTATTTTTTTTAATCGTTGTGCACCAGAAATTTTAACAAAAAGCCATTTGGCTTATTATCTTTTAGAGACTACCAACGATATACGGATAAAATATAATTAATTTTTTTCTGTTGTAAAAGGAAATATTACACTTTCAGATCCTTTGGTGAATTTTGTTAGCATTTTTTTTTTTATTAAGTTATTATTATTATGAGTATTGTCGTTGATTTGTCCATTTGCCGATTGGCTGCCGCGCAGATAAAAAAGTTTTTCGGTAATCATCGATGTACGGTTTTTTACTTTATAGCAAATCTATAGGATCAGATTTGTGTTTAGTGCGAAAAATAACAAATTCTATAATCCGCTGCATTTTATGAGACCCGTTCGAATATTTTATAAGCGTCGGCGCAAAAAAATTGCCCTTTTTTCATGATTCTCAGACTTCCCGATGTAAGGGTACGAAAAATCAATTTTCTAACTTCATCAAGTGCATCATTATGATTTTTTTCTCTCGTACACGATAAACATTTTCGGATCTTCGAAAAGTCGTATAAAAACGAAATTTTTTTAAAAAGAATTTTTAAATAAAATTTTATCAGCCAAAATTTCACCTCCATATCTGGTGTATTTTTTTTTTTTTTTTATAATCATAATCGTTCGCTTATTTTGCCGCCGCTTCAAAATTTGATCTAAAAATCCGCATCGGAAGCAAATTTTTTTTTCATCGTTATCATTGATCCCAAATTTTGTAGCGCGGGAACTTCGCCGCGACTGCTACTTGTGTTTAAAAAAAAAGCGTATAGCGTTGATCGGCTTTGATCCGATTTTCGTCTAAATACGATTGCGATTTTAGGGTAACAAAGTATAAACGAGAGTAATATCTTTACGTTTACTTACTCTGTCATACTGATGAGTCGCTGTTGCCGATGAAAAAGGCTGAAAAGGCGCCGGTCTCGCGGGACTGTGATGGGCCGCGTGAGGATTCGCGTGTGGATGGGTGTGAGCGCCGGCATGAGGATGCGTAGGATGCGGTGGCGGCGGTGGCCTCTGATAGAGGTAAGGATAATATTGATACATCACCTCGGAGCAGCTCATCACACCCCCCGGGCCCGGCACCCCAGAGCCGGCCTGGCGACTGGCGTAGCCGAACGTTGCACCACCACCCCGATAAACTCCACTCCCACCTTTTATCTCGTCCCGACTATTCACTATCGGCGCGAACTCCGTTTCGAGTCTTTTTCGTTTATCAATATTTTCCTTTTTTCCCCCAAATCTCAATCCAAATATCCTATATATCGACCTTAAAGCCTCCGATCAAAAGATTCGTTGTTTATAACCTCAAAACTCGCGATCTCCGTCACCAATTCCGATGGATTCAAAACCCGGCGATCAAGAGACACCTTAAAGAAATCCAACAATTTCCCTTCCCGAATCTCTAAATACGAAGAATCATAATCCTTGTCAAAAAAAAAATCACCCAGTTTCACGCGCGATTACCGCACGCCATCCGTCGGCAAGTGTGCAACCGAACAATTTCCACCGTACACGCCGGCAGATCGTATAGAATCGTCAACTATCACTCCACTCTCACAGCAGCACGATAAATGATGAAAAAACCACCAATAAACACATCTCCACGAAGTGTCAGCTTCGTAAGTTCTCCATTCGAGGATAAACTTCAACGATATTTGCACCACAACAATGTCGAAAAAATCTGTTGCGAGAAATGGCAATGATTCGTTTAAATCCCTTCAGATAAAGAGTGTCAAAGCCTCGCGTATCGCATCAGCTGACATGCCGATCTTCCGAACATTCGCGACGAAAAATCACAACAGAGTTCAATCGGAGTTATACCGGTTTTTGGATGAATCCTTAACTCTTCCAAACCCTTTTCTTCGAATTAAACGATTTCGTGAGGTAAAAAGAAAAACAAATACTCGTTATATTAGTTCCTTGCGATCGGTCCCACCCGAGTGTGAGAGCCCTGGGATATAGCGTCTCTGATGGACAAACACGTACTGAACCACGAGAGCTCGATGTCACCCTCTCTCAGTCGACCTGCATAACAGCCGTCTTTCTCCGTTGGTCGGTTATTCGAACCTCACTATCTTTTTCTAGCGACGGGGGCCTTTAGCCGCTCGGGGTCTCCTTTGCGACCCTCTCTCACTCGCTCTCTTTGCCGGTTTGCCGGTCTGGCATCGGTTACCGTGGCGCTGCCCCCAACAGCGTCATCGTGCCTCGGAGTCAACCGGCTGAGAGACGAGGCGATATGGTTACGAGAGGAAAAGGCAAGGATAGCCACAGAGGCGAACAGCGGAGAAGGATGTGGCTGAAGAACAAATGCGCGGAAGGGAGACGCTAAACGAAGCGAAGAACGAAGAGCCAGCAGCGCTGATCCCGGGGCCAACGTTGGTATACGCCTCCTGGCAGCGACGTTTCTGGCCAATCGGCAAACGCGAAGGGAACGTCCAATGAACGGAGTCTGCAGCCATACACCTACGCCCTCGGCGGCTTCTACTGTAGTCTATCGTATATCTGCGTGGGTATTGATCCCACAATGAACCCCCACCCCCTTCACAAGCTTAACGTTAACGTGGAGACCAACGCATAACGGTATTGTTAAGTTTCTACATGGGTTTGCGACAAGGACTATCGTTTTGGGACCCTTGTTGGGGACGTTTCGCGAATCTTTGGACATCGCGCGAGATCCGGATCCCGAGATCCGGAAGACATTTTTTTGAGATTTAGCGGCAGTTTTATAAAAGTTGCGGATGATGGATGATTTTTGATGGATGAAAGTACCAATAGGAGTCTTCCGAGAGGTTTATGGTTGATATCATCAGCGATGTTTCGCTCGCGAGAGAGGGTAGTCATCCGGTAGAGGCAGAGGGCGGATGGCGGAAGGGTGGAATCCAGAGAGTGAGAGAGGGATACGAAGAGTGTGAGGGAAGAAATACAGAGTGCGCCAGAGTGGCTGAGGTAGTTAAACCCCAAGGAGAACCCAGTCGCATAATGAGTCTCAATTAACAGTTTCGCGGTGTGTTTCGCGAAGCTTCATTTTACGCGGCAGCGCTTATATAAACTGCATGTGTCGATGAAACGAAGGATTGAGAGTAAATTGCAATAGTATGGATTACTACTTTGCATCAAATTCTTAATTGGCAATCTATTTTTGCGCAATTAAGTTCCAAACTTTTGGTTTTTAGCTATTTGCGCTTTTGGATGAATTGCTGATGATTACGAGTAAAAAAGGGCTATGAAATGGACAGTTATGATGAGTCCTATTGGCTTTTTCATCCCCAAATGAGCAGCAAATCCGAAAAAAATCGATTTATAGTTTAGTGATTAACATTGGCGGCAGAAAAACTTTAGGGCCGTTGAACCCGGAGAATCCGTTTACCCATTTCACTCGGCAGTCAGCCCTCTAATTAATAAACAGTAAATTTTGAGAAGTAACTATGATTCTCATCATGGAGCAAATCGTGCATTTATGAGGATGTAAACTGGTCATCTTATTCCTGCAAATTATGGCACTAAATTTAATAATCGAGTATACGTATTCCCAGAATGCGTTGGTGGATGAAAAATCTTTTTTTTTTTTTTCAAGATTGCGTCATTGATAAATATATATATTTTTGCTAAAATCCTGCAATTTGCTATTTATATGAAAATCTCCACGAAAAACTCAATTTTTTCCCTTCGAATTTCAAATTTTTCGGTGCCAAAAGTATTCTTTTCGAATTGACGGAAAGAGTTACCAAACTGTATTTCTAGCATTAGATATTTTTTAATAGTACACATTTAAGAAAACGACTCGAATCCTGAAAAGTTAATAACCATCGGAATACAAACATTTCCCAGAAGTGGTCTTATAAAACTCTTACGATCGTAAGTTCCTTGAATGCCCCACAAAAAATAGATTCGAATTCACAGGTGAAGAAGGATTTCTTTGAAGATGAACCCTTTTTCGCGGCTTTTCGCAGCCCTTCGAACAATAAGCCATTTCCATCAATAAACCCCCATACCGTCGTCCTCTCTGCGCATCCATGCGCGCTAAACATCCCCTTGCAACGCCCCAATCCGTATATATCTACAACAATAATCGTCTATATCGACCTTTCGCTCCGTCAGTTCAGGGTGCCGAGAGGATCTCGAAGGCACGAGCGGCAAGCATATTCGCGCGTTCATCTTTTCCATTCATTCGATTCAGAGTCGCGTGTAAAGACACCCCGCGTATACAATATCACTGACAAATTTAATGCTCGGTTATTAGGATCAGCGGGTGGGAGGGTTTCAGCCGCTATCTCTTTCAGCGAAGGGGAGGAGAAGGGAATAACTCGAGCGAACATTGTCGAGTGGAGCCACGTGTGGGCTTTCGTCTCGTATGGGACTAAATAATCGTGATGTGGGGGTTGAGGGGTGAGATAGAGCCGACAGCAGCACCACCGAGTTGTATACTTTGATCCGAAGCATCGGTAGGTCTCTCGGTGTAGAAACAAACCGAAGGCTGACGGGGTGACACTCGAGGGGATGTTTTGCGAGAGGAGTAACGGGGGTCTCTTGTGCCCTCACAGTAAACGAAGAAGAAAAAAATGCGCGAGGGCTGCGAGTCACGCTTTTCAGATGCTTAATGGATTCGATATGGCTACCCGTACCACGTACAGCCCCTGTGTGTCCCGAAATCCTCCCTCGAGCTCTTTAGGAAGTATAGAACTCCGCGGGACCTGTTTTGGATTACACATATGATTACGCACCGGCTATGGCACCTCGTATACGCGTTAGAAGGCGATATGATACGGTCAAGTGTTCGCGACGTCTATTGTACTACCCGTCGCCTTGCGCTGCGGGGATGAATTTGGTTTATTCCGATACAAGCGTCAGATTATAGCGAAAATCTTTTTATGCCATTATAAGTTTTTTTTGAAGCATTGAATATATTGATGCGGCATTTTTTTTTCTGCCGATCGAATTTCATGATTGCAGTGAACAATTTTTAGGAATTGGGAGAATATCAATGGTCCTTCGATCCATTGGATGTTGCAACTGCAACCGACCAATGTAACGACAATAAATACCGAAAATTGGAAACTTTTACGTTGTTTTCAGATTATTTAAGTCATTCGCAACATTTGCTCCGTCAGGAAGTCAACAAAATACAAAAAGAAAGTCAAAAAGATATTATAAAAGATTTCTGAAGATAGAAATATGAAAATGTCATATTTTCAGGATATTTTTTGCTGCTCTCTACGGATGTACTTATTAAATCGAAAGCAGTAACTAACGAGAATTACGGAAAATTAATTTGTTTACATAAACAAAACATTGCGATAAGTTTCTTGTCGGATGACAAAAATATTCTTCAAAATTGAACAATTTTTTTTTTTTTTTTGTAAAAAAAAAGTACATAGAGAAAAATATGTATTTCGAAGAACAACAATAATTGTTGTCGTCGTAAATATATTGTTGTTTTCCCATTACACATTTTTCTCCGTCTAATTTTTGTCCCGAAGCTTTTTTCCATACCGATTATCAATTATTCGTTTCGAGAGAAAAATCGATCTCTTTTGGAATAATCACGAGAGACAACCGAACCGACCATCGGGCAAATTGCTATCAAGAATTCGTCGGTTACTGTCGGCATAACTATATTGTTGTTTCCCCATTACACATTTTTCTCCGTTTAATTTTAGTCGCGAAGCTTTTTTCCATACCGATTATCAATTATTCGTTTCGAGCGAAAAATCGGTCTCTTTTGGAATAATCTCGAGAGACGAGCGAACCGACCATCGGGCAAATTGCTATCAAGAATTCGTCGGTTACTGTCGGCATCAGTATAGCTTTCTCGTCCGAAGGTAAGGATCGTTCGAAGCTTCGCACCGCACCGTTCGCGAAGTGAGGCAAAGAAGAGGCTTCTTCCTCCTCTCGTAGCCTCATAAAAGCCGCGAAAGAGTAGATCGAGCCGAGGGAATCGCGTTTTTTGACAGTTCGGCATCACCGCCAGTTCAAGAGGGTCTCACGAGAGTCCCACGAAGGAAGAAGCCACGGCGAGCGAAGCGAGAGACGAACTCACGAACACGAAGCCGCGGGCGCGCGCGCGATATCGTCGAGAATGTCGAAATAGCAAATTAGGAGATTCCACGAGATCCATCCTCTTTCCTCCTTCTCGCACCGATCTATCACCGTTTCTCTCGTTCTCCGTTAACTTTCTTCTCGTCTCTACGTTTCGGGAGCATCGCGCGCGAGAGCGCTATGCGTGTTTCTTCGCTCTTTCGTTTCACCGCAACGCGAAAAGGGCTTTTTATCAATTTACAAATGTTTATATATGTGTCGGAAGGAGTCGGTAAGTCGATGAAAAAAAAAAAAAAAACAAAAAACAACAATATATCCCACGGAAAGATGGAAGAGAGGAATTTTTTGATAGTAGAGAAAAGGTTCCAAAAGTATTCCCTCTTTATTTTTCATCAACTCCTGCGACTCAAATCTCCATTCAGGTTCAGCGACGTTACTAATGTAGTAGCGATCGATTTATAAGCAATAGTTCATTTTTTTCTTTTTTTGTTAACAATTTTAGACAAAGTATTATACGAAATTGCTTCGGCTTCTGCTCGAGTCGCCATCGATTGATTTAGTTAATTTGCGTCGCGGCAGCCGGTCTCTCGAAGTGCTGATGATACAAATTGTCCCCCCAATCGAGCAGAAACGATGCAATCAAATCTTTAGACTCCATCAGGGATAAAGGATAGGATATTCTTTTAATTTGCCTACTTGGTGACTTCCTCGCTTTCTTTCGCTTTCGCTGCTTCCTCCTTCTTCTCGTCTTCGTCCTCCAAAAATTTGTCCCATTTATCGAGTCGCGCCTCGATTTCGGCATCGGTTTCCGCGACCCTGAGAACCAAAAAAGATTCGATTAGCTTTTCTTGTCGGTAATTCTCAAATTTTTATCATCGCTTCTCCATAAATAACGATACCAACCGATGGTATAGTATTCTTTGTCGATTAGTGAAATATCGGTATTTATCTGAAATTCTAGTAAATTTCTATACAAAGTCGAAACTCCGACCCGATTCAGCAGTCGGTCATTGCAACGTTTACAACGCCTACAGTAGGATATTTCAATCGCAAACCTTCCGTCGGTAAGTTACCGACGAATGGTAAAACACAGAGAATTCCTGCGACGCGTTTAAAATTTGACTCACTTGTATTTGCTTTTGCCGTCCCATATCTCAGCCGAGAGTTTCCTCTGTGCGAACCAACGACCGTTCAGCAATTGTATGCACGTCTGCGCTTCGGCCGGATCGCTGAACGTCACCTGTGCGACGCCCTCGGGATGTCTCTGCGATCGGAAACACATCGAGACGTTATCGTGTCAACGAACCCCATTGGATTGCTCTTAATAACTTTAACGAGATGCCCTCAAAAGGCAATCAAACGAATCATCAAATTAAATAGGAAAGGCGCGAACGATTAATTTAAAAAAAGGGCATAAATAATCATAGAAGCTATCGTTTCAAATTTGTATTTATTGCCGCGAATGAGCGATTGTTAAAAATTGTTGTCGTTCGCATCAGTGATCTTTGACATAACGTCGAGGTCCGGAGATTCGGATGAGATGTGACGAACATTATGTATGTAACACGCGGGACGATCGCTCGGAATTCAGTCCTTCCGAACGGCCGAAATAACAAACGTATCCAATTGTCGAACGAAGGCGGATAGCATTTGAACGAATGTACGAGAAAGAACGGCGCAAAGTCTATGCAAATAAATCAGTCCGAGGGGATGACCGAACCCTATAAATTCGTCTGGGGACCACTCCCAGTCGTGTCGCGCCTCAACCGTGAATCTACTCAACGTCCAAGTAAATTCCATCCGCGACAACAGAGAATTTCATTGGCGGAGCTCAACTCCTCTCTTCGGCTTTGGGACACTTTTATTCAATCTTTTCTTCAACGATAAACACGAGTTTTTCGTTGCGTCAAAAAAAAAAAAAAAAAAAAAAAAAAGCTACTCGCTCTTGAAATTTCTCGAACGATTCGTTGCAAGTGAATTAAATACAATTATAACTTGTTAAAAAAAAAAAAAAAAAAATTAACTTTGTCCATAA
This sequence comes from Buathra laborator, assembly GCA_934046635.1. NCBI lineage: Eukaryota > Metazoa > Arthropoda > Insecta > Hymenoptera > Ichneumonidae > Buathra > Buathra laborator. The sequence continues at coordinate 3,333,772 of OW203894.1, read as the reverse complement.
CATCGAGAACGCGGGAAGAGGTCCGAGAGAATTCCTTATTCTCGTCTTCTTCGAGGTCAGAGTTGTAAAAATTGATGGGACAACCGCAACTCGAAAACATACTGATCGTAAAATGACTGAGTGAACGCGTCGGAACATATAACTTCGAGAAGCAAAGCTTACACTCGGAAGAGTAAAAAAGGCAGTGAATCGCGCGATGCAAGGCGTTATTATCACTCGCGATATTTTGATGAATCGTATCTTTGCAGATTTTTTTTGTAAAAAATAAAATAATGCGATATGATGCGCGGGGCGCGAAATAATTGCGAGTGTATCGTATATATACCGAATGTACGTCCGTTGGCGCCAGTTTCGTAACGTACCGAAGGTAATATAAAGCAATTTAAGCGTAACGCGTGACTCTCAACGGAAAACACAAACGGCGGGAGCGGAGGATCGTCTTTTACGACCATACCGACCCCCATGGACCCCGCGGCGGCGGCTTATGGACTATATAAACGCCTCTCGGAACCTTCGGAGTCTCGAGACTTTTTTTTAAAATTAGGAACGTGTCCACCCGAGAATATTCGAGAGACTATTACCATTTTTTTTTTTTTTTTAACTGCATCGATAAATCATTTAAAGATTCCAACTTAACTCTTTCCTACAGTAAGCTGATTCTTCTTTCAACTGCGCTTCAGCTTTACATCGAAAGTCTATATCATTCGAAGCCGCGAATTATACTATATGCATTATTTTCATCGAAGACGCAATGAGCTTTTGGTATTCTTGTTTTTTTTTTTTTTTACGAGATAAAGTATCCCAATGGTGAAAAAACTTAACAATGGCGCTATTGTATGTAACATCGCTCTGTTCTTAATGACGCTATTGATGTAATTTCGCCTCCGCGACTTTGACCTAAAGATGTAAATCTTTCTTATTTTGTTTCACGCGTTTCGAAGTAATGACGAAGTTCGCGGGTAAACAAGGAGTTCGTTGGCATTTAAATGTAAAGATTATACTTCGGGGGAAAAAAATTTTTTACGAGAAATGTGAAGGATGAGGTTCGATCCTTTCTCCATTCGATTTTCGAGATATGCGCGATTTCTGTGTTACGAGATAATGAAGACTTACGTCGTAGATGACGACTTTCTTGACGTCACCGCATTTGGAGCATTCCGAGCGGAGATCCTGTTGGTACTCGAGAATAAGCGCGACCTCCTTGTCGAAGTCCTCGGGACTGAACAAGTTCTTGATTATTACGACTCGTTCGCACTTGAGAGGCTCACCGCGCATCGGCTCGGGTCTCCAGTCGAAGAGTCTGAGAACATTAAAAAATTTGCCCGCGAGAAATAACGATTAATGCCGTGCAATCTCACGCATTCCCTTCGCGCACTAAGCGTAATAAGTAATGCTGATGCTGCGCGCAACAGCTGCTGAAAGACAGAAAGAAGAATTGAAGAATCTCGCCGCGGAACCTTACTGCGCGCTGTTGGACAGTATCGCGTTACGATAATACGCATAAATCTCTTTGCTCGTATTTTATTGCGTATTATTATGTTTGTTTGCTGGCATATGCGGCGCAATCGTTGTTCTGATGGCTCTATGGCTATTAATTCACCGAGAAATGACAACTATTATTACTACGTGTGTGGCGCGCGTATATACCGATTATAAGGAATAATAACGCATTTATACAAATTATACATACAGATGATGCATTCATACGGTGTTTCAAGAGTTTTTGCTTATTAATATTGTGAAGACGTGACTACAGTGGGACTACCTAAGCCCCGGAACACGAAGGACGCGATGCTGTCGCGACGCCATTAGAAATTATGGGGCTTTATTATTGCATCTCAGACGTCACAATAAAGATGTGAAGTACGTGTCATCGAAGACTTACGCGGCGAGAAATGATTCGACTGCGTAGGCATTCGATTCGGCACACCTACGCGGATACAAGGGACGTATTTGCTTAATGTTGTTTTTCGGTGTTTCAGAATATTGTAAACTTATTGACCTTAAAAGCAATTCTTTCGGTCGAAAGTTCTTTTTACGTAATTTCTGTACCAACATTAAGGAGAGTGTATCGTTGCATTCACCAGAAAAAGTGAAATTCGGACAGAATTTTTGATACTTTTCAACGCGATGTATTAAAAAAAAAAAAAAAACATCGCGCATAGAGAAGGTGCAAAGAACATTAATTTTGCATAATAATAATGTCAAAAAGTTTGAAATCGAAAGAAAGTGTAGTTTAATGGATCATCCGGCAATTGAACTTTTTTTTTTTTTCAAAAATTTAGAATTTTTTCTAATATCCGATTTTTTTTTTTTTTTCATTTTTTTACCTAAAGTTCTACAAAAATTCATACGTAATTTCAAAACTTAACGCATCAACATCTGCTAAAAAAAGGGTTCGTTTGCCGGATGATAATAACTTTTTGAAATGATTATTATAGAAAATCAAAGTTTTTAGGACTTTCTATACGGTTGCAATTAACCCCTCGCGAAGTATTCGAGATTCTCTCCGAATCTCCCTTTTCTCAGGGAATCTAACAACATATATCCTCCTGAATGTACTTACCGCGGCATATTGAACGCCCAACATTTTGGGAATGGATAAAAATGATGATAGATGGCGGATTTCATCGGAAGCGACGAGCTATTGTTTACTTTGCCGCGATAATCACCGATCGACACAACGTTCATTGCAGTTTACTGCCGCCCTTCGCCATCCCAATAATTAGTCCTGCAGTCTCCTTCCTTCTTCTACGCATATAGCTACTCTAGACGCTCGTCTAGATTATCACCCGGCAGAAGATTGAGCCGTTTGCGATACCCACGCGCAAGTCTCGCGATTCAGAGAGTCCGGAGATCGCTGATTGAAACCTCACACCGCCGCGCGACCGATACAGATTGAGTCACACGCCGGAGAGTATATCGCGTACGAATGCTGCCGGAGTGAGAGCGATTTCTTGGATTTGCATCATGAATGGTCATTGATATACCGGAGTCTCTTGTACACAGAGGCGTCCGGTAATCGCCGTCCATATACTCATAGAGTTTAATACGTGTTGTATATTTTGCCTATGCAATCAACAACAATTGCTACGAATTATAGTTCGAGTTCCGAGCCATTTAACACCTCGAGGCTGTTTTCCGCGCTTTGAAATGGAAAAAAAGTACCGACTGCTCGCTTTTAGTCAATTGGTGAATTATTCATTCGACAAATTATTAGTTGCAGCATCGCCTACACTATTTTTTTTTTTTTTATTCGATTGTCAAGATAAATATTAATCACAGGTTTCGTTTACTTCCGGAAATAAATTAGACGATGCAAATGGTTAAAATACCTTTGATATTTGTTATGAATAAAAAAATAAAAAAAATTGTATCCTGAATTTATCTATCGCTTTTTTTTTCGATGAATGAGTCATGTAAACGAATGCGATTTGCTTTGTTTCTACTGCCATCAGGAAAAAAGTTTAATCGCCATATCTGACTGTTTCGCAGATCGATTCGATCCATCGATCGTGGGAACAGTAAAACATCGCAAAAATCGATTGATTCGCTGAAACAACTATTTCGTGATCTTGTCGCGTTGTTCCGAGAGTGTCGAAGGCTCCGTTAGTTCCACCGACACTTACGGTTGCATCGAAGTATTTCAAATTGGTTGCCTTGAACTTCGCGAATAACTGGTTTTTTCGCGCGCGGGAACAGGGCGTCGAAATTTGTATGTCGTGGTCGCCGTAGGGCCCAATCATTCCATCAAAGACTCGTATTACCTTCCGCACTATCGTAAATACAATTTCTCGCGTGTACTCTTCACAGAGTACACAAGAACACAAGTTCCACATCGTGTCGCTCTTGGCGCTCGAAATAAACAATAAAAAAAGAAAAAAAGGGCCGCGAAACAATTCCTCACAGTCGTGTTTTACTGTTCTGTGAAACTTGTCTCTTCCTCGACACTCGCAGAGTCCGCGAAGCGTGGAAGCGAAAAATATAAAAATAAGAATACTGGAGTACAAACGTGAGTTCCAGCGGCACGTTTCCTCCGAAAATAGATCCTCAATCGCGCCGTGTTTCCCCGGTTCGCGAAATACGAAACGACTTCGAGGAATTATCGCACTTGTAACAAGACGTTCTGTTGCTTGACAACCAAAAAAATCGACTAACAAAATGAGGGCGCGATATTTGCCTTATTTTACCGACGAAATTTTAAGGGCGTTAACACGAGACGCGGGATAATAGTATTAAAAAAATTTCTTTAAAAAAAAAAAAAAAAAAAAAATCGCAGCAGCGCGTAGGCTTACAGAGGCAGAAATTCGTCGGTATGACGCCAATGAATGCGATCCAAGGTGATAAAGAGTGATTCATGCACCCGCGTGGAGGGTCTCGATTGCCGAAACGCATAAGGAGAAAAAAAAACGTATTGCCTTCGGTTCTGACGATATATTTTCTTCTTCGTTCGCGTCCCGTCGTCATAACGAGATGATCATGAAACTTTCACGTGCATAAATCGCCCCCTGCATCGTTCCCATTTTAAAAAGAAATCGAGAACCTCTCGGCGCGGCATCGGCGCGCAGGCAACAGGGAGCAATTACGAGCGATAAATCGACTCTTGATATCGACACCGTTTCGGCTACCGTGGCAAAGTAATTAATTTAGCGATAAGGTATATCTCGACGTTTAATACCGAAAAGAAATAAAAATCTCGAAGGAAAATCCTTTAATAAAATTCTTGCCCTCGTTACCGCGCGATCCGACGTCGTCGTATTCTGCGAAGGAGCCTCCGAATCGAAACTCGTTACGAGACGCCGCACTAATTAGTCGACTCCCGCGAACGAGCGTATAAATGGGAGTAAATAAAATGTCTGTGTAAATAAAAGTTTCTGTCAGCGTTTATCCGCGCGGCAGATGGGCTGTACGCGAAGAGAGAGGAAGTTTTTCGGATTCACGAGGATCGCAACCAACTCTTTCGTACCGTCGAGAATTTTCTCCAAGAGGCACTGTACAGTCGTCTCGTGAATGCGAATACACAGAACGACGACGGCGAGAAGCCGAAACGGAAACCGGAAGAAAAAAACGAAGACGAGAAGCAGAATGATGCTGAGACGAGGAGATGTATAAAAAAAAAAAAAGAAAAAACGGCGAAGATGCGAAGAAGAGAGGTAGCAGCAAGTTTGCAGATGTGCGACTCCACCGTACCGAGTAATCGGTGGGCACAGCTGCTTTTACCGTAAAACCCACCGACAACACCGACGACGGCTCGGTGACTCGACGTGAAACGCCAAGCTGTCTGGTGGTCAGCGTATCTCACTGTATTGGCGAAGACGCAAGTTTCCGCGGGGCCTCGAGAGGGAAGCTGCGAACCAGATAATTCGCGAGTTCGTGACTTCAACCGCGTATTTCTCCGTCGCTTCATTGTTATTCAATGCCGAGAGGCAAAAAATACGAAAATTTTCCTCTTCAATCGTTACAACATTTTTTTTTCTCTCGAGTCTTTCTTTTTTTTACCTTTTCGTGAAGGAAACTTCGCTTTTGTTGAAATGTCGACGAGGAGATACAAAAATCGTGAATATTTCATTTTTGTCGGTATACATTTTTTTTTTTTTTTTTTTTTTTAAGGCGTTCCGTATTTTCCAAGATATGGGATTGAAATTTTGGGCATAAGTGGCGCTACGAGATACAAAAATCGTGAATATTTCATTTTTGTCGGTATACATTTTTTTTTTTTTTTTTTTTTTTTTTAAGGCGTTCCGTATTTTTCAAGATATGGGATTGAAATTTTGGGCATAAGTGGCGCTACTGCTGGATATGTTACGATGTTATATCACTAAAGTATCCATTTTTTAAGAAGAAAGTCATCTCAAGTGGCAATCGTATGAATTTTGGAAAATTAAAAAAAAAATTATAGATCGCGAATACTTACTTTTCCTGTATCTTCTTCTGTCGTTCTTTGTAATTTTTCTTTTTTTTCGGTTTCAATCCCGGATCGTACTGTCCCTTCATCTGAAATTTGGCCCTCTGGACTACCAGCGTTTTGCCGCGTAATTGCGAGCCATCGAGTACCTTCAACGCGAGATCGACAGACTCGACCTGAAATAAGCGAAATAATAACAATTTTATACGCGCGATTGACTGTTCAATAATTAATTTATCACCGCAGAGGGATATTCCGTGGCAAAGTTTATATTCATTTTTATACGCGTATTCTTATTGCGTCGTAAAGTTCGCACCTAGCGATGGATGATTATAGATTTGAGTGTCGCATCGGGGATAATTAAGTGCTGTCGTAAAAATTCACGCGAGCGCTCAATGGTCTGTAATTCCGGGCCGTTGTGGCTATTGTCCGACGAACGGACGTTGGGGTATCGTCGATGTATGTCGACGTCGCGATGCCTCCAGCAACTCTAAAGCCATCGACGACGGTGTATAAAATATACTATTCGCATAACCGACTCGATGTGTACTTCTATACACTCATTTCTCGACTCTGTTATCTCGGTAACGGTATATTTTCACTACTGAATCAATGAATGAGTAGCGGAGGAGAAAAAAATCTTGTAGCGACGAGAAATCGGGAACGTAACGTACACCTGTGGCTCACCGTTCATCAATAATGTATAACTGTCGACACTTTTAAAAAGCAGCTATTTATCGGTGATATTAGATCGAAAGATTAATTATTTTTTTAGCTTTAACGACATATTCGGATTTTTTTGCTCATTAGTCATTTTAGCCGTTCGGAAAGTTTACAGGTGCAGTTATTTCGTAGACAATTTTTTGTGAAACGCTTTTTTTCAATTTGGTACAATGTTCGGGTTGATGTGCTTTTTCTGTAATATTTTACGATATATATCGCGACGCGATGTTTAGAAGAGTAATTTAAACAAATTTATAAATAATAGTAATAAATCTCTGACAGTCTCGTACCGCGCAACAAAGTAACAATCTCAATAGATATCTTTGCTGATTATATAAAAAAAAAAAAAAAAAAAAAAAAAAAAAAAAAAAAAAAAAACGGAAAAGAAAAATTCCGTATTTATCCTACGGGAATGAAACAACTTTTTGAATAACTAATACAACTGTTTGCGCAAGCAACTTGGAGGAGTCGCAGCGGAGATAAGTTGCATTTCACAAAGCAAAAAAATGACTCGATTCCGCGGAGTTTCTACACGTAGCAGGTATATCGGCAGCTTTCGCAATAAATAATTTACGATCGAATGGAAATCCACTTCTCAGTACCGCAGAAACGTATTCAGCCCTCGCGTATTTACGAGAGTAGTTGCGTTTTTTCCAGCGGTAACACAGAGAAAATCGTTATTTAGTTGTTTTTTTTCCACGAATAATCCGATGGAAGACATACGGAGACATGGAAACCACTGGTTGAGACACGATAAACGGTAAAGGGATTTGCGTATACAAACGTTTCGTCACATAAAGGAAGTCTGTTGAAGAAAACGCCGCCGCGCCGTGCGCGACGTTGAAACCGCATCTCGAAACTTTACCAGTGAAATATCGTAGTCGCAACAGTTTTTCCGTAGTTTGAAGCTGAAATACCGGGAATATCCAAGAATTTGAACGACGACCGCACGTTGAGCGCATAAAATTTATTTATGTAACGAGGTTCGCGCGAACAGACGAGTGACGAATGCCTAAATATGCACATCAAGTGGAGCCGACTACTTGCCACTACCGTTGGTCGCCATCCAACAATAACAGCAGCGATGACGCAATTTCTACAGGACACAAAAGAACTCCCCTCGTAGCATAACACTACTGTCATTGAAATATGCCTTTTTTTTTTCAATTTCATATGAATACAACAGCGCACCGCGTTCGTTTCAACCCGAGAAATTAATCTGTCCTTTGGACAGAATTTTTTTATTTTTACGAGACGTTCTGATTCTTCGCGCACGCGACGAGACAGACATTGCGGAGTCGTGGCCTTTCGCTGCGTCTCGAAGCAGCAGCTTATTATTGAACGATCACGATCAATCGATTACAAATCGGTATCTCGCGAAGGCTCGTTAACGGAGCGCAGCAAAGCTCCGGTCTCACGACGAGAAGACGCAGCGGAATTCCAAGGATTCATCTTTGATAGACGTAGTAGAAAACTCGAAGGTCAGTGGCTTGTGATTGAACACATAAGCGCAACGACCTAACCGATTAATCCAGTATTCTGTATCCAGTACACGTCCTAACGACGCTTGTACTTGCGGAATCCGTATGATCTTATAAGGACTGAGAGACGTAACAGCCTGCGAGGGATTTACCGTTACAAAGTCGTAAAAGTGGTTTAACATTTTTGTTAACCTTTTGATGACGTTATAGTAACTTTCTAGTAACGTATATCAAAACAGGTGCACCAACGACGCGGCATTTAACAACCGCGAAGCTTTTTTTTTTTAATTCGACAGCGATACTACGTAAATCTGATTTCCATAAAAGGACACATTTAATCGATGTTTCAGGATGTAATTTAAAGTGCTGTAAAAATTGACATTTCAATAAACAGAATTTTTACGGGAAGCCGAAACTATTTCCGACGATCTCATCATTACATAAATTCTCTGCGTTCATTAAGTAGATTCAGCATTATTGTTTAATATTCGAAAGAACTGGAAATCCGGTATTTTATACGAGTTGATCGGAACTTCGTTTCGTAACAAAGTTATTGGGATTTTACGTTTAAATGGTGTGGAAATGCCTACGCTTCTCTAAACGCGATGTTATTTGTGTATATAGGATTACGATTTAACGACCGTATTAAACTTGAACCTCGCAAGGAGTTCGCTCGACAAGTTCATATAGCCATGAAATGAACGTCTTTGAGTTGTTGAATAAAGAAATGAAAAAAAAAAAAAAAAAAAAAAAAAAACATTAAAATTTATGAGACTTGTCCAGTTGCGAGTGTACTGACTCCGCCCAAGTCTAGTCGCACTCCTGCCCACGCCGATTGTCGAGGCGACAGAGGTACCAAGATTGCTCTCGATCCTTATTGCACTCGCGTGCGAAGTTGCTGCACGCAGAGGCGGAGAATATATAGACATATAACTGCATAACGGGGGTGAACCTCCGAGAGTCACGAAAAAATAGAGATAAAGAAAAATTGAAGAAAAAAAGAAGTGCCAACCGAAGCCATGTCTCGCGAAGCCGGACACTCTTGAATGAACCCACGCGAACCGGACGCGCATTGCACGGGCGGCGCACCCTCGCCTTCGCGAGGATCTCTTTCCTTTCGACGTTTTTTTAATCGCTACTCTTCCTTCCTTACTTGCTTTGGTCTAACAGCCCGCGAGAGTCATAAGATTGGCTCTGGACAGCAGGCGTTGAGTGGACCGCGTGTGCCACGACTTTTCATTGCATTCGAGAGACGTATATGTCCGCGGTGCAGCGTAGACGCCCACCACGTCTGACTACACACAGCGCGTATCTACTTCACTTCGAAAGTTCCTAAGACGTTGAACTCGGTGAGCACGCGGAACGGGAAAAGTTTGGGCACTTCAATTCACACGAATGATTCGATCTTTGGATGCGGAAATATTGCCTCGTGATGTCAACCGTGGAAAGTGAAAAAATTGGGAAAACGAAAAGACTTTTTTAACTCTTTGATGAGAACTCTATGTAAAATGTGTTTTTTTAATATCTTTAAACCGCCGTAAAGTGTTTCAATTTTTTTTTTTTTTTTTTTTTTCGATCCTAAGACGGCGATTTATCGGATTTGCAATTGAGAAACTTCGATTAAATGTTTCAACATAAATCGGGAAAATGTGTCAACAAGACAGGGGACACCATGTCATACCTATAATCAGCTAAGATTCTAAACAGGATGAGATAACTCGTTGAGATAGAATATAAATACAGAATTATGCGCGGTTTATTGTCGGCGCTTCGCGATATTACATCGTAATCAACATAAACTCATAATAATAATGAATAGCATTGCGTCGAGCAATAAAACGCAAGCATTCCATCATCGACCCTGAATAATTTTTCGATGAATAAAAAAAATCCTAATGGCGTATTCTTATTACCGAGAAAAAATTATAATGAAAGACGCTACGATTGTTTTTAGCAAAACGCATGATGCACATGATTTTTATTTTTGCGACAAAAATCATTGTTTTTTTTTTTTTTTTTTTCTTTTTTCATTACATACGCGACGTTTCTCCGACGAAGAATTCCAGAATTGTACTAACTGTTTAGCGCGACAAATTATTGTGTTTGCACGGAAATTGCTATGATTACGCGAATTACATTGGAGCGCACGGCGATGCCTCGATTACGCGCAGAGAGAGGTCCAAAGCCCGTTTAACCTGGATACGTCATTGCCATAAAGAGAATCATGAAATCACGCAGGAAGGCAAGCGGGAGGAACGCGCCTCGTGCCACAACGAGTTCGCTGCTCTCGTCGATAACCCAACGGGTCTCATGTAAATCAATTACATCTCCCGTTCCCGCTCGCGGCCTGTTACATCGATAGATGTATTAATCAAGTTACTGATGTTGCATCGAATGTCGGCTTCCCTGGTTTTCAGCCGCTTCGAGCTATCGGATCGACGGCATTATTGAGATTATCGTAATTGCTCAGCCGCGTACATGGTCTCGTTTCGCCATTAGATCGCGGACTACGCGGTAGCGACAGTATTGTCCCCTCGAGGCGAAACGTGAAAGTATGGCAACGAGTTATTGACAAGAGGTATACAAATAATAATAATAATTCAAACACAGAGAAAACCAATAACAAGACGGATAAATTATCGAGATATTTTATTCAACGGCTAATTCAGAAATAATCATTTCTCTCGCTGAAGAAGTCCATTTAAATAGCTGTGTGTTCAGCTTCACGCGCTCGTCACACCACTATATAAAAGGACTTTTTCAGCAATGGAAAATGCCATTTCTCAATTAACCGGTGAATAATAACGAAATAGTGAATTAAGGTTCATTGAACTCTTTCCTCGTTTATTCTAATTTTCAAAAATTTAGTTTTTCGAAAAATTCGAAGAAATTCTAAAAAAATTTATGTGTATTCGGAAAAATTAACGAATCGGTTGTTAGTAACTTTTTGATATTATTATTATTATGCTAAATTAATTTTTTTCGCAGCTTCTATATAATTGATTTTTTTCAGATATTTATCCCATTGGCCATTCGGTATTCTCTATAAATCTCATTTTTACGATACACAGTCTCCTTGCTAAGTTGCAATTACCGATGGTTTCGCGTCGAGATTTTTTGCCCTCAAATTATTTGCAATAAAATGCTGATGATGAAAAAAAGGAAGTGGATTGCGGTTTGCCTACAGGGAAAAAGTAGTTTTCCTTGTCCGCGAAGTTAACGCAAATAATTATAGCGTCATTGGTTGTTGTTTTTTTGTTTTTTTTTTTAGTTCTCGGACTCAATTGTCGATCGATTTAAACATTAACAGTCCGAGTGGGTGGGAGCAGAACGTTTCGGACGATTCCGCAGAGTTCCAAACTCCCGTTATATCGACCGGAAGGTAATAAATTCGCGAATTATCCTGGTGCGGGCTGTGAACTGAAATGAACTGCTGTACGCTGCTGTTCATGGACGCGCTTATAGAGTCCAGACGGACGACTGGTCATCGCAAAGTTCGCAGCAGCAATAGCGCAGCAGCAGAGCATTAATAGGTTAACGATCGTGCATCGCGTGATGTTGAGGCGGCGAGGGCGGCTGACCCACCCGCGCTTTTAGCCCATTATTATGCTACATACTATGTATACCGTACCCGTACCTCCGCCAATATCGCCAACTGTTTATTATCGTAAAGTTTCGACGACGAAGTTTATGCGCGCGGACGTTATTTTTTCTTTTTTTTGAGCTTTTCATCCTCGAGAACGGAAGTCGCGGTTACCTATGCGTAAATACATTTTTGTTTATTTTCATGGATTTCACGTTTCGGAGAATTGACGGGTCAAATCGGTTGAAACGACACGCGCATTTAGACGGAGAGGTCAAACGAATGTTTCCCTAAACAACATTCGGTAGTTATCGTATATCCCAGAAAATTTCGACAAAACATAATTGACCCGAATAGAGAACGTGGAAATGCGAAGAAAAAATGTTACCAAGCTGTTGCGTTTTATCGGAAAGTCAATTGTTCGGACCACCCTAGCAAAAAGCCCCGGCGCTCCGTCGTGTCAGCATTCTAAATTGCAGTAATTACTTTGCCGCCGCGCGTAATGCGAGCTCCGAGGCTGTTGAGAAATATTGCAGAAATAAAAAAAAAAAAGTGAGAAAGTCGCGTCTAACATCACGAACATTTATCAAATTTTTCGAATTTTCAACGCTCCGGAATGCAATGATTAGTCCACAGGATTAATCGAATACTGCGCGATGAATCAACTTCGTAGTCACGTGACTTTCGATACAATTTCAGTACAGCGGACAATTTTTTTTTTATGATTTTTTTTAGTGAATTTTATTTTTTAATTATCGCAAAACGATATTTCTTAAGGAAGCTATCGAGTTGCAAAGCTTTCAATGGTTCAATGCCTGAATTTTCAATGCTCCGGAATGCAATGATTAGTCCACAGGATTAATCGAATACCGCGCGATGAATCAACTTCATAGTCTCGTGAGTATCGATACAATTTTAGTACAGCGTACGATTATTTTTTCAATGTTTATTTTTTTAATACGTGGATTTTTTTTTTATTTTTCAATCATCGCAAAACAATATTTCTTAAAGAAGCTATCGAGACGCAAAGCTTTCAATGGCTCTCAATCAATCTTCCCGCGAAAAAAATGGTGGCTCTCCGCTTAGTTTTTACTGCGGCCTGAGGCTTAAAGCAAAAAATGGCGAAAGAAAAACGAAAAAATAGGGTATGCAAAACATCGAAATTTGTTCTTACGCTCCTTTCGGTAGATTCGAAGTTGTTTATGGGGTCAAAATTCACATTTAGATAATATCGCTTATCCTTGAAGAGAAGGGCTTCCCTTCCTCGCTCGTTGTGCCTCGTTCCGTGACTCCCGCAAGAGAGATCGGCGATAAGCGTTGACTCAAGAAGGGAAATAGTGCATGCAACGCGCGAGATGCGTGATAAGCGAAATTCACTATTGCGTAAACGTGGAAAATGAATGCATCTGGTCGGTTTCTGATGTAAAGAGGAGGCCACGAAATGAGCAACGGAACTGCGACTTCGTACGAACCAAAGCGCAGCGTGCTACACTGACAAACGACCGGCTGTTCGGATTCAAACGACGGATATAATCTCGCAGATAGTTACGAAGATTCTCAATGAGTGTTCTGCGAAAATAACAGACGACGTATCGACGTTTCTGCATATGCATAATAAACATCTAACTATTTCAACGCCGTAGCTGCGCTTACGATTACGACATTACTAATCGCTCGACAGTTTAATGTTCAGATTTAAATTGCAGAGATAATATCAGTCTCGACAAAGTATAACCAAACGGCTAATAATCGTTGTATCGTTATTAATTACCCGAGCAACGTAATTGCCACGTCGGTCGATCAGTCATTCAAATACTGACGCCTGTATTATAAGTTTTGCAAAAATAAAAAATCACAACTGTAAAACGAGACTTGGCGCGTTAATGGGCTAATTAGTGATTTAGATATCACACAATCAACAATCGTCGAGATAATATACGATCGATTAAAACGACCACTTGATTATTGCAAATTAAACGAAACTGCCCATCAATCTTGCAGCCTTGCGGTCGTGTAAATCAATATCGGGTGACAGTGCCGGTGTAACGGTCCCATATTCTCTATCGCATCAACTTCTCCTTCAGAGAATCAAAAACCATAGAATCAGCACTTGTACCGTGAGAGCGACAATGTAACCGTCGTCTCACCGCCGTCGTCGATGAAGTCGCCGCGCGCGCGAAGTATGCGCGACGGTTCCCTTATCAGCGCGGAGTTATACTTCACACGCGGAACAATACCAAGTCCCAGCGTCGGGGCCCTTTGCCGCGACGCTGGCCCCAGTAGTTCATCTCCGACCACCACGACTGTTAGGCGGTACACTCTCCCAGTATACGACTAATAAAGTCTATTAATTTATTATTCCTATTGAACGACTCGTTAATTCTTCATACCAATGGATATATCCCTGGCTATCCATTACACCGGTAAAAAAAAATATGAATAATGGCGATGATAAAAATTATTCGTCAGGATTCGACGGTTCGAATTTTAATGGGAGTTTTGTCGCTTGGCGTTCATTTCGCATAAATTCGAGAAAAACGAGAGAAAATTTCAAATACTTCTCGATGGTACAAAAATCTGAAAAAATTGATGCATATTATAGATACTGAAAAAATTAATTTTGCATATTAATAATTCCAAATTTGATTAACAAATTGATGAAAAAATGAATTGGTCAACAAATTTCCCGGGAACCCAAGCTTATTTTTTATGAAAATCATTCGTTCATTTCCGGTTTCCAGGAAATTTGTTGAACAATTTATTTTTTCATTAATTTGTTAATCATACTTTGGAATTATTATTATGCAAAATTAATATTTTTAGTACCTTTAATATGCATCAATTTTTTCAGATTTTTATATCATCGACAAGAATTGGCAATTTTCTCTCATTTTTTTCGAATTTATGCGAAATGAACGCGAAGCGACATATCTACCTTAACATTGATATAATTGGTGTTTTTGTACAATGTTTTGTTATTGTATTTTGTTGTACAACATATCCTGCTGTGTACGGTAACAGTTGATTCAAACATCGGCAGACTTGGTACTGAATCCAATTTGACGAATAATTGGACAGGATATAGGTCTCCCGTGTGCACTCGTAGGCTAATTAGACGAATCGGTTGCAGTCTGGAATGTTCGGAACGGGCTATTCGGTCTGTACGATGGGGGCGTGCGACGACAAGGATCTACCGAAGAGCAGTATATGCGGTATTGAATGGGACTATAGGAGAGTGCAATGTCGAGTTAGCGCGAGAGAAATTTGGCTTAACGCCAGTGTTCTAACGATGATAGACACACTTTCAGGTAGTATTTGAAGTCAACTAATGTCACTATCGGTTCGCTGCGATAGAACCTCACGGTTTAACCACTAGACACGAGTATACTGTCTACTACCGTATCGTTAACCCTTTGGAATATGCAGCACGACAACAAATTTTCATCATTCGATTACGCTATCGCTTGAATCTCATCGTATGCATCTGTTCCTGGCAACTCGCCATTATGCAGCTTTTAATTATTGACCCGCGGGCACGGCAGAGAATAATTCCTTAACTATTCTCTGCTATACCTGTATACCTTTATACTCATAAATTATATTGAATAATTCAGTCATTTGTGACCAATCACAATTGTTATTATTATTTATAATCGACAATGGTGGATGCGCGGTTGGCGCGCGGCTCCGATGATCACCCAAGTCAAGCAGTTTGTTCGAGGACAGTACTTGGATGGGTGACCGCTTAGCCGCGCATGTTTGCTGACGCATTAATCGTTAATTACTTTTTTCAAAATTCCGAAAGAAGACCTAACCTAAAATTGAACAGTTGAACTGATCTCTGAAAATTAGAAAATGTTTTCATTCTGTTTCGCGTAGTTTCCGGGTTTCACGGATTTTCATAAATAGTTCAAAAATGTTGACAATTTTGAGAAAATCTTGAATCAATGAAATCGCAACTATTTTTTGATGTTCTATAAACCTAATTTTTCTTGATATTCATATTTAAAAAAAAAAATTGATTGGAGGATATAAGTGTTACGCGGTGATGACATCGATACTCAATCTAAATTGTCCTGTATCTTAGATATATGCATACATGTTTTTATTAAACTCGTGCATTTTTCAAACGACATTCTCTTAACTACGCGTAAACTAAACGATGCAATAACCAGATCGTTGGAGACGGTCGTCAATCTACCGTTTGACGCCGACTAGGTGTGTCGCGTTTGTTTTTTTATTGATGCGACGGCACATTTTTTATTTAAACTTCATATCTAATGAGATCGACTGATATAGTATAAGGGAAGTGAATACAAAAGTGAAAACTGTCGATCAAGAATGCGGATTTGCTAGCAAAGCAAGTTCTCAGTGCCCAACAGAGTATTATGCAAAGCATATTAATGTCGGGACACAACCGTGCGATTATCGATAATTTAATTGAAACTTCTCGGATTTTACAAACAGTCTTTACGCGACATGATATAATCTTGTATCGAGTTCAATAGAAAAAAAATTGTATAGCTTCAGATTACCGTAAAAAATGTGTACCAACCGCTATTCACCGGTCGGTGAATAGTACTTTTGGATTATCAATTTTCTTAAACAGTTTCCTCGATATTTTATCAAAACGCTTACCATTACATATACCGATTTCGTGGAGTGTATATTACGCAAAAAAAAATGATGAAAACATTTTCCATCAATTTACGAAAAGCCGCACTGAACGTCTACAGGTGTCATACAAATTTGGCAATATGTTATCCAGTTAGTCCGAAATTCCAGTGCTTTGACGCGGTAAATAGTAGAAATACAAACGAAATTGAAGTTAATTAAGATTTTAATTAATTCATGAAACATGGATTATTGAGTCGGCAATAGCAACACAGTAGACGATGTGTATCCATGTATGTAAAATTACTGTGTACTTTAGAATTCAGGTTACTGATAAAACTAAAGTAGTCGGTATTTCCATCACCACTCCACAAAAGAAAAGATTGGAAATGTGCTAATGGACTTGTTCGCGACTCTATTTACCTATTCTGTGAATTATCCTATACTTATCGAACCTGATTTTCATATGCAAGCACTAGCAAAACGATCGCTCGCGTAATACCTGTTTCGCATTATTTTCGTTTATACGCAAAATGTTACCACATCTTAGGCATTCACAATAATTACCAATTATTCGGTTGGTATATTTCTCACAGCGAACTTCTACACTCCTTTCATACTTAACCGAAGCTATGCATTAATATCAGTTCCCGATGCAGTGTTGTTAAAGAGTTTGCAAACTTCGACGCAATGAAACTATAGCTTCACCGTTCGATGGCCTTTCCAACACCAGTGATCTATTTTTACATTATGCTTGTTATTTCCTGTGACTGTCGCGTTACGCAATATTATTATAACATTCTAATTCTTTTTTTCCTGCTGTAGCATTCGCATTCTTTTTTTCCTGCATGCATTCGCATTTTCTCTTAACTCTTTAAGACATCCTGCGTGAGGCCATAAAAAGAATAGTTGAAACAATTTTCAACTCTAAGAACAAGAACTTGAAATACTGTCGAGCGAATCAGAGGAGTTTGCGGTGGGATTTAATCTTGCGAACGAATTGGATAAAAATCTACAGAGATCGCTTGTAATCGGATAGAATTTGTTCGCCCTCTAGCCTCTTCCTTCCACTGTCCACATATATTTAACACGCTTGTCGAGCGCACCTGTATCCTCTCGTTAAGCCGCACGTTCTCACCGAACGAGCGAAGCAGCAAAAGAGAAAACGAGAGGGAGAAATAGCGAACGAGCGAGCAAGCGAAGGAGATATTTCTCGCCCTCCGGGAGCCAGGATTAAAGTGAGTCACCAGCTGCCTCGCATGCCTTGTAATTGCCGAGATATATACATCTAATTCTACCCATGTATCGCCAACTCCGACTCTCAGATCTTTCACTCTGGATATTATGTCTCAAAATAAAACGCCGCGGAGTGCGTGCGAAAGAAAATAAGCAGAAGCGAACGTACGCGTATCAGCAACAGAATACATACTCCCGTTGCGAATCGTTTTACCGTGAATAATTGGATCTGCATTGGACTTAATCGGTTCGGTGAGCGAACCGAATAGATATCTATCTCACAGATATTTCTCGAGGAACGTACGAAAAATCAGAGAGGAGCCACAGAGGCATCAGAGAGCAACATACAGGAGAGACGTTGTGTGCCACGCGGCCGGGAAGAGGATCGCGGATCGATGCTTTGATCATTCACCAGACACGAGCAGACTCTCACCGGGTGTGGCTTAATCGAGGGATCAAATTAGCCACGGTGTATCGACACGCCTGTGGCGCTACACCCACCAGTTCGGGGAAACGTAAACGATTCCGTAAACACAAAGACGCGACGCCTTAAATTTCGGACCACCCAGAATTTGATGCAATTGCGTTATAGGCGGAATTAAAGATTTGATTGATGATTTTTCGCTTTCTGGGTTTGAATTTGGACATATCTGTCGTCTGATTTAGAGATTATTGCTAACTGTACAGATCGAGGGTGCATCGACACGATGCTGATATCACTGTCCTGGCTTACTGCTTGCGTAGCATCTTCGATGATACACTTGTAAACCAGAGCTGTACATCAAACACATGGGTGCGTTCCCGTTATCGCACGTTAAGACAGAGAGCGCGTTAGTCGAGTGGATACAGATCGGAGTCGATCGAGAGCGATCGTATTAGGATAGGTATGAGAGCTTTCAGAGCTCTTGATGTATTCTTGGAAGCTCTGCGGTACTTATGAGCCGTCTTAGGCGATTTTATCTTATAGATTCTAAAATCAGGTGGTCTACGAAGCATTTCTCGAAGTCCAACTCGATCACGTAATGAAGTATTAGTGTTAAATCGAATTGTTATGCAATCAGAACAACGAATGCGTTCCCGCGCTATTGTTTCATTTCTGGTTGCGTACTGAATACTGAATATTTTTCCAACATTTCGTAACATGAAAACAATACCGCACTAGAGCTACAAAAAGTTTATACACTGCAATGTTAGAATTGTTAGAGATTAATATATATGTTTTTTTGTCTTAGTAAATGGCTATCAATGTCTACCTTTCTTAGGGCTTCGAAGATCGAATTTCATCAATTAACAGATATTTTTGTGCAGTTTATAGCCTTTCCAATAAAAAAAAAGTACAGACCTTGAAAAAATATTGACTTCGGTAATTAAATCAATTTTTAATTTCCCGTCGTTATTACGTCCCGATATGGTATTAATTTAACCGATACCTCGTTATCTTCTGCCTCTGCGCACGAATATGAGAATTTAAAGGTCATCATTTCACGGTCAGAAGGGAAAATTGCGGTGCACGGGCGAAGAGTAGGGCGCGATCTGAGATTCAAGGGCAGGACGGTTATTATTTAGGTCGAGTTATGCGGGGGCTAAATGACCGGGGAATAATGAGCGAAAGAACAGGAGGATCGTAAGATGGTTTATGGTTCCCCAGCAGCCGCTAAGGCAGCAAGCCGGAGCCGCAATCATCTTCATGTATTACCCAGTGCATCAACAGCTAGGCGCGAGATGAGCGAATAAATACGTCTAGTCATTGCAAGGATTTTATGTCAGTCATGTGCGTATGGCAGCGCAAGGAATATATATATGTTCAAAGCCTTCTGGACGGAAAGTATAAGTTACACCGGGCGAATAGCGGGATCCTCTTCTTTACGAGGAAGTTGTGACGAATCGAGGAACGCAAGCAGAACCAACCAAGACTCTTGCTCACGGCAGTCGGGCCGTAATTCTGCTCAAAAATCCATGGATCAAGACGAAACCCACTCGGTTCGAAGTTGCGAAAGAGGATGAAGCTACAAAGTCTCTGCTGGCTTTTAGTTCAGACTCTTGTATTTTTCATTTACTCTCGCATCCGCTTTGAGGATTAGGCTTCAGCTTAAAGTCAGAAAACTTAAACACCTTCTGCAGATCAGCAGACGTTAAAAATTCTTGGAGCCGTGAAAACAAAAATTGATCGCAATAAAACTACCGAAAATCACAATTTCAAAAGTGTTATTGCAACAACAGATTTTAAAAAAGAGAAGATAACACTGCTGAACCTGTTGGAATTGAAATAAATGTACCCTTGACCCGCCGAAATGCAAAGCCGAAGGGGTAAAAAGAAAGAAAAAAATATGCTAAAAGAGGCAGAATGATTGAACGATCGAAATTGGAATTCTCGCCGCACAACAATTCAGTCTCGAGGCAACAATTTTCTCTCAGTCTGCGACACTCGCTACGACAAATACGGTGATTCACTGACTCTCTCGCGACCGCGCGCTCTGTTATGCAGTCGAATTTATTCACCAGGAGTTTGCATCCGTATGGATGTGTGCGAATGTTGTTATAAGACTGAACCCGGGCGACGAACGTAATACCTGAAAGGATTCGGCCGCACCTGCCGCAGCCTCTGAATGTTTTCAAGACATATACACGTATGCATGTATGCGTTAGTCGACGGCACGAACATCGCAGTGGACACTGCAGAATCGGATTCTCTTCAAGATATTCTGGAACGGCTTGGGCTCCGAGGTCGTGCCTGATGCCTCGAAGAGAATCGAGTCATCGCAAAGCTTACACGAAAATTCAAACCGGTTGGACGCAACTCGCTACAATCTTCTACTTCTGGGGAGCACAGGTATATATACGCAACACGCAACCACGCGGATAACATCCAAAATGGAGAATGAGTTCCTCAAAAATTTTAGCGGCACAGATTAAGACTAACGATTTATTCGGCTCAACTAAGTTTCGTTGATGACATTCAAGTAAACATGGAACACTTATTTCCATCAAACGAATGTTTTCATTGGGTTGATTTTACGCAGTCTTCATTTTAAGTTGTTTGGTATGTCGAATCACTGAAGAAAGATTGTAAGTCACAACAGACAGCAGTCCTGATTTGGATAATCGGGATTATTGGTCTTATGAAAAAGGCAACGCCCCTCCGTCATCGTTGGTTTCATAATCCGATTTTATATCATACCGGTGTTTATACGATTGATCGGGTAGAGTGGATAAACGCCGGGGGCGTCACGACGAACATTATAAGAGAGTCAAGTCACGAAAATTCTTTGGTAGAATGCAGTTTATTCAACATGCATATGTGATACATTATTCACGGGAAATTTGATGATTCACGAGGAAGTGAAGGCAAATTCTTAAAGTCTGAGAGTCAAGTGCGCTATGAAATGCATACGAACTTCTGAATAGAGAAATTAAGTGAAGGATCGTTCCGGGTACTGTGACCGATATCAGATTGGACAACTACCGACGGCGATCATCAAAATTTATTGCGAGCCGAGAGCACTCACCCGATGATAACATGCAGCGAGAACTTCGTGGATGTGTATCGTTTCTGGAAAATCTAAACCCACATGGAGGATAACGCAAGACTACTCATCGTCGGTTTCATTCGAAACATTCGATTTATGGATTGTAATTTAAATTAATAAATAGAACTTCTATTTATGTTATGACATTTTTTAAATGATAATAAATATTTCTGTGTATCTGACGTCATCGTTTATCAAATGACCATATTCAGCTGTGACTTAGGAAAGTTGATACTTCCGTTTGCGATATTTATTCAATTTCTTTTTCACGTTTTTGTTTTAATTTTTTAATTTTAATAAAAATGCATCCAATGCTGTACGGTTTGTCGAAATATTGATGCCATTTAATGGGTCGATATTTTTAGACTTTTTCGTCGATGTAACAAAAGAAAATAAATTTTTCGTCACGGAATTGTTCGAAATAAAGACGTTTTCATGTATCGAAAGTGTATAATGCCAGCTGCGTAAAGCTACAACCCCCACCATGCCGAAATTGAATTTTTCTTAGTCCTGAATATTGTGCTTTTTATGTGCTTTTTATGTGCTTAATCGATAATTTTTGTGCTGTCTTGGTTTTATCAGAAAATGCATTTTTCTGTGGGGGTGCTAGGTACCTCGGTATTCAGCACCCCCACACCTTTAAAAGGTCTTTAAATGTCCACAAAATATTTCCGAAGCATCGTAAAATTTTGTGCTCTTTATGTGCTTTCGAAATTACTTCCTCCCATTGAGATTCTTGATATCCGCGATCAGAGAATGCATTCTCACTTAAAGTAGCAACAGCGCGTGGTGTCCATTTCGCCTAAATTCAACGAAATGGATCGGGAATTGCAATCACTTCTCGATAGTATAAAAATCTGAAAAAATGCATGCATATTATAGGTACTGAAAAGATTAAATTGGCATAATAATAATTGCAAAATGTTATTAACAAATTGTTGAAAAAAAAAATTGTTCAACAAATATATGGTAATACAACTTTTTTTTTAATGAAAATGATTCGTTCATTTTTCTGAATACGTATCAATTTCTTCAGATTTTTATCTGTGGTTTGAATTGTTTTTTAATATGGAAGAAATGTGTAAAAAAAAATTCAAAATAATGCTTAAAATTAGGAAAAATTCATACGTATTTAGGAAAATGAATGAATCGTTTTCATTTTAAAAAAAAGTTGGTTTACCAGAAATTTGTTGAACAATTTTTTTTTTCATCTATTTATTAATAACATTTTGCAATTATTATTATGCAAAATTTATTTTTTCAATACCTTTAAAATGCATGCATTTTTCCAGATTTTTATACTACCAAGAAGTGTTTGCAATTGTCTCTCATTTTTCTCGAACTTATGCGAAATGAAAATCACGCGCTGTATCTACCTTAAATTTTAATTGTCTCCTGACTATAATGAGCTCAAAAATCAATTCTTTGTGTATTTGATAGCACATAAAAAGCACATAAATCTGGCACCAAAAAGATGTGTCTGCGTATACCGGGAAAAAAGTTTTCGCCAGCTTGGTGTTTAGCTAGCGCCCCCACATTAAAATTTTCTCCTGACTATATCGAGCACAAAAATCAAGTCTTTGTGTATTTGATAGCACATAAAAAGCACATAAATCTGGCACCAAAAAGATGTGTCTGCGTATACCGGGAAAAAAGTTTTCGCCAGCTTGGCGTTCAGCTAGCACCCCCACATTTAAATTTTCTCCTGACTATATCGAGCACAAAAATCAAGTCTTTGTGTATTTGATAGCACATAAAAAGCACATAAATTTGGCACCAAAAAGATATGTCTGCGTATACCGGGAAAAAAGTTTTCGCCAGCTTGGCGTTCAGCTAGCACCCCCACATTTAAATTTTCTCCTGACTATATCGAGCACAAAAATCAAGTCTTTGTGTATTTGATAGCACATAAAAAGCACATAAATTTGGCACCAAAAAGATGTGTCTGCGTATACCGGGAAAAAAGTTTTCGCCAGCTTGGCGTTCAGCTAGCACCCCCACATTTAAATTTTCGCCTGACTATATCGAGCACAAAAATCAAGTCTTTGTGTATTTGATAGCACATAAAAAGCACATAAATTTGGCACCAAAAAGATGTGTCTGCGTATACCGGGAAAAAAGTTTTCGCCAGCTTGGCGTTCAGCTAGCACCCCCACATTTAAATTTTCGCCTGACTATATCGAGCACAAAAATCAAGTCTTTGTGGATTTGATAGCACATAAAAAGCACATAAATTTGGCACCAAAAAGATGTGTCTGCGTATACCGGGAAAAAAGTTTTCGCCAGCTTGGCGTTCAGCTAGCACCCCCACATTTAAATTTTCGCCTGACTATATCGAGCACAAAAATCAAGTCTTTGTGTATTTGATAGCACATAAAAAGCACATAAATTTGGCACCAAAAAGATGTGTCTGCGTATACCGGGAAAAAAGTTTTCGCCAGCTTGGCGTTCAGCTAGCACCCCCACATTTAAATTTTCTCCTGACTATATCGAGCACAAAAATCAAGTCTTTGTGTATTTGATAGCACATAAAAAGCACATAAATCTGGCACCAAAAAGATGTGTCTGCGTATACCGGGAAAAAAGTTTTCACCTGCTTGGCGTTTAGCTAGCACCCCCACATTTAAATTTTCTCTTGACTATATCGAGCACAAAAATCAAGTCTTTGTGTATTTGATAGCACATAAATCTGGCACCAAAAAGATGTGTCTGCGTATACCGGGAAAAAAGTTTTCGGCAGCTTGGCGTTCAGCTAGCACCCCCACATTTAAATTTTCTCCTGACTATATCGAGCACAAAAATCAAGTCTTTGTGTATTTGACAGCACATAAAAAGCACATAAATCTGGCACCAAAAAGATGTGTCTGCGTATACCGGGAAAAAAGTTTTCGCCACCTTGGCGTTTAGCTAGCGCCCCCAAATTAAAATTTTCTCCTGACTATATCGAGCACAAAAATCAAGTCTTTGTGTATTTGATAGCACATAAAAAGCACATAAATCTGGCACCAAAAAGATGTGTCTACGTATACTGGGAAGAAAGTTTTCGCCAGCTTGGCGTTCAGCTAGCACCCCCCCATTTAAATTTTCTCCTGACTATATCGAGCACAAAAATCAAGTCTTTGTGTATTTAATAGCACATAAAAAGCACATAAATCTGGCACCAAAAAGATGTGTCTGCGTATACCGGGAAAAAAGTTTTCACCAGCTTGGCGTTTAGCTAGCACCCCCACATTTAAATTTTCTCTTGACTATATCCAGCACAAAAATCAAGTCTTTGTGTATTTGATAGCACATAAAAAGCACATAAATCTGGCACCAAAAAGATGTGTCTGCGTATACCGGGAAAAAAGTTTTCACCAGCTTGGCGTTTAGCTAGCACCCCCACATTTAAATTTTCTCTTGACTATATCCAGCACAAAAATCAAGTCTTTGTGTATTTGATAGCACATAAAAAGCACATAAATCTGGCACCAAAAAGATGTGTCTACGTATACTGGGAAGAAAGTTTTCGCCAGCTTGGCGTTCAGCTAGCACCCCCCCATTTAAATTTTCTCCTGACTATATCGAGCACAAAAATCAAGTCTTTGTGTATTTAATAGCACATAAAAAGCACATAAACCTGGCACCAAAAAGATGTGTCTGCGTATACCGGGAAAAAAGTTTTCACCAGCTTGGCGTTTAGCTAGCACCCCCACATTTAAATTTTCTCTTGACTATATCCAGCACAAAAATCAAGTCTTTGTGTATTTGATAGCACATAAATCTGGCACCAAAAAGATGTGTCTACGTATACTGGGAAGAAAGTTTTCGCCAGCTTGGCGTTCAGCTAGCACCCCCACATTTAAATTTTCTCCTGACTATATCGAGCACAAAAATCAAGTCTTTGTGTATTTGATAACACATAAAAAGCACATAAATCTGGCACCAAAAAGATGTGTCTGCGTATACCGGGAAAAAAGTTTTCGTCAGCTTGGCGTTCAGCTAGCACCCCCACATTTAAATTTTCTCCTGACGATATCGAGCACAAAAATCAAGTCTTTGTGTATTTGATAGCACATAAAAAGCACATAAATTTGGCACCAAAAAGATGTGTCTGCGTATACCGGGAAAAAAGTTTTCGCCAGCTTGGCGTTCAGTTAGCACCCCCACATTTAAATTTTCTCCTGACTATATCGAGCACAAAAATCAATTCTTTGTGTATTTGACAGCACATAAAAAGCACATAAATCTGGCACCAAAAAGATGTGTCTGCGTATACCGGGAAAAAAGTTTTCGCCACCTTGGCGTTTAGCTAGCGCCCCCACATTAAAATTTTCTCCTGACTATATCGAGCACAAAAATCAAGTCTTTGTGTATTTGATAGCACATAAAAAGCACATAAATCTGGCACCAAAAAGATGTGTCTGCGTATACCGGGAAAAAAGTTTTCACCTGCTTGGCGTTTAGCTAGCACCCCCACATTTAAATTTTCTCTTGACTATATCGAGCACAAAAATCAAGTCTTTGTGTATTTGATAGCACATAAATCTGGCACCAAAAAGATGTGTCTGCGTATACCGGGAAAAAAGTTTTCGGCAGCTTGGCGTTCAGCTAGCACCCCCACATTTAAATTTTCTCCTGACTATATCGAGCACAAAAATCAAGTCTTTGTGTATTTGACAGCACATAAAAAGCACATAAATCTGGCACCAAAAAGATGTGTCTGCGTATACCGGGAAAAAAGTTTTCGCCACCTTGGCGTTTAGCTAGCGCCCCCAAATTAAAATTTTCTCCTGACTATATCGAGCACAAAAATCAAGTCTTTGTGTATTTGATAGCACATAAAAAGCACATAAATCTGACACCAAAAAGATGTGTCTACGTATACTGGGAAGAAAGTTTTCGCCAGCTTGGCGTTCAGCTAGCACCCCCCCATTTAAATTTTCTCCTGACTATATCGAGCACAAAAATCAAGTCTTTGTGTATTTAATAGCACATAAAAAGCACATAAACCTGGCACCAAAAAGATGTGTCTGCGTATACCGGGAAAAAAGTTTTCACCAGCTTGGCGTTTAGCTAGCACCCCCACATTTAAATTTTCTCTTGACTATATCCAGCACAAAAATCAAGTCTTTGTGTATTTGATAGCACATAAAAAGCACATAAATCTGGCACCAAAAAGATGTGTCTGCGTATACCGGGAAAAAAGTTTTCGGCAGCTTGGCGTTCAGCTAGCACCCCCACATTTAAATTTTCTCCTGACTATATCGAGCACAAAAATCAAGTCTTTGTGTATTTGACAGCACATAAAAAGCACATAAATCTGGCACCAAAAAGATGTGTCTGCGTATACCGGGAAAAATGTTTTCGCCACCTTGGCGTTTAGCTAGCGCCCCCAAATTAAAATTTTCTCCTGACTATATCGAGCACAAAAATCAAGTCTTTGTGTATTTGATAGCACATAAAAAGCACATAAATCTGGCACCAAAAAGATGTGTCTACGTATACTGGGAAGAAAGTTTTCGCCAGCTTGGCGTTCAGCTAGCACCCCCCCATTTAAATTTTCTCCTGACTATATCGAGCACAAAAATCAAGTCTTTGTGTATTTAATAGCACATAAAAAGCACATAAATCTGGCACCAAAAAGATGTGTCTGCGTATACCGGGAAAAAAGTTTTCACCAGCTTGGCGTTTAGCTAGCACCCCCACATTTAAATTTTCTCTTGACTATATCCAGCACAAAAATCAAGTCTTTGTGTATTTGATAGCACATAAAAAGCACATAAATCTGGCACCAAAAAGATGTGTCTGCGTATACCGGGAAAAAAGTGTTCGGCAGCTTGGCGTTCAGCTAGCACCCCCACATTTAAATTTTCTCCTGACTATATCGAGCACAAAAATCAAGTCTTTGTGTATTTGACAGCACATAAAAAGCACATAAATCTGGCACCAAAAAGATGTGTCTGCGTATACCGGGAAAAAAGTTTTCGCCACCTTGGCGTTTAGCTAGCGCCCCCAAATTAAAATTTTCTCCTGACTATATCGAGCACAAAAATCAAGTCTTTGTGTATTTGATAGCACATAAAAAGCACATAAATCTGGCACCAAAAAGATGTGTCTACGTATACTGGGAAGAAAGTTTTCGCCAGCTTGGCGTTCAGCTAGCACCCCCCCATTTAAATTTTCTCCTGACTATATCGAGCACAAAAATCAAGTCTTTGTGTATTTAATAGCACATAAAAAGCACATAAATCTGGCACCAAAAAGATGTGTCTGCGTATACCGGGAAAAAAGTTTTCGGCAGCTTGGCGTTCAGCTAGCACCCCCACATTTAAATTTTCTCCTGACTATATCGAGCACAAAAATCAAGTCTTTGTGTATTTGACAGCACATAAAAAGCACATAAATCTGGCACCAAAAAGATGTGTCTGCGTATACCGGGAAAAAAGTTTTCGCCACCTTGGCGTTTAGCTAGCGCCCCCAAATTAAAATTTTCTCCTGACTATATCGAGCACAAAAATCAAGTCTTTGTGTATTTGATAGCACATAAAAAGCACATAAATCTGGCACCAAAAAGATGTGTCTACGTATACTGGGAAGAAAGTTTTCGCCAGCTTGGCGTTCAGCTAGCACCCCCCCATTTAAATTTTCTCCTGACTATATCGAGCACAAAAATCAAGTCTTTGTGTATTTAATAGCACATAAAAAGCACATAAATCTGGCACCAAAAAGATGTGTCTGCGTATACCGGGAAAAAAGTTTTCACCAGCTTGGCGTTTAGCTAGCACCCCCACATTTAAATTTTCTCTTGACTATATCCAGCACAAAAATCAAGTCTTTGTGTATTTGATAGCACATAAAAAGCACATAAATCTGGCACCAAAAAGATGTGTCTGCGTATACCGGGAAAAAAGTTTTCACCAGCTTGGCGTTTAGCTAGCACCCCCACATTTAAATTTTCTCTTGACTATATCCAGCACAAAAATCAAGTCTTTGTGTATTTGATAGCACATAAAAAGCACATAAATCTGGCACCAAAAAGATGTGTCTACGTATACTGGGAAGAAAGTTTTCGCCAGCTTGGCGTTCAGCTAGCACCCCCCCATTTAAATTTTCTCCTGACTATATCGAGCACAAAAATCAAGTCTTTGTGTATTTAATAGCACATAAAAAGCACATAAACCTGGCACCAAAAAGATGTGTCTGCGTATACCGGGAAAAAAGTTTTCACCAGCTTGGCGTTTAGCTAGCACCCCCACATTTAAATTTTCTCTTGACTATATCCAGCACAAAAATCAAGTCTTTGTGTATTTGATAGCACATAAATCTGGCACCAAAAAGATGTGTCTACGTATACTGGGAAGAAAGTTTTCGCCAGCTTGGCGTTCAGCTAGCACCCCCACATTTAAATTTTCTCCTGACTATATCGAGCACAAAAATCAAGTCTTTGTGTATTTGATAGCACATAAAAAGCACATAAATCTGGCACCAAAAAGATGTGTCTGCGTATACCGGGAAAAAAGTTTTCGTCAGCTTGGCGTTCAGCTAGCACCCCCACATCTAAATTTTCTCCTGACGATATCGAGCACAAAAATCAAGTCTTTGTGTATTTGATAGCACATAAAAAGCACATAAATTTGGCACCAAAAAGATGTGTCTGCGTATACCGGGAAAAAAGTTTTCGCCAGCTTGGCGTTCAGTTAGCACCCCCACATTTAAATTTTCTCCTGACTATATCGAGCACAAAAATCAAGTCTTTGTGTATTTGACAGCACATAAAAAGCACATAAATCTGGCACCAAAAAGATGTGTCTGCGTATACCGGGAAAAAAGTTTTCGCCACCTTGGCGTTTAGCTAGCGCCCCCACATTAAAATTTTCTCCTGACTATATCGAGCACAAAAATCAAGTCTTTGTGTATTTGATAGCACATAAAAAGCACATAAATCTGGCACCAAAAAGATGTGTCTGCGTATACCGGGAAAAAAGTTTTCACCTGCTTGGCGTTTAGCTAGCACCCCCACATTTAAATTTTCTCTTGACTATATCGAGCACAAAAATCAAGTCTTTGTGTATTTGATAGCACATAAATCTGGCACCAAAAAGATGTGTCTACGTATACTGGGAAGAAAGTTTTCGCCAGCTTGGCGTTCAGCTAGCACCCCCACATTTAAATTTTCTCCTGACTATATCGAGCATAAAAATCAAGTCTTTGTGTATTTGATAGCATATAAAAAGCACATAAATCTGGCACCAAAAAGATGTGTCTGCGTATACCGGGAAAAAAGTTTTCGCCAGCTTGGCGTTTAGCTAGTGCCCCCACATTAAAATTTTCTCCTGACTATATCGAGCACAAAAATCAAGTCTTTGTGTATTTGATAGCACATAAAAAGCACATAAATCTGGCACCAAAAAGATGTGTCTGCGTATACCGCGAAGAGTTTTCGCTAGCTTGACGTTGAACTAGCACCTCCACTTTTAGATTTCAATTTTCTTTGATTTCGAACGCATGGGATAGTATATGTATATGCCATTTTCAGAATACAATAGTAACATAGTACATGTAAATATTTCCACATGATGATAATTTTTTATTTCTCCTGTAAAAAAATGTGCCGTGCTCTCATCTTCGTATAAACCCGAGGCATATTATAAAAAAAATCCTCGATGTAAAAGTTGGACCAAGTACATTTGTAAGTACAAGTTGTTTCTTTCAGGTAAAAAAAACGTATCTGGATTTAGGTCGCCAAATTCATTAGTTGCCGTTGTTGAAAAAAAATATGAATCCTTGGCGCGCCCACACTTCACACACAGATTCGTTGAGATTCGTTGAGATTTATTCGTTGTTGAGTGTGGGAATCTCCCAACTATAATATGCGAATAATTATTTGTTATTTCACTCTTTTTGCAGTCGGGGGTTTTTTAAATTTTTATAAAATTATTTTTTTTCCAAAGGTTTATGAAACGTTTTAAGACCATTCTAATAGCCAGTCAGGAAACGAATACACCGACAAGAATTTTGGTATGACAAATGTAAGATATTTTAACTATGCATTTTTTACTGTACGATACGAACAAAATTTTATTTCGACGTTTTTCAGAATATTGAATAACAATTTGAAACTAAGTAGAGAAATTAAACATGATACATAAGTTGTAGAAATGATAAACATTGACTGATACGTTCACTTATAATGATTATAGATGCACCACGTGACAGCGCGATCTCTTAAGTGAAAATGCATTCTCTGATCGTGGATATCAAGAATCCCAATGGGAGGAAGTAATTTCGAAAGCACATAAAGAGCACAAAATTTTACGATGCTTTTGAAATACTTTGTGAACATTTAAAGACCTTTTAAAGGTGTGGGGGTGCTAAATACCGAGGTACCTAGCACCCCCACAGAAAAATGCATTTTCTGATAAAACCAAGACAGCACAAAAATTATCGATTAAGCACATAAAAAGCACATAAAAAGCACAATATTCAGGACTAAGAAAAATTCAATTTCGACATGGTGGGGGTTGTAGCTTTACGCAGCTTATAATGCCCTCTCGATCGTACGTACGATTTGTTATTAAATCTTTCGAACGGACGTTATCGGTTATTCCGCAACGTTGAACGCATTATTAAATCAATTAACGAGCTCTCGTTGATCATAAATCACTGTGTGTGTAACAAAGATTGCAGCAACTACACACTGAAGTCTGTGTACCTTAGTGCAACTTGTGAATCGTGAATAGCCCGGAGTCGATCTCAAGGATTTATAAATCAATAATGTTTATTGCTATTAATTAATCACCGCGTGAACTTCGGGACGATAAGTATGAACCGAAGACTCGTCAACGATAATTAAAATGTCCGATTTGTGACTTTCCCGACAACGCCCGCCTCTTTCTCTCGAAAACATACAATATTTTCATTTCTCGATAAATTTCCAAGCAATAATAAAAATAACATACAAGAATCGATCAAACATGAATCAGCGCGGATGAAAAACAAATCGTGACTGAACGTTCTGTGCGCATTGTCACGATTATAACCAACGATCAATCGAGTAACGAGTATCGACTTGCAGCTCTTGTGCCCAATGAATTCCCCGAAGATTATTAGAACGACTGACCAAGGCGAACGTATTTGATTACAAGAGATTAGATGGTTTATTCTAGTTGAGTTATGGGCGATAGCAACATTGCAAGCGTGACTGATCGGCACTCTGCGAACTGCATCGGTTAGCATAGTCGATCATTCGAAGCCCTCGCAATTATATATGTAGAACAAGAAGGATCGCTCGATGGGTACGTCTCGATCGAAGATTTGTAACGAAAACTTTGCGTGGCTGTGTGTGTAGATGTTTGCGAAGTTAGAGATAGGGTTGGTAAACCTACTTTCGAAATACCGTGCCGGAAACACGTAGAGAAGAGAGGTCCGCCAATGGCCCCGTGCCAATTGGATGCATCAACGTCGATGCTCTAGCGATGAGACGAGAGAACCCAAAGTCTCTCTCGAGAGATAATATGACCGGTTCGTCGAGTTAGCTAACTATGAGTCTATTTGCTACACTGTCTAAGGTGTAATGAACCCTGAAGCGTATAAACATAACTAATGAATGGCAAATACACTATCCTCGCGGCCTGAAATGCTTGGCGTCTTTTTTGGCACATCGGCAGACCGTACACAGGACATTTTTGACTAAACTTGATAAGTCAATTTCACGATTTCAATGATATATCATCAATTTTTCAGTGATTAATAGATTTTTTAATAAATTTCGAATGATTATCAACATTATTCAAAATCTTGAAGTCAACAAAAAAATAATTGGAGTTTCTCGCAAATAGTTCGGAGCTTTCGCTGAGTACCGAAACTACTAAACGGTTGAATTTGTTTTTGGCAACGCGGATGATCATAATTTTCCGTTCTCTCGGGTTCCTCGCGTAATATATTATCCGAATATATATTTCGGAATCGCGGCAAGGATTATCGAAACTCCGAGAAAGCTCTCTATCCTCGAATCTCATCGAGTCCGATCGGATTTCGCTTGGATTATCAGAATATCCGAGAATAGATGGTCGACGATCCGCGTGAATTGACTATGTTGAGTAAACTATCTTACGAAAATAGATATTCAAGAGTGGCAGACGAATCGAAGGTTTCTACGATTGCGGTGCTTGAAATTACACACAGAAAAAATGTTTTGTCTGTCGTAAAAACAAAAAAAAACGGGAATTTTGTAATATCAATGAGGTTCACGCAATATCGTTGGTACGCTACGGAAGATATGCTTCAAAAAATATCAGCTGTGTACGCAACGAGAAAAATACACGAACGATAAATTATGGTTATTCTTATGAATATTCTAGTGAAAAAAAAAAAAAAAAATAGAACCAATATTTTTTCTCCCGTCTTTCGCCGCAAATATACGAGTCTCGCGCGATGATCGGCGCTCGCGTTTCGAATATTTACGATCACATTACAAGCGTGCAAAGTGTAAATACCTATTATAGACGATATACAAGAATTACACGGTATAAAAGATAGTCGATAGTCGCACCTCATGGTATCGTCCGTGACTTATATATCGCTATTCGCACAAAGTTCGAAGTAGCCAATGGCTACGACCTCGCGCCGCTCCCGCAGGATGATGCATCGACGTGGGCAGCAGGCGGAGAAAATCGATGTTGGGTACATGAAGATCTTATCTCGCCGAGAGATAACTCGATGCGCGAATTGTCGAAAAAATAATAATAATAATAATAATAATAATTGCTAACATTCACGCAAACGTATAGGACGATCGTGTCTCGCGGGAAATCGTTGGCGCATGAATCATATGGCAACTACTTGAACGTGAATTTCTTATCAGTACGGTAATCTTTGTTAGTTTGCTCCATAAATCCACGCCAATTTTTATCTCACACAATTCTGCCTCACAATTATTGTCAAAGCGGCACTTTGCGTCAATGATTTAAATAGGTATAAACAGACGTGAGATCATCACTTTTTTTTGTCAAGAAAATAAATTATTTCGCGTTTTAATTTTTTTTTTTTTTCGTCCGGAAATTCAACGTCGCGATTGCCTTTAATGCGAGTTTAATCGGAACTCTGGAGCCTTCCTTTAGCGAATTAGTATAAGAGGAAAATAATTATGAATAGAGAATTGCGGCTTTGAAAGGGAGGGGAGGGGAGGGGGAGGGGAGCTAATAATGCTTTTATTAAAATGGTCTCATAATGCTTTGAATAGAAAGGTACCTACGGGCTCTGAGGCTTTTACGTAAAACGGTATTTAAGGGCATAAAAAAAATTGCACAGTCATAAAACTAATATTTTTTTTAATCGCAAAAAATAGAACAATTTTATGCAGAAAAAATGATTCAATTGTGAAGAAAATCTATTTTAATCCATTTCTATTTTTGATATCAGCGTGACTAATGTTGGCTTAAAAATAATCGCGACTACTTAAACGGAAATTTCTTCGTCACGCGTAGAATATTTCGATATGCGTTTCCGCAAGACGATGATGACACATTTTCGCGTGAAAGGACCCGTATCGTTTTCTCAAGTATTTAATGGGTTTTTTTTTGTTTAATGATACATTGCGTGATATGAATGTTTCGGCTTTGAAAAGGGAGCTAATGATACTTTTATTAAAATGGTCTCACAATCGTTCAAATAGAAAGGTATCCACGGGCTGTGAGCCTTTTTATGTAAAACAGTACTTTACGTAGCATATCACGATATGCGTTTCCGCAAGACGATGACACATTTTTGCGCGAAAGGACCCGTATCTCGACCCGTATCGTTTTCTCAAGAAATGAATGATTTTTTGTTTTGTTTTGTTTAATGATACATCGCGTGATATCAATGTTCCGTGAATGAAAGCGAAGGAACCCTAAGAAACGTTTTTTAAGGACCGCGAATACGTTGTGGAAAATGCAGTGCAGGAGAAACGGGAAGTCTGGTCGACGGCGAACGATCGAGAAAGAGAGAAACATTACACAGGGGAAGTGCGTGTGCTCTGCCGCTGCTCCACTGTCGGGATTCAAAGCTCTACGGCATCGCACGGTAAGCGGAGCGAAGCCGGCTTCAGTCTCCCGCGAACCTCCACTGTAGAACGTTCCCTTGAATAATATCGATCCACTCATCGATGTCACGTTCCGCGATAGTAAAAATCGAATGAGGAAAAAATAAAAACTAATTAAAAAATCTCCAAAACCGGTCTCGCAAAATTTTTTATTCATAATTTACGATAAGTTCACCCATTCGTATTGATGTGAATTTGAATTTTTTTCCGGGTCTCTCGAAAAAAAAAAAAAAAAAACAGTTACCTACGAGTGTTAACGATGACGTCTGTTTCACGTGGATTATTGATCGCGCATTCGAACAATTTTGGTGAAAAATAAAATTACAAAAAGAATTTTTTTTTTTTTTTTTTCGTAATTGGAACAGTGTTCGTCGATAACAAGGATGAGGGCTGTTATCGCAAATGGACGAGCGATGCATCAATGTTGGATGTTGATTCTGTGTGCAACAGGTAAAATGGAATTTTGTCCGTCTCTAGTCTCGCGGAATAATTAATTCATTCGGGACACATTAATCATTCGACTCATCGGATCGATAAAACGTGTCGGACCACCCGAGAGAGAGAAAGGCAGAGCGACAAAGCGAGATGGACTTCGGTTTTATGTACACAGAGTGAGAGATCTATTTTAGAACGACGGTAAATGAGCAACGAAGGCATAGCTGTCGCGGCAGCCCGGTGGGTAGGACATGTAGGTAGACAATGCTGCCTCACTATCGGTGTTCTAAAAGTGTCAGGTAGGCGCGATAAATTCTACTCGACGTAACGACCGGCCCTGCGACGTATAACGAGGTTTATCGGATTCGCAAATCTTCGACATTGCGCGGTATTGTAAACTGGCAAAACTATTTGCGGTCGATTTGCATCAATCGCTCAAAAATAGGGGCAAAAAAAGGTGTTTTTTTACTTAATCATTTTTAATAAAAACATCGAGCGTTCTTCGTCGATCAAAAATTTTTTTAAATTTTTATTGATGACAAGTAGTGAAGTTTTTTTTTTTGCTCCAATTATTTAGAAATGTGTGCGTAATGTGCGCAAAAATAATATCGACCGAATTTCACAAATGGACAGTAGATATTCCCGGGAAAAAAGTCGCGCGCTTTCGTTCGCTACTTATTCAACAAATTAAAAAAAAAAATTATATTTTTCTTTTTTTTTTTTTTCGACTAAAATAATCTGTATTTT
Organism: Buathra laborator; assembly: GCA_934046635.1. Classification (NCBI taxonomy): domain Eukaryota; kingdom Metazoa; phylum Arthropoda; class Insecta; order Hymenoptera; family Ichneumonidae; genus Buathra; species Buathra laborator. The sequence continues at coordinate 3,298,458 of OW203894.1, read as the reverse complement.
TTTGTAATTAGCAACAAATAATGTAGTTTTCCTTTAGAGAAAATCGTTTCAAGTGCATGCATAACATGCGAATATATAAACATCGATTAAATTTCATCAATTAATAGTTGATACGCTTGTGGGAAAAATGGCGCGTTTCCGTTCGCGATTTATTAAACGGAATGAAAAAAATACATTTTTTTTCTATGCTCTTTTGCATCGTTTGATTGGCTGCGAATGAGATGCCAGAAGTTGAGATTATTGGTACGAAAAAAATCTAACTTTTTTATGATAAAGTGAGGGAGCGAAAAATAAAATCAGTTTATCAAGCAGTGGCAGAGGTTGAGCGAGAAATTCTCAATGCGTTATAATCTCGTAAAGGTTTTGTTTGTTTTTTTTTTTCTTCTCGTATAATCATCATCGCTGCGATCGAATAGAGGAGAGGAGCGCGAAGGCCCGACGCCGGCGATGGTATTAATAATAAGGACCGCCCGCGCTATCACCCGCACGTTCGATGCTGGAGTGCGTTTAATAATATACACTTGATGACGATGTATTATAGCCGTTGCATAGCCTTGTACCATATGAATGAAAGCTCTTCACGCGCGGTGGTTTTGCGGTGGGTGGCACCGAGAGTTCTCTCCCTCTATCGTGTGAGGCGAAAGTGCGAAATTAATTAATACGCGAAACATTCTACCGGCGTTATAATGAATCTGTCGTCTATCCTCCGCGCGACATGAGGCAACTGACGCGTATTAATTTTAACGTGGAAATAATTCACGTGCGTAGGTTTGCGGTGTTTCAAAGGTTATTGCTGTTTTTCAAAAAAAATTCCAATATCGTTCGTAATTTCAATGCCTTAGTTACGATATCGCAAAAATCATTCATTAAATAAAAATTTTAAAAAAGCGCGCAATAGAATTTTTCGACAATCATTTTTATGCCTAAAATCACAAATTATTTATCGAAAAAAAAAAAAAAAAAAATTTTTGAAAAATATGAAGAATTTATTTCGCGCGGATGACGCATTTTAAAAAATGGTATAAATTGTCACGTGCAGTTTGTCACGTGTACGACAAACGTTAAAAGGCCGCGACACAATATTTCCTGCAGCGTGTTAAAAAGTAATAAAAAAAATTACGACTATTATGCGCGGAAAGAGTATTACATTACATTGCGTTATACGAAGGACTATATGTGTACAACGACTTGTCATCGACAGTCACGAGTTTTACGAAGTTCCTTACGTTCGATATAAATTTTTGCATAATATCGTAATATCTTAAATTCAATGTTAAATGCAAACGCCGCAGAAAACGGGTTTTATCTCTCGTATTCGGGTGAACGGCAGCGATTGCCGCTGTGATCGGTGTCGTCGTTAAATTCGCTCCGACATAATTCTCATCGGCATATTCTTGCCGCGATCGCTTAACATCGATGCAAACGAATAATAATATATCGAATATATCGAGAGTGTGATATTAATATCATTAGAGCGGACAGTAAGAATGTAACGAGTTTCAAATGCCCGCCGATTGTCGGGGATTTGTCGCGATATTCCGCGAACCAATGAAAAGTAATCGGTCTTTACGATCGCAGCGGCGCTACCTGCATAGTTAGGTTATTTGCCTGTTTGCCGGCCGTTCCCTCATAGATTCGGACGAAATTTGCATTGAATGTCCATAGATCCGCGTGGCGGAGAGTTCTCGCGAATCTCGAAAGCGGACGGACACCGTTCTCAGGCGGAATGACGATAAACTTAGCGGTTCTCCACAATGGGCATAAATAATTAGTCTTCAACTCTCTCCCATCTCTTCACTCCGATATCTATGATATCTTAGGCAAAAGACGTCACTAAACGAATAGTTGTTTGGGAATCAACGCTTTACGAAAGCACATGCATAAAAAAGTCGTTGAATCACTGAATGTCGTTGCCGTCTACTTAACTGTACATTCTTTGGTGACATCAGCCGGGTGTTTCGGCCTCGAAAACTCGTACTCGAGATAATCATATCAATGTAAGATAGTTGAAAAAAAAATTAGAGGAGATTTATATCAACTATGATAAGCTAAATTTCGAGTAAATTTTAGATTAACTTGCGAAACTTTCGCCAAATAAATTTTTGCAGTCTTGTGGAGAACATTTTTATTACGCGAAATCGCATTTTCTGCAACATTTTCACGACTATATGTATTCTTTTCATGGATGCGATTTATTTTTTAACTTCACTCCCGGAAAAAGTAAGCGAAATCCCGAAAAATAAAATTTTCAAAAAATTTCGATAAGATTAAAAAAAATAACGTAAGTCGCTACGGAAGTTTAATATGACGCATTATACTCTTTGCAATAATAAGTTAAAAATAAAAAAAAATTAATTTATTTGGGTTATTTATAAATCCATTGAAAGCTCAGTATTGCCGCTTTAATATGAAGAGATATTTCGAAACGTCCGACGACTCATTTCCTACGATTTATTAATGACCGTTCCAATTCCACAAATGATTAATTAATTAAGAAAAAAAAAAGAAAAAAATTTCATAAACGATGTAAAAAAAAATTGCAACTTCGAAGTATTTACGTCGAGTCTTCGTGTTTTCCTTCGATATTTTCAACGGAAATTTAAAATGGAGCATAAAAATCTATCAATCCAATTGTCCGAAGTAGAGGAGTAATTAAAAAAAAGATTGTCGAATTGGGTTACAGCAACAGAGGACCTCTGTTTGATCTCTTATTCGCTACTGGTTGCACTTCCCATCTTCAAGTGACCATATAATACGCGCGGCTAACATGATCCACTGCCCTATCCTACTGTTCGTCGTAATTGGTCATAATTAATCATAGAAGTAGAGCAGACCGGCTGCACAAATGCCCGTAGGAAGCAAAGCTTGAAAAACGAAAAAAAAAGAAGGAGACGAAGAAGCTCTCCGAGTCGTCTAATACACAGATGCATTCGAGAGGATTGTATGACGAGACAGAGCTCACTGTGATTCTCATTCTACGCATCCGACGTTAGCGGACTAATAAGATGAAACAGTGAATAGTACAGATGTATACACAAGCAATAGCGTAGAATCACAGCAAGTATTGTGTATATCTTACCCCTTGCGGGGTATAATACGATCCCCGACGACGAAGCCTCGCGCGCTATATGAACGTCCAATCGCGTGAGCAATAAATTACTCTTTAAGATATACAGAGGAGTCGCGGGTAATGCTACTGATAAATACCAGAGACCATTAACCTTAGACGCGAGCGGCATCGCTTTGCTCCTCGGGACCGGCAGTAGCGCGAATCACGTACATACCGTACACGATCCACTTCTACGAGAGTCGAAGAGTCACTTCTAACGTCGTTGGGCTCTTCTTATTCTCGTCACCGCTTCGCGGCTTTCTTCTGATTCCTACGCGATACTACTTACACGACAATCATAACGTGTACCGGCGACAGGATTCAACGCGATCGTTGGATCTCCGATCGTCAGGATCGCAGGTACGGAAAACGCGAAGCGAATTCGAAGAACGGATAGAATGGGTGAAGAGAAAACGAAGAGTATGGAAGACGAAGAATATCCAACTAATGGGAAAGAACATTGTTCAGCTTTTAAAAAAAACTATAGAACCTCAAATTTTCAGTTTTAATCGAATATTTTTGTCGACTCGGAATTGTTATTTATATAAAAAAAAAATTAGAAGAAATAAAATATTTCTGAAAATCGGGGAAAGGATTCGTGAATTTTCGAAAAAAATGAAAATAAATCGATAAGTTTCTAAATTTCATCGATATTATTGACAAAAAAAAAATGATATTGACGATAGAAAAAATCGTAAAATTATTTCCAACGGGTCATAAGAATTATTATATTGTATGAAACGCTTGAAAGCCAATATTCTGAAATTGTTCAGAATTCCGTTTTTAATTTTTAATGAATCGTTGATAATACGATGAAGGGACATACATGTCGATCGTCGCGAGGCGAGAAAACTAAAATATGGATATCGAAAGCCCGACTGTAGCATATTTCTATAATTGTCAGATCGTGACGAGGCAAGAGCGCCGAGGATCGTCGTCGAGACAACATCGAAGCTCGTGAATAAAAGAGCGGACGGTTCTCGTGGGTCTCGAATAAAAAAAATTAATTTATTGAGGATGACGGATCCTCGGAACCCGTGTCACCTTTCATTATTACTTCTCATGAGCCCTTCGAGGCCCACATCGTTCCTCGAAGAATAATTCTACGTTATTCGACACGCAGAGGACCCTTTTGGTAGCAACCGTTTTCGATGAATACCTCCGCTCTATTCTGTTCGAATGAATTCCATTATTATTTGGATCTCCGCAACAGCCATACATTTCGTCCTATGATTCGATTGATCCTTTCCGAATGGAAGATATAATAGAATTTGATACCGCGAAACCCGCAAGATAATTCCAACGGAACATCGTTGTCGCGACTAAAAATAATACAGAAGAATACAATGCACTCTTCGATATTCCGCTCGACAACAACACACCTAAGAACCGAACTATTCACGCGAAACGTAGGCGTCTCTCGTCTCGTTGCATAATACAATCGCACTTCGAATTCCGTTCAAGGACGCGAAACTAAAATGCATTCTGTCGTAACGCCGCGAACGCCTGACGGCTTCACTCCGCCACACTTTACCACTTTGATCTTATATCAAATTTATTCCCGTGAAGATACTGTAGCATCAACCCAAAGAGAGATACATCCACTCGCGAGCTATTTTCATCACGCGTTTTCTTTAACGTTACGAAACTCGAGAGGAAAAATTATTTCACGGTGTTTTCGAACTCAATAATAAAAAAAAAAAAAAAACGATAGTGAAAACAGAAAAAATTTCTGAATATAATTTCCGGAGGGTGTATCGTTTCGTATTACCAAAGAGTGCGATTCACGGGAAATTCAGAGGGAATTTCGACAACTTTCTAATGGAATAAAAATCTGAAAAAAATCAATCATACAGAAGGTGCTAAAAAGATTAATTTTCTATAATAATATTTTCAAAAAGTTATTAACAAATTAGTAAAAAAAATCATTGTTTAACGAATTATCCGGTAATCTAACTTTTCTTTAGACGAAATTTATTCGATAATTTTTTTTGAATGTTTGTGCATTTTTTGAGCATTTTTTTTAATTTTCGAAAAAAAAAAATTATTTTTTTTATGGATGAAAAATCACGAATTTTCGAAAACTAGAAAAAATTCTCAAAAAAATCATAAGTATTAAAAAAAATTAGCAAATAAATTGAAAAAAATGCTAAATTCGCTACTTTTTTTTCAAATCGCCGCCATTTTGTCAATTTTGATCGAAAAAAAAAAATCCTCCATAACACGATAGCGGCTGTCATACTGATTAATAATATTTTCAAATTTTGTTTTCGACAATATTTAAGATTAGAGGAGTGTACACCGTCAGGAGACAATTTTTTTACAAGTAATTTTCAACCGCCCAAAAAAAACTGTAAAAAAAATAACAATAAATGTTTAAAATTTTTTTCTGTTCTTCATGAGTGTTTTTTTATTTCACATAAAAAAATCAGACTGATTAGCGTATTTTATCCATCGAAAAAAAAATCGTGAAAAACTTCAATTTTTTAGACCGTCACACGACAATAATCCCTTAAATCAAATTTCATTAAAAAGAATGTTATCTTTTTTGCAAAATTACTCAGAATAATATCGACAAAAACCGTCATAAAATTCCTCGCCAAATATAAATTTCCGGATTTAACTACCGAATTCGTAATCATTCCTATAAATTAAAGTTTCCAATCTCGTGAACAATTTTCCATTTACCAAAATCGTTCGTAACGATGTCATCGAAATATCGGCCCAAAATTGCCGAATGCAAGTTGCAATCGATCTATTCGCTGATGAAAAATATTTTTTAATTTTTTGTTTGAAGGAATATCCTGTGCCCTCGTGCAGCCGCAAAGCATTAGCATAGATCCAGTAGCGAACAATCGTGTGAGACTCGGAGGTCGTGGAATTGCACGTTTCGCGTGTCCAGTGGGATTCTTCCGTCTCAAGAGGAACTGTTACTACTTGAGTGGAGGTACAGCGCAGTGGCGGGAAGCCTACTTTCACTGTAAGGACAGAAATTCGACTCTAGCGACCATCGACAGGAATGGAAAGGATCGAATACTCCGGAAATATCTTATGGGCGAACAGTTCAGTGAGTAATTCGTTCTATAAAATTTTTTTTCTATTTTTTTTTCTAAGGCTTCGGAGATTCGATGTTTTTTCTTTTCTTCAGCAAAATTGGAGCGATGGATCGGTGGAATTTATAACTGGAATAAGATGGCCTGGGAATGGGGCGTATCCGGTGAAAAAATCGTATTTCAAAATTTCGACAAGTTAAATCGGAACAATCCTCAGCAGTACGCTTGGCATTGCGTTGTTATGGATCCAAGTGTCAAATACAAGTGGCAAGCGAGGAGTTGCGTGGAGAGAAAACATTTCATATGCGAAGTACCGGCAGGTAGAATAGGTGAGTTTCCTGTCCGAGAGATAAACTTGGCGCGGCGCCTCGTTTAATTTACTCGTAAATAAACTAAACTACAAGATCAGTGCGAATGCGAGTGGCGATGAATGGAGACTTGTAAGGGATGGCGATTACAGGAGAGTTTCTTCGTCTGTTTGCAGGACGAAGGCGAAAGAAGCGAATCGACTCGAGTCTCGTGCCGCAGAACCAAAGACAAAGGTCCAAAAAGAAGGGGAGGAAGCAACGAAAGGACGACGGCAAAGTACGACGACGAAATAGAGTTCAGAAGGGTCGGAGAAACGGTTGGGAACTGCAGAATAGAGACGACGAATGGGGGAACGGCGTTAAGATTGGATCGCGACCACCGGCCAAGTGAGTACTTTTCCGGCGGTTTATCGATTAGAAATAACAGTTTCTTATCTAACAGAATTAATAAAGTGTTACGTTCTGCTCTGCCAAACGCGATATTTTCGTTTATACGATTTCTTAATTATCCCATCACCGAATCAAACACCGGATATACCTTCTCGAATTACAGCGATTCATATACGTTCGCGGAAGGACCGCGGAGCACGTACGCGACTTTCCCACGGAAAGCCGCGCATCGAACCTCGCGCCGCGATCCCCGATATCACGCGATTCTCCATCAGCATTTCTATTATTTCATTCGATTCTACCTTTCCTTCTCTGTCTTAACATATCCTTTCTGTCTCTCGTATGATCGCGCGTGAATCGCGATCTCAGCATTTTCGGCCGCCTCGCGACGGGCCGTTATTACCTCTAATTAAGCAGTCTTATTCCACCGTCAGAACGAAAGGGTCACCCTAAAATCGTAGACTTTCGACTCACATTAGAATCACCCCCCTTAAACACTTGCATCATATTATATACGATTTATTGATCCAATTTATCTCTGTTACATCTTTGCATTTTAAGGTAACTACAGCGCGTGGTGTCCATTTCGCCTAAATTCGAGGAAATTGAGAGGAAATTCCAAACACTTCTCGATAACATAAATATCTGAAAAAATTCATGCATATTAAAGGTACTGAAAAGATTAATTTTGCACAATAATAATTGCAAAATGTTATTAACAAATTGATGAAAAAAAAAGATGTTCAACAAATTTATGGTAACTTAACTTTTTTTTTTTATGAAAATGATTCGTTCATTTTTTTGAATACGGATGAATTTTTTCAGATTTTTATCTTTGGTTTGAATTCTTTTTTTTTATATGGAAAAAATGTGTAGAAAAAGACGAAATTCAAACCAAAGATAAAAATCTGAAAAAATTCATCCGTATTCAGAAAAATGAACGAATCATTTTTATAAAAAAAAAAGTTAAGTTACCATAAATTTGTTGAACAATTTTTTTTTTTCATCAATTTGTTAATAACATTTTGCAATTATTATTGTGCAAAATTAATCTTTTCACTACCTATAATATGCGTGAATTTTTTCAGATTTTTTTACTATCGAGAAGTGTTTGCAATTTCCTCTCAATTTCCTCGAACTTAGGCGAAATGGACACCACGCGCTGGAGTTACGTTAAATAAACCACTTTGTCATTTGAAGAACGGAATTTGAATCTTATTCGAGGAACCGAACCCAAATATAATATAATTAAATTACGTACAAGTCGATCATAGCGACGAGTCAGTAACCTCTGAGGTTACGCGACATGTGCCCCGCCATGGAGTCGCCCCCGCGAACAAGTAAAATACCTCTGAGTCGCGGCGCGAATAAGTTTCACGAGGCACCCGTGAGCGCGTTTAACACATTTTACGGTTCGCTCAGACCTCTGAGACGTAACAAAGAATTTTTTTTTTTTTTTACTAAGTTACGAAGATTAAATATTAATTTTGGTATTTTTTTTTGTCTATTTTTTCGACAGTATGCAGCTGAGCAATGGATTAAGAGCGGGAAATCGCACGAGACACCGACCGTCCCGACTCCATCCCAATCGACACGGTCCGAAGATAACTCAACTGAAACCTCAGATTCACGAGTACTCTTCGTTCCCTGTAGACGTTATGTCGCATTCACCAGCTTTCTCCGAGAACAACGAAGCGATCAATCACTTTCAAGCGAAAATCAACGATCTGTCGCTCGAGGAAATATTGCTGAAGACCACCTGAAACTATTTAATCGTTAAATCGCTAAACACTACCGACTGAACTGAAAAATAATTTATTAAAAGAGGACTACTCACTCCCCATTTAGTTTCCGGGTGAAGAATAAATTATGAAAAAAACCGAAAGATTCGTCGGATTTTCGTAAGAAAATTCTGAACGAGAGAAACATCTCGAGTTCGGTAGATGCTATTTTGTTCATTGTCATCATCGATCGATCGATCGATCGGGCGGACACTTCGATATCAGTGACTTATCTACGTGCCATTTGTTTTTATTATTTAATTTTTTTTTTTATATAATGTACGAAATAATACGTATCGTTCCTTGCTCTCTGTCTTTTGATTCGTCGAGCGAGTAATAAGAATTCGGACTGCCGCCCGAGATGCTTGCATTAATTTAATGACTAATTTTAAAAGTTCGGTAATACGTAGAAAAACAAAAAAAAATGATATGTCTTTCCAGTGAATCCTAATTTGGTTATCTCGTATATAATTACTCGGATAGCCAAAGTCGCAGAAACTAATGTACGTTTGTCGACGATACGGCAATAGCATGTAATCGATTTCCAATCTTATGCAAGTGATTTTATAATTATCGCATCAAAGTGCATCGGCATCAGCCGGCAAATACGTTGCAACGCACCGTATTGATGCTATAATCGAAAAACCATTTGCACAAGTTTCACGATCTATCGTCACACTCTTGGCAACAAAATGTTACTTCAATAGATCGTAGATACGTATAAATAATTCTTAGCTATGTAGTTAACTTCGAAATTAACGCATTTAGTATGTAATTATTGTAACTGCGTCGACGTATTACTTTGAAACAACGCGCACCGCTTTTATCGCCTGTAAATATATCTATCGACAAAAACACCAAACAAATTCGATTGACGCTTCGTAATTATCGATGTAGCGCTAAAAATTATCGTTGGATTTAGAGTTAATTAAAGGTCAGCAAATAAATTTCTGGACCCTGAAGACAATGCGTGAAAAATTAAAGCGATCAAAAAAATTATCTATAGAATACCAGACATACTTTTGCACCACAAACGAGTCCTTTAGTCCCGACGTCTTTATCGGTGCAAAATCGATAAAAAATCAATAGAAATTAATTTAATACAAAACATTTCGTTGTTTTCGAAATAAATTGAAGAAAAATGTGTAAAAAAATCAGTTTTTCGCGAAATAATTCGGATCACCGGATTCAAATGTGGTATTTCAAGGTCAATGGTAAAATTCTACTCACCTTTATGTAAGTGCACAGCGCGTCGCCTTTTGGTTCGCCGTTAGCGTCTCTGTACATCTTTATCTTATTCTTGTTCCTCTCGTCGCGCGCTATGAGACCACATTTTGTTACGAGTTCCGTTAACTCATCCATTGTTATGTCGAGCGGTAAACCCGATATATAGATTGCTGTATTGTGCGCCTCGTCAATTTCAAACCAAGTTGCCGGCTCAGCGGCTTTTCTCTTGGCTTCAGCTTTCTTCTGCTCTTTGTCAAGTTTTACCGGTACTTTTGGCTTCTCGACGGCTTTTGTCTTGTCGTCTCCTTGATTCGGATCTACAAAACCGTAACTCATCTGGTATCTCGCCATGAAATCGTCGTCAACCTGAAATGTGCGTAAATAATCAACAAATCGATAAATTTTGCAAAAAAATTCTTTCGTTACGACAAAATATTAGCGTTAACAAAATTTTGCGATTTTTTTTTCGTGTTTTTCGACGATTTATAAAATGGGCGGCGAAAGCTTGAAATTTTTTTTTTTTTTCGACAAACCTTTGGAAACCAAGCATTCCGGTCCTTGTCCCACATGTAGACGCTGCCGTCGTTGGGATCAGTGTAGGTGTGAGTATCGTTTTCAAAGCCGTAGATAGCTTCGGAAACTGCGGCTACTGGACTGACGGTCTCCGCTGCTGGATCCACTGAACCACCAGCTTCTGAATCTTTTTCGCCCTTCGACTCCTTTTTCTCTTTGACTATCCATTCGTTCTTTTCTCTGTCGAATCTGTACGTTACGTTCGATGTTTTGTCCGTGTAGAAGTACGTTTCGCCGTCGAATTCGTAATTTTTCATGGGATCTTCGTCGTTATTTCCGTCGGGCTGTTTTCGACTTTCCTCGTCTTCGTCTTCGTCATCGTCGTCGAATTCTTCCTGATCGGCGTCCTCGGCACTCACGATTTTATCCGCTTTATTCATTTTCTCGTTTATTTTTCATTCAACGATTGAACATGCATACGCACGCCGAACGTAAACAACACCCGTTACGAGGTTACGAGTCGAAGATTTCTCTTAACGGCGCTGCAAATTTTGCGTGACACGACTCTACGATTATGCGAAATCGTGCTGACAAAGTTTACAATGAAATCGGGACATACCCGTAGTCTTGTTTACAATATTTATTGTTGAATCGAGAAAAAAAAATATTCACGCGGCCGTTGGAACGTTGACAGCGACTACCGGAACCGCCATTAACTGAAGCCGTCTTGAAGCCCCACCGACGGATTTATTTTGCACTAACTTTGCCGTTCTTTCGAACGTGAGATTACAATCGTCGACTGCATTTGCAAAAGCTCTTGGAATATTACTGTCCATGCGGACGAGTGATTAGTGATTACGTTAGGGAATAAATAATTAAGATAATAGTCATGCTATTATCTTAATAAACATGTTATATAGGATTGTATAGGATTTTCATTACTATAAGTAAAAACTATATTAAAAGTTTGACAATCGATAAGCTACCAAAAATTGCGATTATAATATTTAAAAAGCTGAATATCACCCTATTATTATTATTGTTTACATTTCACGTATGGAAAATTCTGGCTTAGCCCCCCAATGCCGTTACTCCCGTCCGAGTAACGGTCAGAATTGATTTCCAGTTGCCTGGCAACCTTCGGGTTGGAGTTGCTACCACGCTAGCAATGCCAAGCCGGCAGTAAGTCTGCTGGTTTGCGCGGCGCAAGGTGTAAACATGGGACTCCCTGACATAGACAACATACCCGGTAAAGAAATTACGATAATAAATAAAGAAAAATAAAACCACAACGACATAAATAAAAGCACAATTATTTTGATCGCACCTCTCGATCCCAATTACCTTTCACACAGGAAAAGACACAAATGCTGATATAGTAATCCTGTTTATTCGTAATAATACACCACGCAGTAAGGTTTGGAAACAATGAATGCAACTCGCACTGCACCCGGCGTCGCGTCACCTCGCGATCGCTATGTAAAGAAGAGTGGCACCCGCATTTATCTTATAGTCCTATAAACTAAATTGAGTTAAAATTTATTCAAACCTTATAGACCACTTTACAATTTATTTAAAGAAAATTTTGCACGGCGTTTTAAGGATATAGAAGTATAAAGTTTATTTTTTATTTTTTTTTCGCTTTTCATTACTTTTACGTGAGAGTGTAAACGCGTGTCGAAGGCTCCCCGCCGTCGTGGTTCTCGTGACCCCAATATAACATCGACGGAGTGACCAATTTTTTGGTCAGTACTGTATATCGATCCCGATCCCGTTGTAGGTCGACGACCTGAGGCAAGGGGTTGCTCGATGTCCTGGCCGCTCGTTGGAAAATAGGTTCCGAGATCATATCGCGCGAGAGATTATAGACTATCGAGACTTTTCCAGCCACGCACCTCCCCATGTAGAATATCGATGGAATACTTCGCGCAGTAGGAAAATAAGAACGAACTTAATGATAAAATAAGTGTTACACATTCTTTTCCGCAGAAATTTTTTATTTAATCACTTTTTCCATCCCTTTCATTAAAAAATCGACGACACGCATTCCCGAGGCAATGTATTAATGGAAAACACGACACGTAACGCTGCAAGAGTTATTTTTAACTATTGCACGCTCTTTTCTTTGCTACTTATACCAACGAGGCTACAGAAATTTCCGTCCATGGAAACTCGGTGGTGCGTTTTCCCTGATGTGCGAGAGACTCGAAGGATGAATGTGCGATGAATTATGCAAAGGGACGTTTGAACTTTTGATAAGCCCGTCTGTGTGTTACCCGCGAGGCGTAAATCCCTCCCGTTGGGACTTGCAACCGCGGAATTGCATTGCACTGACCTTTGTGCTCTGTAGTACTACGCGAATGGACTCGGAGTACCCAACTTGATTCATGATCGTTGAACGGCGAACCGCTCGAAATTTGCATTGCCGTCCTCAACCACACTTCCCGCTGAGTAACGCGACGTGAAATCCGAGGTGTCGAGAGAGAAATCATACCGATAGTTAATTATTCATTCTCTCGAAATACGCGAATGCCTTCATTATACGAAAATTCGGTATTCAGTGATACCATTTTTTTGTGAATATTTAATTTTTTTGAAAATTTTTGGTTATTGCAAATAAGTGTAAATATAAAAATTCGGTATACATTTATTTAATTATTATTCCGTGAATACGAAAATTTTCTGCAATTTTCTGAATACTGTAAATATATTTTTTTTACTGGAAGTCCTTGAAACTGTTCCGCTGGCGTGCCAATAATAATATATTAGCGAAAATAATAATAATAATAAATATTATTATTAATAATAATAATAAATAAATAAAATAATAATAATAATAAATATTATTATTATTTACTCTTAACGGGTCAAATTCCGATTAGTACTTCGATAAGGAACATTTCCGGAAGTGGAAAATCAACTTTTCGAAGTATAAACTTTCGGAGAAAATTCGCGTGTTTCTCGACCGACGACAACCTGAGGATTTTCTTATCCGATCGTCTGGATCGAAAAGCTTGTCTGCGCGGTCTATTCTCTTTATTAAATATATAATGAATCGGCGACGTTTCACCTCGAACGCCCACGGTCGTCTGGCAAATTTCTTTCTTTCTCTCTCGACATCTTTTCGCCCGAGTTTTTCTTTTCTTTTTCAAAACCTTCGAGCAATAAGCTCCTCGAAGGAGTGCTGTGTGTTTCGTGCGGCTTTCGAACGAAGTGGAGATTGCACAGCGAGATAAAAGGCTCGGAGTGGGTTCGCGCTCCCGTTGAAAAATAAAATCGTAAACGAGTGCCAAGGGTTTAGTGAGCTCACGTGGGGTCGGGGCCATCAACGTCGACCTGAACTTACCTGATTCGTACGATACCGATACGCAAAAGTCGCGAAAAAAAAAAAATAAAAAAATAAAAAAAGAATAAATTTCGTCGCGAGCGTATCCAACACCCACGTCGTCGTCTCGAAGGTCACCCTTCTCCAACTGCGTAGACTTAATCTGTATACTTACGAAATAAGCATACAAAACACCTGCGAGGTAAATTTGTGGGTCGATTCAGTGTATTTCGCGGCGACCTTCGACACAACTGTTTATATATGTACACACGAAGGGAACCCTATGATCGTCGATGACCAGTCGAGGCTCGTTAACCAAATTTAATTGCTTTGTTTAATCAATAAAAAAGAAACTGCCCACCGTTATACGAGGTCAATGATATTTTAATAACACTTAATGAGTTTTCCTTTTTTTTTTTTTTCTTTTTTTTTTTTCAGAAACTGGTGCAGTCTTTACAATCGGTCGCAGCAGATTCGCGGAAAACGTAGCATCGCACTTCTTCATACGCAAGGATCCCGTGGTCAGCGTTACCTGCGGTGACGAACACTCTGCTGTGGTCTGTCGTAAGTATATTCATTAATTAATCCTTCCGTAATGCCGCACATGGGACTGTTGGACTATTTAAAGAATATATTTTCCAGTCTTGAAACTACCTAAGAATTTATCATATTTACGATAAATTAATGATGACATTTCTTCCTCATTACTTAAAATATCGTAACTTTTCGGAAAATACGAAAATTGAAGGTTTCCTAAAATTTAAATGATTTTATTTATTGTCCTGAATTTTAATACCGATAATCTATGTGCGGAGAATCATTTACTCCGATAGACAAAAAATTGTAAGTTTGAATGCATATTATATTTTGACAAAATTCGAAATTGCGTAAAATTAAAAAAAAATTACGAAAAAGATCGGTTGAATCGACTGAAACGGCGCTTGCGGGTGAAACAAATATCTCGTTGAAAAAAGTACTTAAATCATCGTACCAACTATTAGCCAAACTGATTATTTCTTTCCTTTTATAACAATTATTTCATTTAATGAACCGAATATTCCTATCGCCACCTGCAAGCGCCGATCTATCGGATTTATCCGATTTTTATTTTCGATCGATCGAAAAAAAATTGGAACAAAAATTGGGAATATAACTTTCAATATAAGGGATCAAAATTACCAAATTCGATCTCTAAATATTCAAGTCGGTATGAAAACGCTCGCCGTATGAGGATTTATCGAGAGACGGAGATAATAAGCAAAGAACGTCTATTACACGTGTATGAGGTATTCATGTGTGACGTATCGATTCTGACATCACGAACGATGAATGATTTATGCGAAAATCAATATGTGAACGACTTCCTGATGCGAACTATTCCGCCCTGTAGCTTCCACTTTAAGCACGTGCTCGTTAGGTACCTACTAATGTACTTTCCGTGTTTCCTATCGTATATAAGCCGTATACCGCCACTCCAACGTAACTTGCCGCGATTAAAATGATATTCGAATGTTGAACGTCGATGAACTAACTTTTTCCCGTGTGCGGTTCGAGATCGAAAGGCCGTAAATATTTTATATTTCATTAACTCTATTAACTTTCGCTTCCGCGCAAATGTTTGCGGATTTTGCTAATACCTATAGTTCTGTATGTAGAATACAGGGTACCAAGTGCTACACTAACGTTTTATGTACTTAAGTATAAAATCTATGTATACCAATGAAAAAAAAAAAATTCCAATTAAATTTGCTGATCGATTTCGCTTTTTTTTTTATTTTTTATTATCGATTACAACGATTATATCTACGAAAAAATCGGTTAACCGATTTTTTTCACTTATTCGCGAAAAAAGTGCCGATAACGATTTTAAAAAAATTAAATAATTTTTTAAAATTTTTTTGGAAAAGGAAGCGACGTGCATATTTATTTTGTTTTATCGATTTCATAGAAACTGTAGCTATATATCGCGCCGGCAGCGAGGATCGAAGCTCGCATGATTTACAGCAGCTGCAGCAAGTCGTCCGTAGTCGCGGAAGTTTGCGCCATCGCGCATCGGCCAGCGGGCTTAATGCATCGCGTACACATACCCCAGGATAGCCACTGTCCGACGAATCGATACGCACACACGCCATAAAGCCCACCGACGTTAACGATGCGACGTTCGTGCAATTTCTTCGTACCCTTCCATCGGACATCATAAAATCGCGATAAACACCGGGAATACCTGATGTATGAACCGCTGCGCTTAATACTTAATATTCCAACCGGTTTACGGGGTTTTACCCATTATTGCGTCATATCAACGTTAACTTCAAATTCGCAACTCAATTTTTTTCGCTTCAATATCTCGTACCGACAGCGTCGGTTGCGATTATTCTCAACAATAACGCATCGTTGAGTTTAGCAAATCGTAAAAATACTTCGCAAGAATCGAGAGACCGAGTTTAGTCGGAAAACACGCCGTAAAAACTCGAACGATACAGTATACAGCAGTTTCATACCGCAAGAAATTGTATGTAATCAGAGTGCATACTATGGCAAGCAATTCCTTAGAGTGCCGTACGCACTGTGCGAAATTACCGATTTTTTTTTCACCGCGTCTCTTCCGCCTTTCTTCGTGTTGCAACTACCCCCGGTCACCCATAATACGAAAGCTCCGTATTAAAAAAAAATTGAAAATTTTTACGCTTCGATAATATTTGAAAACTCCATTTTGCCGATGTATAGTTATTTTTTTTAATGATTTACGATTTCGAGGGCAATACGACGCAGATTACCATTTCCACACGACGTAACAATGAATCGTATTTTTTGTTTTTTTTTTTCTTATTCTCGTGTCTTTCCTCCGTCACGAAGAAAGCGGAAGATTGTTCGTCTTTGGAAGCAACGATTGGGGTCAACTGGGTCTCGGGCACAAGAATCACGTCAGCAAACCTTCGTGCGTAAAGGGTCAGTAGTAATCATACACGCGCGATCGCTCAGGCAATTTGTCCGATTATTACATTTCTTTTTCTCCTCGTCGTAACCAACGCTGAAAATAATGTTTCTCGTTGCTTTTCTCTCGACTGGCAGTACTGAAACCCGAGAAAGTGACGCATGTCGCGTGCGGAAGAGCGCACACTCTCATATGCACCGCGGATCAAAAGATATTCGCGTGCGGAAGTGACCAAGAATCGCAACTTGGACGCGGAAATAACGCTGTAGGCGACAGTTCCAGTTCACCGGTGTTAATACACGATTGTGGAATCGCCGGAATTAAGGTGTTGCAAATTGCTGCCGGTTCGCATCATTCGCTTGCGCTCACCAGCGATGGCGAAGTACTCGCGTGGGGTAGCAATCTCGAAGGACAGTTGGGACTTCCCGGCACTTCCGGCTTGGTGAACAAGCCTACCAAAGTCCACATTCCCGAACCGGTCAAGCAAATCAGTGCCGGATATTACCACTCTGCCTTTTTGACCGGTAAGATTAATTATTATTGATTAAATCGATTAACCCCTCACGTCTATACGGGAGACTTTTCGCCGGCCAAGTAGAACGATAGTTTCTTTTGCTCGTAAAAACAATACGCAAAAGCGTAAAATGAATTTTTTTGAATCATCAAAAAAACAACAGTTCAACGTTATTTTACAATTTTTTTCAGAATTTTTTCGCGATTTTTTATAGTTATATTGAAGGTAAAGATCGGTTGAAAAATTCGGATGTCTATATTTACGTCTTCCGTAGGTGAGGGGTAAATTAATGCTTCTAAATCGCGATCTATTTTTGTTTTTTTAATAAATATTATAATGGTATTGTCATTTTATGACTTACTATGCGCTAAGGGTTGTTAAATGCGTAACTTTTTTTTTTATATTCAATGGTTGCATTTTTTTAAGTTTCGCGTCTAATTAATGGCTAATAGTCGTACGAAAAAACGGGTCGAAATATGCTTTTTAGATTTATATCGCCGCAATTTTTTTAATTTAAGTATTAATAATAGTTAATTTGTGAAATGGCAGAAAGCGGCAACGTTTACGTGTGCGGCGAAGCCGAGAGTGGTAAACTAGGAATTGCACTTGACTTCAGAACTCAAGTAGCACCGAAGCAAATGCAATTATCCGGACCGGCCGCAGTGGTAACTTGCGGTGGACACCACACCCTCATTCTTGATGGTAAATGATTTTGCAACTTTCTCATCTAATTTTACCGACCATCGAAAGATTAACGATCGATGTTTAATTACCGTTATTCAGAGAATGGAAAAATTTACTGCACGGGAAGCAACGCAAGCGGTCAACTGGGAATGGGTTCCGATGTCACGGAAATTGCAACACCGAAACTTTTGCCATGTGAAGCTCTTCAGGGGGAAACTATAAAGAAAATTGGGTGCGGCGAGAGTCACATTGCAATCGTCACGGGTAAAAAAAAATATAATTTAATTAAAAACGTAAAAAAAAATTATTAAAGAATATTAAAAAAATTATTATTGAATATTAATATAATTAATTAATTTATTGACAAATTAATAATTTAATTAATTAAAAAATTAAAATAATTTAAATTAATTACGAATTGTAAGTTTTGGGAGCCTAAGTAGCGGATGGGATTTTATATCCCAATTTTGAAATTCTTTTTTTTTTTTTATTATTTAATTTTCGATACTTTAGATTCCGGAAAATTATATACCTGCGGCGATGGAAGACACGGCAAACTCGGTCTCGAAGAAAATGAGAACAACGTTCACGAGTTGACTTTCGCTGTAAAATACCAAGAGCTCGTAGTGACGAACGTTTCATGCGGCGGATGTCACACGATTCTCGTTGGCCGAAGACGCGAAATGGACAACGAAGAAGCGGATCCGCAGCATCAGGATGAACCGATTCAACAGAAGAAGAATCCTCTCCCACCGTTAAAAATACCCGCCCCGCGAGTACCCAATGAAAATTCAACGGAAGATCAACCCGTAGAAGTGCCACCGGATGCTGAGAACAATACCGATTCTCCGAGTCCCGAAGGAACGGAAGAAATTCTAGAAAACGCGGTAAACGGCACAAATAACTCCATCAACGGTATCGAGAAACCCGAAAGTCCGAAAAATCTATCCGATTACGAAAAAGTAGAATCCAAAACGCCATCGATTGGGGACCAAGAAAACAAAGATCACAGAAATGAAAATGAGAACAATAATGGCGAAGCTGAAGAAACGATCGTCGACGGGGACAACAATGTCAATGAAGAGGTCAAAGAACCGGAAATTGTGAATAGTCGAACGTCTTCCGGTTCGGGAATAAGCCGACATACGGTGGAAGAAGAAAAGAAATCGATAGATAATAGTAACGAAGAAAAAAAAGAAATTTTGGAAAAGCCTAATGTCCCGATACTTCCGGTACCGCCGCCAAAGCCACCGCGGCAAAAAATCAGTAGCGCTGAAAATTCATTGTCCAGTCGTCAAGGATCTTCCTCTTCGCGGTTGGGATCGGCTGCGAGTGGAGAACAGGAAACTAAGCGAACCACCGAATCCGGCGAAGAAATTGCCGCGGAACATGAACATCCGGTAGGCAGCGAAGAAATCGCAGTCGTCGAAGACGAGAAAGCAAAGAGCGACGCAGGATCGACGAAGAAATCGGCTGGTAGCGAGAAAAGCAGATCGGCGAAATCGAAAGCCGGAACTGACGAAACTGTGGAAGCCGACGATCAGAACGGAATCGACGATATCGAAGATCTTAATGTTCCGATGGAAGAGAAGAAGGAAATCATTGCTGATGATGCGGACGTTGTGCACTCACCGCCACCGAAGACTGGTATGTTGCTTTTTCTTTCAATTCTTAAATTTCTATTACTTTAATTGTTAAATTAAATAAATTAATGAAAATAAGTAGAAAAATTTGGACCGATTTCCATTTATCTTTAGGGTATCAAAGTCATTCGAAATTTGAAGGATTTATATTGAGACGTAATGATGTATAATTTTTATGCACATTATTACGATCAATACCTTCAATATGTTCATTTAAAATCTGTTTTTCGAAGCGAAAGTCTCGAATTTTTTTAAAATCGGTGGTTGATGTGTGAAACTTGGAAAATCGCCTTTAGCTTCAGTAGGAATGCGTAAAAAGAAGATTAATAACTATTGTTTTGGAACTTTCTAAACATATCGTTTCACAATAATTTGTGTTGTTTGTGAAAATGTGATTACATTGGATCTTTAATAGCTTTGAATTTCTCTTAAGAACGTTTATTGTATTGTTTGCTACAGCAGGAAAAATGGCAAAGCTGTTCAAAGGTAAGAAGCAAGAAGCGGAAAACGGCACAAAAGCGAGTAACGCGACGAGTGTAAAAGCGAAAGTAAGTATTTCCGTAAAAGAATAAAAATCGATTATAGTGTTAAAATATATTTCCTAAAATGAATTGTTAATTTTTTCAGTCGAAAACGTGTGCCATTCTGTGATCAAGAAAACTTTGACCGTAAACGAGGGGCTCGCGATATTTTTTTATAAAATACATAATCGAATTAATTTGGTTTTCGTTTGGGGACCAAGACGAGCGGAGAAAAAAAATAACTACTGAATTACTAAAAATCAATGACTCGAAAAAATTAATAAAAAAATTTGAAAAAAAAAAAAAAACAAACATAAAAATGTATCGGGAGAAGCGGAAATATGAACTTTTTGCAGATACGATAACTCTGTCTATATAGACGTGAATTATTATTCGGTTATTTCAGGCTGTTTACCGTCTCATTATAACGACAAAGCTTAGTGAGAGATTATCCATTAATTTAATTTTTAACGATCCATTGCAATAAATAGAAACAAACAATTCTGCGTTAAACTGTTATGCCGATATTTTTACATGAAGATAAACCCGTTTTATGTTTAATGCAGTTGTGTACAAACCATCGTCAACAGTACATTAGTCATTGTGAATTTGTTAACAATATGTATGTATGTACTTTGTTTCTGTAAAGTCGATTGCTCCGCTGAATAATAAATTATGTAGATCGCCGAGGGTCGCAAAATTACATCGAGGATTTTAATAACATATCCTCTATTCTCTGATTTATGATGAAGTCGTAGAAAAAATCGTTACCGTTATCTTTGTAATCACTGCTCGATGACACCAAAGCCGCGTATCAACGGCAACCGCGTCGTTGGATTCCTCTCCAAGTTTATCATTTTCGATCCAAAATCATCCGTTTTTGCATCCAATAGGATACCGAGGAAAGGATAAAATGATGAGGAGCACCCATCGTCCATTTTTCGAAGATAAACTTTGAATTACCTATACAGATACAGATTAACGAAATTTGTGTCCTTATATTTGCCATAATATAATATACCAATCCTCCTCCACCTCCGTAACATTAATAAAATATCTTACATTCCATATTCTTCTATATTGTAATCATTTCAATGCTATTTCTAGCATTTTAGATACTTCCGCAATCTTTTCTCGCGGTTTTCCTAAATCTTTACCCATATGCCGTTCGACTTCGTCGATTTTTTCCCACTGCTCGTAGGACACAGTCCGCACGTTTTTGCTTTCGAGAATTTTTAAAAGTCCCTCTGTTCCGGCTTTCGCTTCTTTCACCGCGAGTTCTCTGAATATTAGTCCGCCGACTTGAAAAGCGTTCGTCATTGTTGATAGAATTACTCCCACGGGACCGGTGCCGACCCATCCAGCGGCGTATAAATTTTCGGCCACTTTACCCGAACTATTGATAACGCGACCCTTGCGATCGTCGAACGGCACTGACGAATCGATTGGCACTGATTTGTAGCCTATACTTCGAAGCGCTAAACCGCATGGAATTTCTTCGTAAGCGTCGGTGGCATATGCTCGTTGACTCCGGTAATCGTCGCCTTCCAATTCGTTCACATGGAGTCTAATCTTCTCAACTCCTTTCGATCCCAAAATTTCACTCGGTCCCCGCAAAAATATCGGAAACAATTCTTTCTCGTAAACGGCATTTCCCGTCTCTGATTCGTCGACTGATTTCAGCATAAGTTCCGTTATACGTTTCCGTGGCCGCGGCAAACTCTCAACGTGTTGACGAACCGCAATAAAATCGTCGGCACGCCATCGAATTTTGCATTTGTCGAGTTTTGTCATTTCGCGCAATTCTGCTATCGTGAAAGCGGCTTGCAGCGGTCCTCTGCGTCCCACCATCCAAACTTTACGCACTTTGCTCGTCGATAATTGATCCAAAGCGTAAGAAGTTATGTCGGTTTTCTGAAATATAAGATTTTCAACTGTTATCTCGATACTGAGGAATTTTCGTTGCGCATCCGCGTTACGGTTCTTTCGTATTCCGACTTTGTTTTTGTAGCGTTTAGTTTAATGAATTCAAGTAATTTATCAAAATTAATAGTGAAATTTCGTTTATACGTATGTAATTTTTATTATTTATAGCGATTGTCGAAAAAACTCGGTAAATACTTTTTTTTTTAATAGAAATTCAATATTTCCCCGAAAAATGCGTATTTATTATTCGCATTTGTTTTTTTATTTTTTGTATATTCTCCGGAATTTTTGAAGAGTAAAATATATAAATTACTATTTTTCACCTTCAATTCATCGACAGGAGTCAAAAGCATTCTTGCGATGTCCATTGCAACGTTTCCTTGACCGACGATAACAGCGTCTTCCACATCTAAATTGACTTTGAGATCTCTGTCGTTCGGAAATCCGTTATACCAACCGACAAATTTACGACCTGATATTACATTTTCTAAATTTTCGCCGGGAATTCCGAGTACGTTGTCCTCTTCTGCGCCGTACGTCTATAAAAGATTGAAATAATTAATAAAAATAAATAAAAACAAGAAACGCATTAATGCATTTCGCGCATTTCGGACTAAAAAAATCAGTAGATATATCGTTTAAAAAAAAAAAAAAAAAAACAAATAGAAATTATAGAAATTCATCAATACCAATAATACGGAATGGTAGTTTTCCAACAGCTCTTTCACCGTCACATCTTTCCCCACGTTGACATTACCGAGAAACTGAACACGCGGATTGGTCGCAGTTTTGTGAAAGGTATTGATAACATTTTTAACTTCCGGATGATCGGGTGCGACGCCGTAACGTACCAAACCAAATGGTACCGGCAATCGTTCCAAAATATCCACTTTTACTTCACTAGAAGTCTGAAAAAAAAAAAATGAATCAATGAATATTGAATAAGAAATTAATAATTAATTGATTAAATCATTAATATCACTAATTAAACGTCGCGAATTACATTTTAACATTCGAAAACTATTAATTAAAAGTTTCACATTTTTAAAAATCGTGTCGTACCATAGAAATTCCGTAAATTTATATATATTTAAATAAAATATGGATTTTGATTTTTTTACCTTTACTAATTGCTGCGCAGCGTAAAATCCGGCGGGACCAGCGCCAACGATACAAACATTTGGAGTTACGCCTTTTCCCGATAAATTCCGAACACAGTGGATAACGTTATTCAGCTTCATGACGTTCCGAAATCTACAAAAAATGATATTCTTATAAATATTACGAAAACATTTATAAAGTATCGTTTTTTAAAAATATTCAGCCGAGGCTCACGCTGCAACTTCTTTTCCCGTACTGCTTCAGCAGGATTCGTAATGATACTGACAGATAAAACCGATTCTAGAGACGGGAATCACCGTTAACGACATATAAGGCAATTCGGGTCAATGCTTCGTGCATCGCGCCGACTGCGGCGATCGTAGATTTTTAAATCAGACTTTTACCATTGACCGCAGAAAGTTAATCAGCTTTTCGCAACTATTTCAAGAACATATCTAATATATAAAGAAAAATGTATAGTAATTCAATGGCAAATTGCAAATAATTCTCCAAACATTTATTTATTACTAAATATTACAAATATCGATCGATAAATATAAGTTTTACTGGCAAATGCGACTCTGAGTCGATTTTTTTTTTGTACAAACGTTAAATTAAGCGAAAGATTACGTTCCTCTAACTTCTATTTTATCCCTCGAAATTATCAGCCATGTGGCATACGTAATGCTTGATAATCCAGTGATTAATCTTGATAACGTGTTGGTAGAAAGTTGAATCTAAAAAACGAAATTTGACTTCTTAAGATACGAAAAAAGAATATTAATTGGGGAAAACCATCGATGCAGATTTTTTTTCCTTACCGCAAAGCGTTGATATTGGGAAAACCGACAAAACCGCTTCCTCCTTACGCTTTGCTTCGTTCGAAGCGTTCGCAATTTCCTTCAAGTTTTTCGCAACATTTTCATCCAAAGTATTGCCTTTCAGAGTTATTATACATCCCATTTTATCGCTCGCCTTCAATTCGAGAGAATCGAATGTATGCGCCAAGAGATACAGGAGCCCTACACTCAGTTGCGACAGTAAGGAATACCCGAGGAAAACGAGATTCTGATTTTTCTTAAGACTCGACATCGCGTCGCAAACTTCAGTTATCAATTTGTAACTGTTGGGTACTCCGGTATATTCGAAGTTTAGTACTTTGTTGTCATCGGCGTTTTCTTGAATGAATTCTTTTATGTTTTCTAGCGACGGTATTCGCGCCGTAAAACCGGCTTTCTGCGCGATATCGAGCGCCGAATTCGACATTTTCAGTATCGTTGCCGCACAGAATTTCGAACTTTCTATGCTTTTGTACGGCTTTCCTGTCGATATCCATAACTTATCTGGAATACCGTTTAACTGGAAGGAAAATAATATAAAGAAAATCTTAATAATGCAGAAGTTCGACTCCTTTAAATTGCAATGCTTGCGGTCCATCATATCCGGTGTAAGTTTTGAGATACCAAATGGATAAAAACGCCGGAATTTTTGTAGCGTATATAATATTTACTTATAACATTTTTTTAGAATATAAGACGAACGTATCTTCGAAATGGTAAATCGAATTAAGTGCGAACGATAATCTAATCAAATGATTAGATTAGATAAATTCGATAAAAATGTGCAATTCAAATAAACGATTTTTATAGTATTTTATATTGAGACGATTGAGGCTGCGAATAGATTTAGACATCGCTCTCTCATTTTTTTTCATCATCGTTTACAAGTCTTTTTCCATGCGGAAGAAAAACATGTTTTGCTGATTTTCTCGTAAAGGGGAATTGTTAAATCGATAATTTAAAAAAATGGAGCAAACATTATGCAAATTTGGTTTGCATTTTTTTTTAGTCGCGGGAAAGGAAAACAATGATTCAGAGCATAAATTACGATGCAATTTTCATTGTCGCAATAATAAAAAAAAAAAAATTTAATTAAAAAATGCCAACGATTAATTATTGTGAAATAATTGTTTTATGCTCACTGCGAACGTATCTCCCGTGTCCGGTACCGCAAGAAATTTCAGATCTTCAGCGAGAATGGAAAGTCGTTGTTTCGGAGTTAAATTTTCTCTCTTTCGTCGAGAATTATAAGAATCAGGCGGAGTGCGAAAATCAATGACCGCAGAATCCTGTTGTGACAATTTATTTTTTCCAATAATTTCCATTTCTTCCGAAGGCAAAGGGCGCAACGCGTATCTCCGGATAAATCGATCGGCGACCATGCGTTTTATTTTCTTAACATCGACATCCCCGTGATACTCGTCAACGTCGTTGCGAAATGTTCTCATATTGCTAAGTATAACTTCGCATTGATGAGCTTTAAAAAATTCTCCGCAACTGACGATTTGTTCAATGAAAAATTCGGGAATATCGTTACGACGAAACATCGCCATATCGGACGGAGTTTCATAGTGACGACGAAGCGTCTCAATGTAAGGCGCGACGAATTCTTGTCCCGCGAATCCGATGCAAACGACGTATACCTCGGAATTCCCTTCTTTGCTCGTCACCGGTTTATTAACGACGATTTTCTCAAAGCAACAAGACAACAGATATACCAAATTGATCGTTTGATGTTCGAAAATCGTGAATAACTTCATCAGCAAATTACCGCCGCGGCAAAGAAGATGAAGAGCCGCGAGAGCCTCGCAATAGTGCAGCTGGGAAACGACTTCTTCTTGCTCCGCGGGTGTATCCAAGCAATCGATACTGCCGTCGGCCGTTACCAGCATAACGTCTCTACCAGCGCGCGTTACAAGAGCATCCAAATTTTTCAAATCCATTAAATTTCCCGTATTATCAATACCAAAAAACCAATTTTTCAGCGTATGCATAATGAACCGATCGTCGTTAACCATTCGCGATAACGAATTCCCTTCGTAGTGAGGATTCAAAGTCGTCGCCAACCAATTCCAATGTATTTCCGGCGCTCTAAGCTTCAGCCAATGGTTTAAAGACGCTACAAAGGCGCCGGGCGCTTCGCACAAGTGAACGGAATTTAGTTTTCCATCCGTTATTGTTTTTTCCGTTATAAGAGGAAAATTTGATGCGTTTTCGTAAAATTTGCACCACGCCTGCGTTAAAAACTCCGGCTGTACGTCGCATCGGAGCCGACGCTGTACTTCGCCGGCTTTGTTTCTGCGACGAGTGTGATGACTCCATTCCGCGAGACCATAATCATTGAGTTTACTTTTCGTGTCGTTCAGCTCTTTTTTTAAATTTTGGAGCGTTTCGACGCTCCAAGGAGCGGACGTAAACATATCCTTGACTTCCGGAAGCTTGAAACCTGCGTTAACGATTTCGAAGCGTTTGTTGAAAAGACTCGCAACGGCAGAATCGGCCGCCGCATCCACATGGTGTTTTTTATTGGTTCGCGCTTCTCTGGAGCTGTCGAACGCCATAGGTAAATGAGATTCCGACGATTGCAACAATTTTCGCTTCCTTGCGGCGCGGCGAAGACGATTTTCCATTTTGACAAATTATCGATCGTAAATTTTCGGCGAAATCATGTTTTTTGTTCGATTTTTTGATGGCGTTTTCTTCGGTTATTTATCGTTTTTTATTGACGGCTGCTGGCGGAAATTAGAGTGTTATTTTTACATTGCGCGGGATTTCGGGGAATCTATTGTAATAAGGTTTCTTTTTTTTCGAGTTGTCAACGTTTGGAAATGAGTGAAAAAAAAGGATAATGATTTGTTTGTAAATAGAGTAGAAGCATTACTTGGCGCCTCGGCTGATAATGTTTTAACAAATGTCATTTTCTCACCTTGTAAAAGCCGGTGAATTCGTGAAACGCGGTTATCAATCGATATCGATCGAGAATTAATTGTGTCACACACTTTTACAAACTCTGCTTTTACTGTGTGAGTTACCGGAAAGTAAAACTATGACGAGAGCATTGCATCAGTGATAAACCCGTTAGTCGCAGTAATGTGCGAAATCCCAAAGGTACATACACGCGCGCGTGCGATTCACGTACGATGTACGGATTGTTAGAATCAGCTGCGAGCAAATAACCGGGTAAATTGCCGAACACTTATCCGGTGGAAAAAGTCATATTTATCTCGTTTGATCCCTTCGTCGTGGTTGGCGCGGGGATTTGGCAACGTTGGAAATTAATCAGCAGGTTGCTGCATCTCGTCGTCGTCGTCTCGTCGGCGGTGTGGTTACTATTTGTAACATTCGGTGTGCAAAAAAGTGAGGACTTCAAAAGATACCTTTGATCCGCAGAGAACACGGTGTTGCGGTAGTGCGGGTTTTTTTTTTAATTAACAAACAAAACCGAATATGCTTTCGATAAGGTTAAGCATTTGTATATTCGTGCTGCTCAGCGCCGTTGGCTTAAAAGCGCAATTGAGCGAAGATGAAATGTCGTTAACCAAACTCGGAGCGAATTCGGGACCTACGCTTAAATTTTATTATTGGTAAGCACTCGTTTTTCCTATGTATCGTGACAATCAAAATTCTTCCCCGATAATTCCGATAATTCATTCGTATCTATCGAATCGTTAATAATTCCGAAATTTCAGCTATTCTTGCGGTTACAAACGACTCTTCGAAGACTACGTCAACATACTGCGTCAGAAGTATCCGGAACTTCGTATCGACGGAGAAAATTACAATCCCCCGGGATACGGTGTTTGGCTCGCCAAATTTATGGTAGGTCGCCGATTCTTCAAATAACTAATAAAATTCCATTTTTCTTATACTCTTTTTTTTCCTACTTAGGGAACGGCAAAAATTCTTGTAATAGTGCTAATCATAAGCGGAGTAAACATAATGCAAGTTTTGGGACAACCGCAGCCAAGATGGTGGCAGTGGTGCATCGACAATCGTCTTTACGCCTGCATAATGATATTCTTCGTCTGCAACACTATAGAAGGACAATTGATGGCGTCCGGTGCATTTGAAATTCTATTCAACGGTAATTTTCGATTTTTTTTTTTTTTTTTTTCTGTTCACCGAATATTTTGAGCGATTAAAATCGGCCGTAATAAAATGTATTTATTTTTTAGACGTTCCTGTGTGGTCCAAACTGGAAACGGGCAGAATGCCTCAGCCACCTGAACTCTTTCAGATAATCGATAATCACATTCACATGTCTTTTCCCGACATGGAATTCAAGGATATAACGTTTAACAACAAGTAACGCAAAGAAGGAAAACGTACGTTCGTAAATGAGGGAATAATTTGCGGGATCGTACGGCGTTCAAAGGGATCGTTTGATTAACAGCCGGTGGTATAGAACGATAAAGAAAAGGTGAAATATCGCGCGAAAATCGCCATTGCCGAGCGCGCGAATTACGGGTGGTTACGAATAACGGAATAAATGAATCGCGCGTATGTGTACATATAATGTCTCCTTTTTCAGTCGCCTCGTGTTTCGCTCCTATCGTAATAGAACGCGAAAGAAAATTGTGTAAATAATTTTTGCATCAACTCCGAGAGATCGTATGTTTTTTCATTACTATTTTTTCTGCATAAAATTCAGCAAACAAATTGCAGATACTTCTATAAGATAACGGTATAACTCTGTTTATTTCATCATCGTAAAACTAATGTTTTATAGACGAACGGAATGCCGTGGAAGGACTATTCAAGTATTTCTCGTTTGTTCGCATTGCCGCGTAGTAAGCTAAATACTCGTGCAATTCGCCGAAAAAATACATGTTTCACTGTTAAATTAAAATGCATTTATTTCCCCCGAAAAATTCCGAGTGTTTCGATTACACGATTATATACCGATAAACGAAAGATTATACGAAAAATGGTACCGTGTAAAAACGACGAGTAAACGAGTCTTTAATTACGAAATAAATTATCAAATCCAATTTGTCTAATCACTCGCCTGAACGTCTTGAATCCTTTGATTATCAACGAATGATTGTTAGTTTTCTTTTTATTAACTTTTTTTTTTCGTCTTTCAATATTTTTTTGTTTTTTTCCAAAAAAAAAAATGCTTGAACCGTGTAACACAATAACGAATGGAGTTATTTCTTTCAAACGCGCAAACGCGCGTCATCAAGAGACACGGTAACGTCTCCGCGCTATAAGTAATTAAAAAAAAGATTTTTTATGTTCTGTGACGCTACAATGTATACATATCGCGAGAGAATTTGAAGAATGTGTATCAAGAGAATTGGCGTTCCAGGATTTGCAATCATCACGATAAACCGCTATCAGTGGAACACCAGAAATTAAAAAAAAAAAATTGTTGTCATATAGAATTATGTTTCTTCTGCTACACTTTTCTCATATCATTTACTTTACTCTTATAAATAATTTTTATAAGCACGATTTTTAAATATTGGGTGTACCATTTTTTTTCCCATGAAATAATTTTTTCGGGCAATTTTTCCGACGACCGCTCGTTTTCGACAAGCAGTCATTTATCCCGCGGTAACATACCGACGATCGGCAAATCTTGCGAATTCCTTTCCGTTGCCGTTTCACGCGCGCGACCGCACGCATTAATTTCTCCTCGCTGTCATTTCATAAATTCCGTCGATCACAGGCTAACGTACTGTTTATGATTGTCAAATCTTTACCGGCATTTCGACGAATAATTCGTAATTACGCTCGTTAACAATTGCGTGAGTGTTAAAAGTTACTCGTTACTCCATTATCATTGATAAAACGCTATTCCGGCAAGTTGCCTCCGGATAGAAACAGCTGATTCACTCCGCGATCTCCCGACGTCCCGATCGCTTCCCCTTCCGCTTGCCGCTAAACTTTTTGTGTTTTCTGTATTTATCATCGACAAAACGAATGATCGTTGGACTATTTTGGATTGAATAGACGGAAAAGAAAATGGATCATCCGTGCAGTTGCGCCGGCCATCACAGATATGAGGGTAATCTCGGTCTCGAGTACAGTTTGTATCAAAAAATACAGAAAGATGGAGTCGAATGTTTGAACGAACGCGAGGAAGGTTCCGGCGTTACGGTTTTCAAGCCTTGGGAAGAACGTCTAAACAGGGACAAGGTATGTTTCTTATTTTTATTTTCTAAACGCCGTTTCTTGTCGTTCGTTAAATCCGCGTATGTCAAACAAAACAATTTCCATAGCGCACAGTGATCATTCCGAGACTCGTCAGCATTTACAATGTTTTAAAAAAAACCAATATTTTCATATCTTTCTCCCTTTTTTGCTCCATTTTATCCGTTTCCGCATGTTTCTTCATAATTTTTTGGAATCCACGCTCTCCGATACCCCACAGCAGTAACGTAGAGTCCAATAGCCGCAATCGCGATAATACCTTCCGAACGAAAAATCAAACTACCGCCCGACTCCGTAATAACCAAAAACTCAATTCTTGCAGTTTGTGGAGAGCGACGACGACGATGAGCTGCTTTTCAATATACCGTGAGAAAAAAAATCTAAAAAAAAAAAAAATTGCAAAATTCAATTTGTGACGCAAATTACAGTTTCGAAATTTTGTAGATTCAGCGGAAATGTTAAACTGAAAGGAATAATACTGGTGGGCGGACCCGATGGACTACATCCCTCCGACATGAAAATGTAAGATTTTTTTTCTTTTTGTTGTTGTATCGTTTGGTATACAAAAGAACAAAAGAATAAAAGTTTTCTTTTGGTATACAAAAGAATTTAACATGCGGCATAATTTATTGCAGGTGGAAAAATCGGCCAAACATGACTTTCGACGACATTTCCATGGAGCCGGATCAGGAATTTGAACTCTGCAACGACCAATACGGCGTTCACGAGTATCCGATTAAGTATGCGCGATCTATTTTTCAGTTTTTATTAAACGACAATCCGAAGATTCATAGCGTTTCTCGAGAATACCGTGCCAAGGTCCGGTCGCGATCGCGATCTCGCGTAGTCACGATCCGTTTCTCGTCAATGTCAACATCGGCTTACATTCTTTTTCCCGCCTTCGTGTTTATCAATGTATGCGCTGAACATCGCGAACAAAAGTCCCCGAAGCATTCGGGGATATTTATAGGCGGATTTGTCGTAAGATTACTCCTCCGCGCGATCGTTAGCGGTTCTACTACACGCGCGCGGCTCAGTCGTCGTATTATAAATAAAGATGCTAAACACGCGGATCTATCTCAGGGGCTCTATCCATCCCGCGCATGTGGCAAGAAAAACGTCCGGAAGTGAATTTGCGCATTTGGACGACAAAGTTTCATTATTTCACAGTCGCATCGTAAAGCAATGCGTCGGTTAGTTGTTTAAAGAGCAAAGCCCCTACAGTCATCGGAGATAAACGACATAGTTGCAAGGCGCGTGCACTTCCCACATTGTTTTATTCGCAAAAGATAAGACAAATTTATCGCAAAGGTGGTATTACCAATGCCTCGTTCCCCTTTGAAGTATAATGACTCGCAAATTGGCGCCGAGTATTCGGTGAAATTCCGGAACCGCAAACCCCGTTAATTTGCTGATGGAATTGGAAAGACGATTGCCGGATTGCGAATCGCGAGGACATTGGCTTCTCTCAATTTCCGTCCGTAAAGGACGGAGAGGGAACGATGGATACGATCGATCGTACGCGAGTGCGCGCGTAATTGAAAACTAACGATGACCATTGACGCTGTCGCAGGATCGTCAAGTTCTCTTCGGTTCATCATTTGACTCTTCACTTCACCGGGAATTCCGAAGCTGATAAAACACGCATCGACTACATTGGATTAAAGGGCGAGTGGACTCCGGGCCATCAGCACGGAGTAACGATATGCTGTTACGAGTCGCGACCCCAAATGAAAGATCATCCCACCGATATCAGCAACGACGTATCAAAAGAGATTCAATGACGGATGTGATAACATCGAAACGCGAGCTTTTCGTCAATTTCCAACTGTGAGCAATAATATTTTTATCATTTTTTTTTCTTTTTTTCCACATCAACGATCTCTTTCGTCTCTTACTTTGTTCCGTGTATTTTTATCAACGGCTAATTTATAGGCAGAGACAGATGGATGGCTCGTTTAACGATCAAACACTTTATACTTACGCGCGAAATGAACTATAAATAGAATAATAACGAGTGCGATAAAGAACCACAGGTGAGCGTCGAAAGATCAATCGGCGAAGGCAAACGGGACATCTTCGCGGGAGTAAAAAATTATTCTCGCACTCGGGGAATTTTTCTTATCGGATCGTATCGGATCTCGTATTTGCAATTTACACGCGCCGTCTTCGAGACGACGCATGTTGACGTTATTAAAATACTTTCGATTGGGGAAAAATGAAAGTTATTTTTCTTACCTGTTTCGTGTTTGTCAAAGAAATCAACGAGTTTCGTTTTATTTAACGAATTATTCAGTATTTTTTTAAGTACGTTATTACTTCATGCCGCTTTCTCTTTGCCATTCGATAACCGGTTGTTTTTTTTTTTCAAAATGCAAAAGTGCATCGAGACGCTTTTTTTTCGTTT
This sequence comes from Buathra laborator, assembly GCA_934046635.1. Classification (NCBI taxonomy): domain Eukaryota; kingdom Metazoa; phylum Arthropoda; class Insecta; order Hymenoptera; family Ichneumonidae; genus Buathra; species Buathra laborator. Next base: position 3,266,023 of record OW203894.1, on the reverse strand, counting down.
TTTTTTTCAAAATGCAAAAATGCATCGAGACGCTTTTTTTTTTTCCAAAATACAAAAGTGCATCGAGACGCTTTTTTTTTTTTTTTCAAAATGCAAAAGTGCATCGGGAAGCATTTTTTTTTTTTTTTTTTCGAAACGTCGCAGTACTCGACGACAATAAAATTGCGAGAAGCTGCTTGACTTTCTCGACGAACTTGTAGCCGGTTTGTTGGCCGTTCGTTCATCCCCGGCGCTATAAACACCTTGCGACAATTTATTTTAAGCCGGTCGCGCCAACGAATGCCGAGATGAGAAGCGACCGAATGTTTTCTTCTGAGATCCACCGCTACATTGCGCGCAAATCAATGTCAACGAAGAATCAAATTCAAGACTCATCGAAAAATGCATTATATTCGATCAATAATACGTCTACTATCGATGTTTCATTATGAATTTTCGTCACGTGCATACAATTTTTTTTTTTTTTTTCTGAGAAACAAAAAAAAATAAAAAAAAATAAATAAATGATTTTTTCCGATCCGAGTAATAAATCAACCAGTACGCCGCTCGGAAGAGCAAATGTCGGTGGATAATGCCTTTTTTTTTTTCATATCTCGACTCGCAGCGATGGTAAAAAAAAAACTGCAATTTCGAAGTATTTATATTGCAGTTTTCTCGTTCTTCGTAGGCATCCATGTGAATCAGCGAGACGGAGATCGGCTCATCGTTGTCGTCGTCGTCGTCGTCGTCGTCATGATTTCAAGGAAACGGAGCCCTCTTTCGCACGCTGGTAAATAGGGAAAGTCCGCGATACTAGCGAGTTGTAAGTAGCAGTATCGCGAGAGGGTATGCAAATCTGGAGGGAAGGAACGAGCATTCGCGTGCCGGCTACGCTGGCGCACGGTAGTCGGATCGCTGCGTCGCGTATGTTCGACGTATTTTTGCCGGTCGGTCTCGCGTTTGATCGCGATAACGAGTCTTGAGAAACAATTGCAACGATAAAACGGAGTTTTATAAATATCCCGCGAAAATATATCTCCTCGTAACGATTATTCATCGGTGAAAATATTTCAAGCGCGTAGATTCACGCGCGTTACATAATATCATAATTTTATTATCTTGCGCATCGTTAACGATAAACAAAAAAAAAAAAAACAAAGTCGCGAAACTCGAGTATAGAAACAAAAGTGAAAAAACGGCGAAATAAGGTATAGAATTTGAAAGGAGAAAAAAACTGACGACGTGAACGATAAAGAAGAACGACGAAAGGGTGAGAGTGGCAAAGAATAGGATAGATGCGGATGGAAAAGCGATAATTCCGACAAAAGAGACTCCGACCAATCGACTTGGAATGCGCGTTCCGCTTCGGTCCGACGTACGCGAGTAAAAGCCTCGCGGCGCAAAGATTAAACTGCGCGGTGTGTGTGCAACGACTACGGGACACTTTACTCCCACGTCGACGGATACCACGCGGAGTTCGTTCTCCGGAAGCGACAAAGAAACTCTCCGGCAAAGATTGCGAGTGAAAAGCGGCTTTTCATCGGTATAAAGTCTGCGAATCCGCTCCGTGTTTTCGCGCTTCGCGACCGGCGCTAATCACTCGTGTCGCGGATAATTCTTACAAAAGAAAAGAAAGAGAGAAAAACTCGAGATCCGCCGAAGTAGTTTGACGTCTCAAAAAAATTACGGAGTGTAAGTCGACTAAATCGTTTTCTACTTTAATATAAAAGGCGCTTCCGCTCCGAAAATTGTTGAAAAAAAGAATTACGAAATTTCTCACTTTAATTCAATTTTAGTGGATTAAAAAAAAAAATACCTTTCAAATTCTCTATTAAATAGCACTTTCGACATTACCGGACGAATATCGCGAATCGGCAAACGTGCGAAGACTCGTGTGTCGAATAAAAAAAAAAAAAATTCTGCAATTCTACAACGTGTAACAACAATACGGATATTTGTTTTATCAGTTGTTTTACGTTCCGAGAAATGTAAATTTTCTTATCCGCCGAAGAAACGAATAACGACGTACCTTCGAGTAGCGAAAATAGCTGGAATTCTGCATTGAGTAGTTGCAATTCGCATATTTATTTTTATTTACTTAAAAAAACAGTTAATAAAACTTCCGGATGGTTGCATTTCTTCGGAATCGACGTATTTCGGAGTATACGACGAGATAACTTGAGTAAACAACCGAATAGCTTCTGTTATGCTACAAATAAGAAAAATGTATATCTTATTATGCTAAACGACTGAACAAACAGTTGTTCGTTATAATTTCGAAATGCGTCACGCGTGCGATGACCGGGTCGTCTCATTAATAATGCAGAATAGTCGTGAATGCGTTGCGATGCTCCGCGTATATATATATACAGCCGATGCGCAGCCGTAAATGCATATCGCATTTATTTCTCTACTGTTTCTCATTCGATTCATTCGTCGCGTTCCGCAGTGCCGCGAAGAGGCGATATACACGTCGAGAAAAGTTGAAAATTTACGATTGAACGATATATTACCGGTGGTCGTCGCGATGGCTTTCACCGAAATTAAAACGGAGCGGAGAGAGCATCAGCGATGCGTTATATCTCCGCGCGGAGCTGTGGTACACGAGGTACGCAAGTTTCCTCGTCTCTTTCGTCGTTTCTCGCGCCTCCGAAGCAATGTTTAGCCACAGCGTCGCGTGGGTATTTCTGCCATCGGAGTCCAGAGGCGTCGCGCGACGCTTTCGATGACTCGCGGCTTCTCGGCGCACCGTAAGCTGCGATACACGAGCGCATCGACATCGCGAGCAATTTAATTACTCGAAACATTGTCGGTGATTAATTTATATTTAAAAAATTCGCAACCTTCTCGTCCCGATATACAACCGATATTTTCACTCACCAATATTCATTCTTCGCTGTAGTTACGACTTTAAATATATACCAAAGTCTTCGGACACGCGATGCGACGCTAAAATCGATCGTACGGAGAGGCCGTTAATATTAACGTCTCCGAGATTAGCGATTTGAAAATAAATGGCACCGAACAACTGCCGAATCGTTTGTTATAAATATGTATTTTAAATCGTGAATCGTAAATCGGATTATTATTGAGTAAATTTGCATGAACCCCTGTTGACGAGTTCGTTTAATCTCGTCGCCGATATATTCGCGTATTCTTATCGTTTGCTCTCGTGCACGCGGAGCATCTGTTCTCAGCTCGTTTATCCGTATCCCCGCTGCTTTATCCAACTAAAAAACAAAGAGAAATGCTTTTTATAGCGTACATAAAGCTTCGCATGTGCGAAATATCGCGACGAGAAGCCATTTAAGAACGAAACTCAATCGCGTCATCGAGATCAGTGGGTCTCGGAGAACCGAATAGACTCACTGAAAGAAAAAACGTACCGCGATGGAAGGAATCCCTACGGAGATTTTTCTCGACTGCTAATTACGTATCGAATCAATCGATTGAAAACTATTAGAGACATTCGTCCGAAGGAAACGTATCGCTGCCGCGGAGAGCGGAAAAAGGCGCACTGACGCTCGACGTACGCACTGTTGATTGATAGCAGCTGCGGTACAATCGATAGCTAATATAGAAACGATATTAGACGACCCATCGAACTCCACAATTATCATCGCGGTAAACTTTGCCGGATGATTGAACAATTTTTTTTTTTTTTTCTAAATCTATTTTCACAGACGACAAATCTCTCGTTGACGCTATTCAAACGCAAAACGAAGAATTGCTCACACGAGTTAATTTGATATGAGATATAAATTTATTTCTGTTCCAAAAGCAAGTTAACCATTACGCGCTGCTGGCAACCGGAAATTTACGTACAAGTATTGCGGAATACGCGAACGATAACCGCGCGGAACATGAGACGCATGAGGTCTTCAATCGGCTTTTTTTTTTTTTTTTTTTTTTTTTTTTTTTTTTTTTTAGTCAGTAACAACAAAATCGCACAAAGAAACCGAGAAGAATTGATAAATTCCTCGTTTACGGACAATCGTAATGAAAACATTGCGTTATATGTTATATTAACTTCGAGGCGCAAATTAAGATAGCGGAGTGATGCATGAATTTATCCGTAGTTTTTTCTTCTCGGTATACGCGGTTAATCTCTCGCGATATAGACGCGCAATTATGGGCGATGTATGTATAATCGTCGATTTTCCAGCCTCGAGCAAAGATCACCGATTGCCACTCTCGAGTCCGTTGCGCGCTGTTCGAGTGATGTAGGTCATTGAAGTTTCCGCGAGCGTTGGATTCGTAAGACTCTTTCGATGTTGGATTCTATAATAATCACAGAGAAACACGCGCGCGTCATCGAGTTTATCGAATGGCGAGCTTCGGAAAACCGCGAAAGTACGATTCTCGCGGGGAAAAGGGGAATCGTAATAATAAAATAATCGCTGCCGCGTTTTCCGCGCTGCGGTAGCGAAATAATGAGAAACTGCGCTTCTTACTTCGCATTCCCGAAGCCGTGTAACGAGACGCGCGAATACCCGTTTTTTCTTCAACAATTCTCGATGTATTTTACGAACGCGAAGTAATATTAAAACTGAATAAATACTGAAAAAATCTCCAGTATCGAATGCCCGATGCAAACTTTTCATTAGTTAATTATTTCGTGGAAACATTGATGAGAATCTGAAATACGTTAATTCGATGAAAATGCGATTTATATGATTCATTAACTTTTTTTTTTAATTACACAACTTCTGTGAATCGCATTTCGATGTCGTGACGCGTTTTGTTATTAAACGAAAAGATCGAACATCCTTCGACTTTTCTGACGCTTTCTCACACACGCGACGCGTTTCTGCGAGAAAAGAGAATGCGACTCGAAGCCTTTGAGACAAAAGTAAATGTCACAACTGCGGGCAAACTGCCATACAATTTTCCTCGCGACCCCGCGACATTCTCGCACGTTCCTCTCCTCGTATTTCTCGGTACAATGGTTATAAACAAAAAGAAGCACTCTGACTGCAGAGTTTAATGAGTGAGTAGTCGGGGTTGATGACTCCGAAAGATTGGAATTCACGTAATTTCTTTTTTGTAAGTAAACGTTAATTATCGTTTGAAAAATAAGACAATGAGGCGATACAACGGGTTTCTCAACTTTTCTCGAAAATCTTTGATATCATTTCCGCGTAATAAATTGTTTTACATACGCGGTATCGTCGAGAAAATAAACGGCGCGGCGGGATCGCGTTTTTCGCTCAACATCTCAATTATTGACCGCTCGTAGCTCCGTAGGCTCGCGATTATGTTTTTTCCAGTGACGAAACTTTCCGCGCGCTCGATACTCTTGTATGAAAAAGATTGCTGAGGTCAAAGGGCTCAAGTTAAACACCAATTTTTCCATCCATCCCGGTGAGCCAATTGTTTTATCAAACGAATGATGAAATTGCCGCGTCTCTCCGTTCGTTCGGGACGACTGAAAAATTCACGTTTTTTCAGCGTTTTAATGACGTCAATTGATAGTTTAATTCTATTATTTTACATAATTGAATACTATTTTTTTTTATTTATCAATAATTTTTTTTGCGCGTCTCGTTGCGCGTCTTTTTTTTTTTTTTATTTATTGTACATTCACTTTTGAAGCGAACTAATCTTCTCAATCTGCATATCACGGAAACGCTAACGAGACACGTTTTGTCGCGGTGATCTACTCCCAGTAGTCATCTATTTCATCATCACGATTACATCGATAATAGCAATGTCAACGAACTCTATAAAATGAACGAAAGTGAAGATTTGGAAGTTCAGATTACGCGCCGCGATGGGTCGAGAAAGATAGTAATGTAAGCCGCGAGTGATTAACCGATAAGAACTTATAGACATCTCTTATAGGCGCTGATATATAAGCGCACGTGCGTTAAATAAGCTTCTTACGTTTAATGTGAGATAATAAATACGCCGATAAAACGAAAAACTCGTGATAACTACGATTGGAATTCAATTTTTTTAATTTCCCGAATAAATTTCTCAAACGAGACGATGAAATACTGCAAATTACTCTAAAGCCGCTGCTTTCGCTACCCTTTCCATTGGTTTCTTCAAAAAATGCATTAATCGCTTCGATATATTATACGTTGCAGTTTCCTATATCCGCCCACGCGATACACGAGATTCGATATTTACTCCGACACGAAAAAGCTTCCCGATAACGGAGGCTAATAACTCGCAATGTACGCTTTGCCACAAACCACAAAAGCCGCCTGTTTACTTTCGGTTCGTAATTTTTTTCATGGCAACGCCCCGCATACTGTAATTATCGACTGACTCATAAATTTCGTTTAATTATAGTCGAATGCGGGAGCGTACGATCGTTCTCTCTTTTTCGCTTCTTCTCGACTCGTGACGATTGAGTGGCAAATTTGTTCGTTTGGCTATCGCCATTGTCAGACCCGTTCTTTGCTCTTTTCAATCGGAGATAACAAATGGTGCATTAAATTTGGACACTGGTAGAAAAAAAAACGTGAATGCGTTTGTAGAGAAATCAAAGTTTCGTTACGAAGAGACGGAGTCTTTGATTAACTATTCCTTTGAACATCGAATCTATAAATACGAGAAATTCATAAATTATCGATACATTTTCTATCGTTGCCGCGGTAACGAAATCTTTCTCGTTAAACAGTACGCAATGAAAAATCCATTGTACGCGAATAACGAATAGAAATTTGTTTATAATTTACAGAAAGTCTTTTTGCCTCTTTGATTAACTATTCCTTTGAACATCGAATCTATAAATCCGAGAAATTCATAAATTGTCGATATATTTCCTATCGTTGTCGCGATAACGAAATCTTTCTCGTTAAACAGTACGCAATGAAAAATCCATTGTACACGAAAACCGAATAGAAATTTGTTTATAATTTACAGAAAGTCTTTTTGCCTCTTTGATTAACTATTCCTTTGAACATCGAATCTATAAATACGAGAAATTCATAAATTGTCGATACATTTCCTATCGTTGTCGCGATAACGAAATCTTTCTCGTTGAACAGTACGCAATGAAAAATCCATTGTACACGAATAACGAACAGAACTTTGTTTATGATTTACAGAAAGTCCTTTTGCCAGAGACGAGAGATACGGAACGAAACGTTGATGACTGGTCAATGCGATAGTGCGATGTTGACGAACAAAAGTAACAATGACAACGAAACGCCAGCTGCTGCGGGATCACCAACAACTGAGTCAGTCGAAGTTTGCGATAGTAACGATGAATTCTCGTTGTCGTTGTCCTCGTGAATGACTTTCAGCGTGTTGCACACAGAGTTTATCTCTGAAAACTGAGAAGACGAGAAGTAGGAGAGAAGAGGGTTTCCTCCGCTCGACATCCGGCGCGCGGCTGACCAAGCGGTACTCATTGCCACCGCCGCAAAGCGACTTCGACCGGCAAAGCGAGAACACTGTCGCGACACGAATCTCCGTGCGCATCGGTCGCGGGAAAACAGGACGAGGGAGTGTCACAGTTGGAAAGCACGTGGACGGTGCGCGCGCTTACTTATCGTCGCAAATGTTTCACGTGCCGTAACATGTGAAGGTTTTTTTTTTTTTTTCTTCTTTTTTTTCCTTTTTTTTTGCATTGAATTTAAATTCATGCAGACGCGGATCTCGCGGTAACCGTGAATAATTAACATCTGCAGAAATATTTATTCGACAAATTAACGCTATTGCGTTATATGCGGAAAATTGTATCGACGAGAGATTCGTGTTAATGAATAAACTTTTTAAATAGTTCGACGAAGTGATAGACTCGGTTTCGGCGCGTCGCAATCTCCGAAGAGGTTTGTTAAAACTCTGCGATAAACGGATTTATACTACAATATCAAAATCTTCTCGAGAGAAGAAGCTTATCTCGGAACAAAGTATATCCGAGGCGCACGAGCGTTTCTTTTGACACGATTACGAGATTCGACGATTCTCATCGCCGTCCGAAAAGCAGTCGAATTTTGCGGATATATCGCGATCGCACGTGAAAATCGCTCCAAAAACTTTTTTTTTTTTCCTGAAGACACCACTTTGGTTCTGCGATTACGGGATACAGTGGAATAATATGTGATCGCGTGAAAACGCTATGGAGATTCTCTCCGCGATAATACCATAGATTTTTTTTTAATTATCAGAGATTACACAGCGAGTGGAGTAGTTGTTTTTTTTTTTTTTTTTTTAATTCAAAAACTTTGGCTTTGTTCGATACGATCAGCGAGCGCAGCCGAGGCGAACGACCGACCGCGTGTCGTGGCGCGGAGAAAATTATACAAAACGAGAGAAGAAAAAAAGGAGTAGCAACTCGAGTCATGGCACACGCGACTCCGCAAAAACGCCAACAGCAGCAGCAGCAGCAACAGCAGACGACGAGTAACAGCAAACATACGAATAACGGGAGAAAGAGAGAAGAAGAAAATGGTTTCCACGAGGATGTCGGCCTCGAGGGACCGATGGATTCCCCGGCGGGATCGCCGCCACCCCCGGACGGCGGATGGGGATGGTTCGTCGTATTTGGATCATTCATGATACACATCGTCAGTGAGTACGAAAAACATCCACTATTTTCTACCCCTCGCGCCTTCGCGCTCCTCGTTCTTCCCTTCGCCTTCGCGAAACTACAACTCCAATTTGCGGGATATACTACCATTTTTTTTCTTCTCCTCCCGCGAACGTGTTTAGCATTTATAGTACGGATATCTCTTGTTTCGGGCGAATATCTCGTTAAATTTACTCGTTTTTCTTCGTCGAAGAATTAAACTCGGATAACAAGAAAGAGAACTTCGCGTGCAAAGAGATTTTAGTGATATTGGAAACGTGCGGTCGATACGTCGAGACGAAAATTGGACAGTAGAAAAATCGGCAAGTAGAATTACGGGGATAAAAAGACTCATTTATTTCTTCGCGATCAGAAGTTAATCCGGTAACTTCGCGTGGAGATAATAGCAGCAGAGTTGCGTCGCGGCCAACGCTGCAACTCTACCCAATTAGAAAGTTTTCACTCCTCAAGAACTGATTGCTATACTTATCTATGCGCGTTTCGAACGCTCCTCCATTTTTCTACGCCTTGCCAATGATTATTGCCAAACGTTTTTTTTTATTTATTCGACTTTGATTCGGACGCAAAGAAATATCGTATCGATCGTTTAAAATTGACGATAAGCCCTTACGGCTTGGACTCTCGATATCGAGTATTATAATGTTCTACAAGGTGTGCTGTAAGATAAAAAATATTAGCTTTCGAGAGCTTATCGTTGTCCTATCGATGGAAAATCAAAACACGTATGCGTCCGCTACCGACGAGCGATAACAAGTCAGCGATTTATTTTCAATGTTTAGCGATGAATCAAGAAAATCCGAATGATACGATTAATTAACGATTTTCCTTGACTAACGTTCTCCAGCGTTGACCTTATTTTCTGTTCATTCCATAACAGCATTTACTCGCTTTTCCGGATTAATAAAAAAAAAAAACTCACAGATCGAGACGGTAATTACGAGAATTCTACGAGATAATAATTGAACCTTCAATTTCCGGATTTATTGCGTGACCCTCTTATTTCTCTTCTCGTTTCCTCGTGTCGTCTTCTTCTTCTTCTTAGCCGCGCGCGTAAGTCGTCGCACGTCAAATGTCGTGCAAATATATCGTAAAAGCGTATTGAAGGTCGAGAAGGAAATAAAGTTTAATCGAGTAATGTGAAGTCTCAATCGTTATCGTATCGTTATAATTGCGCGAAAGACCTCCGACTTCCATCGACGACGTAAAGCCAATTATTTAGCTTCCTTGGTTCGTATGTATTTGGCTAATCGATCGTATCGACGATTAAGCATTTGTCAAAGATAAGAATAAACCTCTCGATTAAAAATCGCCAAATATTTCGCGTAATTCGCGATATCTCGCGCGCAACAACAATAACGCGCGATTAATCGTGTTAACGAGTAATCTAAAATTTCGACATATTTACACGAGTTTCGTATTTTATTTCGCAGCTGACGGGGTGACCTATTCCTTCGGAGTTTTTTACCTCGAATTGCTCCATTATTTTGGAGAGGGGAAAGGCGCCACCGCATGGATCGCATCGATTCTCGTTGGAGTCACATTATGTTCCGGTAAGTATTTTCCATATAACTATACGTTGACTGTGAATAGCGATTCTTCGCTATTGAGAGTCGAGAAGCGATCGTTTTTTCATTTGCACACGAAGAGAAGGATCTACTAGAAATTACTATGTCATCTGGTAAAAATTCGACGGTGGCGCCACCTATGACGAAAATACTCGATATTATGAGAATTTTTACTATATTTATGGGGATTTTTACCATATTTTATGGTAAAAATTCGCATAGTTCTCGTAATACTCGATGTTATGAGAATTTTTACTATATTTGTGGGGATTTTTACCATATCTTATGGTAAAAATTCGCATAGTTCTCGTAATTTTCATCAGGTGGCGCCATTGACTCCGTACTACGAGAAATTTACCATATTTTTTACTAGACATATGGTAAATTGTATCAGATCGGTCTCTCCGTGCACTCGACGCCACTAACGACGCTTTTTTCCTATAAAAATTTACAAAAGAATGGATGCTTTTCAGCTCTTTATCAACATTTTTTTCACTTTCTTAAGGTCCGATATCCAGTATGTTCGTCAACAAGTACGGTTGCCGAACGGTAACGATTGTCGGTTCGATACTCGGAAGCTTTTGTCTCTTGATAAGTTGTTGGGCGCCGAGCGTTCTCGTTCTTTACGTCACCGTTGGTCTTGGAACAGGTGAGACATTTATTTCACTCACGAAATCCCGTAGTTAGATTTGTCTTTCGCTCACCTTCGTTCCCTCGAATTTTTCTCAATTCGTTTCATTTCTAAATCTGCAAACCGAAGCGAGGAATACAATTCTCGGCATACGAAAGGTAAGAGCTTTTCCGACGAGATACACTTTGGAATTCATGTTTTCATTTATCTATTTTTCAAACTTTTCTTTTTTTTTTTGTTTTTTTTTTTTCCTTCGTTAATCGAATCGATAGGATTCGCTAAGTAACGAGGAATACACAACATTCGTATATTCATATCGTTTTTTAGGTCTCGGATTCGGTCTCATCTACTTGCCGGCAATCGTAAGCGTCACGTGTTACTTTGAGAAATATCGATCGCTGGCAACTGGAATAGCGGTCTGCGGATCGGGACTCGGAACTCTCGTTTTCGCGCCTTTTATCGAATATCTCATTGGCGAATTTGGATGGCGAGGCGCGATGATGATCACCTCGGGTCTCGTATTGAATTGCATTATCTTCGGCGCGTTATTCAGGCCTCTGGAGCCTCCGAAAGAAGTCGTCTCGATTCCCATGAAGGTAATTATTTCCGCGCAAAGGATAAATCAATTTTTCGCTTCGATCTTTTCGTTTTTTACCAATCGTCCAAATTTGAAATCCGTTTCCATCGTCAGGAACTGTCGAATAACGCAAAGGCGATAGTCAACAGACGTCGATCGCACGAGACAACGATGAAAAACGGATTCTCTCGTCCGCACAGCGTTAGCAACGTTAACCACGCGAAGGAACATCTTCTCAATGGTCACGACGATGCAACGAATGTAATGAGAGTTGCGCTCAGTCAACCAATTCTAATAACCAGAGGCATTGGACATCACGGCGCCGATTCCGTTGGAAAATCGTTTGGTAGCGGTGTAATGAATCGGCGGGACATTTTTTATCAGGGAAGTGTCGAAAACGTTCGGAAAAGATCGTAAGTTCATCTATTCTTCTTCCTTTTTATTTATAAATAAAAAATAAATAAATAAAAAATAAATAAGTAAATAAAAAAAAAATAAACAATATAAATCTCGCAAAATTTTGAAACGGAAAGAAAGGTTATTGGATAATGATTTTTGTTATTAAAACGTTTCAGAGAATCTTTTGCCTGCAGCGAGGATAACATGACGAGACGAAGAGCATCACTGAGAAGTTTGCCGAACGGTACGGGACACAAGCAAACCGAGAAGTTTGAATGTCTTCCATATGCCGAAGAAACTGTTGGCATACTTCATCGGATGCTTGAACTTTCCTTATTGAAGGATCCCGTTTTTTTGCTATTCACATTATCGAACTTTTGTACAAGTATCGGATTTAACATCCCCTACGTATATTTAGTGGTGGGAAACCTTTTCTTTTGTTTGTTATATCTGATTAGTGCGATAAGTATGAAGTTCTTTGAGTCTTAATAGCTTTATGTTGATAAAATTTTAGGCTCAGGCGCAGGAGCGACAAATTGAAAAAGATGCGGCGAGCTATCTTCTCGCTGTAATCGGTATCGCCAATACCATTGGTCGCATAGTTCTCGGTTACGTGTCCGACAAGCCGTGGATCAACCGTCTTCTAGTCTACAATCTTTGTTTGACTCTATGCGGCGTCTGTAAGTTATTTCTTCGCCTCCTTCCGGTGCTAAAACGAAATTTGAAGTTTCCTTTAGACGCGCGTAACTCTGTAGTATATGTTTAATTGTGTTTCTTCGTTTTTTTATTTACAGCAACAGTATTAAGCACTTTTTGCAATTCATTCGCAACATTTGCGATGTACGGAAGCGTTTTCGGTTTCACTGCCGGTGCTTACGTCGGACTTACGTCCGTTATTCTAGTCGATTTGCTGGGCCTCGACAAGTTAACTAACGCATTCGGGTTGCTACTGCTTTTCCAAGGATTCGCGTCACTTTTAGGACCACCGATCGCCGGTTAGTTTCTGCTAGTCGTTTATTACATTTAAATAATCGTATGCGACTCCGTCACCTGTTTTTCATCGTTGTTATATCTTGTAATTTTTTTTTTATTTATTTTTTTTATTTCGTATGCAGGATGGTTGTACGACGCGCTGTACTCCTACGATCCAGGATTCTACGTGGCCGGTGGAATGATCGCCATTAGTGGTTTAATGTTATTTTTCATACCGCCATTGCAGAGGCGCGTGCAGAGAAAAGCCGAACGTGAGGAGAGATTAAAGAGGATAGATGTAATGTCTTAGCGCGAAATAGATAATAATGTTTTATTATTAAAAAAGAAAAGAAAAAACAAAAAAAAAAATGCCCGGAAGTTTTTATCATTTGTTGATATCCCCATCGGAACCACTCGTTGACGGCATGTGGTACAGCAGTGAGAGATACTCCGATGGTAACAAGTCGCCTTCCCTATTTTCTCCGAAATTGTTGCTCTGATGTCTAAAATCAAATTAGGTTTTCGTACGTTTATCTAGTGACTGCAATAATTTAATTGTATTTCAGTCGTCAGATAACCGTTTCGGGAAAAGTAAGGATGGCGAGTTGTTACCGACTGAGTCTGTACTACATTGCCGTAAGAGTAGGTGCAATCCCTTCCCTCCACCCATTTCAGACTCAATCGGTATCAAAAACTGTAAACAACTTTTTTCACGCATATTGGCATTTATAGCTTAAAGAAGAGTTCCATCGAATGCGGATATCATAAGAGCATTCGATGAAACTCTTCGTTAAGGAGGTGAAACCCTATCGAGTGCGAGAGAGATAGCGTGATCGGCGCTTACGGCGGAGCGAGAGAGAGGCACTCGGTAACATGTTTCACGGCAGTCGGTAACGTAAAAAAAGTTTCTTCGAGTTTTTATTACCGACCGCGGTATTTCACCTTTTCTTAACGAAGAACAAGCAAATGTGCGATGAGATTCGCCTAAGATACTCGCCATTCCCTAAGTTATCCGCAGTCGCGACTCCAATTGCGATTGTCACGATAGAGCACGCAAACCACGGAATATGCGCGGATATCTCAATTATTACAGATCACTGCTATATCTCCTTCGAGTAAACATGGCGTCGCGGCTTACAGGTTTTTACCGAAGATGTCGCGCGTTTGTTCCATAGCTACAGTTCGTACGAAAAGAAGATTTCTACAACGAAAGCTGCTTGATCGCTCGACGAATTAAGGTACCGTAAACTATAGAATAATCTCACTTCGCGGCGTTATTAACGATTATTCAAAAAGCGAAGATTTATCGCAACGTAATAGAATCAAAACGATGTTTTCTCCGTAAGGAAACAATCGTTAACTGATTGACAAATATGGATCGCATGCACGTCGGTCCGTGCAATAAGAATCGAAAGACGGCGCTCGTTCGCGCCGAGCAATAAACGAGGACGTGGGTATAATATACTGTACGTGGAATCGGAACCGTTTAATACAATTGATACGCTATGATTTTTTTTCAATAATCGTTTAGTTGGCCGATCAGTTTAATCGCAAAATAAAGCCGCTCTATCGAGAACATAGACCGTCTAATAAAGTGGTGCGGCCGGACGAATCCTTAATTAAATCGACCGACAGCTAACTACATTAATCTTTTAATTTTTTTTTCCGTAAAATACTAAAGTGGAACGATAATTCGATGTTTTTTTTAAATACGATAGTTTAAACTACGAAGCAATATTCCGCAGAATTGGTGATTCATGCAAATTCATTACACTAATTACCCATTTGCTGTTTATTGAGTTTATGAAAAAGTATTTAAAAATCAGTCGAGCAATAGATTCGCTTGATAAATCAGTTTTTTTATTAGTAAATCAACAAGCCGAACTGATTTACAAGTGCAATAAACACACCTAACGACCAAACGTAAACAACATTTTTGACGATTAAGTATCGTAGAATAAAGCATCGTGATTCGAAATAAATCGAAGTTCACTTATTGAAAACTGCGAGAAATTAAGCTTAAAGCGACCTGGAATAACGATTATATTGAAATAACATTAAAAAAATATTAGAAACATTAACATAATTAGAAGGAGCGGAATTATTCCAAACATGATAAATTATTACATGAGGAATGCTTCCCCCCTAAAGTGGGGAAGTGAGCCACCAAAGCTACTCAATGACGCGGCATATCTGGTTTAATTTCGGTACCAAACTATAGAAAACGTAATTTCGGTGATAAAAAGAGATAATCACGAAATTTGGTGCTTCAGTTATATTTTGTTAATGAAACATAAAGCGCGCGCTACAGTTTCGCGAATGTGAAGATACAAGAAGTTTGATGTGTGCAGTCGACAGTGATACCGCGAGACTACGGAGTATCGAATGCGCACAGCTGAAACGTTTTTTCGAGTATAAAAATGTAAAATGTATAACATTTAAGGGGCACGAGCGGGCCTATCGCGGATAACTCTCGCGTAGCCGGTGCCCACGGGGTTATCGCTCGTTCGGCGAGTCTCGCGGGGTCTGAGTAGTATATACAAACTCGGGGATCTTGTAGTGGCGGCGACCCCTGGCAACCGCGATATCTCGCGTCGCTTCGCCTCGATGCGCCTCTCTTGTATTCTCTCATAATAATGTATACGAAGTGAATTTTCATCGAGGCGTAATAGAAGCGTGGCGTACGATGAATCTTGACAAACAGAGACAAAGAGAGAAAGATGAGAGAACAAACGCGCGACCGACATTCGGGTCCAACTTCTCACGCGTTTCGCTAAACTGCATTATTATTTCAAATGTATGCATTATCGTTAGTCTTTAATTTCACGTCGATAAGTAGTAACCGCTGTCTCGAGAGCGTACGATCGATCGTAACGCGAACAAACTCGCGAGAGCAATAAACTTGAAAGATTTCGTTACATATTTTCCAGGAAAATACTTTCGTTACTTTCCTTCATTATTTTCTGGTAAAACCACAACTGCTGATAAATCGTTAGGCAATCATTTTTTTTTTGCGAATTATTAATTTTTTTCCGCGTATCGATGTCCGGTGTCTTTCTTTTGATCCGTGAGAACAATGATCCGTTATATTAATTCCGTCCACTTTTTTGTAAATTAATATCGATTTTAATCGATTATTAGATCGTACATTGCGATTGGTGGGACGAGGAAACATTTTTTCGGCAAAATACCAAACACGATATTTCGTATGTACCGATCAATAACTGAGCACTCATACGTTCGTTATTTTTGATATAAAGATGACCCGCATTACTCGCATCCCAAGTTGTCTTTATTTTACTGTATACTAAACGTATACAACTAGTATAATACACGGAGTATGTGTAACATCAGGCATTTTACATCTGTCCGACTCCCTTCATTCGTCTCGTGAGTTTCTTCGTTTCTGCTTTCGTGGTACAAATAGCCTCGCGCGATATCCCGGACCGCGGGCGTCGGCGTTCTCTCATGTCTCTTACCGTTGCGGGATGCCGAGGACCGAACGTGAGATGGCATATATCGCGAGTGTGAGACAAGTCCAAGATAGAGAGAGAAAGAGACGAAAAGCGAACCGAGACCCGGCGATGCCGCACCCGATGTCGGGTTTTAATCTATTTCCTTTATTTCGTCGTCAACGTCCTCCTCGTCTTCGTTTCCCTTCTTCTTTTCTACTTACTACGTCTTTTTTTTTTATTTTTTTTTTTATCTTATTTATCCTTTTTCGCGCTCGCGCGCCGCTGAGAGTACACCAAGCCGCGGTATCCTTCTCCTCTTCGTACAGAGTATACGACAGGCGGAAAAAGAAGACGAAGAAAGAAGGAAGAAGGGGAGAGAAGAGATAGAACGAAACGACGGCGCAGAGACACATTAGCTATATTCCAGGTTTGCATGGCGGAACGCCCCTGTCCGTGCGCTACTCTCGTGGCTCGAGTCTCTCTCGTCCGACACTCTCCGAGAGACGTCTTTTCTCCGTTTCTCCGCATAGTCTCTATCCACTTGCCCTCGTACCACAGCCGTTTAGAGAACGCGAAGGTTTTAGCCGCTGTATTGCGTACGCAGATTTTCCGAATCTGTACTTTCGATGTATCTTTCGATGTTTCCTTTTATCGCGAAGAGAAACGGTAAGAGTTACGCGAAGGATACGAAGATTTTTCGAATCTGCACTTTCGATGTATTTTTCGATGTTTCTTTTATCGCGAAGAGAAACGGTAAGAGTTACGCGAAGGATTCGAAGATTTTTCGAATCTGCACTTTCGATGTATTTTTCGATGTTTCTTTTATCGCGAAGAGAAACGGTAAGAGTTACGCGAAGGATACGCAGATTTTTCGAATCTGTACTTTCGATGTTTCTTTTATCGCGAAGAAAAACGGTAAGAATTACGCGAGGGGTTGGTTAACGTTATATGCGTGAAATTTTTTTCACGCGATCGTATAATGCTTCGATGATATGGGTTTTTTGCAGCTGATAGTGAATTTACTTTTAATATATTACGCGATATTTTTATAGTTGGAGTAAAGCAATTTAATTAACGCGTATCTGCGTACCGGATAAACTTGATATTTTTTATCGCTTATTTTTTAATTTTTTTTTCGTATTATTCAGTTTCGGTAACTGTCGAGGTGTTGATTTAGGATTAAGCCGGTCACTTTCTTCTTTTTTATTTTATCCTCCGAACGATCGCGCTTCGGAAATACCGCCGAATTTATTCGCTATTAACGAAACCAATAGTGACGCAATTGCGGTCGTTACTTACTTTATTTCTTCTCAAACTTATTTTAATTGCTTACCTCTTTCCCTTACAGCCTCCGCACCCTTTTTACGAACTTTAATAGTGAATAATTGCGAGTAAATCGATTGTCGTTTAGAAGGCTGAAACTGCGTTTCGGAGCTTAAATATCGCGGATAGTGCATAAGACTACAGAAATCCCGTAAGGGAGGCGGCGGGGGGCGGGCAGCATATGCTCCGAAGAACTTATCTTCTCCCCCTTTGAGTCAAAGTATTCCTCGGTCTTTGCCTTTGCGAAAGAGCGAGAGAAACTGTTAATTTATTAGAAGCCCTTCATCATGGTGCGCACATACTAATCGAGCGAAGCACCATCCTCTTCGAGACCCCTGATGTTGGCCGATGGTGCGGCCGAAGGCTGTCCTCGCATATTGGTACTATCCGTGCACTCGCTACCGAGCGGCGAGAATAAACGTCTCGCGGACAAGTTACTCTCCCGAGGGATGCGCAGAATCTGCTTAAAACGAAACTCTCGATATGCAACACGATTAAAGTTACATTCTCGGCGTCTAGAGCCATAAAGCGTAAACATTTCCGCGCTATCGTATTTTTTTTTTTTTTTTCAATAAAAAAAATCATTTTTCTTTATGATGTTTTCTTTCGTAAAATATGAAAATATAAAAAAAAAAAGATCGAAAACTATAAAATTATGAATTTTTCGAATACGAAAAATTGTTGTCGAAATATCGAAAAATACGAAAACTACGAAACTACGAATTTTTCGAATATGAAAAATTGTTTTTCATACACCGCTTCTGCGAATATGAAATCGCAAGGAAAGCGATTAATGAAATAAAAAATTTCGATACCGGAACAACAAATCTTTACGTACGTTTTTCTCGCATTTTCCTCTCGTAGTCGACAGCTTTTGAATGGTACTTTTTGCCGCCTAATTCCAGGTACTAAGTATCATCGCGATGCTATACGTTCTCCGACCAAATTTTTTTTATCCTCCTTTCGACTGGTATATTTTTTTCCCTCCGCGGCCCATTTTAAATATAAAAGAACGGGGTGTCGGGGAAAGTTGACACGGACTTCCCGGAGAAGTCGTAGTCGGCATAAAGCGGAGCTCTCTCGTGGCTTCCCTCGAAGGTTAGTAGTATAGTCCGTAATAGAGTAACTTAGGGGCGGAGTTGCGAGTCGCGAGCTCACGAGGGTGTATTCGTATTTCAAAGGACTCGAAACCGCGACGCCGCACGGTCCTCATTATGTTATAAGTGTGTATATATAGTGCATATGTATGTCATGAAATGGAGCTCTCTATACCGATACACGCGTTTCATTGTGAGAATTTCCATGGATTCCGTGGACTTACCGATTTCTTCGCGGCGCTTACCGATAACATCGCAAAGTCTCTGAATACCGTAATGGATAACTATAATAAAATATTAATAAACTATCGTCGTAATTTATGAAAAAAAAAAAAAAAAAAAAAATTTACGAAAAAACTTTTTTAACGAAAAAATAGAAAAAAACATCTGTAAATTAAAAAAATGTAATAAACACCGTCAATGCTTACCGATAACATCGCAAAGTCTCTGAATACCGTAATGAATAATTATAATAAAATATTAATAAACTATCGTCATAATTTATGAAAAAAAAAAAAAAAAAATTGACGAAAAAACTTTTTTAACGAAAAAATAGAAAAAACATCTGCAAATTAAAAAAAATGTAATAAACACCGTCAATGCTTTTCGATTTTCTTCACGAGTTCTTCTAATACTTTTCGCACATAGAATTCATCGCCTGACGAGCCGAAGACGCGTGGCTAATTATAAAGAAATATTAGTTCTTTTTAACGTTGAAAAATACGCGCAGCACCGACCGCGGCGAAAATGAAAGAGATGCCTTTGAAAAATAGAAAATAAACGAGGCGTGAGATCCAATTTCCTTTGGAGGGGGAATCTTCTTGTAGGTTGATGCTTCTTCGCGCTTCAACGATCGTCGCAATGGACGCGCGACGTCTACCTTTACGAGACGCGGCTATTGGTTTTTCACCGAAGAAAAAAAAAAATTCTATTTATCGCCGTATAAACTTCGAGTAGAATTTCAAATTCTTTAAATAAATTTTTTTTTTTAACATTCAATAAACAGAATACACGATATGTCTTTTTTATTTAAATTTATTAATTAACGTCAACCATCAGGTTAAAATATCCTGCGAATAACGAATCACATTGTACAGTTGATTATCATTGGACATTCGGCTACTCGAGAAAAATAATTTTTTTTTTTTTTCGCCGCCATTAAGCGCCGCGATCGTCACTATTATAATCGTAGAACGATCGAGCGATTGCACTGATAAGAGTTCTCGACACGATCGAGGATTTCGATCGATATAATCGATCGATCTTTCTAACCTCGTCGAGGCTCTCCGACGCCTTTCCAGCGAAGCGTTCGCGCGATTTATGCCTCCGGAAGTTCCGCGTCGCGAGTAACATCCGCCGTCTCCTCGTCACAGGGAAATTTTTAATCAGCCAGTCAGGAATCCTTCCAGGGTTTCCGGCACTTTCCTCTTTTGATCCTTCGAGCGGTTCCCCGCTTAGGGGATACCGCCGAATTTATTCGCTATCAGCGAAACCAATATTGACGCAATTGACCGGCCGTAGAATTGGCACCTGAAGAAAATAAATAAATTTCTATTAATCCCTTTAACAAAATTTATATGAATGGAGACCGTCGCGAAACATCGCGAAACATCGCGAAACATCGCGTAATCGTGACGCGGCTGCGTGAAAATATGAATTTCGCATTATAGTTATGTAGAGCATGGAAAGCGCGGCTCGTGCCGCGAGTGACATTAATCGCCGTTCTTTTCTCAGTGTCAACATGCTTCTTGACTTTTATCACCGTCGGAGCGTCGAGCGCCGCGGCGCGTGTGCATAAATTTCGTACGTCGAAAAATCGCGATAACGTGTAAACGCGTGAAAAATCTCTGTACCGCGCGTTACGCTCAGCTGTATCGATAACTCGACCTTCGCCCAGTTTTTTTTTTTTTTTTTTTTTTTTTTCATTAATTATTAACGCCGATCTCCGTTAATTCAAGGCGTTCTCAATTTAACGCTTCGACTACCCGGCATCGGTACACTTCGATGCGACCTATGAAACTGCAACCCATGTGTGAAACTTCCTTTGGAAAGAAGCAGTAGCCGAGCGGCTTGTCACGCGGTCAAAGGACTCCCAATGTCGTGTTTGGACCCTTCCAGGAAACATACGGAAAGGGTCCACATACTTATATATCTCGTAATGTCAGGACGAGATGATTTGTACGCGTGGCGATACGATCCCTCGTAATTCACTTCTTTCCTCGCATCACCCGAATTTTTTCGGCGATTATAAATAGTCAAGGATACCATAATTTTAACTCCTCTTTACTTCACACGTGAAAACAAGAAGCAAAATGACAAAAATGAAAAAAAAAAAAAAAAAATGTCGCACCGAAAAATCGTTAAATCGCAAAGAGAATTAACGAATTTTAAAAATGGAAAAAAATTCCTCGATGTTTTCGAAAAATCGTTAATCCGCGAAGAGAATTAACTAATTTTAAAGATGGAAAAAAATTCTTCGATGTTTTCGAAAAATCGTTAAATCAATTCGTTCTAAAAACTGTATATCCCGCTATAAATTCGTTGCGCATAGTTTTTTTTTATTTTCGATCTCATCGATGATGAATTTCGTTATGAATTTTACAGATCGAATCTCGTATTTTAATTATCGCTATGAAAACAACGATTTTTTATATCGCAATACCCATTATTTCGTTGTTACCGGCAGCGGTAACTGACAAATTTTCTTTTTAATTTCTTCTTTGTATATATCTTCAATTTTTATTTCCATATCAACGTAATTGTATTTACTTCAATAATAAGGTCAACAAATAAAAATACACATCAGTATTTCAATTAATAAACTCTTTAATAACATCATATTGATTTTTCCATCAAATCGTATATATCGTACAATTTCGAAGAAAAATGATAATACGCATCCCGATAACTCGAAAAAAAAAAAATGATTATTTCCCTTCAATCGCAAGGACTCGTTGGTTGGCTGGAACTTCCGGAAACTTGCATCATAATTGGCTGAAAAGCCAATGGATTCATCGTGTTTCCGATGAGACCGGAAGTCGATCCGTTTGTAACCGTCACACCGGGATGATTATGGTGATGATGATGATACAGAGCAGCCGAAGCGTAATACTGTTGGGGATGATGTTGATGAGAATGATGAGGATGAAGCGAATGATGCGATAGATGACCGTTTTGCGAGTGATAGCCGCTCGGCAAGCGTTCTTCATCATCGTTATTGTTATTCGTTTCTCCGGCGATATCGTTACCATTTCTATTATTATTATTACTATTATTATTATTATTGTTGTTGTTGGTGTTGTTGTTGTTGTTATTATTATTGCTATTGTCATTATTCTGTTGATGAACGTGACTCAGGTGTGGAGTCGTATGATTATTAAGACTGTGAGGATTAGTATTTCCGGTACACAGAGAAGACGAAGAGTTCGTTGAAGACGACGTCGAGCCGCTTGTTGCCGGATTCGGCAACGCGGCGATACTCGTCGCCAGAATATCGTGAACAGTGTGAGGACTCGGCCACTGAAGAATACCGGAAGTAGCTGCGATTCCCGAAGATCCAATGCTGAGATTCGCTAACTGATGATGACCGACGGAGTTGCTGGACGTTGGAGGCGATGCCGATAGTTTGCTCGATGTTCCCGCCGTCAGACCCACTGGAAACGCACCGGGAACACACACACGTTCACAGTTGATGAAACAGTTTCTTCATTATACATTTTTTCTTGTCTTTTCTTTTGTTTTATTCTTTTATTATTTTATTTACGCGGGTAAAGAGAAACATATGTTATACGGATAATCGAAAGAGGCGTTTGGGAAGAGATGGAGAAAAAGAAGAGATGATGCGGCGCATACGAGGCCTACGAGGGGCGCTTTCGCTCGTACGAAACACGTTAATCTTTTGTTCTACGCGCGGAAAAGCGGGAAGACCGAGATAGATAGGTATTTATACCGAAACGCCTAGACGCGCGACGAGAGTCTCTTCTCGAGGTTTACTTCTGTCGAGACGAGAGATTTTCGCTTAAGACGGCGATGCGAGAGAAGAAGAAACTCGTCGCGCGGCGGGACTCCGCGAGATCGCGAGAAGGAACGAACCTTCAAAATCTCTCGGCTATCGAAAGCCTGCAGTTTAGATGCAACGAAACCTCGAGATTCTCTCGTTTTACCCCTTTCCGACGCCCCCTGTGTATCGATTGCTTATCTACGCGCTTTCATTTTCATTTTATTGGTTTTTTTCAGTGTCTACGGCTGCTACCGGTCAGCCGAATCGGCGATCAACGAAATATCGATCAAAGAAACTTGTCGTTGTTTCCTACGATTTTTTCTTCAGTGATTAGAATATCTGATAGAAAAAAGTATACGGAAATTATCGTAATTTTTTTTATATCGATTTTCGTCATTCACAGCATTTTTTCGTAGGATTTTCGATCGGAAGTTTCATACGGCAGTTTGGCGAGTCGATTGGTTAATGAAAATTGGTATATCAATGAAATTTTGTTCTCACAATAGGGATTTTTCGAAATAATTATTATCACACAGAATTTATACCCGTAAAGCGGTGGCGATTTCTTATCGATCCGATTTTTGGAGTTTATCGATCACAAATTTCTATTATCGATATATCGATAATTATCTCGCGACTGAGAAAATTTACATATCTAAAATTCCGCATTAATAGCATTGCGAGAGTTGAAAAAATAAGAAAAAAATCGTGTAATCGCATGAAAAAGAATCCCACCGCTCGTTGACATGAAGGAAATCAGAGAAAAACGCACCTTGGTGATGATGATGATGATGCGTAACTCCTGTCGGTGGCGCCGGATGATAAGGCGTCGGGGGGTACGGAACCGGACATAGAGCCGCTCCAGCCGCTGCCGCAGCAGCGTAAAGATGATGATGATGATGATGATGATGCGCCGGATGATGGTGCGCCGGATGATGCTGGTGAATCGCAGCAGCGGCCGCCGCCGCCGCCGCCGCGGCCGCCGCCGCTCCGACTTTGTTTCTCAAAATTCTCGATATACTGGACACTGAGGGGACATTATACTTGTCGCAAACGCCGTCGGACAACAATCGGTCGCGTATTTCCCACGCGAAGATTCCCGGATCTTTGAGTTTTAATTGTTTTATGTATTGAACGACTTTTGGAGTGGTAACGCGCGGCTTGCTGCCGCCTATCGCACCCGGTAATATACTTCCGGTTTCGTGATAACGCGCCAATATTTTACTCACGCATCCGTGACTAACGCGCAATTGTCTCGATATGTCGCACGGCCTGATCCCCAATTGCGCTAATTCTACTATACGCATTCGCACGGCGTTCGGCAACGGTCTTCCGTTCACGAAAACACCACCCAATTGATTCACTTCGCCGTATTGTTGCTGTTGCTGCTGCTGCTGCTGTTGCTGCTGCTGCTGATGCTGCTGATGCTGACCTCCGTGACCACCGTTGCCGCTGCTTTCTGCAACGCGTAAAGATAATAACGAAATTATGAAAAGATTTGAAGAATCAAAAGGATTTTAGGATTAAAACGAATTCCGATCAGTTTACTTCGAGATTTTTGGGTTTCTTCGAATTTTTCGGCGATTTTTATAAATTAATGGCGTATCATGATTTTTTTAATGAGAAACTTCGTAAATCCGAGAATATATGAAATTTCGAAAAATATGTTAATATTGAATATTTACGATCGTAAGAATTTAAATGGGATACGAAACTGACGAATCACACGGAATATCGATAGTAAACAATTGCGATTTTGATAATTACTTGAGGTAATTATGCGAAATTATTTGACCGAAAAAAAGACAAAAAAATTTTAAAAAACATTAAATTTATAAGAACATTCGATTAAAAATAATTTATAAGGAAAACTCTGAAACGGAGTCGAAACATTGAATAAATCTGTATATTTTCAACAACGACTGAGAAAATGAAATAAAAACATTATATAGATCGTTCCGAAGCCGCAGCATCGCAAAGAACATTCATACCATCGGCGACACCATTGAAAACTTACAGAAAAAAAAAGAATATTGAAAACTATATACACAGAGAGCGAAGTATGAACGGCAAAGAGTCGCAAGAAAATTTACAGACGTTCGGTTAAATCGCGCGAAGTATAATCAGTCGAGACAAAGGCGAGCCGATGATATTCGAGCGGCCGACTCTCTTCAAAGACGACAGAAGTATTGTCAAGAGAAATTGTCGTGAAAGAGGGAAGAAGATCGTTCGCTATAGAGGTGCTTTCGCCGTCGGCGCCCGACGAAGAGTCGCGTTGCCGCATACGCTCTTTGAATGTCATGCTAACTCGCGTACACGCCAGCTTGCCGAGTACTCGAGCGTATCGGTTCCACCAAGCGTTTTGTGAGTCGTTCGTACAAAATCTTCGTGGCTTTTCCCGATGGACCAGAGACCAGAGTTGCCTTGTATCTCAGCACAGCACAGTATACCGTCTATAGCTACTATAGCGGTTCGTCAAAATAGCAATGTAAACTCGCGGGCATTTTTTTTTTTTTTTTTTTAATAACGATTTTTTATCGTAATAATAGCTGTTGATTTGAAAATTGACGATTTGTCGAATGAAATTTAAGTACGTAAATCTCAATTAAACGTTTTTTTTTTATTGCTTCTCGTAAAAGAAAAATTATATACTAATTAATCGTAAATTACGAATTTAATTTTTTTTTCGATCTTAAATATCGGAGATAATTGAATTCTGCGGTGCGCACGAAGCAATCGCGATCTTTGATTCATTTTTCAGTCTATAGCTACTATAGCGGTTCGTCAAAATAGCAATGTAAACGCGCGGGCATTTTTTTTTTTTTTAATAACGATTTTTTATCGTAATAATAGCTGTTGATTTGAAAATTGACAGTTTTTCGAATGAAATTTAAGTACGTAAATCTCAATTAAACGTTTTTTTTATTGCTTCTCGTAAAAGAAAAATTATATACTAATTAATCGTAAATTATGAATTTAATTTTTTTTCGATTTTAAATATCGGAGAAAACTGAATTCTGCAGTGCGCACGAAGCAATCGCGATCTTTTATTCATTTTTCAGTCTATAGCTACTATAGCGGTTCGTCAAAATAGCAATGTAAACTCGCGTGCATTTTTTTTTTTTATAACGATTTTTTATCGTAATAATAGCTGTTGATTTGAAAATTGACAATTTGTCGAATGAAATTTATGTACGTAAATCTCAATTAAACGTTTTTTTTATTGCTTCTCGTAAAACAATAATTATATACTAATTAATCGTAAATGACGAATTTAATTTTTTTTTCGATCTTAAATATCGGAGAAAACCGAATTCTGCGGTGCGCACGAAGCAATCGCGATCTTTTATTCATTTTTTATTAACAGTGATTCGCCAGAATGAAGCGGTAACTGAGTGACACATTTTTCATTTCATTCGTTCCTCTCGTTTGACAGAATAATCAGTCGCGTTATCGTCAACGAGGATAAATTATATTCGTGGTTTCGTATAATTAAGACTATCGATGTTTTAATTTTTTTTTCTTTGTTTGTGTGTCGGGCGATTTACCGTATTTTTTTATGGTCCCAGTCACGTATGAAGTGAAAAAAAAAAAAAAACGAAAAAAAATATTACGAGATCCGAGCTCCCGAAACGCTTTTGGCTCATTCCTTTTTATTTTTTCGTCGCCGATACGGAGAAATCCTTATGGGACTATTAAATTGGTTCTTATAGCTTGTTTTATTTTTCTTTTTTTAAGGGTTCTGGTTAAAGGACTTTAAAGCGGTGAAATTTCAACCGTGGGAGTCGATCTGTATATATATATATATATATATATCCAAAACGTTACCCGATATTCACAAATTCTACAATCGTCGTCGAAATAAATGTGATTCGCGTCTCTAATAATTAGAATTCTCCATCTACAGCCGTAACAGTCGTACAAAGTTAATTTGATATTTCGCCGTTGAAGCAATTAATTCTCAAATTCGCTGACGTCTTGGAGCAAATCATTCCGTGCTGTCGCGTTGGGTTCGTCGCGAGTTTTCGCGATGTAACGCGTGAGAATTTGCGGCACGCGGCACTAAATCGTGTTTCACGAGTCCGCGCGGCTTGGCGCTCCGAAACACCGAAGAAAAGTGCTGCGGATACTTCATGCGCGCGCACACACACATATATATATATATATATAACCACAGAGCAAAAGATCGGTACTATGTATTGAGATCTACGCGCGAGAGACTCTCTCACTAATGAGATGCACGCATCGAGAAGGTTTAACGGGCGTTATATCGAGCTGTGAAAAATCTCGGACGAGACTATAGGGAGAACGAGAGCTCCGAAACGCGTGCATACGAAACCGCGCGCGCGAGTGTATGCGACAGTAACCCTTAATTAGCGAACTACTGCCCTGGCAATTGCCTGTAGCTACATTCCGTGCGCGTTGCGACACTCCCTCTCGCATGTTAGTCCGCCCCCTTCGGGTCGAGTTCGGTGCATGTCTTTCGGTCTCTCGCAACCCCCCCGACCGGGAGAGCTTTTGCTTGCGGAAACAAATACCTTAAAACTAACGCGCGTTAGTGCAGTCGAAGAAAATTGGATATCCTTTCGATATATTTTTGTATTTTACTCAACATTTCGTTGAGAACATTCCATCGACTCCCCTTCCTTCGAATAACGATGAAAGGAGACGATACATTGTTCAGAATGTATTACGTCCGGTTTCGGGACACGGGACCGGAAGTGCATTCCGATGGGCACTTTATCTCGCGATGTATATTCGATTTTCGGAGTTATTGAAAAATGGCGGAATGCGTGTTTATGGAGTCAAATCGATTATTATCAATAATCAATTTAACATTTTCGCGTACCGATCTTCGAGTCTTTTCCACACTATTTTTAAATGTTTTTAAAATTTTTTTTCAACTTTTGCTTCATATTTGTTAATATTTTATTATTTTACTACGCGAATTCACGTGTTCGAAAAAAAAAATTTACGTTTCTGAAATTTGATTTATGCGCATTATTATGCAGATAAAAAAATATTACTGTGTAATTGAGTCTCGAATTATCATTCAGAGCTTCTAAACTGCCGATACGCCCTTTGAACCATCGATATTAACACGACACACGGCTCTGGTCGCGTCTCGCGTATGCGTCGAGCCATTTATATCGCATCCTTCTTCGGTACCCGATGTCTCGTATTCTTCACCAAACACGAATGCCGACACGGTGGCAGTTAAGGGCGCGGAACGGAAAATAAGAGTGCAGTATATTACGAGAAGTACGCGCCGCATCATACCGGTATAGTAGTGTATATGTACTCTTTATTATATACCTATATGCAAACACGTGCGCCCAAGTTTCGCGGATACGATAAATAAGGGACGCGAGAGGGCGAGGAGAGAAGCGAGAGGAAAGAATAAGGGGCACAGTGCAGTGGGCAAGAGTGCCTCGCAGTCTGAGATTCTCGGAAGAGTTTCGTCGGAGGCCCGACGCGTTTTTGCCGTCGTCACCGTTCGCCGCGACGAAGAGATCTCGGTTCGGCGCTTTACTTATTTTTTTTTTTTCTTCAAGTTACGGATTTTTTTCCGTGAAATTTAACGATTCGGGACACGACAGTCCCGAACTCGACGATATACTTCATATAAATTGATGTGCCAATAGCGTTTACTCACGTCGAATAACATCGCGAATAAAATTAAAAACGATAAATAGCTGAAAATTATTTTTTTTTTCGAACGAACGAAGGAATCGAACGATTCTTCATCAAATATTCAGTTTGGCGTAAAATTCGGAGCAGATTCGTCATCAACGGGAAAAATACATCGATTATAACCTTAAAACAGCGAATGGATAAACTTTATTTTTCGTGCGATTTTGCAATTTTCAGTAGTTGTATCTAAATAGCGATTTCTTCGCATTCCGTTAGAATATCGGAAAAATAAAGGACACATATACACGAGAAAGTACTCGGAATAGTTTTAATTATATATTGTAGTACACGGGAGGGAAGTGCGTGATTTTCGCCGCGTGGAAAACTACTACTTTTCCTCCCACTCAGCTACGTTTCCTCCCGCTGGTCACGAACCGGTAACTTTCCACCCGCGGTGCATGCATAGAATATGGTAATTTCAGTGTAGTCGAGAAAAAAAAGAAAAAAATTTCGTCGTCGGTGCGATTGAAGTTATTCGTAAACACTTTTCTTTTCATCAACGGCCTCGAGAAACAATCGCGATTGAGAGGTTATATTATGTCAATGACTGCGAAACATCCACTTAACTCCCGATCTCCGATACACGTATCGTTATTCGTGAAATAAACGTTGCGTTATCGCGAAAGATTTATAAATTGTATAATGTATACAATATAAATATAATCGTAGCTACTGTATAGCTTTACGCGCACGGCTCCGGCGTTGTCGCACACTTCACGATGATAAGACTTTAATTACCGCGGCGAGCGTTCCGGCGTCAAAAGGCGCCTTCGCCAATTACTCCGGCGAACTTTATTACAGTTTCTTAGACGCGGCATCATGTAGGTATTATAATCCGTCGTTGTTACTACAGTCCGCGCGAAGAGAGTTTCGCTGTACGGAAGGTCCTTCCATTAAACCGACAAAGTTTTTACAACCGCCATCTATCGCTCTTTAAATCGTCTCACTGTGTTTTTTCAGCTATGCAAGTGCACCACCGCGGAATAAAAAAAAATGTATCCCGACTTCGAATTTAATGTAATGAATAAAAAAAAAAAAAGTTAATTAGATTTAACACACCGACGCGTACTCTCGTAGCGCGCATATGTAATATTATTAGGGGTTTTATTTTTTGTTTGAACTTTCGGCAACACGCGGGTGCGCGAGAGCCCGTTGATGAATGGCCGAGATGAAAGAAACCGACTGTGTGCCAGTCGCAGTTTACACGCGTGTAATACATGTGTTTAACCGCGAAGAAACCTCACCGCAAACACACGAGCAATTCTCGTGTAACGTTTTCATCGTATATATGGATATATGTATAAACGAGAAGTCTGTTACGTTTTTCGCTATACAGTTAATTCTCGAACTCGGCGTGTATCTCTCTCTCGGGATCTTGTAGACAGATACGAAATACTCTTACGTGTTTTTCGCGCACACATTACCGTCTGTATATACGATTCCGGCATAAGAGTAAAAGTAGTATATAAGTGGGATATAAGTAAATGGGGCAGAAGTGGGCGTGTTCGTTGGTTCGAGTGATGGATGTCAGTGTCACCCGTTCAACATGTGCTTTATTTTAGGTGTATATACCAGGAGCGGCGAGTACGGAAAAGGGACGGAGGGTTTAGGGAACGTAAAAGTAAAGGCAAAAGAAAATCGAGACGAGGGATCGCGGTGTGTTTGTCTCCCGTCTAATCCACTAATTATCGAACGGCTCTCTCTTTTGTAACCTCTCGAAAAACTTTGGCGTGTTTCCCCGCGTCTACCGAGACGCGCGACAACTTTTCTGTCCATCGAAGTTTTTGATACGAAATATATACGATTTAACGTGACGTACAGACTTTCGTGTTTCGCTAATAGTTAACATCGTCTTTTCAATTTCGTTTGAAGGTTATGTGTCATTAATTACATTCATATTCATCGTTTAATTTATTTCGACAGATATTGGGCGGATATAAAAATCAATAAACATATATATTTTCACGAAGTATTTTATTTATTTTTTCACAATATATTATTATTTACACTTTGAGATCGTTGAGTGATCGAAGTTTTGGCGTTTAAAGTCGGCGATAAATTGCTCATTGGCAGCGGATATAATGAGGATGAAAGCGTAGCGGAGCATCCCGATTGGAGCTTAGATTCCGATACAAGATGTCGGCGACGAAGGAGGCGAACCGTTAATAGTTCGAGAGTGACGCAAGAGTGATAATGATCGTTCGGGTAGTACACAGAGTCTTTTGTTAACCGGCTCGCCGACTGCACCCCGTGTGCCTGTTGATTCTATATACGATCGCCATGTACGCGTCTATACCTATATATACCGGTGTATCGGTGTGTACGTTGGTACATAAAAGCTCAGCGAAACTCCACGAGTGGGTGCCAAAGCTCTCGATCCAATTACCCACATAACCAAACTCATCGGATCATGTAATCCTTAGTTATTTTAACGAGAGCTTTATTTGGCTATCGTATATATATGTAGGAACCGCTTGAAATAATTACGCGCGTAACAATGTCAAAATAACATCGATAATCGATTAATCGAATGCGACGCGAATTTATCGTATTTTTTAAATAGATAAAACGAAATAAAAATATCATTATTTAAATAAATTCTCGAACATTATTCGTGCGATAAGACGATTTCCGATCAATTAACACCTCGCGTAATGAGTACAAAAGAAAATAAAAAATATCTAATGTCGATACGATAACTGACGGATCGTCGAAGAAATAAAATTTACCAATCTGTAACACGACACCGCGTCATAGGTATACCTACGAAGTATCGAGCAACGGGGACTGCGATTTTAATGCGCCTTTCTTATAACATTATGCAAGGCGAGAGCGTGAGCTCCGAGGTGAAGAGTTAATCAAGCGGTCCGGTGAATCAATCATTCCCGATCGTGTACGCGGTGTTACCGGAGCCTTTTTTTTAACCTTTTCGTCCTTTTGCTCTTGTCCTTCGCACGTTTCAACGTATACTATGGGTACTGTGTATGTATATATGGAACTGACGGGTACTACAGTAACACAAGAATATAATAACAATAACAATCATCATCATCGTATAATACGTATGGAGAGAATTGGCTGGTGATTTTATTAGCGCGGTGCGAAATCCGCGTCGAGTTACTTCGATCCCTTTTTTTGTCCCGCCTTTTCGTTGACTCGCACGCTTTTTTCACTTTTTTTTTTTTCTACTCGAACTTTCTCTTTTGTTTATCGATGTTTTTTACGGTGCGATACCTATGCGCGTGCGCGAGATCGAGAATCGGTACGGGCAATATGGCCGCTGGTGCAGATGACACGTTAACGTACGTCCGGTGAAAAACTGCTTTGCGACGAGAAATATAAGTTCGACATTCGTATCTCCGGGCGGAAGAGAATCCTTCTCAAGTTTCACTACTACGAGGTAAGCGGGAAAAGAGAGATTCGAGAGGCAAACATTGTCGAACGGTGGGAGGGTCGAGCTTTCGGCGCTCGAAGCGGCACAGCCGATAGGTGAAAAAACAGCATTATAGGGATGTGGAAAAGGGTTAACAAAGCGTATTCAGGTAGCATTTTCCCGTCGGCATTCGCTATGTCTACTTATTCATATTTCCTCTGTCAAAACACATCGTGCGTAGTAACGACAGTCGTTAATACGTTTTTTTGAGGTTCTCGTTCTCGAACGTTTTTTCGGGGAGACTTCCGTATGCATTTTTGTTTTTTTCTGTAACTGTTCGTAGTTTTTTTTTTTTTACTATATCGAGCACTCGTAGCATATGCGGTAACGGTCACACGCGGGCATAGAACAACACTCCGAAGAGTTTTAGCCGTCGCGAACGCGATGCATCGATTGTTTCGACCGTAAGCTTCGGTCGATTACAAAAAAATCGCGCCAAGTCGAATAAAATTGCAATATTCTATTGATAAATCGTTTTTCCGAGATTGTTTTTGTTTATTCATTCAAACGTTTTTATCGCGTCTTCACCCATTTTTTGTCGTTACACGTAATTCTTAATTGATTTTTTCCGCATTGCTCAATTTTAATCGATTAATCATCGTCGCTCGGATATCCGAAAAAATATTCCAACCCCGCAATTTGTTTGAAAGCGCATAGTATACGGATCGTCTGATTCAGACATGTTTCATCGATTTTCTTAACTTCCGGTATTTTTATTTTTTCGTTCCCGCGCGTTACCACACGTACTTGATATATCGTATTTTTTTTAGTCTTCCAAAATGGCGGTTTCCTTTTTCTACGCAATCGATGTCAGACTTTTTTTTATTTTTGGTGTTTTATAGCATATATTTACTTACGTAGTATAAGAATGTGTACGTCGACGAACTCTGAGATATTTTTATCCGAACATTATTATTTTTTGCTGATTTCCGTCCGTTTTGTCGATGAACACGTTAGGTACCTCGCATGCCGTACCGCGATCGGTTGTGCGCGTGTACCCGGTAGGGTTAGGTATGCAACAGTAGCCGCTACCGCCGCGGGGACGGAACACGGATCACGAAGAAAAACCGCCTAAGTAGTACGGTTATTATTCGGGACTAACTAATTCACTGTGTTTAACTAAGAGTCCTCTGTCAACCCAAAACGTCCCCAGTAGCCGAACGAACGCGCGGCCAGACTACGACAACTCCCTCGTCTTTTCGAAAGCTGTGTTTGATGTTTATTTTGAGTAAACAGTACTAATTGAACACTAATGAATCTTCTATAGCACCGGTCGGGGGTTCGGGCGCCACTGGCGTCTCGTAAGAAATTTTTTCGTCTATGCGGAACAGCTGTCATTCGCATGATCGATATAGTGAAAATGTAGGAAACGCTAATCCGTCGGTACGCTGAACGCCAACGACGGGCGGCTCGCGACTCGCCCGTCGTTCGCGTAAACGTCAATCCGATGATGTCGCCGCGAGATCGCGGTCATAAAAAAGTTGAATCTCGTAATTGATTAATTGATAACACAGAAATATCGATCCCCAAGCATTGTGTAGTGTTGTGATGTCGCGATGTAGTGGTGTGACGCGGCGTGGATTATCAATCGAATTAATCGCGATGTGTGGCCATTGTGAACCGATCGGATTATCGCCATTTTGAAATCTCCGAAGATGCCATGTTTTTCGATGTAATTAATAAAAAATCACTACTTATATACGGAATTATGAAATTTAATGGGATCTCGAATTGTCAATTTGACGAAAAATCATCGTCGTTCGTCGGTTTCAACGGTCGGTAAGTACTTCGAAGTCAATGAGTTTCGTAATTTTCAAAAATGTTCGTTGTCGTGTACAATAACCACACCGCTTTCACGATACATTGTTTCAATAATAATGACATGAAACACGAGGAAAAAGTTCGTGTCGCGTTATTCCGCTCTTATTTATCGTTTAAACTTCGACACGCGGAGGGATCCCGAGAAAAATCGCACTCATCTCAGTCGCGATGTATAACCGGCTCGCCGGAGATTTATCAACGCGACACGACTGAGAAACAAAGTAGTATCCGTTTACACTGTTATAAAACGTTTGCGTGTCATAACGGGCCATCGCGCTTGTATAATCTGTGCCGGTGGCTGCCCTCTCTCGCGGCTAATCGCTCATTCCAGCATCAGAGGTCATCTCGACCGCGTGGTAAATCCACTTTTCGTCGACTGTGTATTTTCGATAATCGATCGTTTCCCGTCGTGTTCGACGAACCGATTAAACGATAACTCTCGTAGACGCGCTAACTAATTTCTTATTTTTTAATCGAATATAAATATTTTCGAAGTCAGAGGTTATCGCAGTTAAATATCGACGATGCAATTGTCATAATCGGAGCGAAAAAAAATAACAATCATACGAAAAATTCGTTCGAAAACTTACCTAGCACGATGGGATCCATCGAAAGGCCGGAAAGGCAGCCGTCGGCTATTCGCAACGTTAGCTGCGTCTTTGTAACTTTGTTATTCCTTCTCGTAATAAAGAATTAAAAACGCAAAAAATTGTTTTTTCAACCCCAACGATGCGATTAATTTTCACCTCTTGTCAGCACAGTCTCGTAATCGGTCACTGGAAGACGCTAATCTCGATAATTCGTAAACACCGTTAACACGTCTTTCTCTCTCTTTATTATCGAATCGTCAAACGAAGATATTAGAACGAAAAAAAAAAAACGGCATTACACTCGTCGACGAAATGACAAATACAGCGACGATCGTAAAGTTGAAAAAAAAAAACAAAAAAAAACAAAAATTTGCCGCGGACACCGTCACCGGTACACAGCTCGCCCTTCACTGCCTCACTGACCGAGACGACAGATTTACCAGAGCAGAAATATAAGAAATATCAGACTCGCTCGAGAGAGCGCTCGGTGCTTTTGCGGTCTTCTGTTTTACGCCTCGCGCGTTCCGGAGAGACGAGAGAAGGGTGCCGGCGCGGGTTCACGCACACACGCGCGCACCAACGCAAACGTCGTGTAAAAACGTACGTTAAACTCGCACGCTCCTCCCACTGGAAGCGCACGAGCGTCTCCCACCCGCGCTTCGATTCATCCCGAATCGCGGCGGACAAAAAAAAAAAACATTAAATCACCAAAATTCACGCAAATTAACACAATTGCAAAGTTTCATGTAACTCGATAAAAAAATAAAAAATTCAATCCCTCCCGTTCGATCGCATATTCGCGACCGAGAATCTCGCGAGAAAACGGATCCCGAAGCTCCGCCCTCGTAAAATCACGATTTCCCTCTCCACTTTCCCTCGCGCGCACATTCATATTTCTCGCTTCGTCTTTCACACGGCAAAATTCTCCTCAGAAATTCTTCTTTCGCGTTCCGAAGCGTAGGTGGTGCACAAGTAAAGGTATTTCCATTGGTTCCTCGAACTCGCAAATACGACCGCGTGGCGATTTTCAAAGGTGTTTAAAGCCCACGGCGCAAGGCGCGCGCGCACACACAAAGAAAGGTATATATTTCGAGCGGGAAATTCGAGGCGTGTACCTCCGATGGTAAAGAGGCGGAGTTCACGATCTCATGGTCCATTGGGATGAGCACAAGCCGTGTTGCGGAACCGTGTATACGCCTACTTGCTCCGTGGCGCTGGCGCTCGCAAACGCATCGGGGTAACTAATCGGGAAGGGGATATTTTCATATTATGCAGTACCTGGCTACACAGTCGTGCACCTGTTGCCGAGGGGAAAGAAGGGCGAAGAAGAGTGTCTTTGACGATTCGTTCCTTTTTCTTTTGTTTTTCTTTTTTCTCTCTCTCTCCCCGAGAGATTCGTAACGAAGCGGATCCTTCGACGCGATACGCTTTAGCACGAGAGGGGCGCATTCGCGGTCTCGCGTCTCTTCGCGCTTCGATTACAATTGGCTCGTCTCGTTGCAACGCGAGTGAGTACGCGATATACGGGACGCACGAGAGTTACGCATATGTTTCTACGAACGTTTAGTAAAATTATCATTAGAATTGGCATAGGCACATTGTTCGGAGTTATATAGCGGCTGCGCGAGGGTCGCTGCTGATTTACACGCCACGGCGCCTTCTCGACGCTTCACGCTGAATTAACGTAATATGCATTGAAGTGAGAATTGTACGGATTATACAGACTATCGATAACATTCGCGGGAATATATATATAACGAACGACGAAGAAATTTGTCACGGTTTTCAGTACGGCGTAAGATTATTGCTACATATCGCGACGCTGAAATACTGGCGGCGATTTTTCATCTCCCTGTTGCGAGTTGTTCGAAAACAATAAAAAATAACCTAAAAAATCGACGATAATTTTATTACGACTCCCGAGATGACATTTTTAACTCGAATACAAATATTTGTGATGATGATATTGAAAGGCGTTATAATTGATCGAGTCGAACATCAATTGCGCGTTACAGCATTTTGCATCGAGTTCGATCGCTCGACTTTTCGACGACTCGGTCATTCACCCGAACGATCAATCTCTCGTTGAACAGCGAACACGTAGACCCGCGGATAATCGTGGTTACAGCGAGTAACGTAAAGCGGTTAAAGCTCGCGGGTTACCGTAGTGAGAAATGGTTTATGGGATATTGGGTATGAAATGAGCAAAGGACGTTTCACACCGCGAAGCAGGGAATTATCTGGCTGTAACCCAAAATTCTAAATTTACGGTTGACGGTGATGCGCTCGCGAGGGGTCGCGTTATAACCGCATGCGGGTGAGATGGGTGCGCGAAGATGTACTCACGCAAGTAAAGGGGCGTTCCTCCCCCCCTCGCGGTGGCGCGGACATGTCGCGAGTTAAATTTTCCGAGAATCGAATTGAGGCGAAAAGGGTTAAAATTTCGCGAGTCCCCAGGGCTACTTTGACGAAACATCGAAAGCTCGTTGTTCGATGTGCAAACGCGATAAGCCGCTCGTTTCATCTACTCGAAAGACGATTTATGATTTATACTTAAATAAAATACGAAACATCGTTGCAAGTATTCGTTATATAGGATTCAATAAATATTCCCCGCAAAGCCGGTTGAATGACTATTTCTTCGGGAAATGTCGTCAAAACGGATATTCAACGGCGCAATATCGATTATCGCGACATCTGAAAGTGCGTAGGTACGTTACCGACATTGTTTCACGTGCAATAATAATTGACGATGCACGACGGTACACGAGCGGCGAATGAACTCTAATAATTCAAGAATAATATAGTAAACGACAGAACATAAGCTTTCGCTACGTTTTGCGGATTGTTAGTTCTCCGCGGGGTTACCCTGCCCGTTCGAAGCTTCGTTTAGCACGTAATATAACGCTGCCAGATAGCTATTTATACGAATGCAAAAGCATTACACGTACTCGCATAGATGATTCCTCTGCGCATGTGTGTGTCCGCTTATGTAGTATCCATTCGTGTGTACCGAGGATCGTAAATTTATACAAGCGAAATTCGTGGATGCGAGAACGGGGTTTCGCGCTTTAGCTTCGTCCTTCTCTATCTTTACATACGCGAGAAGAGAAGAGAAGAGGTTCCCTCGCGGTGCGGAGCGGTGGGTGCGCGCATCGCGCACGCACGCCGAGACATTCGGAACCTATAAGCGCGCAAATGCAAGATTCTCTTATGGCTGCTGGCATGGCGTGGCGGCTTAATGGCTCGCGACTAACGTTCAGGGTCGGCGTACGCGCCCACAGTTCCCCGTTCTCGTCTTTCGCGTATATTAATGAGAAACAACGGCGTCTCGAGTCTCGGAAAGCGGCAAAATTTTGATTAAATTCGCAGCGAACTTATACGCGCGAAAAGCCCCCGACGTTTCCCGGACGTCTATTACGCCACTGGACTGAACGGTCATTTTGTTGCAAATGTTGCAAACGATCCGGAGAACGCATCTCCACTATGCGCCGATCTAAGTAACTCACCCAGTGGTCGGTGCGTATAACATACGGAGAGAAAGAGACGAACAGAAAGAGAGAAACTCGAAGCGGTTGCCAAATAGTCTGATTGAAATACGCGAGTTTTCCTCGTAAACGGATATCAGCGAGAAATTGGTCCGATGTATTCGAATTCTCGTCAGCGGAATTTGGGTAATGAGTAAAGTTATTCGAGACGAAAAAAAATAAATAAAAAAATAACAACAATCTCCATAATTTTCTACAATGTAATTTAATAATTTTTTGTTTTTATTTCGACGTTTATTCATTCATAGTGTATAAAGCAGTTGTAGTTTCGTGAAAAAAGCAGATTTGTTTTTTTTTTTTTTTTTTTTTCATTTTCTATTTAATTCTCATGATATTACGGATGTTTAAAATTTTTTTGTACTGTAAAAATGGAAGCCGATGGGTTAAATGTCTATAATTAAGATCGACTACGACGATCACAATTAA
Source organism: Buathra laborator (assembly GCA_934046635.1). Classification (NCBI taxonomy): domain Eukaryota; kingdom Metazoa; phylum Arthropoda; class Insecta; order Hymenoptera; family Ichneumonidae; genus Buathra; species Buathra laborator. The sequence goes on along the minus strand of OW203894.1, from coordinate 3,227,965 downwards.
ATAATAATTACAAAAAAAACACATTGTTTTTTATTTTATTTGCCGATGTTATTTATCGTCAATTGCCATTTCGGATGTCTTACAAAACGGTTACGAGCGAAAAAAAAAAAAATAACGAATAATAACTATATATCGATAGGACAATGAGAAATATATATTTAAACGTGAATAGTGAAAAAGAGGGGTCGATCGATTAAACGAGGAAAGAAAAAAAAAAAAAAAAAAAAAAAAAAAAAAAAAAAAAAAAAACGATTTTTAGCATTCCGCAAATACGTAGAGAGACGTAAAAATTTGCTAATCATTTTTTTTTTTTTTTTTTTTTTACCTTTGTCGTTGATTTATTTTTTTCTTTTATACGAGCGCTCGTTCGATCTTTACTTTGCTTCGACGATCGTAAAAAAGAGAAACGCGTTCTTTTCGGTTTGGTAGGCACCGTATGCACAGTGTATATTATATACAAACGCGGCGAGTAAACATCGACTGCTAGCCATTGTTCTCGTGTTCTCGTACTCTTTCCTCCTCCTCCTCTTCCTCCTCTTCGATCTCCGGTTCCATTTCTGCGTCTTCCCCGATCGTCTTATCGTTATCGTCGTCGGGATTGACGCTATCGTTAGCGGCTATCGGCAGTAGCGGCAATTCGTCGCTCTCAAGCTTCGGCGGTATCTCGGGGGACTGATCCACCTTCATCGATAGTTGATCGATCGAAACTTTGGGTTCGGGATTCGGATCGCGATTTTCCTCGCCTTCCTCCATTGCCGCATGCGATACCTCATCCGTTTGCGACGGAGGCGCTGCGCCGTCGAACTGTTGCTGATGCTTTCCGTAACTCACTTGAGACTCTATAAGTTCGAGTTCCTCGGCGAGAGCTTTTTCTCGACGTTCGACTTCCTCTGTAATAAAGAAAAAATGTTATAATAATAATTGAAAAAAAAAAAATCGGAGAAAAATATTTAGAAATGATTGCAGAGACTAAAAAAGAAAAATAGAGAAGAGAAAAAAAAAGAAAAGTAGAGAATAATGGTGCTGCGGCTCGTGCATAAATATGTCTGTGAAGCTAATAGAAGTAAATATCGAAAGGGAATCTATTATGGGAATAAATTATGCGATAATTTTGATAAACGATAATTTTGATAATTTTTTCGTTCGATAACTTTGGAGAGATTGCGAGAATAATGAAATGGATAGTTGAGAGATCGGTCAGTGCGAATCGGTACCGTGAAGCTCTTTGGAGCATTGCTCGAGCAATGCGTCCGTTCGTGGATTTTTGCGTTTCGGCAAATAATATATCGCGGGTTGCGCTCGAGTTCTGATGAACGACGCGAGTGGTAATTGTGCCGCTCGCCACTCCTGGAATTGCTTGCTTCTCGCGAGTTTTGCTTCGAGAGCTCGAACTTCCGCTAATTGCCGTTTTCGCGATAAGAACAGCTGCTGTCTCTCGCGTCTGAGTTCTTCTTTTTCTCGTCTCCTCGCCTCTTCCACTCGCGCCTCGACTTCGGCTTTCTTGTCTTCCTGTAATTGCAAACGGCGTTATATCGCGTGATCATTGCTAATTTTATCGATAGTTTTGTTGTATTCGGAGGTACGAAATGCCGCGGAGAGAAACGCCGAAACTCACTTTTGCTTTTAGCTTCGTTTCCTCCTGTCGGAACTTCTGCAACGTGCCGAGGAGGGCACCGAACATTCGTTTATTTCTTTGTCTACTTCGCTCGTCGACGCGCTCGCGTCTTATCACTTCTTGACGCGATGGAACTTCTCTCGGAGTTGCTATTACCCTCGAGGGAACCGCCGGCTGTAAAAGTAATAGTTATTTCGAGGGTTTTATATCTTTTTCGCTGTACGATCGAAATTTATACGATTTTCTCTGATTTTTTTCCCTGTTTTTTATTAACCCGTTAAGTACGGCGCCTCCGCGCCGCGAGTAATTTCGCGGGCCGACGCCCGCGCGACGTAAAAACTTCGTATTTAAACAGCAGTCGCCATCACTTTCAATATATTGATAGTAACATTATGTTTAACATTTTTTTAATTGGAAAAACATTGTAAACTCGTTTACAATACGAATTTCATTTTCCGAGAAGTCAAGAATTGGCGAAAAAAAAAAATTTGCATCAAATTGCAATAGTTTAGTTTTTATAGTTAAAATGTATGTTTATAATGTATAATTAATTATCGCGGACACCGCCTCTTTAGACATTCAATTTTTGGAGTATTATAGCGTCAGGTAAACGCAATTTTTTTTTTTTGCATAAAAATGAAGAGATGCGCTTATTATTGCCGTTATAAAAAACGGAACGTCTGTTCTTCAGAAATTGGACCCAAAAAATAGAAATTTAATATTTTCTCGCTGACCGTCGTACCTTAACGGCATTGTCATCTTCGTCGGCACTATCGTCCGGATTGGATGGTACTCTGGCGCTGAGACGACTGAAAACTGTTTTTGGCTCTCCGACGGGCGCTTGGCGTCGTCTCTTTCCGCTGGATTGTTCATTATTCCCAAAATCCAAACCGCTTCGTTTGCGATCCTCTTGCAACGGCCTTTTCTGCGATAATCTAACGGCGGGAAGAAGAAATTCAATTTTTCAATCTATTCGTCGTTTTTTTCGGAACTTTACGTTGAGTCGGCGACAATCGTATAGGTTATGTTCGTAATGTCGAAAGAATAAAAAAAACTACAACAATGAAGTTTCTCGGAGTGAAAATAACGGTTTTTCGACACCGTCGAGTAGAATCGATCGTTCGCATTGTTTTTCGCGATGTTTGGATGGTTTTTGCGGGAAAAGTAATACAAGTACCTGGGCGGAGGTTGTGCGGGAGCATTTTCTCCATCGGGAAGATCCCGGCCGAGTATCTTTCTGATATCGCGATCCAAACCTCGGAGACCGTCCCGTGCAACTTCCAACTCAGCCTCGAGCCTCTCGGCTCCCCACGTCTCCTTCGCGTCGAGTCTTCTCATTTCATTCGATATTTCCTTATTCGCTCAATTCACAATTAACCGATTTTTTTTGTCACAACCTATTATGCCGGAATTGTTGTCGGACGTTACCGCAATGTCAGCCATATGCAATCGTTTTTTTTTCTCCATTTTCTTGATCAATATACGCGGGGAATGTTGTCACCTTGACGTTGGTACGCGTGAAACATCCGGAGGCTCGCGCGGTTTTCGATCGGAATATTCGAATTTCATTAATTTTATTAACTCCATCATCCCAATTGTATATTTTAAACGGTACATTTGTATTACAATAGTCGCGTAAACTAGTAGCGGCACGTAGGCATATAGAATCGATAAAATATTTAGAAAATTGTAAAACAACGTCTAAATAACGATTCTAACGAATAGAAATTTCTTATTTTTTTTTCATTTCCCATATTAATTAATGCGCATACGCGCGCAGGTGATATTGATACGAAAAACCATCAAACCGCATGTATATATTATCTTTATAAGTATCAGAGTTCATTTAAAACGAAACTCAATAAATTTGAATTCAGTCGAAACTTTAGCAGCGGCGCTTCTTCGAAGTATTGTCTGCTTTTGTTTCCTTTTTCTCCTTTTTTTTTTTTTTTACGTGATTATACGATTAGTAATCCACGCGCACAGCTCTTCGCATATCCGTAACCATCTTCAACAATACTGCTCCTCTCCCTTATAAACCATCCATTCCGTCCATTTCACAGCTTAGAGTGCACGTTGTCGTCCGGTTGTTCGGAAAACTGTAAAATGACATCCAAATACGATCCCGGCGGGCGTACGAGCAATCGTTCCAATTTGACTAATATATCCGCAACTTTGGGTCGATCGACTATGTAAATCCCTAACATTCCCGTTGTTTTTATCGCCCCGTAGGCGGTAAGGCTGACGAGTGTACATTGATAAAGATCGAGCGATAGACTGTAAGGATGCCGAACGAAACTTCCATCTTCGAATAATAATTTTTCGGCCTTTTTCTGCGCTTCTTTCAGTATCGGTTTCTCCATTTTTTCGCCCAAAGTTGCGTAATCCCACTGAAAAAAAAAAAAAAATCGGCCGATTATACATCGCTGATAATTGAATTTTTTTTTATCGGAACGAAATCGGATCCGATCGATTATCGATATCGTCGTCTTACTTCGACTAAAACCGTGCAAACGATGTCAACACCCACGGCGTACGGTGAGATAAGATTACGCAAAAGGACAAATAATTTGTCATTTGTTCCTTTTACGAGCCGATCGTCTTCGAGACGCAGGCAATCTTGAGCGATGAGGAACGATAAACTCGATTCCCATTCGGCGATGACTACCGATTTTTCCACCTCCGTTGGTATGGCTAATTCATTGCCAAGCAATGATCTCAGCAAAAAATAATTGTCGAAGGAATTCTCTGAAAAAAGCAAAGAGCCGTTGACTTTAATAATATCACCTCGCGATTCATAATTTATCGGGGAAACGATAGAATTAGATTCGATTCAGTTTACGATATTTAAATTATGCTAACCTTTGGTAACGCCGGTTCGTGTGAACGAGAGCGCGCAGATAGCCGGTTTTGCGAACAAGGCGAGCGTTGGATTTACGTAAATCGCTAAATTGACCGCCGGTACTGCGATTTTCATTGTCTTATTGTCCAACAAATGACCCTTAACGTTCCGACTTTTGTTCGCGTGAGTTTCACGATGTTTCTCTTTCAGTACCAAAAATTCGTTGGGGTCGAAGGCCAACAGGTCTTTGTGTACATTCAACGATTCCATTATATCGTCCCATTCCGTGTTTTCTTTATCGCTGTCTTCGGCACTGTAAACGAACGTTTCGTATTCCGGTTATTTTGGAATTCGATAAAAATACGTATATCTATCGTAGACGCTACGAGACATAAATAATAATGCAAATGCGAATGACTAACTTTTCGACTTTCGGAGCGACGATGGCTCCGAAATGCGAACTCATGATGTCTCGCAACCAGCAATAATCCTTTATCAGTGTCTCCCTATCGTAAGGCTTTCCGGGATACGAATGAACTCTTTCGTTGTAGAGAACAGCGATGACGTTGAAAACCGTGAAAACAGTGTTTTTCTTGTGCGAATCTATGATCGCGAAAGCCAATCGCGTAACAACGTCGGAAGGCAATCGAGCGTTCGGCGAAAGAGCGACCATTTTTCTTATCGAAGGATCGACGTATTCGCGAGCCGATATCGGTGATGCGAAGTTGAAATGCACGTGTCCGTGACCTCGAGGCTCTCGAAGGATCGACAATGATTTAAAAAGTCCGGTCGTCGTTTCGGCCGGTTTTGGTTCTCCCAATAATTCGTATGTAAACAAATTTTCCTCGAGGGGTCTGTCGTAAGATATGCTTATCGGAATGAAATGAATGTCCGGTACGTCTCCTTGGAATAAACCTTCCAGAATCATAGCCAGCAGTCCTGTAACGATACAATTATGATTATCGATAATCGCGAGTTGAAAAAACAAAAAAAAATTTATTTAAATATTAAACTATAAATGAAGTTTAACATAACTAAAAAACATTTATATCCGAAATTTCGTAAATTTTCGGAAAACTTATATCGGCCTAAAAATTTTTTTGAAAAATGAAAATAATCGTTTTTTTTTTTGCGATTTGATAATTTTCAACGATTTTTTTTGTTCTTTGACTCACCGTACTTTGGTGCCAAACTTTTCTGACTCCGGCTTCTCGTTCCTTCGATAAAAAACTCGATGGCCCTATCGCTGTGCGAGACAAGCGACGATACGTAAGCTCTGAATATTTCTTTGTACAAAAGATCGGTGGAGAAACTGCGTCTCATGTAAAAAGCTCCAGTTTTTCTCAATATTTCGCCGACTATTTGCATTCTGTAGAAATCCATACCGCTGGCGATATTTGGCAGCGCCATGTCGTGCGAAAAAAGAATATACGACATCATCACGAAATCCAGATAACTTCGGTGGGTCGGCGCGTAGACATACTGTACTCCGGAGTCTCGCATATGAGATCTCATCTCAAGTATGAACTTTTGATTAACACGGAAACTCAGAAGAATGCGTTTGAAAACTTTCACGATGAGTACACCTGGAAAATGCGCGAAAATAATCGATTATTATTAATTTCCGCGTTAGGGATTTTTTTTTTTTTTTCCCGTTTTTATCGAAATATTTACCTATCCAACGAACGGTGGGTAAATGCGCTTTGCTAGCCATTTCCTCCAGCATATCGCGAGCCTCTTTCCGAATGACGGATTTGTCGACATTTCTCGTAGCCGCGAGCGATTCGATCGTCAAAATAACTCGCGGATTCGACAGAGTAGCCTCGATCGCTTGCGATCGCGTGTAATTTTCTTCCGGTGGCAAATAATGTGGTGTCAAAGGATCCATAGCTCTCGATGCCCATTTTATGTCCGATTCGCGACGTCGGTCCGCCAACAGATCGACAAATCCTTCCATCGTGTCGGGAGCTCTGTTGCGTTCGACAAAAAATCGACTTTACGCTTCACTTTCTTTCGTTCGTCTTTTAATTATCACATCGCGCGTACGCGCACACCTGGGCAACTCGTACTCAGCCACCGCCTAGACACTTATTTATGACACTTATTTATACTGACAAAACAAAGTCCAATGGTCAACGTCATTACCAAGTCAAATTATCACGATTTCTTTCGACACACGCACACTCCCGTCTCGCGGTATTTTACTTATTCAATAACAATTAAATTTGTTCCGACAACGTTTCCAGCATCCGCTAGAATCCGCGGTCCACTCGCCGGCTCGGCGAAATATGTCAACTGCTCTTTTCTGCTACTGCCCGGCGCCGGGCAGCTGTTCAAGAAGATAAAATTACCGAATCAAATTCTGTATCACCCCCCTCCGAAATTTCGAGCGCGCGATTGTCTGGAACAGCGGCGGCTCGGGGGGATTCAAGCGAGAAAACTGAAAAGCAGTCGGGGAACACGATTAATCGAATTATCAAGCAAAACTCTCCTTCTCTGCTCTTCTTTCTCGACAGTCGGTCACTCGTACGAGTCGCCATTACGCACATCGATCGAGACCCGAGCGCCATCTAGTTTCTCGCATATTCGTAAGATAAAAAAGATCGCGGTTCGTCGGGTCGATAATATACCGTCCCGAGTTACGTTCTCCGACTATACCAATGGTCGGTAAAAACCCAAAATTTCCGAATTTTACGGAGTCGAATTAAAAAAAATATAATATATTCCGAATAAACGATAAATCGTTATATGCGGCAATATTTTAAGGACGGGAAGTAGGAAATACGTTTTCGAACGCAATAAAATCGGTACAAACAAGTTACATGTCGTATAAAGTTTGTAATGTAGTTATAATGATTTATTGTAGTAAAATTAGAGTAATAACAATCACATATCGTGTCATCTATCAACGAGACATAACACACATGTTTTCTTTTTTCTTCGTTCTCCTCTCCGCTCCTTTGTTTCTTCTTAATTCTTCTTTTTTTTTTAAATGATGAGACATAAATAATTTAGATGCATCGTCGAGCGATTGTGTGTTCGATGCCACAGTGCTTAGAAATCACGTAACATTAAAAATATATATGTATAATATATTTATAATATGTATAAATTGTCGAGTTCATTCCTATAAATATCCTCTAAAAATCTTGTGTGGCAAATCAATCACTTAGAAACAAATTCACAATTTACGCTTTCAATATTGTTTATTATTCGTATTTTTACGTTGTTACTCAATCTTCATCGTTTGTTCGCGTTGTTTTTTCGTTTTTTTTTTTTTTTTTTACTTTTTTACTTTTTTTTTTTTATAGTTTAGGCACCAATGGTATGCGGACCCTGTCTCTTTGGTACATACGACCGATTCGACCTGTGTTCGTAGTTAAACTTGTGTAATTTTTGTTTTTGTTTTTTTTTTTTTTTTCGTTTCATGCTCTCTTCCTCTTTCGCTCTCATTAATTCTTTATAATTTGCTTTTTAAAACTGTAACGTAGTATAGAAGACGTTGATAAGTTGTCTCACGAATACACGTTTCTTGTTTTTAACGAGCGTACGTACGCGCGTTACGCCGTCGAATCCCGTGTCCCCACAGTCCGGACGCGATTCGTGCGGCGATTTAACACGATCGACGATCGCGCGGCAACACAGCGTTCCTTCGTATGATTTTGTTTTTTTGTGTTTTTTTTTTTTTTTTAATTATTGTTTTGCTTGCGGTTGTTTTTGTTTACTTTTCGCGGACGAGAACTCAGTCTTCTTCCTTCTTCTCGGGTTTCAAGTCCACCATTGCGTGAAGTTCTTCCGGACTGTATCTATGCGATGAGAAATACAGAAAGAAAAAAAGAAAAAATAAGTAAATTTTACAACGTGTTATTCGATAAAGTCGATTAATAGCGATTGGAATAAAAAGATGTAAAACGATTTTCGAATAACGGCCAACGCTACTACTTCGCGGGGCAAATGCGATTGAGAGAAGAGCGCTACTTAAGAGATACTCTTCGGCGCCGGGATCGACGCGCAACCGGACATTATCCATCGTAAAGTGATTGATTTTTTTTTTTTTTTTTTTTTTTTCATCGCGCTAACGGTATCGATATCCATAGTCGATATGATTATAAAGCGCGTATAATAACGAACGATAATGTTTACGATATTAAACGATCAGCTGAAAACTCACCCTAAGAGACTCTGCAGATCGCAGACGAAACGATACACGTATCGCTTGCCGGCCGTTTTGTGAATAATATTCTTGTCGTAGTAATAACGCAAACCGCGGCTCAGCTTCTCGTAATTCATCTTCGGCTTATTCTTCCGGATACCCCAACGACGCGCCACTTCGTCCGGATCGGTTAACTTGAATTCCCAACCATCGCCGGTCCACGATATGAATCCTTGGCACGTCTTGTCGGTCAGGAGTTCCAATAGAAATTGCCACAGCTGGATGGGTCCTGAACCCGTGAAACAGGGACCGCCACCTGGAAACGACAAATAACAAACAAAATTAGATATTAATAACATTTGAAGAACAGAAAAAAAAAAAAAAATACATCGCAAATTTTTTCATCGACTTTAATTTTTCGCTCCGCAATTTTTTTTACAAAATGTTTTCTTCGTAATATTAATTTTGTTCGTGAATCGCGAAAAAAATAGAATTAGAACTAAAAATTTAGTTTGCGAAGACTACGGATTCATTCGACTCTACAAGTCGTTTTTGCCCGTTTCGATGAAAAACGAGACATGCAAAGTGATTTTACCTGTATAACCAGCGAGCATTGCGCTCTGCAAAAGGGGTTTCTGATCGGGATTATTGCCAATCGACGAGGGATGATGAGGATTCGACGAATCGCGAGGTCCCAAACCGGCGAGAAAAGCCGGATGGTGAGATAGGTGCTCTCCAAGCGGTCCGACGCCCCATTGATCGCCACCGACACCACCGCCGTTGCCACCACCTCCGCTTCCGCTACCCGGAACCGTTTGGAAGCTCGTCGCATCGTACTGAGCGTATCCCGGTTCGCTGTATCCCTCGTGATAACGTCCTGTAAAAAATTGAAAAAAAACGTAAATTAACACGAAAAAAAAAAAAAAAAATCGTTTTTTCGAGAAACGATCGATAATCGATAATCGAACTTTCGAATTCTTACCACGAGGATAATTTTTGAATGGTGGCGGCTGATACTTCGGCTCGATATGAATTCCACTTGCGCTGTAGAATTCCGGCGAACCGTCGAGATTATAGGGATGAGGCGTTTGGTGGTCCTGCGACAAACTATGATAATCCGATGCCTCGTCATATCCGGAATAATGCGCCGGTGTCATGTAGCTATCGTTCGCCGCTGCACTGACCCGGAGATCGCTTTCGTTGCTACCGGCACCACCGAGATCACCGCCACCGGCCATTCCGCCTCCACCTCCGCTCTGCAGGTGATCCCCTATGTGATGACTTGTATAGTTCGCTAAAAAGGCAATAAAGAAAAAGAATTTTCATTAATTTCAGCGAAAGATTGATAAAAAAAAAGTCTATTATTTAATTTTTTTTTTTTTTTTTTTTTCAAACGTAAACCAGCTGTGTACTTCTAAAGATTTTTGAGTCGTTTTGTTTCATAAATTTGAGAATATAAAAATAATTTCATAAAAAAGAAATTATAAAGCAATTTTTTTCGAAAGTTAAAGAGACTTCGATACTTCAAAAAAATTACGTATTGTTTAGTTTCTGCGCTTTTAATTCATTATTTGCTCATTAGTTACCATACGACTCGCGTAAAAATGAATTCCAATGTATATAAAGCTATAAAAAAAATTTCACTGAACGATCGATAACAAAAAATTTCGATTATAGAAAACGGTTTTTTTTTTTTTTTTTGCAAACATAAAACAGCTGTGTACTTCTGAAGAGTCATAAAATCAATGATTTTATAAAAAAGAAATTATAAGGCAATTTTATTCGAATGTTAAAGAGACTTCGATATATTCCAAGAATTACGTATTTTTTAGTTTTTTCGCGTTTAAGTAATTATTTGTTCATACGTCTCGCGTAAAAATGAATTTCAATGTAAATAACGATATGAAAAAATGATAATATCGATTTACTTACTTTCCGCTTTCAGTTGATTCAAATTTCGTAAGTGTATATACGCGTTGCTCGCGTTATTGTTGTTATTGTTATTGTGATTGGCGCTCGGCGTAGTCGAGTGAGAATTGGGCGGTTGGGAGTTGTGATTGCTGTGCGGGGGTGGCGATGTCTCGTCTCTCTGACTGTCGTCTTGGCACACGGGGCTGCGCAAGTGATTGTAACCACCTGGAGAACGAGAAAAAAAAAACAAAAACGCAAATTCTGCATTAATATTACGATCGATCGATCAATATTAGCGATTATTCGACAAAATACGATGTACATTTGCGCGTATCAAAGTGGTATACCAGCGAATTGCCGCGTTGTTAAACATCATTTTTATTGGGTTATATATCGATGTGTATATATATATCTCTCTCGTGAATCGAAAAAGCGGGACACACAGAGAGGCCGCGAGAAGAACGGGTGAAACGTGGGCGGCGCGTATCGACGCGATTGGTCCGTTTGGACTCCGCCTATTCCGCGGCTTCCTTTCTTCGTTCAACGAGAACTATACTCTCCGTTTATAATACTCCGCACAGAGTTTGAGTCCTTCGCGAACGCGAACAAAGACGGAGATAGATCGCGAGAGACGAGTGGAGGGAAATTTCTTGTTCCCCTCGGGGGATTCCTGCGCTACTATAACGCGAGCATTACTGCCACTTTTCAACGATACTTTGCCGCGCTTTTCCATCTCTCAATTATCATATTGTTGCTGTTTTCGATCGCGAAAATTTTGCGTTTCAAGGTCAATGACATACAATTGATGTTTCCTATCGAATTTCTTATCAAATTGAATATTCGTACAATAAAAAAAAAAAAAAAAACAATTCTCGTTATTTTTATCGATGTTTTTTTATTTTTTTTTTTATTTATCTATCTTACGAAGTATTTCTCTAAAATCTTTTAACTGCTCCGAAAAACATTTTTTTTTAATGCCGATGGCATTTTATCTCACGATACGCGGTATATAGAGCGTTTCGAGTTTTAGTTATGCGAAGCACAGCTGATAATTTACGCCTCGCGAGCGCAAGATTGGATGATCGAAGGACGCTAATGAGAGAGGGGAAGTTTGCAGGAGGGTGGCGAAGCGGTATGGATATTTGAGTTTCTGTGTCGTATATCGCGTCGCCCCCTTGAAGCTCGACAGGCTGGAAGGCTGGGCGAGCGATGCCGCTCACACATGCTTGGGGCTCATAAGCTTTCGAGAAACTCACGCGCGTGTACACCTGCGCATGTGGATTGCGACTCGCACCGCTGCTGCCGCTACGGCTGCCGGTATGCAGTAGGTACGAGTCGCTGCTGCTGGTGCTGCTTCTTGGCTGCACCTCGCACCCCATTTCATGGACGGTGAGCGTGGGAGTGCTGGTCGAGAACGGCCCTCACGCCCCTCAACACAGCGTCCCAGAACTTGTACACCTTTGTATTTTTTTTTTCTCGCGTGTAATGCAGTCCGCATGTGTAACGATCGAATGGGAAAATATATACTTTTTTCTCTGGGTTATTCGGACAATCCTTTCAACATGAAACTCCGTTCTTCGATGTTTTTAGAATCACTGATTACCCACTGAATTTAAATTCGCGGCATAAAACAATTTTTTTTTTTTTTTTTTTTCATAATTTATGGTAAAATATCGAAGTATTCGTATAAAAAAAAATCAAACCTACTTTGATTTTTTTTTTTTTAATGAATAACTGAAGTGTTAAAAAGGTTGATTCTCCGATATCCCGGTATTGTTGTATTACAATTATTAAAAAAAAAAAATTCTCGCGTGTAATGGAGTCCGCATGTGTAACGATCGAATGGGAAAATATATACTTTTTTCTCTGGGTTATTCGGACAATCCTTTCAACATGAAACTCCGTTCTTCGATGTTTGTAGAATCACTGATTACCCACTGAATTTAAATTCGCGGCATAAAACAATTTTTTTTTTTTATAATTTATGGTAAAATATCGAAGTATTCGTATAAAAAAAAAATCAAACCTACTTTGATTTTTTTTTTTATTATGAATAACTGAAGTGTTGAAAAGGTTGATTCTCCGATATCCCGGTATTGTTGTATTACAATTATTAAAAAAAAAAAATTCTCGCGTGTAATGGAGTCCGCGTGTATAACGATCGAATGGGAAAATATGTATTTTTTTCTCTGGGTTATTCGGACAATCCTTTCAACATAAAACTCGGTTATTCGATGTTTTTATAATCACTGATTACCCACTGAATTTAAATTCGCGGCATAAAACAATTTTTTTTTATGCATCGAGGTATTCGTAAAAAAAAAATTAACCCGATTTGATTTTTTTTTTTATAACTCAACTGTTATTACAACGATATTTTTCGATAAATAAAAGAAATTAGTGGGAAGACTATCGTTTTAACTCTTAAAGCATTAATTATCTCATCGCGCTGCATTGATCGGAGGAAATTCACTGAAATGCATTAAAAAAAACGTCGACACGGTTGCGACTCGTATTTTTTCTTATTTTTTTTATCGAAGCAATAGAATTCGGTCGTTAAATTCCGTCGGAATTTGTAAGAATTGCGTAAATGTCGTTCTCATTGGTTCGCTTACAGTCCGAATGGTACGAATGATTTCGAGAGCGCGAACGGGTGATAAAGACGAGTGAATGAGTATAAACCTCTCCTCGTAGATTCGGTAGTAGACTCGAGGAGAGTCCGTTGAAAAGCGGGCAAAAGTATCTTGTGGCGAAGCGAGGCGTACAGCGCATATCAGCTGGAGAACAGGTGCCGAAGGCGGTCAGAGGAGTCAACGAGCGCGAGCTGTGCGATGCTTTGGCTGCAAGAAAGCGAAGGCGCGCGCTTACTTACGATCGCCGCGGCGAACGGAGCGGCGGACGGCACGCGCCAAACCGAACGAAACGAAACGGCCACCGCGGTCGACCGAAAGCGAGACTCTTCGAACCTCTCGCGGCGCACAGCTGCTGTCGTTTCCCCGAGTGCCTAACCGAGAGCCCCAGACGGTCGGCTGCTGTTTCTCGTTGCTCTCTCGAGGATCGACACAAGTCGAACTAACGAGTGAAAAGAAGTAGAAACAAAAAAAAAAAAAAAAAAAAACGAAGCAACGGGAATGAACTTTAGAAAAAAATTAAGTGAACGAAGAAAAAAAATAAAAAACCATTAACCCGCGCCGACTGCGAGAAATACATTACTTCGCCCCTTCTGCCACTGCGGAGGGGTGTTTTCTATATTCCTACGTAACCTCCCGCGCATCCCTTTATAGTTTTCTCGCTGACTAAGTAGTTTTTAGATTTTTTTTTTATCGCCAGGTGATACTTTTCATTAATAAAGAATATCTCGAGATTTCGTATGAGACGTTCGATTTTTCACGCCACGAGTTGAAATCATTGGGGAGAATTTCATTTTTCAATGAAATTATCGCCGAACGACAATCGTTTCAAAAAATGTTGCCGCGACAATCGAAATCAGGAGAATCGATTAATCGAAAAATCGATCGGGAATAATCGAAAAATCGATCGCGAACGATCGAAAAATGAATCAGATATAGACGATCGATCTGTCGATCGAGTCCGTGTTTTCGATTAGTGATTATATTTTTTCGCGTGCAAGAGACCGGGTGTACACCGGTGCGCAAAAGATTAAAAAGTTCTCGTGAAGGTGTACACGCGTCCGCGACGTTTTTATACGTTCAGAAGGAAAAGAAAAATAAAAAGTCGAAGACCGGCATTGTTCGTCGGACTGGTGACCTGCGAACTCTCCCACAGTCCGTTCGGTTCGTACCTCTGCGCGCTCCTTGCAACGCGATGCATACTGCCGCGACGCCACTTCGAGTTTATAATGCAAAAGAAAAAGGAAAAAAAAAAAAGTAAAGATACCACGCGAGTGCGTGTAACGTGCGTGAGTTCGAGCAGAACGCCTCGAAAGGTAGACACGCCACGACGAGACGGCGGCAACGGAAAGGCCGCGCTGCTTCCTTCGTCTTCGCTAACTTTATATATCGCTACCGCTGCCGGTTGTGCTACTGCCGCTCGAGGGGCAGGTGATAACCCCGCTACGACGGAACGCACTTTTCGTCGGTGTCGCGTGGTCAGACGCAATGTTTACGAGTCGGACGGGCCGCGGTGTTGTTGCACCAACACTTCGCGCGATGCGCTTCGTCGTCGCTAATGCGAAAATCTATAGCTCGATTTTTTTAATATTACGGAAGGGATATACGGTTTTTTCTCGGGGATTCGAACAATTCGACCGATAAATCGTTCGGAAAAAAAAAAAAAAAAAAAAAAAAAAAAAAAAATCGTCATTATTTTTGTTCGCCATTTTCTCTCATAATTTCTAAGGTATAAACGATATTAGTGAAATAATATCAAAGAATACTCAGCGAATTGTTAAATAATTATCCAATTAAAAAAAAAAAAAAATACGAAAAAAAATGTTGTGTTAACAATACTATGTATTTAAACAAACTTCACACCGGTAGGAAATGATTGTTTAACGGTCAGTTTAATCGATAGACAAGATAATCATTTCGGAGCGAAGAAAAATCGAATTATAATAATCCCTCAGCCGCGTCGTACACGAATTAAAAAGGCAATGGTGCGTAGAAGGAAATTTATCGTCGAAGGTCGCCGTTCCCCTTGCATATATCTCCGACGTCGTGAAACGCTATAGCGGTTAATTAAAAAAAAAAAAAAAAAAAAAAAAAAAATTATCACGCGCCAACTACGTTTCGACACACTAAAATATACCTGGTGTATGAGTCGTCGCGTCGAGCGAACCCGGTGGCATTATCGTGCCTCTCGTCAACGCTTGATGCGTCGACTGTTGTTGATGCGACGAATGTTGTGGTTGTTGTTGTTGATTATGATGATTATGGGAATGCGTCAACGCCTCGGCCTCCTGATAAGACGGATAGTCCGCGTAAAAGGGCTCTTGGGCGGTAACGAGGGTATCAAGCATATGAAGAACCATCTCCGAGGAGGGGGATCCGTTTTGCGTCGTTAGCGAATGATTATTATCAATCGACGAGTTTCTCTCGTTTTGCAGCGCCAACGGTCCGTTGTTGCTGCAAAAAATTCGGCCGATTCCGCCGATCAGCGATCTTTTTTCCGTTGTTATCGAAGTCGTCGTCGTGGTTGTTGCCGTTGTATTATCGTTACTGGTGTACGAAGACGATGAAGAAAACGGCGAGGAACCGGAAAAATCCGTTGTAACCGAAAATTCGGTTGTACCGCTCGTGTTGCCGGCGACACGGGAAGAGCCCGACGTCTCGAGGCTCGCGACACCCGCCGTGACGTCGTTGATAACTCTTCTAATATAACTCTCGTCGATTCTTCGCCTCTACAGTAGTTAACCTATATATTCCCTCAAACGTTTTTTCCCTCGCGTGCGCCTTTTTGTTTCATTTGATTTTTTTTCAACACCGGGCGCCACTTTCCGTATTTCTTTAGCGGAGTCTGCGAACACTCGGGCGTTCCTCGCGCGCCACGCGTAAACCGGCCCTCCGCTCTGTCGTTAGCTTGTGCACTTCCGGCGAGACACCGGTTGGGGCTTCGTTCGCGTATTATTCTTCGATGAACACACTATACGTACACTTATTCGGTTATTATTTACTTCGTAATTCTTTTATTACCGTCATAACCTCAAAAAAAAAAGATCGATGCCACTCGGATTTTCTGTTTACAAATATATTTGTATATATGTATATATAACACGAAGATTCGATGAAAAAAAGGTAAAAGCTGAGCACAAACGATGAGATCACAAAAGAGATCACTGAAGATCACGTAAAACTGTTATCCGAAAACACCGTGAAACTGGAGATCACAACACAACAGTCGATAAATATATCCTTGTTCCGTGCACTTTCCGAAGACGCGTTTCGATCGTTTTATTTGTTTTATCGTTTTTTCCATAAATTAATCAATTCACGAATAATTCAAAACGTTCGAAGAGAAAAAACGTTTTTTTCGAAAGAATCGACGGTCGAACGCGCGTAATATTTTATAAAGACGTTTTTAATCGCGTCTCGTTGTCGTCAATTCACGGGTTTGAGTGTAATTCGTCGTGAGGTCAGACGGAGGCGGCGCACCACTCCACTTGACGTGAGCGCGCGTGTCACTGTGGCAGTGCCGCAGACCGTTTCCGCTCTCGGGGTACCCGGAGAGCTCTGCTCGGTTGCTTCCCTTCTTCTTCTTCCTTTCCACCGGGCGTGCTGCCGTCCCAGCGGCTGTCTATGCGCTGCCCGTCGTATATATTCCCCCCTCCACCACTCTTCGCTATCCTTTTTTTTTCCTTTACAAACCTCGCGCTCAAGAGGGAGACGGATCGACGCGATGGTCGTATAGGATGAGAGAACGAGCGGAAGAGAGAACGCCGGAGACTTCACCGTCGTCGCCTCCGCCCTGTATTTTCGTTATACCGCACTATGCGCTACCAGTGCCTCGCTGGCAATATATCCCTCGCATCGTAGCAACGGAGAGCAACTCTCTAGCAACGATGTATGAACTGCGGCGATGACGAAAAGAAGGCGCCGGCGGCGGCGGTGCTCGTGGTGGAGGAGGTTGACGGTGGTGGTGGTGGTGGAGGTGGACGTTGTCGTCTTGACGTTACCCGCTCGTTGTCGGAGAGGGGTTGGGAGACACACGGATCGCGAAGTAGGGGGACACGAGGACGCGAAGACGATCGAATGCTTGCGATGCTTGCACACGGAGGGATAGAGATTATTTAGATCTATGAAGAGGTTGTAGTTAACGTGCGTAAAAAAATGAAAAAAAAATGAAAAAAAAAAAAAAATGGTTCCCGCTTTTTCGCGAAATGAATTTGTAGAAATTTCAACGAAATTAGAATTATTGACGATTTATATAGTTACGTATTTGGCAAGGAAATTGCGATATGCTTCCAATATTTGTATATTAAAATTTCGAAACCCCGACGAGGCGCGATAGCGAAATTCAAGTTGTAACTATTTAAACGCAATTTTAGAAACGCCGATGAGCTCGTTTTAGAATTTTCAAGATCCACGCCGCGATTTAGATCGACAAATTTCATTTCGCTGCGAAGCGTTGAGCGATGGAAATACGTTATATTTTGTCAATGGATCGACGCTGAAAAGACTAACAAAAATGGCGCTGATGTCGAAAAATTACGAATTACTATCATACAATTTAGAAAATATATGTTTATTACGAGAAAAGTAACAATTCTGTTTGAAATTTTACTCACGAAAAGTTGAAAATTAATCATAGAATTGACTTTTTCGATTTCAATTGATGAAAGTTGCTACGCGGAGGAAATTTTGTGGCAACAATCGCCACAAAAATATAAGACGAATTTCTCAACGGCGTTTGTTTCTCCGTAGAGATCTTTTTCCGAAACTCCGTATAGCAACGTTTCTTCGATACTTTTCGCCCAATTTTACGACAATTACGAACGTTGCAGAGTAAAAATGGAGAAGTGAAAAAACTCCGTAAAATTTTGAAAAACATCGAAATTGCCACACGAATATAAGAAAAATGCGTCAACTTTTTTTTTCCGTATATAATTCGATAGATATATCAATCGTTACGCTAGAGATGCCGCGTCTATTTAATTTCATAGTCATTAACTTCGCGATTGGTCAAAATTTGTTGATTTTTATGCGCGTTATACTACGTGCGTGGAGTGAGAAAACGTCTAGCGAGGGGTCGCACGACGCCCCCTCGAGTATTCAACCACCTGCTGCCTCTGCGTATACATAACAAAACTGGTTAATATAATCCCCGGTACACTGGGTATAGTATATATCTCCGCGTATGTCACGCATCGAACTCCTTCGTTGCGTGTTTTCATTACGCGAACGAACGAATTTTTTTTCCGAAACGTGCGTAAACGCAATTTTCCCACGTCCTTTGGAAACTTCCCCGGTATTAGCGGCAATATTTCCCAAGATACATCTTCGGCTATTCCTTAAACATCGAAGTATAGAAGAGACAGAGAGAGAGAAAGAGAGAGAAAATCTCGGTATGAGTTTTCTCGGGTGTTTCCGGCCCGCTGCGCGGCTCTCATCTCCGTCTCTCACTCTCTTTTGGGAACCTTCGACTATATTGGTATATACGAAGATCGAGTCCGGGGGATGCAAACATAGCCGTAGTCGGCACTTTGCCCCGTTGGGATGTTATATCGCCCGGAAAAATCTTCCGGTGAAAAGATTTCCTCTTTCCCTTTTTTCTTCATCACTCCCACCTCCGTTCTTTGAATGATGAAAAAAAAAAAAAAAAAAATCTCGCAAGTTTTCCACCGACCCATCGCGGCTTATTGATCATCGATCCGTATCGATCTCCCATAAACGCCGAAGGAAAAAAAAAAAAAAAAAAAAAATTCATAACCTAAAATATATCGATTTTCATCGTTTTAGATCGGAACTTCGATTAGAGAGAACGAGGAAAAAAAATCATAAATAAATAAGAGCGAAAGATGAATGACTGTAGGAGAGCAATAATCACGAGAGCGTAACGGGCATTTAGCTTGAACGGGCGGACCCAGATACGTGTGCGGGTCACCCACGCACTCGTCGAGCCGCGATGGGCCTATCCCATTTTTTATTTTTTTCTTTTTTTCATCGCTCGGGTGTGAGTGAGAAAGACAAGGCCCTCGGAGAAGGGAACCGGATGCAGAAGCGCGCGGGGAGCGAACGAGGAGAGACGAGAGGCAGGGAAGAGCCCGGAGTCCCCGTACGGTGGCTCGCACGTGATACAGAGGGGACCGGAAGTGCTCACCTCCCTTCGTCTGATACCTCTCTCTCTTCTATACCGATCTTTCTCTCTCTATTTTTCGCTGCTTGCCGCTGATCATTCCTCTTTTTGGCCCCATTGGGACGGACTCAACGGGCAATGGGACTCACGATCTGCCACCGCACAATACGACGATTGAGAAACTACCACGGCAACCCGCTTGATTATCATTATAATTCATTATTTTTAAAAAATCATCGAAAATTTAAGGAATCTTTCAAAAAAATCATCGAAAATTTAAGGAATCTTTTAAAAAAATCATCGAAAATTTAAGGAATCATAGATCCGAAAAAATATTCGTCAATGTAGAAACGGCGTTACGTTCCGCATTTTTAAAAATAATTATGGCCGATGTGCAATTCATTTTTTTTAGGCTTCACCACTACTGAAACCGTCGAAATACGAACTGAAAATAATGACGAAAATATTCGAAAAAAATAAAAATAAAAAAAATAGTTCGATGGTGAAGAAAAAAATGAATTATAAAAATGCACATCGTTCGTATTATCGCTACAAGAGAGAGGGGTTCGATCTCATTAACAGCGTATATTTGAAAGAAAAAAAGGATCGAAGGAGCAGTCGGAGAGCACGTGCCGTGCGAGAGATAGAATTTCGATAATAAAAAAAGACGCGTCGACTAAACCGAAAACTTATGACAAACGAAAGGAATCGAATGTTTCCGAAGAAGGAGAATTACGAAGGAGGGACTCTGATCCTTCAAGTGGATTCTAAAGTTTTGTTCGATGAATAATCGGTACCCGAAGATGAGGGATAGCGCTATAGAGCGCCAGAGACTACTACGAGGATCTCTCGTATCCGTTCGCTTCCGTTTTCTTCCACAGGATGATCGAGAAGCGATTCATTGTTGGGATCGAAACGGTAGCGTGAGGAACGTACACTACTGTGCGCGTATCGCTCGTAGTATTAAGTGCCACGAAGGACCGAGGGGATCCGAGATTATAGTAGTAGAAGTAAGAAAAAGAGAAGAAAAAAAAGAGCGAGTGAGCTATTGAGGTAAAAATAGGAAGGGAAAGAGACGCGCGGGGGTTCCGTTTTTCGCGCAGGTTGTATTCATCCGTTCGTTCATTCATAGTTCGTACACCGGCTGGTGGCTGCGAACAGAGGGAGGGCGAGAAAGAGAGAAAAAGAGAAAGAAAGAGAGAAGAAACACCACAGACCGAGGAGCCTTCTCTTCCTCTCCACTTTTTCCTCTTGTCGTTTTAATACACAAAAGCCTCAACTCATTCCAAACTCACGACACGTCGCGCAATGTTGCTTGCTTATAGCTGTCTCCTCTTTTCATCGACAAGACTACGAGGCGTCTACATGAATTTTTCAATCTTAAAGATACGAAAAAAAAACACTCTCCGAACTTTTACATGGAAAAACTTCGTGGATCGAGAAGCCAAAAAAAAAATGTTGCTAATCACGTTTAGCGCGTATAACATATTTATCATTTTTTTTTTTTTTACATATTTAAAATTTTTTTTAATTTTTGATTTTTTTTTTTTTATGTATCAACATTTCTCGATCTCTGAAATATATATATATAACTATATATATTGTGATACGTTAATAGTAAAGATGATATAATCGACGTGAAGTTGAATGCGTCTTAAAAATCGGAGCCACTTGGTTCCTTCGTTCATTCATAAATCAGTGTACGCAAAGCCCTCGTTCGATGCACACGGTGTTTCGGGGGTTAGTTCCCGGGGGTAAACGCATCGTCGAAGGAAAGAGCGAAGAGGCAGGCAAAGAGAGGTCTCGCGTTACAACCGGAAGCTGGAAGTAAGGGAGAGATACAGGAGGGAGCGAAAGAGGGGAGTGGCAAGCGGTCCGAGAAATTGTAGGAGGGGTCCTACCCCAATACACGGATCCCCGAGCGTAGCGGATAGCTTTATAATGTCCTCGAGTGCTCCTCCTTTAATACACCCTTAATGCTTATACTCCATCGTCGAGCTTCTTGCGTCGTATTGTTGCTCACTTGGTAAGCGCGATCAACGCGAATGGTCGTGAAGCGAGATAAAAGATATTTCGAGGGGTGGAGAAAAAAAGGAAGATATGCAAACGGAGAATGAAAAAAAAAAAAAAAAAAAAAAAAATGAAAAGTAAGCGAGAATATGGAACTAAGGGAGGAAGTTGGTAGGACGAGAGACGAGAGCAGATGCGCGCATGCCGCGCATCCACAACGGGGACAAACTTGTCGAGCTGCTCTTGTAAATAATAAATACGTTAAGGGGAGAAACCCTCCACCTCTCGAATCTTGAGAGCATTTTTTTCACGGGACGATCATACGCCGCGATTTTTCTCCAATCGGAGCGTTCCTTCGAAAAATCGTTCGAAAGGGCGTAAAACATCGAAGAAAATGATTTTTAACAATGAGAAATAAATCAATTAATAATAATAATTGGCAATATTCTCGAAGATATTTTCGTATTTCTACCGCCAACCAATTCGTCCCGAAGGTTTTTCGTTCCGATCGTCGCGGCGCGCGCGAAATATTAAGTAGCATAGAACACGCGCGATCGAAATGCAGCCAACGACTTCGATAACTCGAGGTTATGAGCGACCGCGCGCTTGTCTCGTGAAGAACAACGAGACAGAGATAGAAAATGAAAAAAAAAAAAAAAAAAAAAAAAAACTATCGAATATCGAAGCTCGTCAAAGACAAATGTTTATTTGGACGATCAGACCACTGCGCGACTCGCACCGCGACAGATTGACAAACCTCTTCCGATAATGGCAATCGTGGCGTCACGAGATGGGACACGAGCCATTTTTAGTAACCCCCGGGCGTGACGATTTATAAAACGCCGTCCCGCGCGATTGTCCAGCGAGTAAGAGAGACGGACTCGTGTACAATCGCACAGCTATAAGCGCCGCGAAGGGGTAAATAAAGTCTCTTCGTCTCTTCGTCTCTTTGCTACGGGCGGTTGAGAGTGTCTCGTCGACGGTTGTATGTCGCGTGCGTGCGATTTTGATGCGTACGTGACACGAGCCTACAATGTCCGACGCGTGACGTTCGTATTGTTCACTCCTCTCGGCTACTGTACACCGAGAAACCCGCGCGTATTCTCCTCAAAGTCTCTTACGTTACTTCTGCCTCGACGCCGAAGAGCTCTTACAAAGGATCGAAGAAATGTTGAGTCCGAATTCTACTCATTTAACAACCGATAGCTTGTTACGGACGGTTTACTCGGTAAATCCGACGTTTCTAACATTGTCGCGACGATCGATCGAGCGTTGCTAATAGTTTTTTTCTTTCTTTTTCTTCAATTATACTCCACGATCTTTGTATCATTCCGAGGCAGAGAAGCCGAAAGCGAATATGGCTAATAATTTAAACTGATGATGATTATGATGGTACCGCGTTTAATAAGCGAGAGTCTCCGCGCAGCAGCAGCAGCAGCAACAGCAGCGGCGAACCGGAGACCTCGAAGAAGAAGAGACCTAACCAACTCCAGTCCGATACATAACACACAACGTAACGGTAGACTGCAGCCAGAAATAATGAGTCTATTATAGTTAGCAGTACAGTATGTACTGCGAAACGTCCAGCAGCCACATCGGAGAGTAACATAACCAGTAGCAAAATTCCCGCTCTGCGTTAGTCTACTCAAAGTCGTATTATCTCCCTCCCACGCCGCGATACGAGGCTCGACGACGATAAAAAAACCCCCGACGAGATACTTCGTAACTCCGATTCCAATTCCTTTATTACATTGTTTGTTTTTTTTTTTTTTTTTTACTCGAGATATGGAAAGTTTCATCGCGAATTAAGAGAAGAATTAAGAATTCATTTTAAAAAAAATCAAATCGAAGCTAAAAAAATAGATCCTTTATTTTCGATCGAAATTTGAACTTCCGATCGGAGCAAAAGCGGTTTTTTATTTTCAGTTAAAAGTGATCCGAATTATCGACTACAAAATTAGATATGGAAAGTTTCATCGTGAATTAAGAATTCATAAAAAAAAACTAATCGAAGCTAAAAAAATCGATCCTTCATTTTCGATCGAAATTTCATTTCCGATCGGAGCAAAAGCGGTTTTTTATTTTCAGTTGAAAATTATCCGAATTATCGAATACAAAATTATTTGATTGCGAATTTTATTTTCGTACATTTAAAAAAAATCGATTAAAAGTACTTTTCATACGTGCGACAGCGACAAGCGACACGTGCGATAGACTTTAGCGATACTTTACAGTCGCGAAAAAGGGAACTTTTTCTGCATGTGTTACAACAAAAAAAAGGTTTCTGGTGACAATGTTTTCAGTAATATTCGACTCCATCGCAAATCTCGATATTCTAGAAATCCGATTTTTCCGACGCGATCTCCAAGCGAAATAAAATAACCGATTTATCACAATAAAGAAACGCGTCATAACCGCGGATATTACGCTGTTCCATCTTGTATTTTCAACGAATCGTTCGATTTACCGGGAATCCCGATCCCTCATTGACGCCGTTAGATGAATCATACGGCTCTCGCGATCTAAATTATAATTGTATGTGAAAAAAAAAAAGAAAAAATGAAACTGTTGTAATCGGTCACGAAGAGCGCGAATACGCGGAGAGCCGAGAGAGGTTCGGTGGTTAAAGATAACGCAATCGTTGTATACACGTTGACCGGACTCTCTCGTAGGTTCGTTCATTCGCAAGAGAGGACGAAGGCAACAGGGCCCCGCGAACGCAAGAATGGCGTCCGGCGTCGCGCGGTGATTCGACGCCGACACGCATAGAGCCGTATAGTCACGTATACATGTATATATATATATTATTACAGTATATGTAATGGACTTTATGCTTCTGACTCGACGATGTACACACAGCAGGGCGTACAGAGGCGTACAGCGCACGCGAGGAGCAACGGATCATCTCCATTGTCCGCGGCGAAGCGTGCAAAACCGCCACTGCGCTCGTGGCGGCTTTCCCTCGTTCACCCACCACGGTCAACCCAACCAACTCTGATTTTTTCTTGTGGCCCCCGTTGATGCCTCTGCTACCTCGCTTGGCTTACCCGAGCGCGGTGCTCGTTGCCTTCGACGATGACGTAATGATATAGTCGCAGGAGTAGCAGAGGCTCACGGCTAATCGTTACCTATCCACCTCTCCGCGCTCTATACTACGACGACGATTTACAGCGAAGACGAAGAAGAAGCGTTTCTAGTAAGATTCGAAATTGCCGAATAGAAAAAAAAAAAAAAAAAAAAAAAAAAAAAAAGATCGCCAGGACTATGACGGCGATGAAACTAATGAGTGTCCTGTGGCAATAAAAAAAAAGAAAAAAAAAATAGGCGGCCCGCACGACGAATTCTCTGTGTGTCTACGGTTAATAGACGCGCCAGCGGTGGAGGCGAACCTCGCAGAGAAAGATCCTATCTTCGGTTGACGTAACAATGAGAAACTCCTTCGGCGGCGGTCGCGCAACGGCTTTCGTTTGTATTGCAATAAGCGAATGGCACAGAGGGACAGAGAGAGAAGATAACGAATGGGGAACGAGAGGGATAATATATATATCGCGTCCTGTTGAAATTGATAAATTTTTGCACGAAGAATCTTTGATTTTTATGATTTGTTTGTTGTTTGATTCGATGGAAATTTGTGTTTTACGCGATTTTTTTCTTTTTTTTTTTTCGATTTTTCGGGAAAAGATATTTTTTTTTCGTGATTTTTCTATCGATTGTGGGGATGAGAAAATACGAGAATTTCATGGAATTTTTTTTTTTTTTTTACTTACCGTCGTTGTGATACGATCGCGACGGCAATGGCGCGGAAACCGATGAAATCGGCTGTTGAATCGATGCCTGCGATTGGCCAGCGGAGTTTCTTGGTCCACCCGACGAAGACGTCGTCGAGGTCGTCGAGCTCGCAGGTGTCGCCGGACTCTTGTGTTCCGGAGTTGAGACCGAATTGTTCGCTGTGTTACTTTGCTGTTGCTGATAACCGAGAAAATCACCGAGATCCGGTACGCAAACGCTCTCGTAAAGATTAGCCGGCATGTTCTCCAACGATGCCTTCTCCACTTCGTCCTCTATAATGAAAATAACGTTTTCCGCGTAAGCTTTGGATTTCTTTCGACGCGAAAAAAAAAAAAAAGAAAATAAATAAAATAGAAATATAAATAGAAAAGGGCGGATGAGACTTTCCTAATTTCCGTTCTCGACATCCGAGAAATCGAAACCGCGATTCGCTATCTCTCGACGAGCTCTCCGCTAATGCGCGCACGCAAAAGTTGGGTGCGAAAATCCGGTATTGCGAGCATTTGGCAATCGAATTACCGACACTGAGGTGAAATAATTAATCGGAGAATAGCACCCGAACGTCTTTTTTTTTTTTTTTCATTCTAAATGCTGCCGCTGTTACTGCTACAGGGTGAAGTGTTTCCGTACATACAAGCGAATGGAAAACGTAAAAAAAAAAAAAAAAGAAGACGAAAAAGAGAAGCGAGTGTTCGAAAAACCGCTTGAGTGGCCGAACGCGCAATGCGCCAACACACAATTCACTCTCGAAGGCACAGGACATCCGGAGGTGGAGTTTCTATGGTGGGCCTCTTTTTTTTCTTCTTCTTCTCCTTCGTTCATTCATTTTTCCCTCTCTACACTACGGGTCTTTCTCTCGTTCGCTAAATAAAAACCTGCGGACTGATTCAGCTCTTCGCGTAGCCACCCCCGTCGTCTCTTTTCCCCTCTCGAAGAGCTTTTTATTGTCCATATTAAAGAGGTCCTTTTCTCGCGTACGATCTCGCATTCTCGCGTCTATCTACCTGTTCCACCCCTCCTATCGCTTGCCGTCGCTATTTTTACGGAAACACGATATGTTTTCCACGACCGGCAGGATGTTCGCGGACTATCCACGAAATACGTGTTTTTCTTTCTTCCTTTCGTTTACACTGTACGTAAAAACCTCAAAATTTTAAAGACCGTCTTTGGTTTCCGTGTATTGAAGATTCGCGATTACATTTTTTCACGTATATCTTCGATATATCGAAAGTTATTCGATTTATCTACCTGTTGTGTGTCGTCATTGCACTTTGTCGATTTACGCGAAACCCGACGATTACGACGGAAATACGATATTATATTCGATTCGATGTATTTCTAGTGTAGATATCCCGCGGAAATGGACAAATAATATCCCACTAATCTACAAGGATCTGTGTGTCCTGATGACGATTTTTTTTTTTTTTTTTTTTTTCGCTCCGTATCAACCGTTTGCACTAATACAACTACCGGTAGAGAGGTGCAATGCATCGATGCACGCACATTTATTCTTTCTTCGCGTTGTTTTGGATTGATCGTTTCCGGTACGTCGGTTTAACCAGCAGCCGGTATCGGACTATTCGATCGGAAGAATGCAGAGATTTATCGCGTTCTGCGCAGTAACGCACCCGCGGGTCGCCTCGCATACGCTTGTAGTGTATTTTCTCGTACGTACGATAGAATTTGCTACATGTAACTTTTTTTTGTTATCGTTTTTATCTCGTTGTATCGATTTTATCGTAATCGCGGATACGCGAAACGTAGGAAAGTCGGAATTACCTTTTTGAAGAATCTCCAAGTGCTCCCAAAGTATATCGCCCATGAAGGCCGGCGCACGCGCCAGGAAGGACTCTTTTCCCATCGCACAAATCTCTTTGCCGGTTATATGCTGCCACGGCTGCATGGGGACACCCTCGAGCGAGAATTCCCTTATGGCCCAATGAATCCAATGATGCACCGCCGTCTCCGACCACTGTCTCGGGTCTGAAACAACAAAAATTATAAAAAAAATCACATAGGAAATAATCTCGAAATATCGACGAAGTAAATCGCTCAAAAGATAAGATAAACATATAGTTTCAGCTTTTTGTCCATTGTTTTTACGACGCCGAGAAATTTACGCGGAAAAACTGCTTCTGCTCCGAAAAGTTTTCGTATTAAAAAATTCGCCATTTTTTATTCTCGTTATTGCAATAATAAGAAAAAAAACACAGGATATGTTGTTTTTTATGTAAATAATATGTATTTTGTATGTGTAAAGTCGAAATAACGATGTATCTGTTTTTTTTTTTTTTTTTTCATTTTTGTCGGGCGATCTATATACGCGATGTTTTTTCTTCTTCTTTTTTTCGATAATTTGCTGCGAAGAATAATTTCTCGCGTGTCCGTGGCCGACGAGGCCGCAGAAGTTCACATCGTTGCTATTGCCGATGGGTTAACAATACCGAGAAACCGTGGAATGTCCCATTTGAGGTGTTCGCGCCCATATTTGCGCTTCGTTTGTGTCGCGCGCGCATTGTTTCGCGGTATCTCGCGGGGGCCTTCCAAGCAGTTTTCAAGTATAAACGTCGTTCGACGCGGTCGGCACGGTCGTCATCGTCGTGGCTCGAGGTGCCGATGCCCTCTGAGCTCGTCGGACTCTATGCCGTGTCTCAAGACTATATATATATAACGCAAACGCGCACACGCGTGCGATCTTCCATACATAACGACACCGTCTATAATCGATTCAAATGATTGAATCGCGGACTTTGAATCGACGATGTAACATTGCAATATATACATCGAAATTTATTTAAAATATTACGCATACCAATGCATATTTAATCATTCGGTTCACAAAATAAAAAAAAAAAAATAAAAAAAAAATAAAAATTCATATTCTTCGTAAAAAAACGTAAAAATCCGCATGAAACGATCGCAACAACGGGCGTTCAAGTTAAAGTTAACAATGAACGTCGACCGAGATAAAATCGGTAACAAAACTATTCCACCGCAGATTAAAAAGAAGATTTAGTCATTCGTTTATTTCGGGGAATTCCCCGCAGCGAAGATCATATCGAAGCGCGCGGACTGTATGCAACTTTTTATTTATTTTTTTCCTCACTCGCGCTACACAATCTATTCTCGTTGATGGTCATTCATTATCACGTAACGATTGTTCTCCATCGTGTCATGAGGGGATTCGTCACGCCACGACTCTCTCGTCGGAGGAACAATAAAAAAAATTCTATTTTAGTTTCAGTTCAACATCTCTCGCGTTTCTCTGTGTCTCAATCGCCCGTTGACCGGTACTTATCGGAACGTCCACTGTTAATTCAGCATATATGCATTTATTCGAATGTATCGTAATATTATTCCGTTTGAAAAACAAATCGTTGAATAAAGATTTGCGTATCCAACGAATTTGTTGTTGATGTGTAAAAAAAAAAAAAAAAAAAAAAGATCGAAATACGACTCTAATTAAATGGTCGCCGGGGGGACGGCAACTCGGGCGTGTCGATCGGTAACGTCCTTTTTTTTCGTATCCAAAAAGCTGCCTACAGATAGACTCGTCTCACCTCGTGAACGCACGCACGTAGTTATATATATATATAGATATAGATATACATAACCGTGATATCTACATACTACAGTATACAACATTAATGTACAAGCGAGCGGACAGCAGAGTCGCGCGAACAAAGGGACTCGGGGGATCGCCGCGATTCGGATGAAGGCCTTTTATGAATGGAAGCGCCTAGGCGAGCGAGCGAAAGAAACGAACGGATTGAGAGAGCGAGACGGGCCAAAGCCTCCCTCTCCCCGAAACGTTTCTCCACTCTTGGCATCGCGACTCGCTCGTTCGTGGAACGAACGAACGAGCAACGGGCGACGCGTCGTCGTACGTAACGAAAAGGGGGGCGCGAGAGAGCATGAGCGCGCGTGCGAACGTCTATACAATATAAATACATATAGAAGAAGGCGCATAAGGTAAAGACTCGTTCGGCGTATATATATTCGAGACGAGAGTCGAAGAAGCGTCTAACGGGGCGCGCAAGAGAGAGAGAGAGAGAGAGAGAGAAAAAAGAGAGACCGATAGAGGGGTTCGAGGGAAACATCGCTATGAAGCTTTTCACTGTATATATGCGCGAAGAGAGACGATCAAAGGACACCGCCGATGTTTGAGGATCGCGCCGATGTTTGGCCAACTTATTCCTTGTCAGCATTGTTAACAGACTCTTATATACGCGCCTCTACAAGAGGAGTGAGAACTCTCGAAAAAAAAACGGCTCGTTCAATGATACTATACTTCACGAATCTTGTATCTCTTTCTCACTCGATTCTTCGGAATTCTCTTTTACCGATCCGTGGTATATAGATGTATTGTTATATAAACGATAATCTCAGATCGGTCACAGGTGTTCGAGATAAACGCGGAAGACGATTTTCTTCCCGAAACGTGTTTCGCGTGAAAAACGAAATTCTTCAAATTTCGTTTGATTTTTAATTAGCCAATTGCGTGTTTTTCGTCATCGAGTATTTTTTCATAATTTCAATTTTTTTTGCATTTTTTTTTTTTTCGGTGTAAAAAAACGCGCTATACCACCTGTCGATCTTTATTTTATCAATAGCTTCGATTTATCTGTTACAACGAACTATAATGCTACGAGTCCCTTTTTACGCTCCTATCGCAACGATGACAAGTACCAGAGAAACCGATAAGCACGGCTCACGCAGGTGTCTCGGTTTTCCGAACGCCGGGTAAAATCAAAGCTATCAAAGCAAAGAGAGCCCCTGAGGAATCGCGTTGATTTAGGAATCGGTATAGCAGCTGTGAGTTTCTATGCGTCTCCGGCATTGTACCTGTGACTGTTGCACAGGTGCAACACCATCGTCACTGCAAACCTGTTGCATTCCCTTATTTTTCAATTTTTCATTAAATTTGTACGTTAAGCAAATTTTTTTTTTTTTTTTTTTTTTTTTCACCCTTAAAGAAAAATTCGATTTCATCGTCGGATCCTTGACTGAGATTGCTGTCCTACACTGCAAACTGTATCTACTCGATTCATCAGAATTCGCGACGTTCCCTATCTCTCTCTCTCGTGGTAATCGCACGTATGAATGTACCGGAGCGATGTTGATGGGGTTCCGATGGGGAGCCGATGCCACACATCCGGTATGCGCATTCAGAGCCACGCGGGTGTGACGTTACTTCCGGTCTACATGCCCGCGGCGACCGGCGTTAGTTCGTTCGCTCTTATATACATTTATATATATATATATATATATACGCGTGTATTAGGGAGGCAGAAATACCAGTGTTACGGAGTTGTGTGTTTTATACCTATATATATACTATAGTAAAGAGTATAGGTATCCTCGGGACACTGAGGGCGCCGCATCGCAGAGATCACCTCGTCTGACCTCTCGGTGAACCTACTGGTAGAATTCTCTCTCTCTCCCCCGTCCCCTCCTCCCCCCGGTTACTCTTGCGCCCTCAACGTCGTTCCACTTCGTGTAACGAGAGAGTGGCCCGTGGCCTGTACCACTAGTTCATTCGTTAGTTCACTCGTTCCTTACACACGCGTCCTACTCTCTTTCACTTCACTCGAAACGATCATTCTTTTGTTCCACACCGAACGTACGTACACACGCGTTATCTCCGACCCATCGATTTGTCCAGCCGGAAAGTGCTTTTTTTTTTTTTCTACAACGGGGCCTTTCCACCTGTGCTACGGGTGAGGGAGGGATTAATCTGCGGTCACGAGGCAGAACAACCAGAATCATGTCGTTTTTTTTTGTTTTTTAATCAATCGAAAAAAAATGATTTTACGATTTATGTTTATCGATTTCATCGATAATATAGTTCGTTGTTGTCGTCGCAGTCTCTAGAAGTTGGTTTGTCGCGATATATCTCGAAATTTATCTCGAAATTATCGAATTGCGAGTTTTTATATCGAAAGTCCATTGTTGTCGATTTATGCGTCACGTGATTGTTGAGTTCAAAAAGAGGTTATGGACGCGTATGTTAAAAGAGGTTATGGCGCTTGGTTAGGCAGCAAAAGTTTAACAAAACACTCTTCAAAAGTTAGGGTGTCACGATATATCTTGAAATTTATCGCCAAAATAATCGAATTGCGAGTTTTGGTATCGAAGCCCATTGTTGCCGGTTTATGCGTCACGTGATTGTTGAGTCCGAAAAGAGGTTATGTTCGCGTAATTTAAAAGAGGTTATGGCGCTTGGTTAGGCAGCAAAAGTTTAACAAAACACTCTTCAAAAGTTAGGGTGTCACGATATATCTCGAAATTTATCTCGAAATTATCGAATTGCGAGTTTTTGTATCGAAAACCTATTGTTGTCGAATTATGCGTCCCGTGATTGATTGTCTCCGAAAAAAAGGTTATGGGTGGCGCGTAAGTTAAAAGAGGTTATGGCACTTGTTTGGTCAACAAAACGATATATCTCGAAATTT
Source organism: Buathra laborator (assembly GCA_934046635.1). Lineage (NCBI taxonomy): Eukaryota > Metazoa > Arthropoda > Insecta > Hymenoptera > Ichneumonidae > Buathra > Buathra laborator. The sequence continues at coordinate 3,196,439 of OW203894.1, read as the reverse complement.
ATCTCGAAATTATCGAATTGCGAGTTTTGGTATCGAAAACCCACTGTTGTCGATTAATTCGTCCCGTCATTGTTGAGTCCGAAAAAGAGGTTATGGGCGGCGCGTAAGTTACAAGAAATTATGACTGTTGATTGGTCAACAAAAGTTTAACAAATATACAGGTAGTCTCGTTAGGGGGTTGTCGACAGTTACGGAAAAGTTGCGTTCATTACAGGGCAGTTGTAACTACCGTATGTTACGATTATTCGCCAATAACAAAGTTTCTTCGCGGAATATATATTCGGAGGCTGAATGTTACGATTTTTTTCGTTTTTTTTTTTTTTGCAAAAATTTGAAATATCGTGAATTACCTTTGGTTATATTGAGACGAAGTTGCTCTTTCTCCCATGAAGCGAATGAGGCCTTGAGGGCCTCGGTCATTTTTTTGTTGGTCCCAGGCGTCAACGGCGGCACTTGCGCCGGTATATCTGCAATTAAAAAAAACCCCCATAAGGTTAAATAACCAAAGAATAAATAATTAAAAAATGTATAGAGATTAATATCTCGAAGAGTGTATATTTCTATGTCCGTCGTCGGTAATATCCTATTGTTCCCCCACTGCGAGTATATAATGAAACGTTGAATAGAAGAATAATTATGTATGCGCTGCCGTTGTCGGCGACGATGAAGAGTATCCGATCGCTGGAGCCGCACGCCAAAGGTCACTGTAACACGCTGACGATCTCTCTCGGTCTCCCTCTTGCGTTAAATGTATTCGAATTTTTTTTTTGTTTTTTTTTTTTCAATGAAAAGAAAAGAATTGAAAAAAAAAAAAAATGGATCTACACGCCCGGTATGGAGCACAGGTGTTATGGTATGCGTGTCCCGCATGGCTGGTGTCTCGCTCGGTTTCGCTCAAGAACAACAGGTAACGCTACATAGGTAAAACGAAAGGGGCAGCATAGTACCCCATCGCGGGGATCGCGTGTTAAACGCTTCTGTTAATTTTATATCGTGGGAAAAAAAGTCTCGAGACCTTTGTAATCTGTACAAAAATCGATTTATGGAGATCCGTTAATGCAACGATATGTTATCGATAGATAGAGCGCAAGTTTCGAAATAAACAAACAGTCATTTTAAAAGGATTATTTATCTACAAAAACAACGGTATTCAGTAGATTATTGATAAAAATGAACCATTTTTTACCGATCGAAAAATATCGGCTTACGAGATTAGCTAACTTTCGCAATCCATGGAAAAGACTTTTTTCCGATAAAAAGAAATTATCAAAAATAGCGACAAAAATAAAAATGCGAAGTTTATATATTATTATTAATTTTTTTTCGAATTAAAATACTTTACGATTATTTAAAAAAAATTTATTTGTGTTGTGAGAATAAAGATCGACGCTAATTCTCACACGTAAACATAACAGGGCTCGCGATTACCCAGTCGTTAGTTCTATCTATGTGCACCAATTTCTCCCGTATGGAGAGCCGGTGCGTCAGGTGTCGCGGCACCTTAGTCACGAGTAAGCAACAGCCAGCAAAAATAAGCTGAGGGCGAAAGAACGAGACGAGAAATGCGCGTACAACGCGAAGCGTTCTTTTCTCCTAGATATGGATCGTCGTAAAACTCGAGGGGTGCAACCGCTGTTCGGCGTTTGCGATGCGTTATACGCGACAGGTGCAGGTGCATCGCACCGGCACGTTCTTTTCTTCCTTCGTAACTTCGTATTTTTTCTAATAACATTAACGTTAATTTAAAAACATTAACATCGCTGCCCGGTAGACGACTGATGAATACGAGTTTTCGTGATGTTCGTCGTTCGACGTTCCAAAACTTCGTATACGAACGATCGATTCGTCGTTTTATATTGCCCAATCGCAATGGTATATAATGGAAATCATTCCGATTGACCTATGACCCACCCGACCGCAACTTCACCTTATTCTATTTTACATAAATTATCATATTAGTTCTTCGGAGTACGAGTTTTATTTTTGCTTCACGACGGGACACTCTCCGCGCATATATATGTCGCGCATTATGCTTAAGCGTAGTTACGATCCAAAAACGTTACTAAATACCTACAGTTCGACTGCCACCCTAATTATTCCGAAGACCACAGATGAATATTTTCATTTTATCCGATAACCTTAATTGGCTTAAAATAACGATTCGTATTCTTACGAAAAAAATAAAAGACAATAAAAAAAATGGCCTTTCTTCTTCGATCCTTTGGGATCATCTTTACGATCTCTTAAAACGTCGGCGAGATGCATCGAAAAAAAAAAAAAAAAAAAAAAAAAAAAATTAGATACTCCAACGGGGTGGTGCTTAACGAATAAATTATCGAGGCAAATGCCTCACTCTTTGACCCGCGATCGCTATAGTTTCAACTGCTCTTTTCTCTCGTGTTATATTTTTTTAAGAGCTTCGATCGCGATCCCCAAATGTAGAGGTTCGAGAAAACGTTTCCTTGTTTTCTTACGTTTATACTTATCAAACGTGCTGCGCGAGGGTTCGGGAACGGACGTTGGGCGCGTGCTTAGCGATAGCGACGAAACTCTAAGATCCACAACGGCTTATCCCTTAGCTTTCGTCTCTACCTCTGTCCTCCCGAAAGAAAGAATTAAGAGGCATATAGCAAGGAGCAAACGGCAGCAGGGACAGCAGCCCAACAACTGCAGCAGCTGGCGTTGACCTTTCTGATGCCTATATAGTATTTAATACGTATGGTAGCTGTATCTCGAAAAAAAAAAAAATCATCGAGGAGGATAGAGCTCGCGACATATGGTTCGCCATCCGCTGAGGTCAAAGTCAACGACGCCGTTCTTCCCTCGCGCCTCAAAATTCACGGAGTTACCGTAAGAAAACTTTCGTAACAAACTGAGAAACAGACGCGGCTAACAGTCCCGATAATTTGAAAAATTAACGAGGACATTAACGAGGGGATGAAACGAAAAGTTCGTTTGGAGAAATGAACATTTTTCACGGTTTTTTCGGAGCACCTTGTTAAAAAAAAAAAAAAAAAAAATCATAGACAGAAAAATAATTTGCTAATGAGAAGACGGAAAGACGCAACAGCGTTTCTCGTACGCGTTTCGGTTTAACTTCGTGGTACACCTGTTGCACGCTCCGCGTTCGTTCGACTTGCGATCCTACAAAAGTTCTTAAGGCAGTTCTTCGACGGAGAAGCGGGAGAGCGATATATAGAGGAGTCTTATCCTGCCGGTGCTCGTGGTGCGAAGAGAAAAAGGAGAAAGAGGGACACGACCGCCCCCGGGGCCAACGCATAAATACGCCATAAAGTAGGCAGGCGCACGGTAGGCCGGCTGCGATCTTAAAACACCTAAATTTAAACCTCGCGAGAGTGTGTTTCCGATGTGACTAACGCTAATCCGTTTGTGAAAAGATAGCAGGACTTTTCGTTCGCACGCGATGTTTTTTGAAAATCATTTTTTTGAATTCGATAAGTTTTTTTTTTTTTTTTTTTTTTTTTTACTGTCACACGGTAAGAATATGACGAAAAAAAATCCTATGGCTCGCCACGCCCGTCCGATGTGGTAAAATACGATAAGAAAGTAACAATCGTTTCGACTTCCGGCTTTTCTCTCATCGCCGAATCTCCTCCCAAAAATTTCAAATTTTATGAATTTTCGAAGCTCTCAAATCAGTAACCGAGTTTCTCGGACAGAAAGGGAGAGAGAAAGAGTTGTTTCAGTCTCGTATTATCAGAAAGAACCGCGTGTGTTTCACCGAGATATCAGGCTACTGTGGCGAGTGTGCCGAGGCGATAAAATAACGAGCGCGCGCGCAAACGTGCGTCCCGACAACTTCCTGAGGCGTTCGCACAATCCGGCAAAAGATTGTTCGAAGCATACTAATACTTTAATGTACAGCGCGCGTGTGTATATAGTTGGCAACGCGTTCATGAATCTCGCATGCAGAGCGCAATTGTCCAGTGGACCAATTATCGCTGCGATTACGAGGGCTCTGATTAGACTCTGCGGGTTTCTGATGCTGGTTGCGTTTACATGACTTGGAAAGTCCGAGAGCAACTTGTATTTTTCTTTCACTGAGCGGAGAGCGTTTGCGGTTAAACACAGCGGATAAACGTGCTAACGATCACGTATAACGACGATGGAAATCGTTCGTCGTCGTCACATATCGGGACGCCGAAGCCCCGCGCCTCGTCGTCTCGTTATCTCGAAAATTCTTTCAACTTGTTAGGAGAAACAATGCATGGATCAGCATCCTGTGACACGGAGTCCTCATTAGCAGTTCGTTTGTATCGTATTCGTTCCGAAACATAAGTAATTGATTGTAAATAATCCGCCGCGTTGTTATTTTTCTCCCATTCGCGAACATCGGGTTAAAAAATACATCGAACATTTTGCATTGGTAATTATCAAAAACGATTTTTCGAAACAATTGAAGTTTCTCATGAATAAATTTCAACTTCGATGTTCTTTCAAAGTCATCGGAGAATTCGGAGCAGAATTTGGCTAATCGGTAAAAAAACAGATTTTTTTTAATTTACAGGGACTTTGCCGCGTGTAAAAGTTCACTTTCTTCGAATGAGTTATTAAATATAATTTATCTTTAATAGACCTCTGTATTGGGGATTTGTTGACCAATTGCGAAGCTTGTTAATGAAATTGTCTATAAAATGAAGGAATAACGAGAAAAAATGTTGCCATTTCCTTTCATTTTCCACTGTAAAAAAAAACATCGCAAACTCGATATGTTGTGCCGGGATGACGAGTATTGGCTGCTATAATGGAGGAGAAAATCGAAAATAGTAAATACAGAACGTCGAGCAAAAGTGATTTCTCGCAATAAGAGAACGCGATTGTGGGCCGAAGCAATCAAAGTTTGCGAAATGATTGACTGACTGAAATATTCTTAGCCAATAATAGGAGTCTATGATTGGAATATGAATGGCGTTATTCGCGTTCGCGAAGCGTAGAATACTTCGAACTATTGTGAGAAAAAAAAAAATTCTAAAAAACGAGTTGAGCAAATAAATCGTTTATTTCGTCGCATCCCCCATAATTTTCAAGTGGATTCCCTTTTTTTTCTCGTAATTCATTTATATATGCGCAATGCCCACACCGATTTTCATGCGCCCCTCTAACTCTCGCGTCTATGACTTCCGTCGGCGAGACTTCTCGCGTAGCCGTTGCTACTGCTGCTGCTGCTGCTGATCCTCATCGAGAAACGTGCGCGATGCATGGCGCACGTGCGCTCCGCTCGCCCGTTGGCCCTAATTTTATCCACGCTGAGAACGTAAAAATAAAAGTAACGACACCGTTCATGCGACACACGACTCGCCAGAGAGGCTCGACGTTCGATCGCGTATACGAGCGAAACGAGCGAAACGAGAGAACCGCAACGCCGCGTATATCATATGTATTTCACAGATCGAAAAATCAATTTCTACATTACATTATTTCGCGATTAAATAAATTTTAATTTCACGTTTTTCAAGTTTTTATATTCAAAATACATCGCGATAAAAAAAAATTGTTCTTCCGAAATTTTGAGGTTACGTTGCGTCCTTTGCTTTTACGTTGACGACGAACTCAATCGGGAAAGAGGAAAAGAAAATTAAGGTGACTGGTTTCTCTACTGGGTTACTCGGGTACACATGTATAATAGTAAGTAATGGTGGTTATACGCGAGGGCATAGCGAAACGGAGACGCGCAGCACGCCACGCGCCAACTCCTCGGATTTTCCCCTCTCGTGAGGTTCTCCGGACAGGAAGTGCAGCGGTGTAACAGCGGTGCACGTACTCTACTGCACTCTCGGGTTTGCGGTCGCCGCAACATCTGTCGACGTACGAAGCGCGGGTGTAAGGAGAGGATCTCTCTCTCTGTCTCTCTCTCTGTGTCTCGTTTATTTCACCGGATCTCTAACTCTATGCGGACGGTGGCGACGCGAGGAGTCACGTTCGCGTGCTATAACCGTCCATCAACTTAATCCCCGATGCGAGAGTAAGAGGGCTATGCATGGGGTTCAATGTCAAAGTCAGGCGGGTTTAGCGAGAAAGTAATTCAACCCTTCGATGTATCGATCCTAACGATCTATCGAAAATAATTCGATATTCTCGAATATCTTCGATAATTAATTAATTTCGATCGAATTATCCTTAACGGAAGTTGCAAGTTTTCTATGTTGACGGAAGTAAAAAAAAATATATAACTATTTCAATTTTATAGTCCTTTATGGATTATGTTGCGAATTGGGGAACTAAACACCCCCGAGCACTATGTATGAGTGAAAAGTGGTAACTTTTTTTTTTTTTTTTTTTTTTTTTTTTTTTTTTTTTTTTTTCGGAAAAATTACCTCTGGGCCTGCCGAATGACTTCATGGCCTTGATTCCCATTCCGGTGTGTGTATCCCCTCCGTAATCGACGTACATTCCTTTCTGCTGCTCGCGCACTCAGTCCGTACCAAACAGCGAAATAAAAAAACTACCCTCATTCACTCTGCACTGAACCGCGTTCCGACCGTTTGTTCGAAGAAATATATTTTCGGTAAACCCCGAGGAAAAAAAAAAAAAAAAATAAGAAAAATCTCAATATCTGTTTCCCCTCCTCGTGAGCCTCGAAACACCCCTCGGGGACCAACTGTTGGTTTTTCAACGTTTCCTTAGCACGTGGTTGCGTCTCGTCACGAGTCCAAAGTCTGTCACGTGTTCGAGATGCTTCCGATGAAATGAATCGTCACGTGGCCGGTGCGACACCCTCCGACCACGTCACGTTCATTAAAAAAAAAAAAAAAGAAAGAAAAATAATGTATATGTTTCGTTATCATTAACGATGGATATTCCGATATATAATCATAGGCACCTGGAAGGGTGCTTTTCGGAATTTATCCCATAGTAATAAAAAAAAAATCCTTGGATACCCGAATGTTCGTGTTTTACAAAAACTTCACGATGTCCGAACGACCGGTCGATCAACGATTCCAGCGTGAATTTTTGCCGAAATGATCTCGCCGCTTCCTCGGTGTCGCGTGTCCACCATGTGTTTGCTATCAATTCATAATTCCCCCGCTAGCGAGGCAAGCGCAGTTCTATTTTCGTATGTACCTGCGACGAAGACGCGTGTCGTTTTTCCCACCCGCTTGCGCAACGCGGTCTCTCAATCTTCCCCTCTGTCCTCCTCACCGTCTCTCTTTCTCTCTCTCTCTCTGGTCACGATCTTCGAAGAGCTTCAAAACGTGGGCGGGTTGCTTCTTCACCTCCGCAAATGAGACTCCCCCACCCGCATCCCCGAGTGTGACGAATTTGTCAAGCTAAGCAGCGCAATCGTCGTTGAAGGAAGTCGAAGCAAATTTGCACGACTCTCGATCGCTCTTATGCTCGCAGAGAAATTCGCATGATGCAGACCGGTAGCTAACCCGTTTAAACCCCCCTCCCCCCTCCCACTGGTAGACGTAACGCGCTTCTTCTTTTTTTTCTCCCCTCCGACGCTCCTCCAACCCCACTCTTCGTGTCTCAATCTGTTATTCTATCGCTCAACGTCGTCCGATGATTTTTCGTCATGACGCGCGCACGTCGAAGGAACTATCGGTTTTTCGGCTTTGCTCCGCCAAATTTTTCCTTTCATTCATTTCATGCGTATATTTTTTTAATTTTCAACGCACTTTTCGATGTTTTTTTGTTTTATCTTTTTTTTTTTTTCGATTTTTAGATTTCGTATTCGATACGTATTCGATACGATTTTTCGATTTCGTATTTTTTAGATTGTCGATAAAAAAATGTTTGTATCGAACCAAATCGCGGCTCGAGTCGCGAAAGTAAATCGATTATTTATCGCGGCGATTATTTTGGCGATACAACACGATCAACAAATCCGTGTGTACAGTGCAAGATGCATTGCACAGTGGACGGGGGTGGAGTCAGCGTGGACAACGCGACGACCAATGATCGTCTCAGCGACGTCGAGAGACTCGATGTTGCACAGACGCACACACGCACAAACCTCACGAGAGTGAGGGGCAGAGGGGAGGGGAGTGATGTGAAACGAGGGGAAAACACGAACACGAGTAGAGCGTAGTTATTGTTCTCCAGTTGGACGGACAGACGTGAATGACTGCGTTGCTTCCACTGCGGGATCGTCGAACGTTCTCTTGGGCTTCAATCACAGCTCAATTCTTCGCGCACGAAAATGTTGTTTTATACGTCGCGTAACTCCGATTTAAAAAGAATCGTTTTGGCAGATTAAACTTCCCGCTGTTAATGGCAACTGATTTGCTTCCTTTTTTTTTCCTCCCAATTTATTAAAACGACCACTTGGCTTCGTAATTTTTTTTTTTTTTTTTTTTTTTTTTTTCGGAGTAATTTCCCGAAGATACGTTTATTTAATCGATAAATAACTAGAAAAAATCTTAATAAAAATGGTCTTCACTTCACCGTGTCTCTCGATTAATGCGCGCGGCACTCGTCGAAGAGTAGAGACGATCGCGAACTCGCGTACCGCGGGTAAGTGCGCACGCGGACTCGAAGGGCAACAGCGGCAGCAGCACCAGCAGCGCGCACAAGTACCACAAGGCAAAAGCAGCACCAGAAACTCAACGAGTAGAGAAAACGTTGCGGGCACCGAAGAAAGATAGAGAGAGACAGAGAGGGCGAAGAGAAGAGTCGAGGACGCGGAGGCAAAAGTATGAGGAGGAGAATTTTGCCCGAGAGAACCGAGAGAGCTGGAGGTGGAGGAGAATAAAGTCGCGGAGTGGTGGCGGCCGCGGCGTGCGGAGGATCGGGAGGAGGCAGGAGGGGAGAATCGGAGGAGAAGTTGGAGGAGACTACGGCGGCGACTGTGAGATACCAAAACGGTTCGATGGTGGGGGAGGGAGTAACTCTTGGTCTCGCGCGCGCTTTTCCAACGCGTAGGTATATAGATAGACTCCGTATAGTATACTCGCCGCAGAATTTTATACCATAGACTGGATATAAAATTTAAGTACGTATGCGTGTACATCGATGTTTTTTTTGCTTCTCTACCCTCTCCTACGAAACTCTCCCACTTTGTAGTTCTTCTATCCTCTTTATTTCTTCTTCTTTGCGATATATATCGACCCTCACCTCGAGCAATGCAACTCTGCGTGATTCACCGAGGGAGGAACCCGAGTGAATACTTCACCAATCGAAAAATGAAATGCGCAAAAAGTATTCAATGTTTATGATTAATCGAAGTATAACGACAATTAAAGGATTGTCGAGCTGCGCGCGATGTTTTTTCGGAGTATTCGATCGATCGATGAAATGCGCGTTACGATGTATCGAAAAATGTTGATCGCGCGAATCCGGAAAACATCGCGATTTTCACGAGCGTCGATGTGAAAAAATGCATATCTCGTAAGTTTAGACGTATGTCGTGCAACTTTGTGCAACTTTTGTTAAAGTTGGATGACATAATTTGGCAAAGATTTTCGTATGAAAGGCCTAAAATTACTTTGGTCGGAGCGATAAAGATGAATAAGTGCGGACGACCGAGCGAACGAAGAGGGATTCTTTCGAGACGGCGCTGAGATGTCGGCGTAAGTGGACAGAGAGATGCTGAAACATTTAGTTTCCGTCTCTCTTCCAACGTCGCGAGAGTCTCGCGGTGTTCCCCCTCTCCACCCCGGTGTACCGCGTCGCGGAACTCGCCGCTCGCTCGTTCCCGAGTTAGTTTTATGAATGAATACCCTCTCGACCGGCTGTTCTACACGAGACATGCGCGCAACACTGCTGCCGCTACCGCCGGAGTCCCTCACCGCCTTTTCTCGCGCGCCTCCGCGGAAGCACCTGCTTCTCCTCTCGTTCTGTTTCATTCAATCCACAATCCTCCTTGTTCACTCGTGTTATTCACGGGTTTACTCGGCTAAACAATTCTCTACCGTTTGTACGGAAACTGAGGGCACATTCGCGTAACCCGCCTATACGCACTCCGAACGTTTCTTCGTGTCTCTCCCCTTAAACCGCTGTGGCTGCTAATAACCACAGAAGCGAGTGCTGCAACGCGTTCCTTTTACTTTACTCGCGAAACACCTTCTCTCGTTCATTCATAAATTTTGCCACGATCACTGCCCGGAGGGGGTATTACGTACGAACGACACAGAGAGACCTTTTTCAACGGCGTAACCAGAAGAAACGAGATAAATATTGGCAATTCTACGTCAGAACAAACGTATCGTTACTTAGATCGTACAGGATAGCTGCTTAGGTATTAAGTCATTTTGTAATTTCACGCTCCAATTTTAATTTCTATTCGTCTGTTATTAATCAACAGGCCTTTGACATCGCGAAATTATTTTTATCTGCTTATGAAAAAAAAAAAAAAATTATTCTCCACCTCCCGATAATTTTATTTTTATATTTCGTTCGATGAATTTATCGGGATTTCGAAATTTAAAGACGAGAAAAATTATAATGTAAATGTTTTTTTCGTATACACTGTTTACCGTGAATTCACTAAACTCACAATTAATAACCTTTCAATATAATGTTCCGGTTACAAAATCGTTTGGTAAAAGCTTCTCGTACGATTGCGTATGTATTACGAGGTGATCGGCAACTAACGGAATCACCGGCGTCCTCAATGGAGCACAGAGTCTCGTATCGAGAGGCGCCACAGCGCGCGGGATTAATTAACGAGTGAGAGAAACGTCGTATCGTAAACGTGTCTCGTTCGTAACAGAGACGGAAGTCGCTGAAGTGTGACGGAGATAAAACATCGAGGAACAAAAAAAATAAATAAAAAATAAAAAAAAATAGTAAGAAATGTTACTACGAGAGGGAGTGTCTTCCGGTCAATCGCGCGCGCAGCCGATCGATCTATTCCGCTCCATTCATCGACTCGACATATCAATAACACCCCCTATCGTCGTTTTTTCTCTCCATAAACACGCGTCAACGAAAATTTTCATCAATATAATTGCAATTGGAAAAAAATAAAAAAAATCTTCAATACATCGAAAACGTTCGCAGCTGAAGCTATAAAATCGTATATACGGTGATAAATTTTTTTTTTATTTTTTTTTTATTTTTCGAGAAGCCTATGAATGAAAGGATGAAACAAATTAGCCGGTTGTTTCAAGAGAGGAAAAGGCTCATAGCGCTTCCTGATGATGATCGTGCGCGACACGTTCGTGCAGCGTGTCCGAGCGTAAAGGAAAAGCAAAATAAAAATACGAAGATAAGGGCAAGCGGGACAGGTAAAAGAGATGGAGCGAAAGGAGTCTCGAGTCATCGTACGGAGAGGTGAGAGGAAAGAGTGAGAGAAGAAACATTACGTATATGTATATAGATATTATTATAGAAAGGAATAAAGTGTAAGCGAGAAAGAAATATAAGCAGAGATACATACAGGTAGGTGGCCTGAGGCCAAGCAGGTTTTTGCTCGATTTTTTTTCGTTGCACCGCGTTTATTATAACTAGGAAGCCGCGATGTGCTCGCTGGAAGCCCTCCCGTGTGTGTCCGATAATGCCTCCCCGCCGATGTCGGTAGGTGATGCATATAAACACTTATACAGAGCTCTTTACTCCGCGTAATCGTGTGTAAGAGAAAGAATAGAAGTGACCGAGTTCAGAAGACGCAAAGTGAAGTATAGTATACATCTTCCGTGAGTAAAGGAAGCAAAGAGAATTGGAAAGCGCGAGGTATAGAAGGAGAAGGAAGACGGAGAGCGTGAGAACACGTATAAGATTCGTAAGAGTCTTTGGAGATAAAGGGAGAAGAGAAACGATGAATAAAGGAGGATAAAGAGAGTCAGAAGTCTTTTTCCCCAATACGACGTTGTCGGAGAGGCAATGGAGAAGGTGCGCTCTCTTCCGCGGGCCTCTCGGCATGCAGGAGAGAGCAAACTCTTCGATTGACCGCACCAGCTGAACATCGAAGGGAGCGCAGCGGCTGAACCGTCGCGTCATTTCCTCAAACCCTCCCTCCGCCCCTGTGGCAGTAGGCAAATCTTCGCGAGATCGGGCGCTCTATCTACTTCCGCTCACCCCGTGACCCGTAGCCGATTCGTGTCACGCACGCTTCCGGTATCCTTGCAACTTTTCTAATCCAACAATCGCCTCTTCCGAATTAGAAATCATCCGATCGAAAGCAATTCGCAGGATACGCTCGATCGCGAATCTCGCAATAAAACGTATAGAGAACGAAAAAAAAAAAAAAAAAAAAATAGAATTGTCCAAATATCTTTCACCGGAAGTCACGTCAGAGCGTTATATAACGTTGTGAAATTGTTCGAACTCTCGGTCGATACACTCTCGAAGTATACGAAGAGTTCGCGTGCGTGTGGAGTTTTTTTTGGTGTATTTTTTTTTTATTTTTTTTTTTTTCGGGTTTATTCTTCGGGTGAAAGTCAGGTTGAAGAAGACGAAGGCGCCGAAAAAAAGAACAGATCGTCGTGTTTTCGTGTGGAGGGAGAGATAACGGGTTGGCCAGCGTTTGACCGACTTCCGGCTGCGGCGAGCAATCAGGTGAAAAAGAAAGCAAGCGGCGCGTTTGATTGATCGATTCTTATCGATGAATCAATACGATCACGTAAAAGTACGAAGAGTATACGCCGATTTTCTTCTGCGGCCAGATCGTGAGAGTATATAATTCATTTTTTATTTTTTATATATATGTATCAACGAGAGTCCGGTTAAGGCTTTCAACGACGAGTCGATGCAAAAATGTAGAGCGCGCGCATGCGTGTGCGCGTGTGACGGAGAGTATACGGGAGGGCGAATTCTTTCCCACGGGAATCCCCGTGGGCCTCTCCTCTCATGTCATCGTTATCGTTTCGAATTCGGGGCGAGAGAGGAGAACGAACGACGCTCTGCGAGCGAACCGACGAAACGGTTTGTGGGGTTCAGATTTTTGCTTGGATGGAACCTCTTTCGCCGGGGGTTTCTCGCGGGCTCTCGCGATTCTCGCACAATGAAACTTCGTTTCTACCCCTCTCTTTTTCTCACTCTCCCTCTCTCTCTCCCTCTCTCTCTCGCGCTGATATAATGAAGCCGTCTCGGGGAACTCACCGCGTAAAGACGACATGAACAGAAACGAAACGCTTTGCCGCCGGTGGAGAAGGCGATTTCGTGTTTGGCGGACGGCAATTCGTGTGTACTATATAAAACATATATGTGCGCATATATAGGTATATACGGCACATAATCGCGAGCACCACCAGGTCCGGAACGCGGCCGAGATTACCCTCGAAAACCAGTTCTCGGCTTTGCTCCCACGCCGACCTATACGTTCGCGTATATTATGCGCTTCTGGCTATAAGCGTAAGCTATATAGCGCACTATAATGTATATTAAAAAGGTTGAACTACCGTGGATTCGGATGAAACAGGTGCTAAATTAAAAAAAAAAAAAAAAAAAAAAAAAACTGCATGCCGACGATAAATTTGTAGCATTTTAAGAACGGTATGCAATCTTTATGAATACACTAACAACATCGAGGCTCCGGAAAGTTTTTTAGAATGATAATCGACCGAAAATAAAATGTTTTGCGACTACGCGCTCCGCTTTTTGTATTAAACAGTGAAAGTCGTGATTTAAGGGGCGGAAATATCAGATGTGCTCTCGAACGATAAGAGCGACGAAAAGGTTGTTTGACCAATTTGAAAAAGTTAACGATGTTTGTTATATTTAAATAGTGATACCTATGCTTCTTTATTGATATTTCCAGTCATTAGAGACGTTAGAGAACAATTAAAAACCTTGAAAAATCACGATGCACTTTTATACGTAAGATAAAAAAATATATATATAATCAGCGTGACTGAAGTTTTCGAATAAAAATCAGCGATGCCTTCCCGTAGCAACGAAACGCGAGATAATTTTTATTATGTATGAGATGTCCTTTTAATTTTGCAATTAACAGCCATTTTTTTTTATCACTTCCCTTGCGGTTAATTGTAAAAAAAAAAAAAATAAAAAAATAATTACGAAATACCCAGTCATCGGGGTCATCGATTGTGCGATACGAAAAAAAGGTTGGGACTTCGATAGATCGCTTGGTTATTATTATTAACCGTTGTATTATGATCGACTTGCAAATGTCACGATTCATTAAGCTATAGGTGTCCGGCAGAGAGGCACACGGCGTAGTCGACTCACGATTGACTTCGCCATCTTAACCCGTTCTCTCTATCCTTCTCCCTCTGTCGCGATGTTTGCCGGTGCGTAAGATACATTGAACGGCCGGTCGTGCGAGTCTAATTACAAACGCGTCATTCGAGGGATCATGGCAAATTAGCATGATCGATCGATTAATCTCGCGCGGCAGCTTGCCTACGGGATGTTGCCGTGGCGCCGTTGACTCGCGCATCTGTGTACACAATTTGTATCATCACCGTGAAGATATGTATCGATTAACCCGTAGATCATAGTAGTCACAACCGTCTTATATACATTCAACTGTATTTTACAACGTGTACACTTTCGTGATTTAGATTCAATTGTCGCTCCGATAAATACGCTGAATTATTGCAATAAGAAGCGTCATCGGCTAGTAAAGCATTAAATGAATATAAAAAACGCAAAATGATTGACGAAAAAAAAAAAAAAAATCGCAAGTGCGTTGAGATCGAACGATAAATCCCAAAAATAATTTCCCGCACATTGCCGAAAGGTAAAAAATTGTAGATAATATTCCAAAAATAAGCACCTGATATCGAATCATTCATGATAAGTACAAACGGATTGCAATTGATTGAAATTCAGTGAAAGAGTTAACCATTTTTTCGTAATAGTTTTTCGAGGCACGTGTACCACTCGTCGCGATACCGAAGGCACACAAGGAAAAAACTAATATTTCATATCAATCCCCGAGTACATTAGCTTATTTGCATTCGTTGTTAAACACGAAAAAAAAAAAAAAAGATCGCGGAAACTTTGAGGATCAAAATAGAACGCGTTATTTCAACGATTGACAATCGACTTCCGTTCTTTCATAGAACGAAAATATTTGAACAGTACATACTACGATGGGTAATAAATGATTAAAAATATCGATGAATGAAAATTGCTTCACGTGTCGACGATGGAATAAGAATAAAACAGCGAATTCCACAACGTGTTTACTTGCGTAGCGGATATATAAATATTTTTTCACGAATAACTATAATCGGACGAGAGACAAATATTCGGAATGAATGAATGAACGAATTCGCGTTTCGAACGTAAAAAAAAATTCCACTTGTTTTTAGTACATTTGAGTTTTAAGTAGTAAAATCGATGAATGATAAAGAGTTGAGGTGCGAACGAAACGACAATTTTGATGATTTTTTTTTTTTTTTTTTTTTTTTTTCGGGAGGCGACTGCGTCTACTTAGATTTTTATTAAGCGGGTTTCTCGTGTCCGGTGACAAAAGAGTCCTCCAAGGTGAAATAGCGGTAGAGTGAAAGAGGTGGAAGAGAAGGAAGCCTCGGAAGGAAGGCAAAGTGGAGAGAGGACACGGCTCACGTAGTAAGCGTAGTAAGATCGACCGGAAGCTCGAAGGGGAAGCCGCTCTTGAGTGTGAGGGGTGGGAGGGCCACCGGAAACGGCCGTAGCACCGTCGCGAGGCTACGCACGATCGTCCTAAAGCAAAAATGCGGTCGTACGAGAGAGAAAAAAGAGAGAAAGAACGCAATTGCCTGGCTCTGCGTGTCCTCGATAAACCAGAGAGAACGAAAGGGAGTGAGAGAAAGACGTGATCGTCGTCGTCGTCGTATTCGTTGCGTCCAACACGCACGATTTCGGTGCGAAAGAGAGACGGATAGACAGACCGAGGGAGCGGAGTTATTTTCGGTGCGTGCGTATACCGCAATCAGAATGCAACAAGTGACACATGCCTCGATGTTTCTCTACCTATCTCACTTCTTTCTCCTCTCCTACGTTCAACACTCTGCTTCTACCCCTTTCGTGAATGACTCGTCTAAGTGAAAATCACGAATGAATTAACCGTGAAATTTGTGCAATAGTAGTATACATGTTTCGAAGTTCCAAATACGACGATTACCTAACCTCGAAATATCGTCAAATTTCGTCGGGTTAATAAAAAATCCAAGTTTTAGGTCTCCATGTAAAAAAATTAAAGCAGCAAACGCGAATATTGTTCGAAACGAAATATTCGTGAAACAGTCACATTTTTACGAAGTATATGGTAAGTTAAAAAAAAACACGTGTATCCATTATCGTAAATCACGAGAGCATTAACGGTGAAACGATAAATCTAAGTTTTTCGATGTATTAGATACAAATTTTTTAACCTCAAATATTCTTGAAAAAAAATTCGTTTTGAGGTGAAAATTTGACTCAAAGTTTTTTTTAACGACGGAATCGGTTGATTTACGAAATTATCAAATTTTCACGAAAGACAGAAGGAAAAAAATCGTAAATCGTTTTCTCTTGCCGTTGTGAGCGGAGGACGGTTAGTAATAGAAGGGCTCATTCGTATGCAACGATGGGAGTCCACTCGCGGGACGATAGGCTCACGAGAAAGAGAAGTATAAGAAGTGGAAGACGACGAAAAAAGAGTATCTTCTACATTCATTCTTTCTCACTCTTACTTTCTTTGAACTCGCAAGCGCTTCTTTCTCGCTCCGCAGTCTCGTCCCATTCGCTTACTCGCTTCGTACTCCACTACATTATTGTTAGACAACTGGCCGTTTCCGGCGCTATCGCCTCTACGTGTTTGTCATATATTTACGTTTGTCACATCGTACTCAGCACACGAATGTGTCTCGCCTTATGCTCTCGTGTGACTATATGTATGTTTTCGAAATGTCGTAAGTTTTACGAATTACCCAGTGGCCGTTCATTCTCACCAATCGACTATTATATATCAACGAGATAAATAAATTAAAAAAAAAAAAAAAAAAAAAAGAAAAAAATCTTCTTGCTACTAAATCGTAAGCGCACCTGTCGGCCTGCGATAGCTTCCTGGAACTTTGCAGAAAGCTACATCTATCTCTTTATAGTACACGAGGAGAGACTCCGAGAACCTCAATCCTACATGCTAACAGATCGTTTCCGCTACTATCGGGATTCGCCGCGAGCTAAATTATTCATTGTCGGTACCGCGGTGCATCTCGATGTGTTTATTCTACCGGTACGCGCGTCGAGCTAAAAATTGCGATTCGAAATTTACCCGTAACATCCATTGATCAACATTGCATTTTTTCAATGAAATTTATCGTCAATCTTCGATCGATTTTTCGCCATTTATTCATCTTCATCAACATCGATGTTAAAACATAATATTTCTTTCGCGATCTTATATTTTAATGATCACGAAAAAACAATGAAAATTGCATTTTTTATTAAATAAAATTATAGCAAACATTGAAAAACCGATTTTTGAGACATTCACAAGGATTCTCTTCGTCATTATCTTCGCCTTTCATTCGTTATAAAAGTGCATAAACGTATAACGAAAGCGCATCTGCCAGTTGAAAGAAAGAAGGGCAATAAGAGGGATGGGGGTCGGAGGGAGGGGGGGGGGGGGAGGAGAGGGATGGCTTATTACTGACACACGAGCCCACCGACTCCTCGCGTTCGTCATTACGTAACGGACTTTTGCGTTAACGCAAAGAAAACGACGGTGAAGTTACCGAGGCATAAAGCTTGAAAAAAAAAAGGGGTCTCTTTCTCTTTCTCTCTGTCCACGCAATATTGTATACATATATACATATATACCCCGTCGTCTTCTCGGCGCTCTCCCCCATTTATCCTTCATGGTAGCAACGTCGCCGAGTCTCATCGTCTTCCTTTGTTTTTACGAAATACATAAACGAAAAAAGCGAAAACATAACCAAAAAATGACAATGAAACGCGCGCCGAAGCATCACGCGAAAGATTCTCGATTTCTCGAGAGATTTACGCGCATATATACATATACATCCCATCGTCTTCTCCCCTATTTATCCTTCGTGGTAGCAACGTCGCCGATTCTCATCGTCTTCGTTTGTTCTTACGGAATAAACGAAAAAAGCGAAAACATAACCAACAAATGACAATGAGCCGCGCGCCGAAGCTTCACGCGAAGATTCTCGATTTGTCGGGAGAGTCTCGCGATGTATTTCGCGTACTTTGTAGTCTCAAAGAAACGAATGCGAATGAGACTCTATATAGAGCCTCGAGAGAGGCTGAGAAGAATAAGCGTAAGAAGAAGAAGAAGCGTTGGAAGGTATAAAAAAGCGAAGGTGGAGCGGTGAAACTAGGCGGGGAGGGGAGGGGAAGAGGGCGAGGGTCGAGGGGGAGTTCGCGAGAGTTCTGGCTGGGTGAACGCGCGTCCGGTCATTAACGGAGCTTATCTACATGAGCACACCTCAAACTAACCCAGCCGAACCTCGGTTACCTCGGCGGTGTATGACTACTACTACTACTGCCACCACCACTGATACTTACTACCTGTTGCACGCTGCTAATGTTAGCTATAACACCGTATATTACAACTACCTAAAGCACAGCTACGATCTAAAGCAGTATGTGTGCGTATCTTGTGTTCTTGCCTGGCGGCTCGCGTTGCGACCAACGAGCATTGTATCCTTCTCTCGTTTCTCTTTTTCATTTTTTTTTTCCTCCTCGTCACTTTTCAGAGGTACTAAACTACGCATCGCGTATTTCTCGAGTTCTTGGGATTAAAAAAAAAATACGAACGAATAATATCGCGGGACAAGCGCGGAGGTGAAATTTATGGAAATCAAATTTAAAAAATGGAAGGACCTTCATTTCACCCGTGACGAAAAAAAAAAAAAAAAATGGACGTCCAGACGAATTTTTCGATATGCGACTGTGAATCGGTGTGCGAGAAAATCACGACAAATCGTAATACCGCGGAGTTTTAATTGCAACGCGGGGGTTAATCATTCGTTTATACCTTCGCGGAGCTATTAAATCATCTCGACAAGATCTCGCGGTTGAATTAAGAGCGCGAGGAGCGGAGAGACGCGTAGATTGAGAGATTAATCGATCGTCGTCACTCACCGACGAGCAGCGGCGGCAGCCATTGTAAGATTTTACGTACGCGAGTGTGTGCGCATGTTAAGGTACTTTCGATAATAATCTCTCGTGACTTACGTTGAACAAAAAGAAAAATAAAAATGTTAAAGGATATTGTAATACATTATTAATAATAATACATAAATAATGAATGGCCGATAAGAAAATCTTCGTGAGTTACTTTATACAATGTTTCACGCCGACGATATAATGATACGCGAACGGTTAGCGTATACATCCGCACGCAATGAGACTTTTCTAACGAGCGAAGAAAAAACGAAAAAAAAAAAGAAAAAAAAAAATGTCGGCCTATCTTTTCATCGTTTTCGCGGGAAGCTTAACTAGAAACATATACTTCGTAATTAATGTACGCGATGTTAAGATTTTTGTACGATGTTTCTAACGAGCAATAAAAATTATCGAACAAAATAAAGGTGAGCGGCAAGCAACGCATGACGAAGAAAAAATTCGTCGAATCAATTTTTCGTCAATGCGACGAATCGGCAATTATTTACGAAACAAAAAGAAAATGCGACGTCGAGAGCACATATGCCAGGTGCCTATGAGCAAAAAGCAAAGTCGAAGGAGAGCACTACGAGCGCAAGAGACACAGCGAGAGGTCACACAGAGAGCGTGGCTTCGAGGGCAGCGAGAAGTGGAAGCACGCTTCGCTGCTCCCGCCGACGAGCCGGAGCGCAGCCAGCAAACGGGCGATGGCGAGCCGAGCCGAGCGAGAAGTAATGCTCGAAGTGGGTGCGCCGTTTCGCTTATACACCCGCGCGTAAAGTTAACGAAAAAAAAAGAAAAAACGAAGATAAAAAATAAAAATAAAGCATATTATCTCGTACCACACGCACGCACGCACGCATGCGTGTTACGGAGCTCTCGTGTTTCGAATTTCTTCTCTTTCGCCAATTTCTGTCTCGTTATCGTGTACACCGAGACTTTTTGGCCTCCAGTCTCATTCGCCACGCCGGTCGAAATTCCAATCTCGTCGAATTTCAATTTATCTCGGATACTCGCCAATGGAGTTAATAGTCGTATATATATGTATATATATATATATACGCGTCTCATTCTAATTCACACTCGACTAAGGTATAGACACGACGACGAGCTATGAAGAGACGATTAATTAAATCGTCGCAAATAGAGAGAACCCTCAGACGATGGGAAACGCGTCGCCAGGGGGCACGTCGACAATCGAGAAACACCCCTTCGCGATATATCAATGGATTTTATATGTATGTAGAGATCGTATTGTATAGATGAGAGGGAGGTGACAGAGCAGTGCTAATCGACGCCTCGAGCTATCATTAGTCTATCGGAGCTCTCGTCCGTTTGTCGCAGCTTCCAGCAGCGGTAACACACCGCGCAACCCTTTCGCTTCTCGGTGCGTACGAATCGCTGCTGCTGCGGTTACTCTCTTACGCTCGATCGGAGCGTCGCGTCCTTAAATTAAATTGGCCAATTCGGATAGAGATTCGGGGAATCGAAGGACAACGATCTTTTTCCGATTCTACTTTAATCGCTGTGACTTTGCGTCCGCCTGTCCCCCGACGGGATCAAAGTGTCGTTGGGATGAAAAAACGAGCGAAATTTTTTCGTCTGCGATAAAAAAAAAAAAAAATGCGCGCATAGGGATGTTAGGATGGTATATATCTGCTATAGGTGAGTAGGTAGGTTGGTAGGTGGGTAAAATGACGGTAGATGCGTATCGTACGCACAATGCGGGATCGTGGGAGAGCGCGCGCGTTCGCTCCCACGCCGCCGCCGAGGACGGTGTGTGCACCTCTCGTCTCATCGTCTGGCGCGGCCACCGTCGTCGTCGTACACACACACACGCGCGCAACTCTCGCCCCAAAGAGCCCTCCTCTCTATGCCCGCGATATATATGCGTGTGATATACTCGAAAAGAAAAAAAACTAAATAATGCTACCGCTATATAGGTATTCACGAGGGGTTCTCATCTTGTTAACGTCTCGCATTTGACGTACTAAATTCTCGTACACTTTTCGTCGAGTATCTCATTATTAATTGCTTCAGAAGAAATCAAATTCATCGCTGCGAGGACTTCTCAAGCTGAGAAAGGAATTCGCTTCTCTTTTTCTCATCTCCCGACGATATTGTTACGTATATTTGCATCGAATGATAATTTTTTTTTGCGAAACAAAGTTTTCATACGTTTATGTGAATTTCACGATTGCAATCGTTAAAAAAAATCGTCGATATAAAAAAAAAAAAAAAAATTCGCGTGAGAATTTCAGTTGAAGGGTTGTCGAGAATATGTATCGCCCGTCACCTTAAATACCGTGTAATTCGTCGATCTTCTTAAAAAGACCAGAAAAACAACTTGTCGCGAGAACCGTTTATAACACGATGGGTCACCGATCCTTGAGACAGGATGGACGCGACCATACCACCGTAATTGGGATATAAATAAAGTCGAAGAGAACTTGTAAGTGTACGGAGGAAAAAAAGTTAAAGACAAGGATAGCGAGTAGATATTTCTCTTTCTTTCTCATTGCGAATGCGCGTTTTCTCCTTTTCGCTCTCAATGGCACCCTATGGCGGGTCGCTCGGTCAGCCAACCGCTCCGTTCTGACACGCTATAATAGCCGTTTACGAAACGAAACAATAACCAACGGGAGGGAGGAAAAAATTAAGGACAGAGCGACGCATGGAAGGGGAATAGGAGAATACCGAAGGGAAAAAAAGATATAAATACGCTAATGGCAGCTGCACCTGCGACACGGTGATATTCTCACGTGTCTTTTCGTACCTTAACAGACGTACTGCGCTGCCGTCGAACACCTGTAACGCCGATGTGACTCCGAGGGCGATATATACATATTAACTTACAAGAGTCTCCCTATACAACGATATTACTGTATACTTTAATATACATGTTACGAAAAGAGGGAGAGACTGCCACCCTTATTGTACCTCAATGCTTTTCACTTTATACCCATTTCCCACAGTCTACTAAGCGCCTGTTAAATAATGGATCAGGGGGCGGGCAAGGGAGAGATATATCCCACGTACTCGACCCAACGAACAGCACGAATTTACCTTTTAATCTAACGCTTCGGCGAATATAGTGGTGTCTTTCCGCGAACTCCCTTTCGATATAAGGTCGATGTACCGAGAATTTAATGACTACTCCACATTTTCAAGATTCATTTTTTTTTTTTTTTTTTTCGATTACCGAAAATATTTAACTAATTATTTATTCGCGCGTCTGTTTTTTTTTTTTTTTTTACGAGGAAACACGTCACGAGAAAATATATGCAAATGATCGTTAAAATTTTTACCGATATACCGATTTTTTTTTTGTATAGCAAAAAATCGTATTTCGTTGAAATCGTAATCGTAATTTCGTTGAAATACGATTTTTCGTTTTTTTTTTTCGATAGCGAAAGTGTTTATGTGCCTCGCGAATTCGCGAATAATTTTTCAATCGCATCAACACAGCACAGGATTGAACAGAGTCATGGAACGAGGTCGTCGAGCACACGGCGTACTCGGTGTGTTCACCAGTGACGTCAGTGTGTCACGCCTCGCCGGGCACTGGTCGCGCCATTAACCGTCCCAAGCCCCCCAACCCCCGCCTGACGTGTAATCGTTGGCCCGGTGAGCACGAATAATCCACGCCGTTTGCTCGTGTACCTATCTCGTCGAAAGAATGCCGAGAGAAAAAGAAAGAAATAAAAAAAAAAAAAACGGAAAAACAAGAGCTTCTGTAAAAGTATGAGATAGCGTAGGAAAGAGCGAAGAGGAATATATAATATATATGTTACGTTCGTCGACGTCGAGCGTAACACGAGAGAGCAATTATGTCGGCGACGGCTCGCGGGACGTTTCATTGTTTGGAAATGATTTCGGTTGTATTTTACACGCCGTACATAAAAGTATATTCCAGAGTTCCCATATAACGTCTCTTAAAAGCCGAAATTCTCTTGTAAAATATCACCATAAAAAAAAATATAATAAAATCTACTCATTTCCCGTTAAGACGTTTTAATTACTCGCTAACTGCCGCGAGATTCTCTTAACAACGAGAAAAAGGATTTAAGGTAAGTTTTGTCCTCGTGGATAAATTTATTCTCGAATTTTAGAGTTGCGACGAGTAATCGGAAGTTGCATCATTTTTGTTGCTCCGACTTTCAGACGAAGATTGCGATCTTTTCGTCGAAATATATGATCGCGAAAATTAAGAGTTCGTTTGTTACAAGTGTTGTTTTTGTTTTTTAAAAAATCGTCGGTACGAATTGCGAAGGAAAAAAAAATTCGGGAATTTATTAACCATTTTCGTAGTATTTATGGATACCGAATATGCGGCCCATTTTTTTAGTAATTATAAACGTCACGCGATGGAATTGATGATAAAAAAAAATGCATGCGAATTCATGAATAAGACAAAAGTTCAGTTGATATGCACCCAAAAACATCGAAACAATTATCTTGTTTGTGATCCCGAAAAAAAAAAGTCTTCAAAGCCCATCGAAATTTTTTTACGAGTATAATTGACGGTAATTTTTTTGGTCAATTTACGCGCGAACGAGAAATTACCGTCACTGCAAATATCTACGTATTTGTACGCGGTGAGCTGCGTAGGTGTTCGCCAGGCGTGGTGAACGGGGGCGGCTGCTGCCGGTGGTGCCCCGCGGGCGGGAACGTCGCGGATCGTGGAGCAGAGGTCACGCAGCGTAAAACACTCCGCGGGGAGTCCGGACTCTTCACTCTCAGACTCTGGCGCCTCTATCCTCTACTCCTCCCGTTACCGCTCGAGGCTGCTGCTGCTGCTTCTGCTGCTGCTCTTCGAGATAAAGAGAGAAGAGGGAGGAACACAAAGCTCGCGAGTATAGAGAGGAACAGGATCATCGAGGATTGGACAAACGAGACTCCACCCGCTATTTTATCTTCGTCCAACCTCTGCACCCACGCGAACAAAGCTGCGAGAATTACGACGGCGATCGAGCCGGAGAGAGCGAGAAGTTTCTCTTGCAATTTTCGCGCTCGTATTTCATTCGCGTGAAACGAGGTCTATTGAAAGATAAAAATTGCAGAAGCCGGTGCTACTTTTTGTAGTTCCTTTTCTTACGATTCTCGATCCTCCGACAGCTTTTATTTCGCGATGATACATGCAAAAGTAAACTCTGAAAGGTACGCCCCACAACAACGTCCGTACGGTCAAATTTAATTTGCAAGAGGCACCGTCCGAAATAGTCTCGTGCAGAAATCGCAGCGAAATACAATCAAATTCGCCACCCGACTGCCCGGAGCGCTTATTATTATGATCCGTCTATCGACCGTTCTACGTATTTTCTTCTTCGCGTTTTGTCGCAAATTCACTCGGAGTACCGCGGTATATTTCCGATACGAAACGCAGCATCATCCGATAAGTGAATTTTCTCGGAAGACGACAAATAAATTGACTCGAAGCAAATTTGCTATGTATTGAAAAATCAATGTTTACTTCGTAGAATTTTTTTATTCGATAATAAAAAAAAAGTCTCTCGTAGGTTTTTATTATCAAGTCTTATCGGACCCCCTGCGCATCGAGATAAAAGAGTTCAAGAATTACGAAGCAGATTTTTTTTTTCATGCTACTAAAATTTTTCGTCAATATATCATTAAAAAAAAAAAAAAAAAAATTCAACAAACGAGCGTCAAAAGTCCGCAGTAAATTCGTATAATCGGAAGTCTGCATCAGACCCCCTGCATATTATCGTGAAAAAACAGCATCGATATCTGCGTCTGATTAACGATTAATTTCGCGCCGAGACGATGTTATCTCTCGAAAGATCTTGCAATCTTGAGACTGTGAATAAATAACATCGAAAAAAAAAAAAAAAAAAAAAACGGATTAAAAAAGTGCGCAATTGCGGAGATATATGTGTACCCGCTGAGACAAGGGTATACGAAAGCGAATGAACAAATGCGAAGATGAGTACAGAAGAAGAGGAATCGCAATTCTACGATGCTAAGGCCTCGTTATACCGTTAGCCAACATGGCTCGCGGCAATCGGCTATAATCCGATTGTACCTTTTGTTTTTTGTTGCCTTTTTTTTTTCTTTTTTTCTTTTTTCTTCTTCTTTAAGCATCGCGCTCGGCCAGTTCTTCTCCCCTGGCGCAATGAGCAACTTCGAACCTGTTTCTCGCACCGTCCGCGGCGCTTCTTTTACAACTTTCGTCTCGCTCTCGCTGAAACGCTTATTTCAACTCGGCCTTCGTTGCTTTACGGCAGATATACGCGCTTCCATGTATCTACGAGTGCATGTAACCCTTTCTACTTGTCAGGGAGGTAGAAAAGCTACTTTGTTCATTGCCAGCATCCACACTTACGATACAAAGCATCCACCGAGTATGAAAACAAGTGTCGTAGACGCACACAATCTCAACGCGATTGTTTATGCGATACTGTAGTTAAAGATATCCGCGAAAAAGCGCAATCGCAAAAAAAAAAAAAAAAATACATCGATTTTTTTTTCGATGAAAATCGTTATTCATTGGAAATAATTTTTTAATCAAAGCAAATTTAAAAAATTTTTAAAAATTAAATTCGAAAAAAAAAAAAAAAATACTGCATATTGCAGTGAAATAAGAATCTTTCGATCGAACGGTTAAAAATAATAGAAGTTTGAGGTATAAGTAGCGTTCATCAAAACTTTGACCTCCCAACACGTTCTCATTTTTTGCCGTATATTGAAGTTCCTCGTTTTCGTTCTCTTCGGCTTTTTATTCCAAACTCTCATTCGTGACTCCGAAACGTTAATTAAGGATTTGAACCGTTAACCCTTTCTCTCTCCCGACAGATATTTTCGTCTGTTCGGAGTGTAACGTGTACTACACGCTATCCTCGAAGAACGAATCGTTGATGAGAGACGAATGCGTTTCTACAAGGGCTTCGATACATATATATATATACAAATATACATTCATATATATATACGAAAGAAAAGAAGGGAAAAATTTTTCGTTTCTTTCGAGTGGCTACCGCGCTAATTGGGATTTCGCGAACGGTAAGATAATACCAACTACCGAAAGGATCGACACGCAAGCCACTCATCCTCCGACGATGATGCTTGTGATTTAATTAGCGTCGGAGAGCCGCGAAACTGCTCACCGACTTGTTCTTCGTCTGTTCTCTTCTTCTTTCTTTCTTTATTTCTTTCTTTCTGCATCTCGAAGAGCAGCGGAACGGTGCCACGCTTAAGAATAAGATCGGCGAAGGGCTAACGCACTCTCAGCCGGACGCAAAGGATTCTCAAAGCCTATGGGGAACTATACGTTGCGTCTCTACATATAGTAGTTATACGCTTGCGTTACATATAACTCACACGATCGTATATCAGAGCTGAGCGTCGTCGATTTCCGGCTTAAGCTCTTTCGCGCTGTGGCCGGTAACGTATGAGACTATCCAGTACTCCGCTCTCACGGATCGTTCGCCTTCGGGGTTCCGATCGGAGAAAACCAGTCGATATTATATCAAAGTCCGTAATGGTGCTGAACTATATAGATAGGTAGATAGATAGATAGATAGCTTTAGCGGAGTAACTATTACGTCGATCAGTCGAGGAAACGCCGTCCTTTTTTTATATGTCGGGAAGGCTGCAAATCTCGCGACAGTGTATATCGAAGCTCTACAGGTACTCGGAAGAGCGCTCTTCCTATGCGTTCTATACGAAGACTGAGTAGTCTCTCTGATGGAGTACTCTGAGATCGTATATACTACAACTGTATAGCCTACAGAAAAA
The DNA here is from genome assembly GCA_934046635.1 of Buathra laborator. NCBI lineage: Eukaryota > Metazoa > Arthropoda > Insecta > Hymenoptera > Ichneumonidae > Buathra > Buathra laborator. Next base: position 3,169,715 of record OW203894.1, on the reverse strand, counting down.
GTCTCGAGACTTTCACATCGGTACTTTTGTCGCGTGAATTAAACTCTCGGAGAAGAGTCGATTAGTCGATTGGATATCTTCTTCAACGGAGAAAGCCATTCGTTCGAAAAACAATAAAAAAAAAAACATTAAGAATCATAATTTTGGTGATCAGTAATTAAAATATTTGTAATTAAAGACGATTAAATGAGTTTTGAAAAAATAGTTCGTTCCGCATGAATTTCGAATTTTCTTTTTAATATCCGGCAAAAAATTTATCTTCGGATTAAAAAAATCTATCGACAATTTCCGGTTCAGGGGATCGATGACTATCTTCGATCCTTTTTTATGGATTTCGAATCACCCGAGTCATTTTTTTTTTTTTCGTAATACTTACGAATCGAGTGTAGCATTGTGAACGTTCGATTAATCATCTTACGTTCGCCTTCGCGGACTCTCGATAGTCTCTATTCTTTGAAGATGAAGATGGAAAATTGTGAAAACATTGGAAGCCACAATACGCCATCGGGCAACGCTCCGGGGAGAAGGTAAAACACACGTGTATAACTATAACATCACTGGTCTATAGAGTATATAGCAGCGCACTCGATGCTTGGCAACCTTCTCGAGGAAGAAATGGTCCAGCAGCATCCAGCAGATGTTACGTACCTCTCCGGTAGGATAAACGAACCGAGTACACGGTGCAGATAGATAAAAAAGAAGATAAAAGAGAAACACTTCGCTATAGTCGAAGGTAGGAGAAGGTTGGGGCAAAAAGAGGCATTTGAAACCATAAAAAATCGTTTTACAGCAAATTTATTTATCTTTTCTTGCCTATTGGCAATGAAAAATAATTGCCATCGATCTTAATAGTTTTTCCAAAAAATACGATTCCGAAAATCATTTTCATCAGCTATATGTTCAATTTTATCATCGCGTCATCGCGACATATATATCGAAAAATCGGTTTTTTTTTCGATTGAGTTAACAACTTTTACAAGTGTTTCATATCGCCTCACATAAAAGAATATTAAAAAAAATCGAGTGAAAGACTTCTCTCGCATTAAAGACGGAGGAAAATGCGATGATCCCGGAGCCCAGGATGGGGGAGCCGCGGACTCTCCGCGAGCCCTCGAGCACTTCTTCTTCTCTTCTCCTTTCTCTATCTCCCTCGACTTATAAATAAATCTCGATCGCGTGGCTCTCATCCCCACTATGTTTCACTGTACGCGCGTATACTCTCCTAACGCGCGCGCTGCTTCGGCCGTTTCTTCGCCGATCCCTTCTCCTTCAAAGATATCCACGCGCTTCGCCACACGACTCGCGCGCGGGTATTCTCGACGTGCTGCTGCTTTCGCCGCTCATCTCTCGCGTCTTGTGTACCAGCAGTATGGTAGTATTAGTCGAATGTTCCTCTTTCTCGGGTCTCTTCGTTGAAGCCGGTTGCACAGGTGCGCGCACCGCTCTTCAGAATGCTTCCTACCTGCAGCAATACTCGCGCGCGATACTTTCCTCGCGATATTGCAACTCTTCACTTTTCTCGCTTTCGTTCATTTTTTTTTCTTTTTTTTTTTCTTTCTCTTCCGAAACCGTTAGAGCGCTTAAAGTTCGCGTCCAATATTCATCTTTCGACGAGAGATCGAAGAAGACATTTCGATTTCAATGAACAAAATGAATTCGTATAGTATGTATGGTATATATTGGCTGATCGGCAAGCCGCGGCGCGACGACGACTCGACATCGTCGCATGAATGAATGCGACGAGTTTTCATTCAATGGATCGGAATAGCTATCGGAGAGAAAGAGAGACTCGCAGTCTCTCCCGTACGCAGTTACACGGAAACGCAACCTCTGTTACGCTCACTCTCTCGTCTATAATATCAAAGACTCGAATGCCGCGGTGAGAGGCAATAATAAAATACTTCTGCGTGTGTGTGTGCGTTTTTTTTTTTTTTTTTTTTTTTTTTTTTTTTTTGTCGCTGTTGTTGTTCACACGTTGTTCGCCCTAACGAGTGAGAAGGATGGGGCCAATAGCGTCCCTTCCGTTCTGTTGGAGTGTATACCGTAACGGTAGCTGTGAGCGATGTTACACACTCAGCTTTATACTTATACTATATATATTGTATATTATCCAGGAAGACAGTCATCATCGACGTACGTTAAGTCACGTACCGGTAACTATATATTTTCTAAAGCCAAGAATCCCTCCTGAATCATCTTCGAGTTCCGGTGATACGCGAGAGACACATACAGAGAGCGTTAAAGTTGAAAACTTTATTACATATACTCTTCGCAGCATCCGGAATTATTATACACCGGAGAACAGAGGTTTCGATTTTTCATCATAGTAATTAGAATGGAAGAATTAATTTTTCGAGGAATAGGCTACAGTCGATTTTTTTTTTAAAGACTTTAAGATCGCAGCATCCGGAGTTACGATACCGGAGAATGGAAACGCGATTTTTTTTTATCATCGCGTAATAATACGAAAAAAAAAGTTTACATTGCAAGTTTTCTTGCTTTTTCTACGATTGTTTTAAGGTCGCAGCATCTTCGCGAGAATATAATTTTCAGCACGCGGAATTATTATACAGAGATAACGAAGACGCGATTTTCCATCATTGCAATTGAAGAAGTGGAGTACATTTTTCGAGAACTCAATTTAAATTTTTTATTTTTTATTTTTTTCGAGAGTCGAAGATATCCCACCATCCGGAAAGACGAGAATAAAGGTTTCATTTTTTCATCACAGTAATGAGAAAAAGTGTCCATTTTTTTTCGAAATATTTTTATTTTTTATTTTTTTTACGGCCGATCGAAGATTGAAGCATCTTTTGCGAGAGATCACGTATACGTTTACGTTCCGCAGTTTCTGCCACGCGTCTCTCTTTCAGGAGGAGAGAATTCCACGCTGAACAGAGGGAAGCAACGAGAAGAGCAACAATCTCGAGGGAGAGGAAGAGAGAGATATATGTTCTCTATACACTACGAGAGAATTTCTCCGTCTCTCTTGCTCACCGATGACCTTATACTTGTTGGCAAAACCTGTTCAGCTTCCCCCGGGTGTTCGAACTGACTCGCTGACGCCGCGCTCGGCCACTGATGCTTCTGATGCTGTTGCTCCCTGCTCTCTGCTGTTGCTCCTGATGTTGCTGCTGCTGCTTCATCCGCGACGCCTCCCGGCGGAATCAATTATTTATTTCGTTACTTTTATTTGTCGAACTCACCAGAGTAGGAGAGAGAGAGAGAGAGAGAGAGAGAGGGAGAGAGAGAGAGAGCGAGAAACAGCGTACCACAAGTGCGCGGTGATCGCTGCTCCTGCCTGCTGATGCTGCGGTGCACCGAGCTGAGAAGAATTAAAAAAGACCGGCAGCTCGATCGCATTCACGCACTCGCGTGTATATATATACCCGTCCAGAGAGATACGAAGGAGGAATACACGATAACGGGGAACTTCGAGGTTCAATCGTTTTGCGAAGAAAATTGCACACCGCACGATCATCAAGATGCAATTTTTTTTTTTTTATTTTCCTTTCGATCTATTTTTGGAGCGCTATTTCATTATTAGCAATTTCGCGTGACGTTAGATAACCAATGAACTTGTTTTCGGTATCGAAAAAATTTCAACGCCCTCTCGTCAGCTATTTTTGTGTAAAAGTAAAATTTCGATCGATCTTTTCTCGTAAAATAACGATATTATTTTGGAGTAATAAATGGTGAAAAAAAATGCTATATTCATCCTTTCGTAATTTAACTCGAGAAAAAAAATTTCAATTATTTTTTATGCAATAGATAATCAAACGAAGTTCAAGTCATTCTTTCGCAATGAAAACGCGAGCAAAACTGAATAAAACACGAGAGATATACTATAGTAAAGAAGGTAAAAAAAAAAAGAGCGAAGAATCGTTAAACACCATTTGTTGGTTAGTCTCGAAAGCGAGAAATACACTGTCGAGTATTATGTCACGTTATAATAATAACGTGTTTTACAGTCGACAATTAACGCCATTGTTTGACTTTCCTTACAGTAGACGGTTGCAAACCATAGACGTTCTCGTTTCTTCGTTAATTTCGCAACGGCGCCGCGAGAGCCGCGTTCGCTCGTTGTTCGCGTAGAACTCGCGATTAAAGAGCTCATTCTCTCTCTCTCTCTCTCTAATTCTCTCTCATGTTCTCCCGCCCGGATGTCATCCGTTTAGCGCGCTTCGTTCTTATTTCCGGAAGTTCTCAATTAATTTGCGTCGAAATAAAAAAAATTATTGCATCCGGATAAATCCGATTCACGCGAAAATCTTCACGATCCGCAAATTTGGATGTTTCGAATTACGGGTTGTCGGAGATAAAAAAAAAAAATAAAAATTGTTCACTCTTGTCGATGTAGTCGCGAGCGAAATTCATTGAGAAAGGAAGTCGAACGAGTTGCTGAAGTAAAATATACCGTAGTCGAAAGATTCGCGTGCATTCTCCACACAAGTTGAACGAGTGCAGCTGACCGGTAGATCGTAGTAGCGTAATCTCGTTAAGTCTTTCATGCTTCCCCGGCCGGGAAATCGGTGGCGATCGACGGTATCGAAAGACTCTCCCGCGTACGTAGTAATTCCAACGCACACACACACACATCCGCGCACACCTTGTGTATTATGTTCATCGGGGAGTTCGCATGTTGAATCGAACAGAGAGAAGGCGAAGGCACACGTATTTACACACATATATATGTATATTCAAGCTCTCCGAGAGAGCTGTTGCGCAACGCGAAAGTCAAGGAGCCTTGCCGAACGGAAGTCGCGTTTCCCCACAGGATACGTCGAGTGGAAAAATGAATGAGAGGAAAGCAGAGCGAAAGATGTGGAGAGAAAATACAAAGATAAAAAAAAAAGAAAAAAAAGAAAGACAGCGATCGTGCAGAAATACTGGTCCATTGCCTCGGCAACACGCGGATAGACTTGAACACAGTGAGATTCGCAGAGTACACGCATGGCTGGCGTGTGAACAGAAGAGGAACACCACGATTAGAGGAACGAAAAAAAGATCGGAAGAAAACGCAAAGCCGGTGTGCATAAACGAGGAAGACAACTCGTCCGAGAAACATCGACGAGACTCTCTTTAAAATCCTATAGAAGAGTATATTTAATCGCGAAAAAAAAAAACAAAAAAAAAAATTGACGCAAAGGGAACATAACTGGTAGATAGCTATATAGTAGAAGCGTATAATTGTATCGTCTTGTGTCCTGTCAACTGCTTCGTAACCGCGCACTCCCACGCATCGGCTGACGTGTCATCATCAACAGCGCGGTAGATAACTCCGGAATCTCGCGCTCTCGAGTACTCGAGTTGATTTTATATACAGAGTAGCGGGAGACGAAGTGGTTATGCAAGTAAAACGAGAATCTCGTAGCGCCCGCGCCTCTCATCGATAGTAAAGCGTTCGACAAGTTGGATGTTGCAGTCATCGCCTGCGTACCAGTAATCGCCAATGCGTATTTTAACGATCGAAAAATCTATATACCCCGACGACTAAGTCGAAAAAGGGCGTATCTCGGGTTGCATTCGAACGATTAATCTCTCGAAATAATACGAATGTCCGCATTTTTAGGCGTCAAATCTATTTACAGGGATTGCCGGATATCAATGGGGTATAACTGACCCATAGGGGTTAAAATCGCTATTATTGGGTTACTTTACTGTTTTTAGTACTCACCTACGTGTTTTTTAGCTGTTGACGCGGATGTTCCGACGAACTAAATATTTCTAAGTATCATCTACTCTGACGATGTCGACGATATCCGATATGCAAAATGACGAACGAAGAAATAATAAATTTCTCGTTGTCCATCGACACGTAAATTATTTCGATAACAAGACCGTTATTAATCATCATTGAATCCTCTTCATCCTGTTCGGTTAATTAGAGTTTCTTTCGTCGATCGAATATTAATACTATAATTATGAGGATATGTGGGATATCCTGGGTGCAGTTTCCTCTCCGCGGAATACACCGCGTACTATTGATACTCGACGAAAAAAAAAAAAAAAAACTAAAACAAACTATAACTTATACATGTATTTACTGTTTATGATATACGACACTGTCAAAGTTGTCACTATATACGAAGCGTGGATATCCTGTCGCAATCTCACGAAAACTTATACTACGAGTATAAGGAGATGAGAATTCCTGTTTAGCTTCGGGGGGCTTATAGTTCAGTTCGCATAAGAGAGGATCGAGAGAAATAGCGCGGAGAGTTGGTTCGACGGAGGAGGGAGAAGAAATCGGTGTTCCGAACGAAGGAGAGAAATGCACAGGGAAACGAAAAGAGAAAGATAGATACGATAAATGTGTGTTGCCGCGCCATTTGCAACCGCGAGAATTCTCGCGATGTTACGGATAAACGGTAAGAGAGGCTCGACGTTGCGGCTACCGGATAGGAAACTTTCCCGATCCCGAGGGGGAGATCGGGAGAGAGAAGGGTGTCCTTCCGATTCCGACGAATCAGCGAACGGAACGTTATCAACGCACCAACCACCACGGACAACGCGCGCGTATTTAATATTATAACGAGCTGCGCGTTTCACGAGCGATAAAGTTAACTCGCCCGCTTGACCACGAAGGAAGGAAGTGGTCCTGCACTACAGCCTTTTTCAATCTCACAAATTCACAAACGTAAACTACACTACAGCGTCAAACTAAACTTTGGTTCCTTCATTATTTCGAACGCGCGATTAAAAAAAAAAAAGTTCAACTAACTTGGAGATGAAAAATATAGCATATCAAAAGCAGTCGACTTACGAAAAAAATGTGCCATGAAAGTTATTTGTAGCATTTGTACAGTCAATTAAATTGGAGCGCCGCGATAAAAAAATGTAAAAAAATACTACGCGCACAAAAAAAAAAAAAAAATTCGTCGTCTGAATATTGGACGGAAAATTTGTAACGTAAAAGGATCTCCAATATACTATTTTAAAAGCAGTCGATTCACGAGTAAAATGTGCTATGAAAGTTATTTCTAGCATTTGCATAGTCAATTAAATTGGAGCGCCGCAATAAAAAAAATAAAAAATATTACGCGCGTCAAAAAAAAAAAAAAAAATTCTTCATCGTCTGGACATCGAACGGAAAATTTGTAACGTAAAAGCGATCTCGGAAATGAGTGAAATAATAGATAAACGATTGCGTCTAATTTCCGCACTGTGACGTTGAAAGTAGCGATATAACGAATACGCATTTCCGGTTGATAAAAAAAGAAAAATATAAATATATGCCGCGAGCGAAACGAAGAGGAGAAACTCGAGTACCTATAGGATAAGAAATGAAGTTGTTCGACTACCCTGTCACGAAGCGGTGGCTGGTGACTTCGAGCTCCAGATTTCATCTCTTCTTCTTCGTCGACGTGGTCCCGATCCCTTCGGGTATTTCTGCGTGTATTCCGCGTGTTGCGCGACTCTCGCGCGTTCAGCCGCCTCTCAACGTTCACGTACGTTCCTATCTCTCACAAGTCGGACCGCTGTCGTTTACCGAACGTAACGACGACAACGACCAAGCGAAGGCCCATTCGTCCTGTCGCATTAATTCATTGCGGGATCCGTCGCCGTACGGTAATGTTAAAGTCGCGCAAAAACGTATATACAACACACTGTCGTTTCGTATATTTCGCTTCGTTCACAAAGTTCTCTCGATCGTGAAAAGTAGTTGAAGGCTTCGACAAGCTTCTTCGCGCGATTTATCGATAAACTTTCGTATTATTTATTCATCAATACATTTTTTTTTTTTTTGTTTTTTTTTCGTATTATTTCTTTTATCGCAGTTAGCGAAGTTACAAGTACGCAGTACATTCGATTAATTTCATTAATTTAATTATATATCCCGTTTAATTACTGTATTTTAATGCGTTCGGAGTAAAGACTGTATTTTCATATCAATTTTCGATCCTTTGTAATAGGCGTGACTCGCATTACCCTTGATATTTCTTGTTCCCTCTCGGCTAGGAGATCATCAGAGAGGCAATTTTCCATATCGTGCTGCGGCGTGGAAGCATTACCGGCGCGTGGAAGTTTAAAAAAAAAATCATCGAAAAAAATTAAAGAGGAGAAGCGAAGAGAAGGAAACTATACGAAGAGGCTGTTACACCTCTGATGCTGCATCTCGTTGTATATATACATATACATCGTACTGTTGTGGCACACCGGAGGCTCTTGAAAATTAAAACGTAATTACGGCCCATATAATGTACGGTAGCCAGGAAACGCGATCGTTATTGGGAAATGCTCTTTCGCGCTAAACTCACATATATATATCTATATATGTATAGCTTCGCTCGCGGTGAACTCCAAAGTTTCATCTCTCTCTTGCGCGATGTTTCGTCGTTGTTAAACCAGAGCACAGAGATGGCGTATTAAGTCTGTGGTACATACCGGCAGAATGCAGCGCACAGTCATCGATACATCCTATTAGTTAGCTACCGAGAGTTACCGCGGGGTCGGCAGGGATATAATAAAACAGGTTTCCATTTGCCGTGTAATGTTTCTCGCGCTTGAAATGGCAAAGGGTCCTTGCAGCGTTCGCGAGAGACTCGGTACGAAATAACGAAAAAAAAAAAAAAAAAAAAACAAATACGAAATAAAACGCGACTCTAATCGCACATTAATAATCGGCTTTTAATATGGAAATCAATGATTATCGTGTAATTAGATAAAAGCGGTATTTTTCTGCTCTAATGGTCAACGCGACGAGCGTAATTTCTTTTCCACGAACATTCGTTCCATGACTGTGACAGTGATCTCTGGTGATCGACAGAAGGATCAGCGAGACGAATTAAGTGAGAAGAAAAAAAAAAAAAAAAAAAAACATTGACGATATTCGTATGTAATTCAGAGATTTTAATAGAAAAATCAATAATTTCCTTATAAAGAGTGCGTAATAATAAAAACTTGTCGAATTATCGTCACGCAGATGATAAATCGATATGCGATGATAAAAGAAAAAGTGTTTTTTGCTCTTTAAATATGCAAATCGTTGTTTTATAACAAGTAAAGTACAAAACTTTTTTTTTTTTATCTCGAATTATATCGATACGTGAAATTGACGAGATATCGGAAGCGATCGCGATGTGCCGATGGGGAGTCTGTATTTCGATGGAATCGAGTTGATCTGTGAGTCTCGGGTAAAGCAGGTTAAAGGAAAAGGCTCGCAGGACACTGCCAAGGAGTGCAAGAGATTGAAAATAATAGAGAGAAGTAAAGGCGCTGTATATACATAGAGACGAAGAACATAAGCTGCGCTGAACGTACACCGAGTGGCATGGCTAGTTTTTCCCTGTATCCTCTTGGTGGAGGATGAATGAACCCGGCAATTTGTTGGGAGCGAGGACCGGGACGAGAAAAGGAGCGGTTGTAAGATCTCGATGCGCACAGTACCATAGACTATGTATATGTATACCGGGGATAAGCGTACAGCTGTGCGAAGAGTTGCGGGTCTTATACTCGAACGATCTCCACTCCACCGGAACACATGTATCTTGGCGTGTGTATACGAGGACTTGTTGTTGTATATACCCCCCCGACGGACCCATTATCTCTGTGTAATCTCTCGGTGAGCAAGAGAAAGAGTTGCCAAGGCGATGTATATACATGTACTCCAGAAGACTCGGGAGGCAAACGATAGAACGAAGCAGCTATCTGCGTCCCCGCGTGTATCTAATAGCCTTTCCTCTCTCGATCGTTCGTGCACTCAGTGCTATGCATATACATATATATATAGCTTCCGTCGCTATTCCGGGTACGCGTAATACGTCCAAACGCGCGATCGTCCAGAATTACGAGAAAATTAACAACTCTTTTTTAAAGTTTCGTGAAAATATGGAGGAGTACTTTGGTATCATTATTTTAGTTAATAAAAATCGTCAATAAGAGATCCGGAGGTTAAAAAATCATAAAAATCTTTCTATATATGAAGAATGACGAAAAAAAAAAATGGCTGCGAAGAGTTTTCGCTTTAAGCGATATTTTTCTTATCATTAGTGATTTTGATTACATAAACGATTAATCGGTCTTCCGAGTAAAAATGTCAAAGTAGAAGCTGAAAGTATCGTTTATCGCTTCTTATATTTCGGATATAACAAAAATAAAGTATCAGCGACCATATTAAGAAGCGAACTTTATTATGATGACACGAGAAAAGTATACGTTTCAATTTTACCCTTTAACCCCTTTTTACCCTTTTCACTTGTATAATTAAGCAATATTTTGTCATTAGACGAAGAAAAGGACTTTTCAGACTTACAAGTAATAACGATAGCCTTTTAAACTTGAAATTTAACGCCGGGCTTTGGGCGTTTACACCGAAAATAATACAGGTGCCGCATACCTCGAGGAAGGTGCCGGCATAAAGATTGCTAATAGGTCTCCTAATCCCAGCGTTATCGAGAGCCCGTAGTGAGCAAAAGAGAACTATAGCATTAGCCAAGCTTTACCCTTCATAGGTAAGGTATATTATACACCTCTCTGCCTTTGCACCGTTTTTTAAGAGCCCACGAAATGGTGCATAAACGTTGGAGCCGTAAAACCGCGTAACAGCGAAAACAGCTCTTCGAAGACTCGCCTCATCCCGATTCTTGTTCACCGATACTTTTGCGCTTCGATGCCGATGCTCCGGGCCTTATCCACGGGGAGCAATAACGCGTGTGTGATACGTATATACAGAACGACCCACCGAGGCCACCAAACGCTCTCCATCGAGAGCGTAAGGAGCAGCAGCAGCAGCAGCAGCGGCAGCCGCAGCTACAGCAGCGCGGGGTGAACGAGAGAATAAAAGACGGAACCCAAGATAGAGCTCTTCACGAACACCCCGATGCCCGCTGGCCCCCCGAGAGATATCTATACGACGAGGGAGAGAAAATTAGAGAAGGATGAGAGGAGAGGCCCTCGAAGCCTCGGGGCAGCACCCGCGGCACCGCAGCATGATTACGAGCCGCAATTATGTCTCCGCTGGGCTGCCGCTGCCGGCCACGCTGAGGTCGTCGGGTATAACATCGAGCAAAAGTTACCGAGGAATAGAACATCGAAAAAAGGAACGCATCTCATGCATCGTCATCTTTAAACGAAAAAAAAAGAACGAATGCGCGCCATTTGAAATTCGAACGATGAAAATCGAATCGACGAAGTTTGATCGTTCGCGAGACGTTTTTTTGCTTTTTTTACGGAATTTGCCGTGATTTGAGCTCAAACTTCCGGTCAAGCGTGACAGTGACGTAATAACTTGTAGCAGCCACTGTACCAGTCGAGAACGGAGCGTGGCTCCGATGCAACGGAGTGGGGATAAAAGTGAGCGAGAAGTACGGAGTCGAGGCATCGGGTAAAACGTGCGAGTCGGGAGGAAGGGAGGAAAAGGTGGACTGCTATCTCGACGGTACCGAGCGGTGGATATAGAGTATATGAGGTATAAACCGAGAGAGCGGGGAAGTTGGCGAACAACTCGGTTGCAGCGAAGAACGGAGAAGGATGGAGCGAGTCGCGAGAAGAAGATGAGGGAGGAACGGAGGGGAAGCGGAGCTGTAAGAGAGAACGAGGAGATACAGACGAGGATGAAGAATCAGGACGAAGGGAAGGGCGATGCGAGAGGCGCGTTCCCACGATCTCATGAATGAACTCGCGTGGCCAGCGGCCCTGGGAGTGGGGGAAAACGGACACGAGATGAGGAGGCCACGGAAGAGAGAGAGATATCGAACGACTGGCTATGGACCCCTTCGGGGGATGCCTGGAGGGACGTATTAGCGCGAATACACGAGGGGGGGTTAGATATACGAGTGGATCAAAAGATCATTCGAGATTTTTTTTTCAAATTTTTTTAATTTTTTTTTTTTTTTTTTTCAACGATCAAACCACCGAAGTTAATTTTGATTTACAATTTTTTTGGAACTGCAGGTGGATTTTTAAACTTTGAATGGATTAGATTTTCGAATGATTCGTGTCGACGTTATTTTTAGAGGGATAAAAAATTCTCGTTTATTTAATTATCGGTAACGATCCTTCACCTGTGCATTCGAGTATCGGGTCCACAAGTTTTTCTTAATTGTAATTAACATCTCATCTTCATCAATCACTCGTGACGTCTCAGTGTGTTGGCATCTCTCACGGCGCGCGTAAGGTTAACGGACTCTTGCGAAAGAAGATTAAATCTACACTGAGAGAGTTCGATAATATATTTTCGGAAAAAAAAAAAAGAAAAAAAAAAATTGTTCGCACTTTTTTTTATATTTTTCAACATCCTCCGATAATAATTAATCGCTTTCGCGCATTCATACTCGACGACTTCCCGTTCGTATCTCTCTTTTGCATAATTCAGAGATCCGCGGTATTTTTAACTCTCGTATAAAAGATGCGTCTCCTTTTACCTACCGTGAGGTATGAATCGCTATGTATATATCTATATATTTATATTTGTCTCGATCGTGATTTTGAAAACCGGTCGTTTAAAAATCACCGACAACGGGAGAGCGTGAGAATAAAAAGCCGAATGGACCACGAAAAAAAAAAAAAAAAAAAAAAAAAAATACAGGTACAGCCGCCGAAAAAACGTAAAAATGAAGCAAAAGCGAGAGAAAGAGAGATAATAAAAGAGTTTCCCTCGCGCTCGTTGCCCGATTCGTAGTCGTGGCAGTTTCTGGTCCACCCGCATCCCGCACCCCGGTGTCTTCATGAATGAACGTCGAGGGCTCGTGGAGTCGCGTGGCGCCTCGCTGACGTCACAACCTGTTGCTACCTGTTCCTACGGCCTCTCAATGTTTTTTTTTTTTTTTCTCTCTCGCACTCTTTTTATTTCTTTCGCTCTCCACGTTGTCGGTGTCCCAACGGGTGGCCAGAGCTGATGCATGGACTTCGCTTACACGCGCGTTATAATAAAAATAATTTTAACACGAAACCAACACAAGCGGTGTTCGTTGACTCGAACAGCGTTATATACAACACCGGATAGAAAACCTCGTACCTCAATTCACCTATGATTCATTTTTTTTTTATCTAACGATCATTGCGCGAATAGCGCGAAACGCGAGCGATTGTTTACTTTGCGAAACGTCGGGGGTCTCTTTCGCTCGCTCGTGAATGGCACGAAATAATATGTAGGTATACGTGCATTCGAAAAGTACATACGGCAAAAGGTGATGAAACTCCTATCCCAACGAACAGACAACGCACGTTAGAACTCTAACATATAATCGTGTAGTTTCACCTGCGCGAGGTCTCTGTTGCGAGTTTATGAATGAAATCTCATTTAATTGAATTTATGTTTTGTAGGCCCCTTGTTTGCCTTTTTTCTCCCTCCACCTCTCCCCTCGTTTTGTTGCCCTTTTTTTTACACAATCATTCACCAGCGTGGATATCGGGGTCGATGTTGTAAGGATAATTTAATACGCGATACGAGAGATGGTAAAATATTGCAATTTCTCTCGTATTCTATTCTCTTCTGCTTTCCGTTTTTTTTTTTTTTTTCGGAAGTTTCGTTTTTAGCTTCGAATTAATGTTTATATAAGTTTCGTTTGCACATACATTCACTATATATAGTCTATTTTTTTTTTACCGATTTCCGAATTTAAAACGTCGAAAAATCGCGAAATGTTCGTCGATCGCGATCTTTCAGTGGTTTTTATTGGTTTTTGATTATCGCTTTTAATGATTTTTTAACTTTTTTCATTTCGAAGTTTCGTTATTTGCAACGTGATTCCCGAAAGTGAGCAAAGCTCAAAAACGTGTTGTTTGCGCGCTGCTTTAGTGTAATGAATTTTGAATGTTACGAGTCGTGATGTTGAAAAATCTTATTTAACAAAAAAAAACTTTGCGTATCGCTTTTTGGAGCGGTGAGATATACAATGCTATAGATTGCGCAACAACAGTTCTCAACGTTCGAGGTGTTGGTTTCCCCTGTCTCCCTTCTCCGCGGCGTCTTTCGCTCCCTCCCCTCGTTCTCTGTGACCCTCTCTTCGTCTCTGTTTTTACGTGCAGAGAACCATTTTATCGACAGGAGGATCAACCGAGCGGCGAAAACGACGCGTGGCGCTACCGATCAGGAAAGCTTCGAAACTTCGAGTTAAAATATCCTTCGAGGTACGGAAGACGCAAAGGAAAACGCGTACCGACAGACGATGAATTCTCGGCTCTCGATGCGGTAGGAATACTGCCGTAACGATAGAGAACATTTTTTTAAACTTATAAAACATCGAAGAACGAAGCTACTGACTTCGTTCTAACGCGGTTCCTTCCTTCCTTCTCTATATTCGTTCCTCAAATAACTCGAGCGACGCTTCATGAATGATTCACAAGTTCCCGACAGCGAGCCACTCGTTGTGTACTGTTGTACATCATTTCGCATCTCTTTCGCTCCGTTAGCACACCAATATATCTATAACTTACGGACGATAAGAGTAGCCGTTCGACCGATCGAATATTGTTTTTATCGAAAATACTTTTCGCTCCCGGGTCTCTAAAGAAAACCTCGAACATCGTTCGCTTATAATTGATGTTTTCGCCTTGAAAGATGAACAACATAACGCCACACGTGTTTTTAAGCTGCGCGGTAGTTATCTTCACATTTGAACGCCACTCTCGTCATTGGGGATTTGAAATTTTGACGAAAAAAAAAAAGAAACAAAGTTCATTTCGGAGTTAATGAGATTCTGCGTAGGAAAGAGAAAACCAGAGTGGGCGCGTCGTCTGTCGCTCAGCCTGTTCTCCCGCCAGTGAAAACCTGGAGAATAGGACCACAAGGCATCTGGTCTAATATTTTACTCGCTAATTCACGAGAGTGCGTCTTCTTCCTCTTATATTTCTATCTCTCCATTTTTTTTTTTTTTTTTTTTTTTTTTTTTTTTTTTTTCGTATTTTCAAGAGCCATTCAGTGTCCCGTTGATACTCAACTCGAGCGGCCAGTTTTGTTTCGAGTTGTAAAAATTGTTGACTTGGGACTCGCCTGGGAGTTGTACATATGCGCGGTTCGGGGGATGAGAAACAGCGAAAAAGGTTGTGAGAACAAACCGAAAGGCAAAGTTTGGAAAAGGACGTGAGAACTCCGTCGTGCCTTTGGACCTTTTGAACTTTTCCTTGGGACTTTGGTAAACGATGGAGTCCCGTATGGAGTCCCCTGCAAACTATAAACCCATCGAAACGACCGATCGAGTCTCGAGGAATCATTTCTCGAAGATGAAGAAAACGAAGAAGAGGAACGACAGCGACAACAACCGCACGCACAGCCCCACGCACAGCTGCGGTTACACGTTTCACGCAATGTGTCCGCCACCTTGCCGATGCTTCTGTGCTTTTACTGCACTGCCTCTTCCAACACTCTTTCCATCTCGTATTCCACGGCGATGTCGAGGCCCTGCGGCATTCGCGAGGGGCTTCGGGATATTCTCTTTTTCACACGAATCACCGCGAACAAGAGAGATCGAAGACGTTTTCTTTTTCTTTTATGAGTTCATACAGAAACGAGATTCTCGGGACCGTTATGAATTATCCCACGACGAGAAAAAATTATTATTATTATTATTATTATTATAAGTAAACAAAGAAACGGAGCGAAAAAGAGACGAATTTTTTTTCTTTTTTTGCAACTACCAACGTCCCGATTGGCTGATTAGCTAAAACTATCGGGACCGTTATGAATTATCCCACGACGAGAAAAAATTATTATTATTATTATTATTATAAGTAAACAATGAAACGGAGCGAAAAAAAACCGAATTTTTTTTTTTTGCAACTACCAACATCCCGATTGGCTGATTAGCTAAAACTATCGATATAAAAAAAAATATCGATACCAATCATTTCAAAACTGAGAAACGATGTATTTAACTCAAATGATGGCTTTCAACATTCAGCCATTTCCAGAACTTCGATATATCGACGAAGTAATGATTATACGCAATAGGAAAAAAAAATCTTGGAGAAGACAAAAAGGTCTACAATGAAAGATAAAAGTGAGATTCTCGGTCGACAGAAGGCATCGCGGGGCCCTTGGTAATATACACTCAGGGCACGTAAGACGTAGACTCGCGATGGAGACGCTCGGGGGTCCTGCGTGCCGTTCATCCGGTACTCGTTCGCGTGGAATAAATTGTAAGCTTCTATACTTTGAAGAGCTTCTGTTACAACCTTCGTGAACATATATGCGCGATCGTCCGAGTGTAGTATTTATAGCAGTATCCACATCAGAGGAAAAGGAATCGAAGGAATAGTCTTCTCGGAATGACAAAACAAAACGTAAGTCGATTCGACGCCACGAAGACGCGACTAGTTCTACTTGATTCTCGACGTTGACGAAGATATCCCCGTATATACGGGTAAAGTAAAGCTTTCGGATCGATGCGCATTATCGTACCGTGAAATATACGCGACGCCGATGAAGTGAAGAAAATAAAAAATACGAGTTCGCGATCGTCGCGAGAAAGAAATTTGTTTTGGCTTAAGTGAACCTCGCTGTTTTCCGATCGTGAGACAATAGGAAAGGATTTACATAAAACATACAGCGTTGCGACGTAGAACCGACGGACTCTAACGTATTGCTGTCATCGGAGGTGTCGCGGCCTATCGTCGAGGATCGCGTAACAATGCCTAAGCCCCGCGGATCAGAGCTGTTTTAACCGCGACGAACCGTTCGACTCTCCTCGCCGTCGTCGTCGTCGTTGACGCGAATTGTTACGGCAAAAATCGTCTTGTATATAATCCTGAATAATTCAATAGAGCCTATAACCGCATGTATTTAGCTACTGCGCACGCTCTATGCGCCGCTGGAAAATGTAAGCGCCGCAACGAGCACCAATGAGTTGTTTTTCCCTACGTGCGGCGCAAAAAATCAAGTCGAAGCTATACGCTTGTGGATAGAAGAAAAAGAAACAATTATATACGCGTGCGCGTGTCTCGCGGCAAACGCAACGAGTGCATTAAACTCTGGGAATGCGAGATTTAGAAAAGTTCGAGTTTCGTGTATTGCTTTTTTGTATTTACGAAGTAAAGTACACGTCACGAAAAATGGCAAAAAATGAATGAATTTTTTGATGATTATTTTTTTTTCCGTTATTCGAAGTCTCGTGAGCATTTTTTAGCGGCCGATCAACGTCGACACTGCAGATCGAGCGAAGAAAGAGATGAGAATCGAGAAAAAGGGATGAGACGGTTTTTTTTTTTTTTTTTTTTTTTTTTTTTCGATCTTTTCGTGTTCCGGGGGGAAGTTTCTTTCTGGTGCCGTTGGCACAGACACGAAACACGCACCGTGCACACGCTGCTGCTGGATCGCTTCTCCTTGTCGAGAGACACACACCGGATGCGGTTCTTTTCTCACAGTGCACCGGCGCGAACTTCAATCGGCGGTTTTGCAGTTACGATATACAATAAGTAAGCGAGAAGATAGCCCTCCCGGTGAACGACAACTCGATCGTCCGGTGTATCTTCTCGTGTCAAAGAGACAGCGAATGCACACACGCGGGATGCTCGGTAAATAAAAGTTTTCAGGGTAATTTTTATTATCTCATGAGATACTTAATCGACGACAATGCGAGATAATAAAAATTGTTAAAAATTGTTACTCTTGATGTTCTTTAAGATCGAAAGAAAAAGAAGAAATATTTGCTGTGAGATTGAATTCTCTGGGAGATTTATTCATATTTCATTCTAAGCGAACCGAATGAATGTAAATTGTCGAGCACCGGATGCGGTTCTCGTCGACGAACTTCAATCGACGACGAGACCGAAGAACTCGGCCAAGAAAATGGTTTAGTAACACGAAAGGGGCGCAAAGATGGAACTGAGAAAACATTGGCAATCATTTTCTTCGGAGAGATTGGCAATTTTTTTTTTTTTTCTTTGATCTTTTAACGGATATGTGTATTTTTTTTATTTTTTTCAAAATTCATTTTCAATGCAAATTTGATCGAAAATTTGAAATCGATACTTCCGATTTTTTTTTTTTGCGTATTTTTTGTTTTGTCAATTTTTCATCATTTTTTTAATAAATTTTTTCTCCTTCTCTTTCTTTTTGTAGCATTTGTAATCCATTTGGGAAATTGTAACGGCAGTAAAGTCTATTGAAAGAAGAAAATCTTATTCAACGGTTGAACGACATTTACGATTGAGATTTCGTATCCCCCCTCTTTCCTCGTTCACTGCAGTTGTTACTGTTGATGTGACACGTAACACGCATGGCAAGCGGACCGGATGTAGCGTCAACCCTTCCGTGACGCCGCGGGACAGCCCTGCGAGAGTTCCTATACACAAACGAAACCGGTGATCGGCTTCTCGTCGTTGTCGTTCTTGTCTCCTCGTCGAAATCGTTTATTATCCTTCCTACGAGGCCTTTGAGACCTTCGGGCTTCTGCACCGTTTATACTCCGATTCCCATTTTTTATCGCGTAATATTCAGGCTAAACTCACACGAGTAAAAACCTTATGTTTCAAAATATTATCGTTGCCGATTTTTTTTTTTTTTTTTTTTTTTTTTTTTTTTTTTTCGATTTTCGTAAAGTTGTATAAAGTTATAGGAGTAAATATTATCTATTAGCGCATTTGATAATCAAACTCCCAGAGTCTCGTAATGTGGTTCTTAGGTTAGCTGAGCTTTTAAAGCTCCGAGAGCTCTCGTGATAGCTAAACGAGAGCGTCACGTAGAAGCAGCGACCCACACAGCATCACTGTACCAGCGGTAGCATCAGCAGCGGCCAGCAAAAGAGTCTGATTCTCCGACTCTGTCGCTCCCGCGCGAAGCTCAGAGAAGGGAAGGCGGGGGCGTTCAGTGGGGGGACCTTTAATGAGGATGCTGCTGATTATCCAATTCGTAAATTCTCGCTATATTTTGATCGTACGCTCTCGTACCCCGAGTCGCTTGTACTTCGCCTATACTGGACGTGTACCGCCGCTATATATGTATATAGAGAAATTTGTCCGATCTGTGTGCGCGCGCGGTAAGCGCACGACCGGTATAACTAGACCGCCCCGTCTCGTCGTTACCGTAGCACTTACTCGTTACACACTCCACGCTCTCTCGTTCAATCTTCTACGGTTACTACAATCGTGCGTCGCACTCTGTACTCTGCTGAGACTGGATGTACCTTGATACTTCGTTTACGCCAATTCTTCACGGTTTAGTCTCGAATTCACTACGAATTCAACCTAATTATCCTTTTAATGAACGTTCTTTTTTATTTTCTTTCTTCTCCGAACTATCGATCTATTTTAGTTTTTACTCAATTTTCGATCGAATTTTCATTTGATTTTTGCGTTGTAAAACTTTTTTATCGATCGATCGATTTTTATTTTTTTTCTTCTCAGAACTATCGATCTATTTTAGTTTTTACTCAATTTTCGATCGAATTTTCATTTAATTTTTGCATTAAAAAACTTATTTATCGATCGATCGATTTTTATTTTCTTTCTTCTAAGAACGGTCGATCTATTTTAGTTTTCTTTCTTCTCAGAACGATCGATCTATTTTAGTTTTTACTCAATTTTCGATCGAATTTTCATTTAATTTTTGCATTGGAAAACTTTTTTATCGATCGATTGATTTTTATTTTCTTTCTTCTCAGAACTATCGATCTATTTTGGTTTTTATGGTTTTAAAATTTTTACAAAAATACGCGAAAGATAATATAACGATTTTTTTTTAAATGCTACATTTACCTAAATATATATCGTTATTGTGAAAGATTTTTTTTATCTTTCGATCAATCTATTCACATCCCTTTGCCGATTTTATGAAAATAATAAAATAACGTTTTTTAACCGAAGTAGTGATGCATTTATCAAAAAATAACTCAACCCTTGACGGGAATAAGCTTTTGGAGTATCGTAAAATTCTGCGAATCAGTGCGAAATCCGAATCTCACAAAAACGTTCATTCGCATTTCTCGATCCATCGTTTTTTTTTTTTTTTTTTTTTTTTTTTTTCGATCGTAAATATGTTAGTGATAAAAAGTATGCGCGGTTCGCCCCCGAGGTTCATTTCTTGTTCCGAATCGTGGCATCTCTTGTGCGAAATTTTGGACGAGTATCAAGAGAGATCTAAATTTGGATATGAAAAACTAGCGGCCTCTCGGTACCGGTGTCGCGGTATAACAAGTCGGAGAGACTAAACGTGTATTTAGCGGAACTTTGCCGGGAACGTGCCGAATTCGAGAGTAGACAACGTGTCCGCGCACCCCGCCGTGTATATACATATACATTACTAACTCTTTCCCCCTTTATTTGCGTTATAACGCGAATCAACTGATATTAAACTCGGTTGGCGCATGTAAACCGCTTACGCGGTATACCGTCTCGTCCTCTCGTATTATGCGATATTATCATATTATCATCAACTCGTCTTGAGAACGGGGAGAGCGTTATGGTTTTATATATATATGTGGAAAGTACCGCAGGATCCGACGAGACGACGAGTGAGACAACGCGAACCTCTTCGCGTTCGCGTTGTCTTCATATTTCGAGTATATCGCTCCGCGTTTTAGCTGACGACGCGCTTGCAGCTTTTTTTTATCTACCATCGTCGCACGCACCGTTGTAACACGCAACTTTACGCATCGCCCCGTAAAAGTTACCATTCGATGGAATAATAAAAAAAAAAAAAATACCGAAATCGTAAGGACTTACCTAGCGAGCTGTCCGGATCGGAGAGGTCCGAGAGGGATGGTACCTTTCGCATCGATGCAAAACGTCCGGGAAGCGCCGGCACGAGACCCTCCTCTTCGGCATCGGAAGCGAGTTCCTGCTTCATGTATTTCGCCATCATCATCATCACACCGCCGCCGCTGAGGCTGCCGCATCCTCCAAGAATACCAGAAGTGCCTCTCGCATCACGCTGAAATCCAACGAAAATAAACATTTTCGATTTTTTTATTAATATACGCGAGTGAATCGTAATCGTCGTCAATCGTTTAACAAAAACCTTCGGAAATTTTTCTTCTTCGATGAAATTTCACGGAATAATTCGATAAAAATTCTTTTTCGTCGACAGCGATCTCTTCGCCGAAATTTGATTTTTCCGAATTTTATACATTTTTATGGCGATTTTTTCGCGATCTGTGAGTTTTTCGCTAATTGGATGGAATGTATTAATTTCGTGAAAAAATCGTTTTATTCGTAAATTTTCGATATTTTGCACAAAATCGGCAAAAAATTCGACAATTCTTGCACAACAAAAAAAAACGTTTTGTTAAGTATCGAAGTATTAGTATAAACGGATACGATAACTTGTTTACGTCATACTCTACATGAAACTATACAGTCGATTATTCCGCGGCGGAACTAACCTCTTGTCTTCGTTTCAAATCCTATCAAGATTTCGAATAATCACGATAAAGAACCGACGATTTTCACTATATATCGAGGAAAGACAACCGGACGAGCTTATCAAAGTCCGCGATTGCGATATTTGGACAGCAAATTTTTAAAATTGCCTTCTTATCGAGCGTCACGATAATTTCATACTATTAATCGCGTATCTATTTCAATGACTCCGATTTCATTTGCCATTCGATAGTTTAGTACGATAAAAATAGAAAAACAAAAAAAAAAAAAAAAAGACGAAAAAAGTATCGCGCGTTAACTCGATGCGAAGCGGTTGACGTGATATCGTAATCGCGAAGCGCGTTGACAAAATCGGTTAGAGGGGCATATAAAATAGAAGTATTAGAATCTGCAGGCGCACACGTGTCCATTAAAGCGACCGAGAAGTTTATCCTAAATTGAAGAAGTGGAAAATAGTTCGTAACTCTCGCGAGAGGAAGGCAATAGCGACGAGCGTGTCGCTGGAGGTGGAGGAGATCGAGTAGAACATACTTTGCTCAGCAGAAAACATGAATGAACCGTGAACCTGCCGGGGGTAGTGAGAGAAAGAAAGAAAGAAAGGAAAATATAGTAAGCGGGAGAAGGAGAGGAGATAAACGCGTCGGACACAATCGACGCTTCGGCGGAACGCGACGTGGAAAGGAGATAGTAGAAATGAGTAGAAATACGAGCGGAGAAGGGACGCGGCGGGTCGCTCGGGGAAAAGAGGGACACGACTAGCCGCTGGTTGTCCTGTCCTCTGTTAATTCTATATATCGCAAGGCGCGATGCTAAAGTTACTGTGTCGAGAGCGCGGAGAGGGCGACGAGTCGAGAAATAAAAAGGACGGAAAGAGGAGAAAGGGGTACGAAGAAGCGTCTGACGATTACAAGGAGCGCAAGAGAGGCGAGTGACAAGTTCGTTCGTAGAAGTGCGAAGGAGAGGAAAAAAGACGAAGAGATATCGAAGACAGACGAATAGAGACGAGAACAGTGGAAGCCGTTGCTTCGGTACTTTTCGTCGCGGCGGAGGAACGGAGAAAAAAACGTCTTTGGGGTTATGTTGCTGCGCACAGGAGAGGACGAGAAATGGAGGACGACGAAGGAGAAGGAGGAGGTGGCGATGCAGCAGGGAAAAGAATGAATGAACGGGGAGCATCGGAGTGCGAGTAAGACAGACGGCCGAGAGACGACCGCTTGACCTTCATGCGGGCCGCGCGCAACTGAATGAAACGCTGCGCGCCTCTCTCTGAGGATAGTGACGCAACGAGCGTGGCGGCTGCGGTCGCCGCAACCGAGAGGGATGGGGGCGTCGAGATTCGATTCTTTGACATTGTCGTCTCCGAAGGAAAGAAAAAAAAAAAAATATGATCGGAGAGAAAAATGGACATAAATTGATCGTAAAACTGAGTACCTAACCTCAAAATCAAGACGACAATCGTTTTTTTTCTACACGAATAAAAATTATGACATCGAAAGAATGACACAAAATCTAAATTTCATTTTGGAGTTTTTTTTTTTTTTTTTCACGATAATATTTCACTTTGAGTAAATATTGCATATATCTGCATACATTTGCGAAAACCTCGATAAAACATTTGCGGCAACTTGATTAAGATACGGAAAAAAAAAAAATCCGTATAATGTAAACGAAGTTTGTCGTTTTAGTCGCGAAGCCAGCGGTTTAATAATATTGAGGATAAAACGAAAATCGAGAATCGTATGATCGATCGCACGTCGGTTAATTAAATATATATCTTTTTCGCGGGCGATTCCTCGAACAACGATCTCACTGTTACGAGAAAAGTGAGATAGCTATATATATATATATATACTACAGCGACGGAGAGTCCGCCCGACTTTGGCGTTGCCGATTATTCCTGTGTACGAGAGCTTCAGATAAGCGAGTAATCTTTCTCGACGTCGCGCAACCGACGAGACTGCGTTCTCTTCGACTGCGCTGTGCCGTTACTCGCTTTAGCCGGCCGCTGGCTGCAGTCACGCTGCGCGTTAATTGTACGTTTTCCCTGTCGCCATATGTTCGATTAATCTTTCATCTCCTTATTCCGATACACGCGCGTATTGCTCTCGCAATCAATGAAGAGTAAACGATGAAAAAACAAAATGTTAAAAGTTTCTTTAAACATCGAACGCGATAAATTATTACATTATTGCAAAGTTGCAATCGCATAAATGTTGCCGGTTCAATAGGCTAAGCGAACGGCTATCGCGCTAAATTTCGCAACTAACATAACCTCGAGTTCGATCTTTCGAATAAATTTTCTTTCGTCTCGTGTTTTCGCGATGACGTTTCACGATGATCATATATGCAAATAGTTATATATTTGTTATCGAAACGACGATAACGAAATTCTTGTCCGTCGTACCGGGAACCGTGGTTTCCCGGTACGACGCGCATTGGTCAAGGAACGTGCAAGAATCTCAAACAAAACTGAACTCTACAGATATATCGTGCGGGTATCTCGCAAGACCGATGTATATATACATATATATTTATTTTTTTTTCGCTCTAACGCAAGGAGATATATAGTTTTCTCGCTTTATCCTTGTCTTTTCCTACGGTTCATCATCATTCGTGTATCTTATCGGTCAACAACGCGTGCGCTGTGCTTGTATTGCGTGGGCGTCGTTCAGTCTAACGAGAATCATCTCTCGTTTCCCTACTCCGATTTTCTCACTCTTTCTGTATCTTTGCTCTTCGTACTTCGCAGCTATTGATATATCGAAACAATGACGTATCCACCCAAACTTTCGATTCATTTCGTAAAAAAGATCGAAACTCGAATTCTCGAATTTTTATTTTTCGAGATATTTCCAGTATCGTTTTATCATTTATGCCTCTGAGAAATGAATCGTTTTACGATTAATTTCGTTCGTCACTCGAAAAAAAAAAAAAAAAAAAAAAAAAAAAAAAAAAATCTTGAAAACTATAATTTGGAAAAAAAATCGACAAATATTTATTGTCGATTACAAGAGAACAGTAATATGCCTCAAAGGGTTAACCGAAACCCACGCGAAAAACTAAATCCACGTGAGTTTATTTCGAAATCAAAATCTCTAAAGTTACGTTATATTTTGAAAACTCGACACCCACCGGCGTAACCCACGCGTCGCGCGTGATCTCTCGATCTTCCTACGAGGAAAATTCAATTCGATCGTTACGAAAGAAAGATGCATTGCGCCCTCTAATAGTCAAGTTGCACTCTCGTTTTCTTACGAAAATTATATGAATGAAATATCGATGGAGAATGCGGGCATTTCGTAGTACACGAGAGTTGTGAGTCGTAGTAAATGAAAATCGTTTGGAGTCACGAACGGAAGTCATGACGCGCGATTTTATTTGTAGGGAGCAAACGAGAATCGTCACGGGACGTTGAATAAACAGAAGTAGTAAAACACGCGCTTGCAGCGAGAAATATATAGAGTAAAGTCAGTTAACGCGGGCGTTGATGATTTCCGTGCGAAGCCTACTGTACTATAGAGAGAAAGAGAGAGAGATGAGAACAGAAGTGTGAAAGACCGGTAGAGAAAACGGTATTATAACGTACATTAGCTTTCGTCGTAACGAGGGGCCACACGACGCCGTTCCTGCTGCTTAAGCTCGTTATGTCACTCGACAGGAAAGACGATGCCTCGCGCGCCAACGGTTCGCTCACTCGCCTATGCATCCAACTATTCTCTGTAGTCACTGTATCAAACAGTTTGCATCCGTATCGGCGTCTTCGCGGTTAATGAAACGCGAGAACGACAAGACGAAAAAAAAAAAAAAAAAAATTTCGCTCTTTCAATTATTCGATTGATGAAAATTAACTTTAATTTGATTAAAAAAATCTTAAGTACGATTGATGGCATTTCCTTCGGTGGGCGCTGCCGTTAACCTTAAAATTAATCCGGTTATTTCGAATTCCTATTGTCGTTATCCGAAAATCTGCCAATGCGCCAATGAGAATTCGAAATAAATCATCTGATTGATCCGAATCGTTCGAACTATTTTTCGCGATTTTTAAAAAAGTTTTTTTTTTAAATACGATTTTTTTCGCCGATATAAATTGCTTTTCCGATTTTTTTTTTTTTTTGTTCGTTTTTTTCAAACAACTAAAATCGTATACAACACCGACATTTCGGCTCATTTACAATTTCTTGAACAGTGCGAGTCGTGAGCCAAAATTTCTCGCGAGTAAATACATATAATTGCACAAGATATACATTCGCATCTAACACGACGAAGTTTAGCAACGATATTGAGTATCGCGAGAATAGCATCGCATATATACGTCAATTGTGTACAGAGTCGAGCGATACGCGTATATTTAACAGCGCGAAAAAACGGAACGGGTGGTAAATCTGTTGATCAAATACAATCGAAAACTTATCTATCACAACTATTGACATTTATATATATATATATATATATACAATTCCTCGATTTCTCGAACTTCCGAAGAATCGGTCGATTAAATGTCTCGCCGATCGTTGCCTCGCGACTCTTCGGGTCTCAAGCGACGTCCGTCGATCGATTCGGAGAAGAAGCGAATGGGTTAATAATAACAAAAAAAAATTCAAAAAAAAAAGATCGTTCGCGTATACAATCGAGAAACGTGTAGATATGTTTTTCTCCGTACGGTCATCATATTGCAGGCTGACAAGGTGTGTATACATATACATGTAGAATGAACGACGAGGCGTCGCGAACGTTCCATGAATACTTGATGCCCTAATGTACGAGAGGCGGTAACTGCATAGCCACCGGTTCACCTTATGCTCTCGTGATTTTATGGACGAAATGTCGTATGGGGCAACTGATTGGCTGCAGGAGTGTTTACAGTTCCTTTATTAAATCGCGTAGCAGTCCTCGAGGACGAAGAGATTAAACGAAATAAAAAATAATACGTAAAGATCTGTACATCCAATTTATAGCGGTGTTACGATGCACTTAATTAGCAAGTCGTCGATTTCGGAGCGCGAAGTATAGCAGTGCTGCGGGGTGTGGTATGAAAGAGAGACGCGGAGCTCAGCCGGCGAAAGATATTACTCTGCAAATATCGAGCAATTGAGGCCATCCGGTCCTCGAAAACTTTCTATAACTTGATAACCGATAATCGAATGATATACGCGCGCGACGCTTATAACATCGATATCATTGATTTTTTATTTAATTTTTTTTTTTTTTTTTACGAATCGTAAGACCAAAGTGCCGGAAGGCATATTTTCGTTTCTGCTATTTAACGATATTCTATCGAATATCGAAATTGTCGCGACGCAATAACGATCGCATCGTGTAAAATATTTCTTCGATGTATATTTGTAGTTCCATCGTTTCGGAGTTCGATGACAATACTACGATATATATCAATGAATGCGCGCACGTGCGCGAGAATGTCAACGCTCTGTCTTCGAAGTCCTACGATCTGTCGACGACGAGCGACGATATTGGCTTATAGCTTTGCGGTAACTGTACTATCGACTATGATATAAGCGGCGTACGCGTGTCGACAGTATATACACACGAAGAACGTTTGTGACTTTCGCAGTCGAGCCTTTTAGGGGAAGCGGTAGCCGCTGTATGCGCTCCGTGCATTCTATAAACACGATGCAATATACTTCGATTCTAATCGTCGAAATGGAAAAAAAAAAAAAAAAAAAAAAAAAAAAAAAAAAAAAAAAAAATGAAGTACTCAAAGTTCAAAGAGACTTAAGATTTTTCGGGTTCAGGCGATACGTGAAATTTCGCAGATTTTTTTTTTCCTCAAAATTTGAATGAAAAATACATTAGCTGATTATATCGAAATATTGGAAAAAGTATTATAGAAAATTAAAGCGTATATGTTAATGTATGCTACAGAATTTTTCTCGGTGATATCGATAAAAAGAAAAAAACGGTCGTCGAACGCGAAAGAGGTCGGGAAGGTCTGCTCAAGAATAGAATTAATAGATTTAAATATTCGATGAGATGACGATTCGCCTTAAATTTATTTTTACCCTTATAGAATTGATTCGCGCGCCAGACTACACCCGTTACGTATTAACATGTAATTCGATTTTTTTTTTCACGCGATTTTTTTTTTTTTTTCGCCTATTGGCGGATTCTCGTTTCAATGGAAATTGATTTACGAGGCTGCGCTACGACATCGATCGCTGAAAAAGAAAAGTCCCCCTCCCCTATTCAATCAATCCGAGCAAATTGTCAGAGTGACGAGAAATAAAATAGCTGGCGCGTGAATAAAGATTTATCAAGAGTCTCCTCGTGCAGTATAACGAAGCGTGGAATTTTCTACGAGTCGTTTGAAAGCTTTCCGTCAATCCCTATCTACGCTAATACGCGCTTCGGGTCTCTTTCTCTCTCCGAGTAAAGTACAACGTGCGGGGATCCCTCTTCGATCTCACATACTGAATATAAATATGATTTTTTTTTCCTTTATTCCCCGATGCTAGCGATCAAAACGATTTCGCACGTAGGTGAATCAGTTCTCGATGTTCATTTTTTATGTTTTTTTTTTTTTCTTTTTTTTTTTATTTAATGCGTGCGAGAATAACAGCTGTGTCCCCGCTGATGGAACACGCTCTCTACTCGTTCGGGTTAACTACGAATTTAGTTCACTTCGCGGACGTGTATATATATATGGAAATGTATTCCGCGGAGAGGTTCGAGAGTATTCAGCTGTGCGATATACCGCGCGAATTCGAAACGATAAATAATATTAATATTCTCGTTTCGCGAAGCGACGATAAGAGAATTGCAATAATAGACCTTTTCTCGGCATGCAGAAGAAATAATGTACGAGAATCGTCCATCGTCGGGTTAAGGAAAAATCTATTATAATCGATTCGCGACGCGAGTCACAGAGATGTGAGATAACGAAATGACGGTATTAAAGATATACATATATATAGGTCACACGCTAAATTATTCCCCACTCATCGCAGTTTGCTCGTCATTTTCCATTCATCTATCTGCTTTCGTTTTATCTCCATTCTCCGTGACTTCCTCGTGTTTCTCGCGTTTCTGTCCTCTCGGTGATCTCGGAATAGAAGTGTATAACTCGCCGTTCGTATGAATGGAAAAGCCATCGCTCGCGCACGTACGGTATGTGTATACGTGGGTTTAATTGGCTGATGGCGGCAGGTCACGACGACGAGTTTCACAGCGTGCAATCGTATTTAGTTAGTTATCTCGATTATTGATCCCTTCGAAAGCTTCCAAACCTCTCGACGACGACGAGATATCGTTGCAGAAATATTCTTCTCTCGGCGTGTAACGCCGCAGGGAAAAGGGGGGAAGAGAGAGAATCCGTGGGGAATATTGCCACCGCAAACCCAATTTAAAGCGAACTCTCGACGGAGCATCGCAACCGGTGAATATTTCTGGAGAACGCGAGGCGACAAACTTGTGAGATATACGCGAATTTCTGTCTCGAATTGCCCAACGCGGATTCTCGCGAAATATGCCATAAATGCACCCAAACCACTTGGATGGTTAACGAAACAATTTCGGCAATGAGAGACTCGGATATCTTCAACGTATATTAAATATTTCACTACGAGAAACCTTTGCCTTTGCCGGAGTTTATGCTATGAAATTACTGATTTTACTTTGTAAAAAAAATCGATAAAAATATTAACGAAACTCTATCTATATATCGAAAAAGTACGAAAAAAAAAAAAATATATTATCAGATTCACGATTTTTTCAAATTGGCAAATCTGCTTTATTGCATTTCGAAGAATTTTTTTCAAATAAATTGAATTTAAAAAAAAAGAATATTAAATTTCGTACATTCGTCTTATTCCTCGTTGTCGATCTTTTTTTTTTCGACAAAGTCAAGAGTTGCGTCAAAATCAGGTGCACTCGAGTGAGAATCCGCAAAGTACCCAAAAGGAAAGCCAGCGGCAAGAACCAAGCGTAGCTGTCACCGAAAACGATCCGACCGGACGGCCAGTCGGAGGGTTCGTTTTACGAGTTTCCAAAAGGGGACTTCCGGCCGGTCAGTTTTCTGGAGCGATCTCGCGGTGCAGCGGAGCGCGGGTGCCCCTGCACCGGCGAGAGAGTGCAGCAACCAGGAGAAGAGAGGCACTCTTCTCCTTCTCTGTCTCGCACCGTTCTCATTCGTTCGTCATCTTATTTCTCAAATTCCCACAGCCTTTGGTGTTACAAGAGACATCAAGTAGCCGGCCGGAGGGCCGCGAGCAGCTGTCCAGTTGAATATATTAAAAAAAAAGCCACTAAATTGACTCTCAGCCCCCAGCAAAGGCACTCGAAAAAAGTAAAAATGTCACGTCTACGAACGAAAGAGAGACGAAAACGAAAGAAAAGAAACGAAAACGAAACGAAAAGAAAGATAAAACCGAAAGAGTTGAATTTTATTCGCGAAAGAAGCCGAATAATCGATCGTCAGCGTGCACACAGGATGCATACTTTTCAATCACCAATAATCGCGCCGGACAACCCTTAATTAATGCTCGAAGGAGCCGAACCCTTCACGGTGCTCGGCGATCCTTCGCTTCTTTCCCCCGGGTATTTTTTTTTTTTTTTTTTCATTTTGATTTAATTCTCTTTTTCATCCCCTTGAGTTCTGTTTTTTTTTCTCGTGTTGTTCTCTCATCCCTTCTCGATATACTCGTCATAAACTTTCCCACATTTTGGGGGCTCCGATATATATTGGGGATCTTTCAAATATTTCTCGAATATTTCTCGAACATCATCGTCAGAACGAATGGGAGAAGGTTTTCTCGGGACTCATTTGATTTTGGTAACGAGGTTTCGTCGTTTCGGAGTGCAGTGACGGCGAAGGGCTCGCGCCGGATATACGTCGGGTAAATTAGATTTTTATCCCGAGTCCGAAAAAAAAAAAAAAAAAAAAACATTCAAGGACGGGAAATCCTTTTTGACTCGACAAGCTCCGCTGACTCTTTCCTTCCTTGTTTGGGCGAACGATTTAGGATGTGAGCGTTTAAAGGGTGAGGCCTACTGTGACCTTCGACATTGGCGGGTTTCCTCTTGTACTCGTCGACAATTGGTTACGGGGACAAACGAGCGTCGGCCGAGCCTCGTTCCAACTTTAAATACGATCGGAACGACGAAATTTTCACGTATCTCATAAATTATCTTTGGACTCCAACGGCGGAACGTCCCGTAAAATATGACCCTTTTGACTTTAAAACGATTTTTACGAATTATAGTTTCGAACCACTTAACCCGAACCATTTAAAAACGACAATTTCTTTATAATTTATCTTCGCATTTTCTTCAAAACCATTTTTCATTAATTAAATAAAATTAAATCGAAAAATAACCTCTTTTTTTTGTAAAAAAAAAAAAAAATATTCATTATATTAAAATCTTTTTATTATCCGAAAGAAAATGTTAGGTTATCTACTCCGATGCGCACGATGAACGTTCGTATCGCGGAGGAACGTACGAAAGGAAAAAAAAAGTGTAAATAAGGGGGTTAATGAGGTGTAAAAAGATGTGTGCTATTCTCGGGTTAATAGTGACTAATTAGAGAGGAAAGTTGTGCAGCCGAAAGGCTCGTAAACTTGAAGTTTCATTCTCGGAATCTAACGATACCGGAGGTCAAAATCATGGCCGTTGCTCGATGAATGCAGTCTTCGCCTATTCGCCTTTATTCGCGATCTCTCGCGTGTGCCAACGCGCCGGGGAATAACGAAGAAAGGGAGAAACCCGTGTATACGCCAGTCGCTTCGACAGAAATAGCATCCCTTTACGCTACTATTAAACACGCGCAAGCACAGCGTCAGCAGCCACCAGAATTTACCTCGGCGATGAGTCTTTTCTGCACTTTATCGCATTAACCAAGCGAGCCGTGCATCGCTGAACAAATTTCTCCAATATGCGGCGTTGTGGCAAAATTATTTTTCGATCGATTCTCGATCGAGTTGAAACTCCAAAACGAAAAAAACGCTGAAACGGAGAAAACTCCGAAACGGGAAAAACTCCGAAACGGAGAAAATTCCGAAACGGAAGGAACTCTGAAACGGAGAAGGTTCCGAAACGGAGAAAACTCCGAAACGGCGAAAACTCCGAAACGGAGAAAACTCCGAAACGGAGAAAACTCCGAAACGGAGAAAACTCCGAAACGGAGAAAACGCCAAAACGGACAAAACTTCGAAACGGAAAAAACTCCGAAACGAAGAAAACTCCGAAACGGAGAAAACTCCGAAACGAAGAAAACTCCGAAACGTTGCGGAGTTTCTATGCGATGTTTCGATAAAATTGTACGGAGCCCTGGAGTACGAACGGGACGGCCAGAGATCTTGGCAAGAGACGCGAGATCGAAGGGAAACGTTCAGGGACGCGTACGAAAGTGCGTGAGCCGTGAATGCGTGACCGGTAGCTATGCTGCACGCGTTGTGTAGTATGGTACGTTGGTAGCATGAACCGCGCAGCGATGAGAGACTCCGCAGGACGGAGAGAAACGAGAGAGAGGAAGAGAGAGAGAGAGAGAGAAGAGTGGGTGTCCGGGGCGTTCGCTCAACGAAGCGGCGAAAGAGTCTAAGCGCTCCGATCCCAAGGAACGGCAGCGGGCACTTGGCTCGTTCCTATGCATACGCCGATTGTAAGCAACGAAGAACGAAGACGAGCGGAGAAGAGAACTCTATGGGCTTCGAACGAAGAGCGAGATCGACGAGAGAATGGAGCGGCGCAACGGGAGGAGCGCCAACGCGGCTGAGAGAAAGAGACAAACCGTTGAAAGAGAACGACGAAAGGAAAGGGGCGCGAAGGGAGAAATCGGACGACGAGCGTCGCGGAGTAAGAGAGAAGGAAGCCGGTTCTACGTTCATTCATGAACACGCCGACGAGACGCGAGGCCGAGGAAACACCCAACTTGCTTGACTCACTCGAACGTCAAGTATTGCTTCGCGCACTCGATCGTCAATTCATTTTTTTTTCCTTTTTCAACACGATACATCGAAAAAAAAAAAAAAACTTTTATTTACGCATTTCCCGTTTTTTCTACTCGACTATCTATTATTTTAACTTATTTTGCTTATTTTCGTAAATATCCATTTTACGACGACCCGCGATGTTTTTATAAATTTTTATTCGAATATATCGCGTTTACGTTGCTCTCTTTTTCTTCGAGCGAATAACGAATTATAACTCAAATAATAGCTTTAAACTTTATACTGACAAAGTGGGTACCTAATTACTTAATTTACGAGCGAATAAACGATATTACACTACATCGATGTATATTACACACGTAAGATCTGTTATAATAAATCTTATAATGATCCCACTGATTAGATAATCACATCGAGTATAAAAAAAATTGCTCGTCACATTTAATAGTTTAAATGTCGAGTTTGTTTAGCTGAATCGGCCTGTATATCTCGTATCTTGACGATTATGGTATTACAGTATAGACGGGTTTACGCGGCAGGTACAGAGTTTATAACTCCGAAAGATATATATGTATACATCGCGAGATATTCCCTAAATGGTCACGAACGGCGCGGGCCCCTCGTAAGCCTCTACGCTGCTAGACGCTGCGCTTTGCCGTAGTTAACGTTTCGTTAATAGTATACTATACCATATTTTCGAACGTTTCAACTCATATATATTGGAAACACACGAACGCGTTGTACGTCTATCGCGGCCGTTTGATTTGTGGAAATGCAAGCGAAACACCTGGGATTCCCTCGAACCGTTCATATCCGACGTATAGATAAAAAAAAAAAAAATTCAACTCGCACGAGAAACTTGGGTACCCGTTGGCGAGTGTTGTTACGGGGTTCGTCAAGCGGTTCACGAAGCACACGTGTACCGTTCAGGCGTATGTTTTCCATCACTTTTCCGTATAAAGAAGCAGCGCGTCATAATATCGTAAAGCTGAACTCGAACGATCGAAGGCAACTTTTTTTTTTTTTTTTTCTTTTCTTTTCTTTTCTTTATACTTTGCAAGAAAAAAACAAGTCGACGTCCGCGAGCCGCGTGTATCGCTAATTTTATAATAGACGACGGGGTCAACTCCGGAGACTCCTAGACTCGCCGTTGCATCGCGATCTTTGCCTCGTATCGCACACGTTTTATTCAATTATTTAGTGGCCCGACTGTGCCGAGAGGCGCTCATTGCAATGAACTGTATAAACTTGTCGAGTTCCAACTGACGTTGTTTGTAATTGAATTCGTTCGGGACGGGCGAGACGCAACGAGTGCACTTTTGTTTCAATTAATTAAAGCGATCTAAACGGAGTCTACAACAGCGACGATTATCGTTTAGTCTCCCTTCCCAAAGCCCCGATGTGGAAACGCGACTTCGAATTTAATACACACGGAAATTGTTTTGTTCTTCGACCCGCATTTAGGTTGTTCTTTGCTTCAAATCTATTTACCGTGATAAAATAATGCGATATGATATTATACGAAGAATCACGCGTACCTTTAGAGCTCTGTGATCGATCGGATAGCCCTTTCTGCAGCCGGGACTCTCCTCGTAAAAATCTTGTTCCTCGTCCCCGTAATCATACAGGGAATCGATATCCATATCGTCTGAAACAAATCCGTAGAGAAGAGAGTGTATAACAAACAAAAATATTTTATTCTTCATATCCCTAATATTTTCGTCGATTATATGCTTTCCGATCGAAATATTAACGCAGAAAAATACATCGAGAAATTTTTTAAAAAATTTTATTTATCGTTGTAAATTTTTAGCGCCTCGTCTATTAATTGACCCAATTATTAAAACTGATATTCCAACTATTAGAAATTATCGAAAAAACCAAAATATCGAGAAATTCCGAATTAAAAAAAAAATTTTAGAGACATCACTTTTATAGGTGAAAAGAGTTAAAAAAAATGGCTCCGTAAAATTTTATCTTTCTATACACGAGTATAATATAGATTACAGTGTTAGGGGCTTCGCTTCTCTGATTTTGCGGTTCTAAAAAAAAAAAAAAAAAAAAAAAAAAAAAATATCTTCCGTCGGGTACCACGACGCGCAACGACCCGACGCCGATACTCTCGTCGCAAGAAAGGATTGGCCCACCCGATGTCCCTCGATCTCTGTACGCCCTCGACACGCACGCAGGAGTATATAGAGTACCGAACGTGTAGGTATAGAATCGGGTGTAGGAGAGAAGGTTTTCAGGAGCCCTGCGGGCTTCGAGAAGGATCGAGTTACTCAGGTTCCCGAGCCGGAGAGACGGTAGAACGACAGATGGTAGGTGTAAAAGTGCCTCGGAACGACGAGGAGGCCCGCCGCGTCGAGTCTCACGGCTTCGAAGACTCATCGGACCTCTGTTCTTTTTCAATCTTTCCTCCTTCTTTCGCCTCTTCGAATCTCAGAATCTCTTCGTGTTCCGCTCGTTTTATTATTCTCTCATCGATGCTTCGTGAATATTACGACGATGAAACGCCATCTCACCCCTTCCGTTGGCTACGAGAATATCGAGAAGGGCTCGTCGATCTATCCCACGGATGCTGTTACCTCGGAATCACCGCGCCTGAGAAACCCTTTCCTCGGCAATATGAAATTCTACTCATCGCTTGCGAACGTCATTCGGGACAAATTGTCCCTTTTTTTTTACGTATTTACGCATTTTTCGATCTTATGAATTTTCGCTATTCTTCTTTTTTTTTATATCGAATGAATAATTTATCGCGAATTATGTGAGAAAATACAAAATTAGAAGCGGAGGTACCGGTTTTTCACGAGTTTCGAACTTTTCGAAGAGAAAATTGGCTTTCGTGGTTTTTTTTTTTTTTTTACGTATTTTTGCGGGTTCTTTGAATTTTCGTAATTCTTTATACCTGTGATACAGATACATAATTTTTGCTGCCGTATCCGTTGGGAGGCATCCGACAGACATCGGCGACAAATTGCGGCCACAGAACCCAAAGAGGTGACTCTTTCGCTTCTTCCTCTTCGATCTCTCTCCGTACTTCGATCTTTCGTTCCTTTCAACTTTCCGCAATTGGCCTTTTCGCCGTATTCTCGTTCGGGAGTACCGCTACACCGTAAACTCCGTAAACATTGAGAGACGTACGGAGAGAAAAAGAATCCCTCTGTGGGTGCATCGGCGACGAACACGGAGACGACGAAAAACTTGTATCACCCGTTATAGAGTGCGAACGTTGCTTTTGAAAAGAATGATTCCGGAGTAGAGAGGGGAATTGGAGGGTTTCGTACGAAGAAAAATTCGGTATTCGGTACGAACTGCGAACGATCTCTCGGCGATCTGTGTCTCGTACTGTTGAAGCGAACGAAAACGTTCGGCAAGATAACGATCGAAGGTAAAATCGAATTTACCGTGTCTAATAATAATTGCTTCCGATAATAATTCACGCTCATCGCTGATACCTGTTATTCCCCGGAGAGCCCCGAGACGCATACACATACAACTCAAAGTATAATACATATATCGCGAAACGTAATCTCGACGATCGAGAGATCAATCGTCATTACTTGTTTGACGAAATTCGTTATTTCTTTTTCATCATTTTTTTTTTTTTTTTTTTTTTTTTTTTTACAACGCACCGCAACGATCTCTCTGTCAAACAAAATGAGCGAAAAAAAAAATTATTTTTATTCCGGCATTTTTTAGTTCGTCGTCGTTGAACAAAACCGTTATCTGTTATCGCAATATCGTTCCCGTAATCTCGATAAGAATCTTATCGTCGAATTGATATTGTGTATAGTATATTCAGCAATTTTTATTGACGCATCGTTATAAAGCTTTACGGTTGGCAAAACACGATGGAATTTATTGTTAGTGACGGTAATTTTATAACACACGGAAATATGTATAGACATAAAATCATCTCCACGATGTTGAGAGTCCATATGTTACATTATTTTAACGTCGAAAAAACGTTTTTTTTTTTTTTTTTTCCTTACGCAATTCTTGCGTAAAGTTGTCGAACACCTGATTACATCAAGCTGAATAATTATTATTCAATATATGATCGACCGCCGCAGGTGGCAAAGACCATTGAAGATCGTTCTGTTTATTTGTTTGTGAAGGTCTTTTTTTTTATGCTACACAGCGGAACAAAAAAAACGCGGATGAACTTCGAACTTAAGTATCCGATAATATCGTCCAATAAGATCGAAAATAAGACGGGCGAAAGTTTGAAAAACAGAATGGATGATCCATCAAAGCATCACAATGGTATATTGTGGCGGACCAGTGGCAAAAGTCAATTGCCAAAACGTCCCTAACGATTGTTCGAATTTTTCGACCTGAAGCGTCACGACAACCTGTGCCCCGAGTTCACGGGAACGAGAACGGAGGGTGAGTGGCACCCCTACTGGGTGGCCCCACCTGCGAACCCCTCGGTCTACCGCCCCGGGGATGTCGAGATTTATCTCTCACAGTTGTTTGCGCCGAGCAAAAGGAAAACATCGAAGCCTATCGTACTTTCGGTGTTTACGGCGTTTTCGGAGTTTTCGGCGTTTGGGAAGAAAAAAAAAAAGAAAAAACAAATATACAACGAGATTAAACATTTTTTTACGGGTAGCAAGAAATTTCATCGCAATCCGCAGTCAAAAAAAAAAAAAAAAAATATCGATGCGAAATCGAAGAAATTTTTTAAATTTCGTATTTCCCGTTTCGCGCGATAGTTTTTCTTAATATTCTCTCCGCGTGTAGCGATCCGAATTGAATCGACGAATGTTATCCATATTGGGAATTAAATCCTCGTATATGCTGTATTAATATTAACATATTCGAAGCACGATGGAGAGCGTGGGACGAGTCTATAACAATTAATTAATGAGAAGCGCTCGGGGACACGGAGGCGAAAAAGGGTGAGTGCCGGAGAGAGGATGGATTACGCGAGGTGGGCGACATCTCTGTGACCTACCGATCGATCGCGAGGATATATATGGATAGAATAACGATGAAGAAATTTTGAAACTGATGCGGAAAGTTCAATGATTTCGGGCGAAATACCGAAAAGGAAGGATATGCGAGGAAAGTTTACGCCAGACGTCGAGCGTCGGAATCGACCTCGTGGGATAAACGGTCCGATGTTCGGGGTTCGGCAACGCAACACACACACATGCGCAATGGTGTGCGCGCATATAGATCGCGAGGGGGTCTCAGTGTCCGGACAGCGGCACCGGTGCGAAGCTTCACCTGTCGACCCCGAGAACAATTTTCTCCCTTCGACCCTCGCGATCAGTTCCGATATAGTTTCCCCCTCGATACTGCACTATATATATATACAACAAAGTTCCTGCAGTATTTACAAAGTGGATACCCCCCCGAAGCAGGTAGATCGCGACCCACACTTCGTATCCCCGTCTCTTTTTATTCTCTATTTCCTACGATCTAAAAAATACATCGCTACAATGGCTATATATCCACCGATATTTCGTTATAGATTCGTATGCATCAACTGTGCAATTTATATATTTCCTTCGGCGATTTTTCACTTTTCTTTTTTTAGACATCGCGGAGTTCGTTGGCTCGCGTGCGCTCGCGTTCGCTCGCGTTCGCTCGCGGCGGCGACTGCGGTTATCGAGATAAATTTGGCTGGAAGTTTGATAATCGTTGCCGCCGCTTCAGATAACTTATTATTTAGATAATTCAGATAATCTTCGAAAATATATTCGAAATAAATGCAACGAAAATAAAAAGGAAAAAGATTTTTTAATAAATGTTTATTGCTGTTTCGACATGTTGAATTTTTGCAGGTTATGTTTTCCGTTGAATATTTTCGTGTTTGAGATCACGTAACGATATCGAGATAAGTGCGGATGGAATTTGGTTGGTTTTGCGACAGGTAGTTTAGATAAGGTAGAAGCTAAGAAAGTTAAGCAAAGTATCAAGGAGAACGAAGAAACGATATATATCTATATTCCTGACGCGACTGCTGTTTACACGTTGCAACGAAAAAAAAAGTTTTCAACGAGAAAACACAACGGTCAAAAGGGAAAAGTGGAGAGGACGACCCTTGACGTAAAACAAGATCTCGAGATACTGATATATATATATATATCTCGGAAAGAACACGACGTTATGAAGTGCATAGGGCTGCCGCGTGCTTCTTGCACGAGCGGCGTTTTCCATCGGAGGGCTTCTCGTATCTTTCTAAAATCATTTGTCGTTGACGTACACTGAATGCCAAGTGCACTTTTGTGAAAGAAACGCGACAAGTGAACAGTTCCGCTGACTCCTGCGACACAATGCCCCGCGTAGTTTTTGCAGTCTAAAAACGACGGGATCTTTCGATATATCGTTCGACTGTTGATTTTCAGCGCGATGTTTCGGATATCGTAGTTTTCTCGAAAATCACGAAATATTTTGAGAAATTGATTTTTCGTACGAAAAAACGTCAAAAAATGATCGAACGAAAAAAATTTAAATCTCGCGGGGTGACCGGCGCGTAGCGTCGAAAAATTGTAATTCAAACTCCGAAAAAGAAAAGAAAGAAGACACGCCGGCGTCTCGACAAAGTTCTTGAGTGTCTATTGTTTCAGGGACGACGAAACGCTACTGTCCCCGACAGTGGCAACATAATATCTTGAGAAAGAAAAAAAACCCCGAAGGGTGGTAGTTTCCAGATGCGGGCCGAACCCATGCGTGTCCTCTTCCACGTTCGTTTTATCTCCTTCGTTGAAACATCGAGACGAAAAAAAGTCCGAACAACCCTTATCCTTACGAATCCCAGAGCGACAATTTCCGACACCCGCACACGAGTAAACATAACCTTTATTCAATGAAAGATCGCTGAAAAATTCTTCTCGGAGTCTTCCCGATTGAATTATTTCCGATTTTCAAGGGTGTATGAAGAAAAAATAAGGGTCTCCGCAGTCAACGTCCGAAAAAAAAAAAAAAAAAAAAAAAAAAAAACGCGTGCGAAACTCAACCAGCAGGGATGCCGGGCTCCCCGCTGCGAAAGGGATGCCAAGTACATCGAACAGACAGAGTTTCAAATTTACCAACACGGGACGACAGTCCGCGCGTCGTACATGTGTGCGTCTCGAAGGTTGGAAACGCAGAGAGAACACAGTAGCATCGCAAGAAGAATAAGACGAAACTCTGAGAGAGGGAACATTGACGGTTCGAGTTCTATCTTTCTTCGGTTCTCGACTCATTCGTATACCGAGCGAAAAATCTTTTCTCCTTGTCCCTTCCGCCCCCTACCCTTCGCGTCCCGCTACGGCCATCGGACACAGCACTCGCTCGGTCTTCGCGCTGCGTTTTCCTTCTCTCTCTTTCTACATCGCTGTGTTTTCTATACTTTGTTCTCGTTCTCTTACTTCGCTCGGCACAAAACCCCGACGTCGACGCCACCGCATCTCTCGCTCGTTCATCGGACGCGAGGCCCCCGAGCGCGCGCGTCTTCTTCACTCGGCTATGGGCAACTCTATCCGGGGCAAGCCCCGCGGCGTTGCCATGCCGGGGTCCGAGATCCCGAGAAACTGTACAAAAACCACCCGGCCCCCATCGACACACCCACACACCCACACACGCAACTTCCAAAGAAAGCGCAACAGAGAAAACATCTTTGGGTACCGTTTCTTTTTTTTATTCTTCGCCACTTCTCTTTTGCTCTTTCCGTCTCACTCTCTCGTGTCTTCTTCTAAATTGCACGCTGCGCGCCGTGCACCCTCGTCGGTGCACGGAGACCTCGTGTTCTCGTGACTTTGAAACGTCGAAAAATATGTATACCAGATATATTTTTCGTATTTCGTAACTTCGGCGAAGTTTTAGTTGGTTTTTTGGAGGTTAGGAAATCTGTCGATGTATCGAATCGATATGAAATAACGTCGCGTAATAATTTGGGAAACGCAGATGACTTCGTCGCGTGATTTTTTTTATCGTGATATACGATACAAAATTTCTATGAAATTTATCGAAGATTAATCGTACTATTTATCACGTTAAAACGCGATAATTTCGATATGATTCAACTGTCATGTATACATATTTTTTTTTAATTCTGCGAACGAGATAACGAGCGACAGTGGTTCAAATTTTGCATCTCCATTCGTAATTATTAATTAGAGATTCGACCTCGAAACGCTTTAGGCAAGTCCCCGCATCGTTATTCATACGGCCGAAGTTACGAGACTCTCAGGGGGAACGCACACACACGCGGACAGAGGATCTATGAGTAATATCTCTAGAGCCCAACATAATTGATCGTAAGCCTTACGTAACGAGAACTTTCTTTGCGACAACGTTTCGAGTCAAATTTAAACTCGCGATATATCGACGGAGTAACACGATATAACATCATCGCGGCGTTATTGCCAATTCAACAATATATCGTGACGTATAATAGATTCGAATTCTACACAATCCGTAACTTGAAACTAACGTCAAATATCTTTGTATTCAAAGTTCGATATAAATGAAAAGGGTTTCGTAAACATTTTATTTCAAAACTTTACTCTCGTGCGCTTCGTGTTTTTTTTCGACACATTCTCGAAAGTTTTCTAAAAGAATGAAACTGCGCGCTTCCGACGAGTTTCGATCTCATCCGTGGATCATCCTGTATACGCAACGGAATTACCGAGATTCAGTCAAAACAAATATAGTAACTGACGGGCGTAGGCAAGCCGAGTTGCCGACGCAGAAAACTCGACAGAGAGAGAGAGACTTATATATGTGTACGTAACTTTCGCAATAGTCTACAAGAGTAGAGATATACCGTCATTGTCAGATTTTTTTCTCGGTAAAACGAATCATAAGTATTGTGTATGTTTCGATGTATATAAATGTCGCTAAACGCATCGTCACGCGACAAGTGAGAATGACACGATGTACGATAGATAGAAGACTCTGTGAGACACGCGAACGAGCGTAAAACACACTCGAGTAGATGCCCGAGTGCCCGCCAGCCAGAGGTTAAACACGATATTTATACTATATGTATATACATATATATGTATATACACGGTAAAACTCTTCGCTATTACTATAAATACCTGCAGTCTCGTGGGAGGCCTCTCGTAGCCCGTGATTGTTAAAACCAAAAACGTTAAAACAATCGAAAATCGTCGCACGCTATTTATACAAATCACTTAACTTTCCGTTGACACACAAATGAATTTATTATTTAGACAATAATAATAATGATGTAAAAAGAGAAAAAGAAAACAAACAAACGAAAAAAAGAAAACGCAAAACAAAACAACAATAATCACGTGTTACAAACGGACGAGCGAGACCCGCACATCGGCAGCACACTCTACGCGGTTCGGTGCTAACCGTACACAATACAGATTACAAATTAAATATTGTGGCTGCGTCTCGGAGGTTCATGAATGAAACTAAGAACGGG
The DNA here is from genome assembly GCA_934046635.1 of Buathra laborator. Taxonomy (NCBI): domain Eukaryota; kingdom Metazoa; phylum Arthropoda; class Insecta; order Hymenoptera; family Ichneumonidae; genus Buathra; species Buathra laborator. The sequence continues at coordinate 3,128,156 of OW203894.1, read as the reverse complement.
TCCTCGACTCCCCCGTCCGTCGCGCTCGCTCCCCCTCAATTGGCCGAATCCTACGCCGGGAATTCTTTCGATTGGTCGACGAACGAACACGCTCTCGTGCATGATACTGTCTTGCGTACCGTTGGAGGGGGAATTGTGAACACTATTGGTCATCGCGCGACTCCTCGTGGAGGGCAATGCTGCCAATGCATCGATCTCATGGATCATTCGATACGCCAAATCTGAATCCAAATTTTCAAAATCTCGGGCAATGTAAATACAGCCCTATGACCGATAAAATGAATTTTGAACATTTCCACTTGTGCGAATGTTTTTTTACGCAATTAAAGAGTTTCAGACGAGAAAAAAAGTTTGTAACTTTTATCGAGCGTTGGCTGCATTGGGTTTTTCAAAAGTTCTACGTAAGAGTTTGAGACGCGAAACGAATAATGTGAGCGTTAAGATAATTAAATTATATCGCGACTAGTTATTGATTAATCGTTATTAGATTAATTAATAATTTCTCTGTCACATTTACGCTGTTTCGAGTTTCGTAAAAAATATTAGATGCTCGACGGACTCGAGCGGTGGACGGTACTTCGATCACTTTTCTGTCAGCCATATTCGTTCAAAGCAGCTGATTGGGATATTTGCTCCTTGTTAAAACGTAAGAATATTTCTGACTATAATTTATTACAGAGTCTCGAATAATTGTCAATTCTCATTGTCCATCTTTTCGTCAACGAATTTAACTTCGTTATTTTTTTCTTTCACTCAAATACGATTCATCATTTGTCATTAACCTCACGCGCGATATATTCACCTCTACGGAATACATTTTATTACATAATATCGCGAGTTATCCCGACAAAAAACCGTCTAATATTAATATTTTTCATTTTTTAACATTAAAGAACAACCATGCTGAGCCCACGCTTCGTCAGCGGTATCCCCAAAGTTGTCAGGCGCAACTTTGGAATCGTCGCCCCCGCTATGCAAAAAGCCACCGACCCGATTCAACAATTGTTTCTCGACAAAATTCGCGAGTACAAGTCGAAAAGTGTGTAAGTATAACTATATTACGATAATTAAATTTTTTTTTTTTTACGTATTTTTTTTATCGTAATTTTAATATTGGATTCTGCGTAGAAACGGAAAAATGGTAGATCCCACGCCTGAGATTGAAAACGAGCGGAAATCGGATTTGGAAAAACTCGCAGCGCAGTATGGCGGAGGACCGGGCGTCGATATGACTGCTTTTCCGACGTTCAAATTCACCGGTAATGCATTTTCTTTTTCCGCTGAAAGAATTTTTTTTTTTCCGCCGATATGAATTCTGCGTATAAACTAAAAATTTCTCGTTTCAGAACCAAAAGTCGTCGTCGACGGAGAGGCGAAGTGAAGCCATTGATGTACAAATAGCGTAGAAGCCATTTACAATTACACCATTGTAACTCAAGTCGAAGAGGACGCGCGCCTCCGCCCCTTAAGATACCGTTATCGTTAAGCCAAAGTAAAGAAAAAAAAAAAAAGAAATCATTGCGTAAATACTCCATGAACTTTGCATTAATTTATTTTCGTAGAAAAAGATATACATAAATACGTGAATTGTAACATTTTTCGAATTTACGAATCGCCGCGGAATTTTCGTCAAAAAAGTCGCGTGCTCTCTATGGCGTCGGCGAGAACATTCATTCGACACTTCTTCGATATCGATTTGAGAATTTTTACGCATTGCAGCATATACTCGCGACTTATCGTTGTGTTAAAATCGCCGGAACACGTGCAGTACTCGTTGACGTTGTCTCTCTTTATCTCGAGGCACTTGCGGCACTGAAGATCCTGCAGTATGTAACCCATACTTCGGCGGTAAAGAATATCCGTCAATGCGAATTCTATTTCTGCGTTTTCGTAACTCTGCTTGCATAACGGACAGATCCACGAATGCCTGAAGGAAAAATTAAAATTTGAAAATTTTAAGAATTTTTTCGAAATAACTTTACGATTTTTTTTTTTTTTTTTTTCGTTAATCGATAAGCAAAAACAAGTTACGATTAATTAATTTTCAAGAGTTCTTTTCAATTAATTAAAATCAATTATAGTATTCGGGAAAAAAACTACTCACACTCCGTCGACTATCGAGACATCGCTGTCCTTACAGAGATCGATATCTCTCGTATGATTGCAAGATTTGCAAATCACTTCCGGCAGAACGAACGATATACACGGATCTTTCCATTCGGCAGTGTCGCTGAAACTCCCGACGCGAATCAAACGCAAGAGATTTCTCTGCAATTCGTAAACCTCGTCTTCCATCTCTTTATCCAACGATAAAACCTGTAAAATCATTCGATCGATTCGTAATTTTCGATGTATTTCCAAATTTCTCGAAAATTATTCAAACGATATATAATTTATCGCCGTACCTTGCAAACAGCTTTTATCAATTCCAACGCCGGATTGATTTTCTTGCTTTCGGCGCCTCCGAGATCCAAATTCGGATTTTTCGCCAAAGTCAGCGTAGTTTCCGGCAATGATTTGTTAATTTTTTGCACAGTGTGAAACAATTGTTGCGACATTTCGTTGGATATAAGTTTTTTCGCGAAAGCCGCCGTGTCCTCGAGTGCCCCGAGTCCGAGAGGCGCGGTGATCGTCTGACTGAGAGTACTGTTTCTCCTCTTTCTCGCCGGTCTCGGCGTCCCGGTTTCCGGTTCGCTGTTTTTTATAAATTGGTAAATTGCGCTTATATATCCGGCAATTATCGTCTTGAAGCTCTTGCGGCAAGACGCTTCCTCCGGCAGCGCTTCGACGAGATTCCAATTCATTACAACTTCCGGTGTGTCTTCGTCTTCGTCATCCTCGTCGCTATCATCCGCGGCGTCTTTGTGATCCATATTTTTCGGTAACTTCCCGATAACTCCCGCGTGATTCGGCAGATCAAGCCAAACGAGATATTCCCAACATTTTTCGTAAGTTATTTCGATACTATGAAACAATTCTTTGTTTCTCACACTTTGCACAGTGTATTCGATATAATCGATAGCCTGTTGAACGGTTCTCTTTCGCGTGCAAATTATAATTTTGTTGAAATTAGCAAAAACAATTTTCGATTGTAATCTCTGAAACTCGGCGATCAGTTGTACGAACATTTTTTTCATATAATTGTGAAGCGTACGACGGAGCGCCGGATCGTAGAGAAGCGCATTGGGGGATCGCAGCCATCGATAGAAATGTATCAATTGATAATCGGCGTAAACGTTTCTGTGAATGGTAACGTCTCTCAGCCAAGTATTCACCATACTTCGGAGAACTTTAAAAGCCGCGCTGCACAATGCCGTCTCATCGTAACTCGGAATCGTTGCGGTCGACGATTCGCCGGTAACGATTTCCTGCAGCGAAGCTTGAGGCGCCGTGTGAAATGCGACGAAGGAACTCGTACCGTCGACGTCGTTCACGCGATGCGATTGTAGCAAAGTATTAATCGCGAGACTTTCGACTTCCAATTCAACGCAAACGCTTGAATAGGTTGCGGGATAATTAGCCGCGCAACTGGAACTCTCTTCGAAATCGGTAAGCAATCGATTGTCGTCGTTTTCGCTTCCTCCCAAATCCGGCCTTTCGGTAGACGAACACCAGAGAACAAAGTTGTGTTTCTGCAGATGTCTCGCGTAGAATAAATCGGCACCGAAGAGCGTAGGATCGGCAGGAATGTTGCCGATCGGCGCGTGAAAATATCGACACTGTTGAGCCATCAGATCCAAAACTTTTTCGCAATTGAGATAATGCCGTATCATCGTCGTGGCGCCGACTCTCTGCCACTCGAGGGTATTGAGATGATTGTCGAGATCTTGAACGCGCGTATCGACCAGAGGAAAGTCATTGAGGACCGGCATTTCGCTGATCAACTCGGAAACATCCATCGCCGTTTGCACGGCAAGCATCGTCGCTCCTTTCATCTCATTTTTATAAGATTTCAGTGCGGCTTGCAGCGTTCGGCAAATCTGCGCGAAGCTCGTCTCGACTCTCACATCGAAATGCATCTCCTCGGGAGCGTTTCTGTATCGACCTTCCGGATTTCTTTGGGAAGCTATGAGACGCTCATTCGCGTAGAGAGAATTCATATTCGGCATTTGATTGGTTCGCACCGTATCGAGAACGTAAATATGGGCCCTTTTACTGGGACCGAGAAAGAGTCCCCATATCGCTCGCTGATGATTAGACGACCAGTGATGATAGAGAAATATGTGTTTTATCGCGTCGTCCTTCTCGAGATAAGGTTGCACCGCGATGCTCTTGAATTGCAACTGTTCGAGTTGAAAAGTATCAGAACCGTCAGCCAAATCGGCAGCTTGCGCTGAATCCACCATACAGATGCATCCGAGCTGAAGAATCGCTCGAAATTCCAGAGTCATTTGGGTCTCGTAAATCCCCTCGATGTCTGGTTTGCTAAGTTCGTCGCTAAGCGTCAAGCTGTGGACCTTGAAAAGCTCTTCCGGTACGCTATATCGATAAAGATAGCGAACAGGACGCGATCGCGGCAATATTCTGGAGCATTTCTTCCACAGTTCGTCAGGTTTCGGTTCGTCTCTCTTTTTTCTCGTATTAACGTAAAAAATTCGCGGAACCTTAAGACGCAGTTGATGGAGTTCTTGATCGACGAGAGCCCAAAGTTTGAACATTCCTGCTTCGTTAGTTTCCGCAATCTGTATTATCTGCCACGGCGTATCGAGCAATTTGCGTTGAGCTCTTCGAAGAAATCCGCTTACGGTATTCAAATTTGGATTTCTCACGACGCCAACATTTTGTCTCTGTTCCCGATCGTCGCTGCCGGTTCTGCTGCGCTTTTTGCGTCTTTGGTGACCTCTTTGCTGTGATTGGTAGACCCATTTTTTCTTGTGAAACTCAAGCCACGCGGTTCTTTCTTCTTTCGTCGTTCCCATCGGCGGCGGCGAACCCAATACTTCGCGCCAACTTTTGCCGGCATTCGCTTCGTCCTCTTCTTCGGCGGAAGGTACGCGTTTCCGTTTGGTGACCGTAGCTATTGGGCGCTTAAAGACCGAAGACTCTCCTCCGGCACTATCCTCGATGTCTCTTATATCGTCCGAAACTCCGCCTTCCTCGTCAGCCTCGTCGCTCGTACTTTCTTTTCTCTTCGCGATGCTAAACATATCCGTTATGCGACGCTGTTTCTTCGTATCGTTTTTTTCCAGAAGGGTTTTGTGCAGCCAATCCGGATGCTTAACTCGCGGTACCGGATTCGCTATTCCCTGCATAGCTGCGGGTATCGTTATTATCTTTTGTATCGTACTGCCGAGACGCTCGATGTAATAATTCCAGTCGAGGATATCTCTTATATCGTAACTCTGCAGTCCCGTATCTTTCAGCCATTTCCGCAGGTAATGTTGTTTCAAACTCGTTTCGGATTGGAAAATTCCAAGTGGAATAGCGCGTTCGGTAACCGGCGCGCCTTCCGGTTTCATCGATATTACGTATTTACAAGCCAAACCCGCGTCTTTCACCATATCGTTGCCGAGAAATTCGGCTAATCTCTTCGCAGTAGTGATCGACGTTGATTTCTGCGCTCCGTATTCCTCCAATTTTCGAGACATCGATTTGTTTTCGGATATCAACTCGAAGAGATCCGAATCCGGAATGTCCGCTCCCTTTGTGTAGAGAACGTCGAGCCAATAGTCCGCAACTTTAGCGACGGCTTTGTAACACTCCTCGAGAGTGTTGCCCTTCAGGAAAGACTCGAAGACGGAAGATTGAAAGATTTTAATCAATTGAAGTTCTCCTCGTCTTTTTACCTCGAAACCCTTTAACTCGGCCAGCGAGCCATCGAAGTTAAAGACCGCGTAACGTTTCTTCAATTTCTTTCCTTCCTCCTTCGCTGCCGGCAGTACCATCGCAAGATAGGGACCATCGACTTCGAAGAATATAGAATTTTCGCTGCGTATCTCGTATATCGCGTTTGAAGGATCAACGAGTTCGTGATAAACGTCATTCGTGAATTGATCCTTTACCATGAAATTAAGAACGGCGTTTGGATAAGAAACTGTTATTTTGGATTTCTTAGCGTGTCGAGTCTCGACGATGAAGTTATCGGGAAAGGAAGCCGGTAAAATGCACCAAATTCCATCGGTATCGAGTTCCAGCGGCCGTCCAACTTTTTCGATTATTTCTCTCGCTTTCATTATTATGTTTGCACCCGTGTGACAAACTATTCCACCCATTTCCATGCTGTGCCAACGAGCTCCTCGCCTCATAACGTAACCGTAAAACGAATTGAGAATACATTTGTGTGCCAATTGCAACGAATCGTACAAAATTTCGCGATTTTTCGCCGATTTTATTTCGCTCGCATCGCCGCTCGCTACGGCAGCGGCAACTTGTTGCTTCGCCAATTTCGTCAGTCCTTTGTATTCGTATCTTCTATCGCGAAAAGCTCTGACGGTATCGACGTAGAAGGAGTTTTCCTTTTGGCAAACCGTTTGTTTTCGATTCTCAATTTTTGTTACTTTAACTTTTGCATAAGCTTTGTGGCAGTAATCGGCGAGTCTCTTCTTCTCCTGCGCCGCTTGATCGGCTTTGGAAAGAGCGTGAAATGGTACCGGTTCCGCTTTACCGATTCTTATCTTTTCCGATTCCAATTGCTGTTGAATTCTCTGAAATTCGCCGAGACTCGCGGGTAGATATTCGCCGCGCCACGTCCACTCCATCTCTCGTTTGCACAGAGCACCCGGACGATTGAAGTCGCAAGCCGCGCAAGCCGTCTCGTCGACGATAGCCGACGGTTGCAGACGATTCGTCAGAATTATGTTTGGATACATAGCGCCGACGTCCAAGTGATAGATTACCGGACTCTCGAGTCGCAACGGCTGCTCGCGAAGGGCGCGTAATTTGCCTTTTATATCGTCGGAAACTTCGGTGAAATTCGTGACGAGATCGAGAGGAACTTTTTCCTCCTCTTGAATCGCGTGTTTCAAAGCGTTTTCAACGCCAGCGATTAGATCGTCAACGGCACTCGGATCGATCTTAAATCTGCAAGGAATATCGGCACGAAATACGCCGGACTCCAGAGCCTCGACGTGACCACCGACGTAAGTTTCGACGTCCAATACGTGACCGTCGGCCGTTAATTTGTTCAATTCTGCATCTTGTTTGTTCGGATAGATAATATTCGCTCTGAAAGCTTCGACCATAAGCAGCGATTCGCAGAGAGTACCGGAACCTTTTCGCAATACTTCGTCCGGATTCATCGGGATAATCGTGCAGAGAGCGAATATAAATGGATGTACGTATTTGTGATAAAGATAATACGTCGCTACGGCATCGGAGACCGAATAGTTGGCGAGAGTTTCCGGATCTTCGGCGGCGAGTCTACACATCTCTTCGGGATCCAATTCTACCGGATCGTATCTCAGCTTAGCTTTCGCGACGGCTTTCAAGCCTTGCGATCCCACTGGTAGATAAGAATCTCTTTTTACCCAACTATAAAAAAACGAGAAAAAAGATTATCTGATTTCGGCGATTCGTATTTGTCGTCGACAATTTTTCTTCGATTTTCGTTCAATATTTACCATAAACAATCCATGTGAATGGCCGGTCTGCTCGTGTAGACATCATCGCGATTTTTCGAAAAACCGATTCTCGATTTCATTGAAATTTCGTGATGCGCCGCTCTCGCCTCGACGAAAGGCCAATCGAAACCGTCGCCGTGGTAAGACACGAATATATGAGGTCTGACGTCGTTAATGTGATCGAAGAATTTGTTTATCGTTGCTTTCTCATTCGGCTCGTTGAACACCGTGAATAAACCTTCGAATTCGGGTTTTGGCGTGTATTCGAAATCCTCGATGTCCGACGATATTATTTCACGATTCGTTATCAAGTACCCCTATCGGACGGAAAAATCATATTATGGATCTCGTGATTCGACATAATTCGGCGTAAACTGAAAAATTCATTACCTGTCCGTCTATCATGTAGGATATCATCATTATCTGGTCGGTCTTCGCGTCGGGGAATTTTAACGGCAATTTTGTCGTTTCGATATCGTAAGCCAATACTATTGGCTCCACCGGCTCGATGAGGTCTTCTCGTCGCGTTATTATCGGCGGATCGGTACCGCGGGTTCTCACGGTGTACCATAGACCTACGAAAACGCCAACGTCGATCGACACTCTTACGTGATGAGGAACATCGTGTTCTCTGGAAAACAAAAAATATGGAATTATTTAAAACGATCAATTTTTTTTTTTTTAATCTTCATTAGCACTCCGCGATCTCCGGAACCCTATGGGCTGGTAATTTTTTTCGAAAAAAAAAAAAAAAATCTCGAAAATCTCTTTTTTTTTTTGTATGTGAGAAATATTAAAAAATTTATGAAAATTACGTGTGAAAAGTAAATAATAAGGGAAAGTAGCAAACAGCTCACCTAATATCCAAGATATGCTCCATGTGATCGATAGTTTTTTTCGAGTCTTGCCGCTTTTTCGAATTTAACATATTTGCCAACAGGTCTGTGTAATAAGTATTCGTTTTTTCCCGTTCTTTGCTAACTTTCACGGCTCTGTTGATGTCTCTCTTGACTTTCATGAGGTCCAGTATATTGGCGAATGATAGTTTGAGATATTTCTGCTTCAAACCTATCAAATGATTTGGCTGCGAATGAGAAAAAAAATTTCCTTACATAATAACTTTTATAACGAAAAAAAAAAAAAAAAAAAAAAAAAATACGAAATGGAAAATCAGTATGAATAATTGAATAATTACCAAATCCAAGTCTTCCTTTCGTATTATTTCAATTTTTACTACGACGCCATTGTACTTTTTCAGCAGAAACGTCGATACCTCTTGTTCCGTTCCTTTGCGACACAAAATATAAAAATACGGATAATACGGCATCGAGACTTTGAATCTCGTGCAATCTTCCTCCAGAAAGTAATAATCGACGCCGCTTATGAGACGCTTGTCTTCCTCGACGATCTCCGTCTGAATTCAACGGGATTGCTAATTGGTTATTATTCGTCGAAAATACAGATTATTTCGTCGGAATGTTTTGGTACTTACTGCGTGCATATTTATGAGGAATCCGGTGCGTTCCTTGACATCGACGGCTCTGTGAAAGCCGTACAGACTGTCGATTTTGATATTTTCATTCGCCTGATTTAATTTTCCCTCCGCTGTGTTTTCTCTATCGAGTCGAGAAAACGAAAAAAAAAAATTCAACACTTGTCGCAGAACGGGATTTCGTGTTCGTTTAATGCGCGTAACTTACCTGTTCGTCTCGTCATTCGAAAAGAAGGGCTTTCTGTTCCCTTGAGACTTTTCGGCACGATACTTCCCGGTGTTTACGGACGACATTGTTGACGCGTTTTTCTTTCCGTACCGCGAGCCGTGAATTATCGGATTTTACATATTTTTCGCCCGCGAAAAGTTTTACTGATTTTCTTTACATCGCGATATGCGCTGGTTAAACGTTTAAAATGCTACGTAAACAAGTAATTTCGTTCCAATAACAATGCAACAGGCAGCAACAGGTCAGTGTGCGCGCCGTTTTGCGCCTTTTTAGCGAACATGGAGGAAGGAGGAAAAAGTAGTGGGGATGGGATCTCCGCATCGTTCGCGTACCAGCTGATGCCGGTCGGGTTCGTTGTTTCTCGTGTCGGAAGGGTATATCACGCCAGTACGCACGTGGAAAGCATGCAATGCGGTTGAGTCAAATTTATCGTTGTTTCAGTGTTGAATTATCGGAGTAATCTTCCGAAATATATAACTTCATATAATACAAAAAATCTAACGGGCTAATCTATTTCCTTCTGAAAACTCACGGTTAAATTTCAAGCATTTCGTATCCCCCCTCTAAATATATCGATGAACACATAAACAGCACGTTTTCTATTTTTATAATATTACAATATACAGGCTGTACAAAGACTATTAACAGAACGCATCACTTCTTAATGTGAATTTTCTTCGTTTTGCTCGGTCGTTTCGGGGCAGTTACTTTCAGAGCATCCAATATTTCCTGTTGGTTCACTTGAGTATCTGTCTCTTTAACCGGCGCTTTAATCGCGTAACGATTGATCGCGGCGGGTGGTGAAAATTCAATCTCCATATCCGACCCCGTTGAGCTCGTGCACACGGAAGCGTCGTCTTTATTCTTCGTTATCTTGAATTGCAAAGGCTCAACGGGTTCCCGCACTTCCGAATTGTTAATATTTTCCGTTTTTACGGGATACATCGTGACGTAATAAGTTCCATCCTTTCTGTGTATGTGAAGCGTCGGCGGTAGTTCGACTTCGTCGTCGTCTTTTTCAAGCATTCGATTTCTCGCCCATTGACCTCTTCCCAACGAATGAAGACTTTTGCTTCGCAAAGTTTTACCCCGCTTTCCCTTACTCGGCGTTGTCGGTCTACTCTCGCTCGACGACCCCGTTCCCACGTTCGTTGCCTTCGCCTCTTGCAAACGATCCCAAACGAATTTCGATATAGCGCCCGGTTTCCAGCCTATCGGTAACTTCAAATTTCCCGGCACCTCGTTACTGTTCCAAAGCCATCCCATGTTTCCCGGTACGCGTATTCTCACGTCGAGACAATTTTTGTGACCGTGACAAAAGCTCGAATCCCTCATAACGTTTACCAAACGCATGATTCTCTTACTCACGCGAATGTACGAATTACCCCGAGCGCTCGGACGATCCCCCGCCGGACCGGGCATCGTCGATATTTTGCTCTTTTCGCGAGTTCTCGAATGGCCTATTCGCGACACTGGCAACTTTTTGCCAACCGCGATTTTTTTTGTTGCCGTTTGAAGATTCGTCGTCGAATTATCGTTCAACGATTCCTGTCGGCCATTTTTCTTTCGGGATTTGCATCGAGGTTCGACGCAGGGACCCGACCCTTCCTCGATTGCAGCTCGATGGTTCGGTTCTCGATGCGTTTCTTTTTGCTTCTCGCTTCTCATCTCTTCGGGTTTCTTTTTTAATTTACCCGGAATCCGCGATTGCGTTTCGTTTCGATAAATTGCGAGGGAATCGCGATGTCCCGAAGATACGAGACCAGCTGCGGGAGTCGGAAGGATCGGGCTGATCGTTCTCGTTTCGAATTTTTTCGCTGTTTGAGCGTTTTGCAGTGTCGGGGAATGAACGCCGGAAGTTTTCACTCCCAAAATCGTTGGTGAAACGATTTGGGGGACACAACTCGTCGGAGTTTCGTCTCTTTCCCTCCCGAAAAATGGACTCTCCGCGGGATCCATCAAACCCAATCCCGCTAAACCCGGAATTTTACCGATTGAGTCGACGAATTCCTCAGTCTCTTTGAACGCTCGAATCAAACAATCGACTCCGAGACACGGATCGTTCGAACAAGCGGCTCCGCTTTTTGTCGCCGCGGATTTCGTTCCCATCATTCCGGTTCCTAATTTTCCGAAACAGCCGCAACCCGGTTTCGAAAATGACGTATAAATTTTTAGCGGCGATTTGCAAGCACCCGAAATAAGCGTATCTACAGATTGAATGGGAACTCTATCGATCGCGGCACTGCGTAGATTCGAATTTACGCATTTTTCTCCGTTAAAATCAAATGTATCTTCGCCCCGACGTCCTCCGCCCCGCATTCGCGGTTTATAACAATAATTCGCGCGGTATCCCTGTGTTCGCTCTGTAGAATCGTCTTGATAAGCTCTGGGAAAAGAATCGACTGCTCCAATCCCCGTGCAAAGTCCCCCGCCGCAGGTGTTCGAACCGCAAGGAAAATTATTCGACATCGCGTTTATCGTAGTTTTTCCGAGTTTAACGGCGCATTCGCGATTCGGCGAACTCGCTACGACGGTATCGCATTTTTCGAGGCATTTTTCGTCTATCGATCGATTCGTCGAGAGTTCTATCGGCGGTACGATCTCCAAAGCTCCGCCATCTTGTTTCGATAACTCTTGACAAACGGGAGCCAAACCTATGATACTTCGAGGTGTCGGTAGAGCATCGACTTCCCGTTTTTCGTATTTTTTCGACGAGCCGATTTTGTCGATCGTATCGTCTACTTGTCCCGCGATCTCTTCGTTATCGACCGGAACTTTGCTGCACTTAAACTCGTTCGGCGAATTTGAACTCTTAAAGAGAAAAGATTTTTCTTGAACAGCGAATTTCGTTACGATCGATTTTCCTAAGCACGAGAGTCGGAGAAATAGTAAAATTGTTCCCGATGGTTTTTTCTCCTCGTCGATGAGATTCCAAGTATTTCGAAGAGTATAGGGTTTCGGTAAATGTCCCGAATCATTCATCGCCATAGCGATCTGATCGCACAGACAACCGGACAACGGAACTTCCGATTTGCAAACGGGAATTTCATTTTCCTCGGATTTGCACGCTTCCTTCTCCGTGTGTTTGTAAACCGCAACGTTGAGAGGCTTCGCGCGCATCGCTTCCACGAGTTCACGCGGCTTTTTCGGAAAGAGACACGATTTTCCGGCGCTAAAACCCAACGAACCATCGCCACTCTTGCGCTCCGATAACAGCGAAATTTGCTTATCCTTTCGCCTCTTAGCGGACCAAAATTCTTCTTCGTTTATCTCGAATGTCGGAAAATCGAGAAAATCGAGACGCACGGAGAGCGGCGTGGATCCGATTTCTTGTATTTTTTCGGGTGTTAAATTCAACCGATCGACGAGCAATTCCAACATATATAGCTGCTGCTCCTCCGATTTGGAACAACTTTTCGCGGCCATTATTGATTACTATATTCTATCGCGACATGGAAGAGAAACAATATTCCATTTTTTTTTATTTTTTTTTTTTCACGTTTTTCCGAAGATTTGCGCGAAACACGAAAAATTTAGATAACCAAAAACAAAAAAGAATCTCTGACGTACGTACGTCACGCTACTCTCGCGAATTAATTAGATTAACGAGAACATCTGAATAATCGGATATTAAAATTTATTCATTATTCGAATTTCTTACAATTTCTTTTGTTTTCCCGTTTTTAATATTAACTGATCGTGTCGAGTTCTTCCAAAAACGCTCTACACTTTCCTTTGAGAACTTTCACGGCTTCCATAAAGAGTACAGGCGGTGGCAACGCACCGAGGGATTCTACAGTAACTGGAAACGAAATATAAATTTATGAGTCATTGAAATTTTAATTTTCAAGAACTAACGAAACTTTTCGATACTCACAGATAAAGTGATCCGGTATTCTTGAAAGTTGTACGGAATCTTTCAGATTATCGTGTCGGAAAACATTTCGGGAACAACTGTCGTATCGAGGATTTTTGACTCGCGCTTCTCTCGAGCCGTTTTCTCCTTCGACAACTTCGATAACTCCGGGACTGAAGCAACTTTTCAACAAATCCGCCTGTTCGTCTTTTACCGGCTTCACGATTTGTATGTCCGGCAAAAGTCTGTACGACGCTGTAGCTATTGAAAAATCGACAATCGAAGATTTCATTGAAAATTTTTATTTACTGTGCAAAAAAAAAAAAAAGCGAACGCCGAAGGATACGTACCTACCGGAGAAAATTTCGCGTGATCTTTGCCGATTCCCTTGACGGCGTGCATGAAGGCGTGAATTTCCTGACCCGGTCGCATTTTACATATCAGTATATCGCTCTCCAAAACTCCCAATTGCTCTTCTCCTCTCGGATAGATCTCCGATTGTCGGCCTATCGACGACCATCTAACGTCTCTACTGTAAACTTTTCGCGAAAATTTATAAATTTAATTTCAATTTATCAACAAATTCGATAATTTTGTGATTTATTTTTTTGCCGAACCAATGTTTTTGCTTTCTCACGGAGGAAATTTTGTTTTGATTAAAAAAAAATCGAGATTTCTGTTAACACGAAAACTCTTGCAATTTTTTCGATATCGCGGCGAAAAATTCAGATATACATGGACTATTGGTATTTAATGCTTAAATGTGTCGAAAATTGGTGAAATCGTTTAAATTTTATGAAATTCGCATTTTTTCGAAAATGTTTGATGACACGATAACTTTTCCAATTTTGGAGATATTGGATTGGAAATTTTGCACAGTGCACCAAACTGAGGAAGAATCGCGGAAATTCAATTTGCATAATTTTTTTTTACCATTATTATTGCGATAAATGTCGTCGGTACGTCGCGAATCTTTGGGAGCATTAGGATTCCATGTGCACGTGACTTTCATTTCGTATCTCAGAGTGTCCTGATCACTGACTTCCTCCTCGTCACCTCCGGTGTTGGATGGGTATTCGAAGAATCGTGGATCGGCACGTAGAGGCAACAGACCTAATCTACAAAAAATAAGAAAAATAATTTATTAACCAAATTTTCATGCGTATGAAAAATGTAATATTATTTTTTAAATAAATATCGCGTTACCTGTGCGCAAGTACTTCGTCTTGTATTAAACTTGTGTTATTCAGTATATAAACTTTTTCGATGGCCATGGAGGGAACTTCGCTGAGTAATATTCTGCGGAGAGCATTGGCGAGAGCCGCTGAACAGCCCATCAAGTCAAATTCAAGTTCTCTCTCATCGCTGCTCTGGCGTATAACTTTGATTTTTAATTGCTGTAAGAATGGAAACATTCGTTCAATCGCGTTATCGAATTTTCATGAACGAAAGATCGCGAAATGGCAGTTCGTACCTTTTTAAAATTCTTCAAACTCCATCCACCCTCGAGAGGAAGGTTAGAGTATTCGGAAGGCTTAAAAAAATAACAACAAAAATGATATAACATTCGCAACGTTAATTCGATCGCGTATTTTCATTGTTTGTTTTTAATTCATTAAAACTCACATTTGGAATTCCATATTCCTCCAAAATAACACGAGGCTTTCGCGACGTCGATGTCATTTCGCGCCGTGATCACTGTGCGTGAGGTTATGATATTTGTTGTGTGTTCCCGCGATCCCATGTGTGCCGAAACGCACGAGGCGAAAGGGAAAAGTCAATTCTACACGACTCGCAGTCGGCACATTAGAAAATCGTTAATTTTTTTCGCGCCCCACTCCATTCGTTTTTTACTACTTATAGATACGCGGCGCACGAGAAAAACGTCAGAATCTGATGAATGCGCCGGCCGCTACGTTCGCAGCTGGAAACAAGTGCAGTTTGTGTTTTTTTTACTGCTTTATCAAATTTGCGGTGAACATTCGAGTTGATAGTGAAAGTTATTACGACGAAAATATTCAACAATGGTTACCGGAAGAGCGTTGCACTTCGTATTCAAAATTCCCGATCGAAAATTGACTGCGAAGTTTTATCGAGAAATTCTCGGGATGAAGGTTAGAGGAAAATCTGTGTTACGCTCGTAACTAATACTTTTACGATGTATATGTCGCATAGATACTCGTTGCCTTGAAAAGCGAACGTCTCGGTGCAATTACCGCTAATCTACTGCGTCGTTAATTCCAGGTACTGAGACACGAGGAGTTTGCGGACGGATGTGACGCAGCTTGCAATGGGTCCGTAGATTCTTATCCGATTCTCATGATTTTATGCAACGAACATTCCATTTGTTATGATTTTGTATTATTCACAGTCCCTATGCCAATCGATGGAGCAAAACTATGATAGGCTACGGTCCGGAGGACACGCATTTCGTTATTGAGTTGACTTACAACTACGGAATATCAAGCTACGAACTTGGAAACGATTTTGGCGGTATTACGATAAAATCAAAGGAAGTCATAGAGAGGGCTCTCAAAAATAATTGGCCAGTCACCGAGGAAAACGGAGTCTCTGTTCTAAAAGCTCCCGGTGGTTACAAATATTACATCATTAATGAGTCGCAACCTGCGGGACAAGGTATTTTTTTATTGGAGCATTTAAAATTCTTTTCTTCTACACAACAACAAAAATTGTAGTATTTTTTCATCTGCGACTCACGATTTTATTTAATTAAATAATATTATGTGGATTATTTAAATTTTATAGCCATTTTCGTCAAGTTGGAAAAAATTTTTGAAACATTTTATCTAAAAGTCAACTTTTTATTTAACACGATTTTATTTAATTAAATAATATTACGTGGACTACTCAAATTTTATAGCTATTTTCGTCAAGTTGGAAAAAAAAATTTGAAACATTTGATATAAAAATGAACTAATTTATAGACGAGGATAAAAATAATAACTTTTCTGGGATTTTACGGAAGAAAAACGTTCATTGACTTTCGATTTCGCACAGTAGCGATTGCAAATGCCTATTTTTTTGCAGATCCCGTTCAGAAGGTAACTCTGAGAAGTTCGAATCTCCAGAAGAGTATTGCCTATTGGAAGGACATTTTGGAGATGAAAGTATACGAGCAGAAAGAGAAGAGCGTTCTTCTGGGATACGGCGATAATCAAGCTAAACTTGAATTGGAAGACATTGGTAATATATCATCGTATTTCCGCGCGATTTTAAAGTTATCATCGAGTTTCGTCTGTTTCATAGAAAATAAAGGTGTTTAGTTCGATGGAACGAGAAATGGAAGCTCGTCGAACGTAATCGACGCTCGTTTTTGCCTGCAGGTACGAAAATAAATCGCGCTAAAGCCTACGGGCGTATAGCCTTCGCCGTTCCTCATGCCGAGCAGCCGGACATTAAGAAAAAAATTACCGACACTGGAAATACTATACTCACGGATCTCATTACTCTCGATACGCCGGGAAAGGCCTCCGTTCGCGTGATTATTCTTGCGGATCCGGTAAGCATTCGAAGCCGTGAGCTCGATATCGCTCGCGATCAATAAAGCGATATGATAAATTCATTAAATACAATTTTTAATGTATCGCATAATTTAGGACGGTCACGAGATTTGTTTCGTGGACGAGGAGGGATTCCGGCAACTGTCCGTTCCAGATTATCCGAGCGAAGCGATTTTGGACAAATTCATCGCCAAGGAAACCACCGGCACGCTTACTCCGAATGATTGAATTTTAAAAAACGTGAGATATTTTCCATATTTATTTCACTATTTTTTGAAAAGATTTACGATTCCAAAGGTGGCGGCTTGTTATTAAATTTTATATACCGGTGTACATAATTATGAATAAATATGAGAATAAAGTATTAAAGTTAATGATATTCTCATGAGACTTTTTATTTATTACGTATAAGTAGTGAGTTTCCGACGACGATGCATCTGTTACCTCACACTTTGAATTTAACGAGACACGATAAGGCTTATGATATCAACCAAAGCAGAAAAGTCGTAAACGTTACATTTTATAGAATTGTCACCGGAACTAAGAGGGTTACAATTCTGCGAATTATTAAACGAGATTCAGCGATGCTATCAATTTTGTTACCGCAGTCTATTCGATAAAATTGACGAATCTTATCGATCCTTATAATTAATTGATTGTGCAGTGCTACAGTGTTGTTTCGCTATTATCTCATTGGTCGGTACGTTTCATGACCCCTGATATCATCCTGACTTGCGAAAAAAAACACCAGTAAAACCCGAAAGATCATAACAACATGTGGACGGAGTCCACATCGCGTGAAACGAAACTGTTAGGGTGTTAAAACGTAAGATAGTGAGGAGAGTTACGCACGCATCAAACAAGGAAATTTCGGCGAAGCGAGACAACAACCAAGTTATGGAGATAGAAGATTCACTTGAACCCCATCGGTATAGTTAAGAGGTCGCGGCTGCGGAGGCATCAGTTTAATTCACTCCTTTACCAAGTGTGCTATTGCCAGCAGTTGCAGCGATGGTTTTATCCACGAAAATAAGAATCTTTGCACTTTTGCTGTTCATTGCTATAGTGCTTATTGCAATAGGTACGTCTCTTTCTTTTATATTAAATTCATTCGCTTGTAAAAATATGATTATAAAAACATGAAAATAAAAAAAAAATAATTCATCCATATAAAGTTAAAAATCAAAAAAATAATTTAAAAAAATTGTTTAAATTAAAAAAAAGTTTTAAATCATCACCATCATCATAAAAATCATTATAAAATTCAAAATCAAAATCGTAAAAAAAAATGTTATATATAAAAAAAATGTAAAAATTCAAAATGAAAATCATAAAAAAAAAATTTTAATTCAAAATCAAAATCATCGAAAAGAAAAAATTTTATATAAAAAAAAATAAATAAAAAAATGTTGAAAATTAAAATCAGTTTTCATTATAAAGTTTTTATGTGATTTTTCATTTTTTCGATGCTGCCGAAAGGATGAACAATTCATCGCAAGGTTTTTATTAATATTATTTTTTTTCGTACAGCTTCCGTCGAGGCTAAGGGAGGAAGACCGAGAGGACATTTTGGAGGAAGATCGGGAAGGCGGTCGCCACCGAGGACCCAATCGCACTATGGAGCTCGATGGATACCGAGCTACCAATTCCGCAAATGGCGCCACAACAGACCACGCAGCACACCACATCATTCCAGACCACATTTTTAGTCATTCTTCGGCATCGAATGGAACGTTGCCATCTGTGCTCTCGATTGCTGTAGGATTTTTTACTATCGATACGTCTGATTTTTTTTTTAACGAATTTATGTAGACTAATCGAAGAGGAAATCTCTTTATTATGCCGTGAAAATGTGGAAAAAATTCCGCGTAACATGTCGTTTCTTTAATTGCGTAGTACCGTAGGATACAAATCGTTTTTGATGAAACTTTACTTTATCGTTTGTATACTTCATTATTTTATTTCTTTTCAGTTTTTCTCAACGCTGGAAACTCATCAAGCGTACCGTTGTACGAAGCTTATCGGTTCGATAGATACTATTCTCTTGGGAATCATTAATGTTGATAATGTTTTTTCTCCCCATCGTTAACGCTTATCGATTCGGGAGATCCTATTAGTCTCACGAAAATGATTAATCATGATATGCCGAAAAACGATCACGTAGCGTTACGATTTGTCGCATTACCACGACAATATTTATTTATAATGTATCCGAACATTTAATTCTTCGAATGCGATCATCGAAACTGCTGTCTCGACTTTTTTCAAATCCGATAATACATTCGAGTAATCAACTTAATTAGTTATTTCGTGACAACGGATGAGCGAGAGAGTGACGACTATTTCAACGCATTGTCAACAACATAAGATGCCGCGTGTGAATATTATATTGAACGTCAAGACATTTTATGTTTTCGGAGATAACGTGTCGGCGATGAGGATGAGTCGCAATAGCAGTTAATATTGCGACGAACACAAAATTGATAAGTTTATTTTGTAAGCTCCGATTTTACAGTGCTATATATACTACGATAACCGAAGCTAAAATAATTTTTACGATTCTCGTGCAAATTGTAATAATGACTGAAAATTCGCTTTAATATTACGTTTGATTAAATGGATAAATTAGACTTGCATCGGAGTTGTTCCGTATTCATTGCCCTCGTTGCGGCGTCTCGTGACCCTTATAGTTACCCTTGTCGTCTGGGAAATGCCGTGCGGAAAACTCCAAAGATGACTGCGACACATCGGCGCAATAAGATATGTAGAACATGTGGCTGTGGGATTAATAAAGCACACGGTAGTGGGGATGGGTTTGCGCTCGTCAAACAAGAGAATTGCGATCAAGTGCAATCGCGCAAATGAACGTATAGTACGATAGAATATCGTCTTGAACACGAAAAGTATATAAAGAAGATCGAAATTTTGGAGACATCCGTTTAAATCATTTTTTTCCAAGTTCAGTATCGTAACGAATCATAATGGCAATTTAATCCACGAAAATAAAATTCTTTGCTCTTTTTCTGCTAATCGCTATAATACTCATACCAAATGGGTACAGTAGGCAATCAGATAAGTTGAAGATTCGGGAACTGAGCCAATTAGGTACCATCAGATAAGTTTAATATCCTAATACCTGCTGGAGCATCTGCCGACTGTCCCTTCCGCTGGAAAAATATCCCTTTCCGCCGCGTTCCCTCTCTGTCACACAAATTGCAGCAACGATTCTATTGGTCGGTATGAAAAGGGAAGGAGCGCTCCGTTGCCTCGCCGAGTAGGTAGACGGACCCAGCGAAGGGTCGGAATTCAACTTACTTGATGGTATTTTCTTCAACTTATCTGATGGTTGGAATTATCTGAGTTGGAAATACGTGATCGCCTACTGTATGTTGATTTTTTATAATGTTGTAATCAATGTGTACGAAGTTTATTCGAAGTTTCTAAAGTATCGAAAAGTATATATTTGTGAATGAATATATTTTTTGATACTGCAGAATAGAGGAATAACACTTTTTTTTTCCTTACAGCTCCAGTTGAGGCGAAAGGACATATGGTGATCATGTGGTACAGGGTATTAGGTTTGTATCTCAGAGTCTCCTGATTACTGTCCTTCTCGTCACCTCCAGTGTTGGATGGGTATTCGAAGAATCGTGGATCGGCTCGCAGAGGCAACAGACCTAATCAACAAAAAAAAAAAAAAATTATTTATTAACGAAATTTTCAAGCGTATGAAAAATATAATGGAATTTAGCAAATAAATATCGCGTTACCTGTGTGCAAGTACTGCGTCTTGTATCAAACTGGTATTATTCAGTATATAAACTTTTTCGATGGCCACGGAGGGCACTTCGCTGAGTAATATTCTGCGGAGAGCATTGCCGAGAGCCGCTGAACAGCCCATCAAGTCAAATTCAAGTTTTCTCTCTCATCGCTGCTCTGGCGTAGAAGTTTGATATTTAATTACTGTGAGAATGGAAACGTTTGTTCAATCGCGTTATCGAATTTTCATGAACGAAAGATCGCGAAATGACGGTTCGTAAATTTTTTAAATTCTTCAAACCTCATCCACCTTCGAAAGGAAGGTTAGAGTATTCGGAAGGCTTAAAAAAATAATAACAAAGATGATATAACATTCGCAACGTTAATTCGATCGCGTATTTAAATTGTTCGTTTTTTCTTCATTAAAACTCACATTTGGAATTCCATATTCCTCCAAAAAAACACGAGGCTTTGCGACGTCGATGTCATTTCGCGCCGCGATCATCACCGTGCGTCAGGTTATGATTTTTGTTGTGTGTTCCCGCGAAACCCCATGTGTACCGAAACGCACGAGGCGAAAGAAAAGTCAATTCTACGAGACTCGCAGTCGGCACATTAGAAAATCGATCATTTTTTTCGCGCCCCACTCCATTCGTTTTTTACTACTTATAAATACGCGGCGCCGACAAGAAAAGTGTCAGATTCTCATGAATGTGCCGGCCGCTACGTTCATAGCTGGAATTAAGTGAAGTTTATGTTTCTTTTGCTTCATCAAATTTGCGGAGAACATTCGTATTGATCGTGAAAGTTATTACGACGAAAATTCTCAACAATGGTTACCGGAAGAGCGTTGCACTTCGTGTTCAAAATTTCCGATCGAACATTGACTGCGAAGTTTTATCGAGAAATTCTTGGGATGAACGTTAGAGGAAAATCTGTGTTACGCTCTTAATTAATACTCTTACGATGTTTATGCCGCATAGATACTCGTTGCCTTGAAAAGCGAACGTCTCGTTGCAATTACCGATAATCTATTGCATCGTTAATTCCAGGTACTGAGACGCAAGGAGTTTGCGGACGGATGTGACGCATCTTGCAACGGGTCCGTAAATTCTTATCCGATTCTCTTGATTTTATACAACGAACATTCCATTTGTTATTGTTTTATATTATGCACAGTCCCTATGCTAATCGATGGAGCAAAACTATGATAGGTTACAGTCCGGAGGATACTTTGTTATCGAGTTGACTTATAACTACGAAATATCGAGTTATGAACTCGGAAACGATTTTGCCGGTATTACGTTAAAATTCAAGGAAGTCATAGAGAGGGCACTCACAAGTAATTGACCAGTTACCAAGGAAACCGGAGTTTAAGTTCTAAAAGCTCCTGGCGGTTACAAATATTACATCATTAATGAGTCTCTTTTGCATTGGAGCATTTAAAAAAATTTTCTTCTACACAGCAACGAAAAGTATATAGTATTTTTTCGAGTTTGCGACTCACGATTTTATGTAATTAAAAAATATCACGTGAACTACACAAATTTTATAACCATTGTCGCCAAGTTGGAAAAAAAATGTTGAAACATTTTATTTAAAAGTGAATTTTTTATTTAATTAACACGATTTTATTTAAATAAATAATATTACGTGGACTACTCAAATTTTATAGCCATTTTCGCCAAGTTGGAAAAAAAATTCGAAACATTTGATCTAAAAATGAACTAATTTATATACGAGTATAAAAATTATAACTTTTCTGGAATTTTTCGAAAGAAAAACGTCCATTGACTTTCGATTTCGCACAGTAGCGATTGCAAATGCCTATTTTTTTTGCAGATCCCGTTCAGAAGGTAACTCGGAGAAGTTCGAATCTCCAGAAGAGTATTGCCTATTGGAAGGACGTTTTGGAGATGAAAGTATACGAGCAGAAAGAGAAGAGCGTTCTTCTGGGATACGGCGATAATCAAGTTAAACTCGAATTGGAAGACATTGGTAATATATCATCGTATTTCCGCGCGATTGTAAAGTTATCTATCGAGTTTCGTTTGTTCCATAGAAAATAAAGGTGTTTAGTTCGATGGAACGAGAAATGAAAGCTCGTCGAACGTAACCGACGCTCG
This sequence comes from Buathra laborator, assembly GCA_934046635.1. Classification (NCBI taxonomy): domain Eukaryota; kingdom Metazoa; phylum Arthropoda; class Insecta; order Hymenoptera; family Ichneumonidae; genus Buathra; species Buathra laborator. The sequence goes on along the minus strand of OW203894.1, from coordinate 3,105,614 downwards.
TTTTTTCTGCAGGTACGAAAATAAATCGCGCTAAAGCCTACGGGCGTATAGCCTTCGCCGTTCCTCATGCCGAGCAGCCGGACATTAAGAAAGAAATTACCGACACTGGAAATAATATACTAACGGATCTCATTACTCTCGATACGCCGGGAAAGGCCTCCGTTCGCGTGATTATTCTTGCGGATCCGGTAAGCATTCGAAGCCGTGCGATCGATATCGCTCGCGATCGATAAATCGATATGATAAATTCATTAAATACAATTTCTAATGTATCGCATAATTTAGGGCGGTCACGAGATTTGTTTCATGAACGAGGAAGGATTCCGGCAACTGTCCGTTCCGGATTATCCGAGCGAAGCGATTTTGGACAAATTCATCGCCAAGGAAATCACCGGCACGCTTACTCCGAATGATTGAATTTTAAAAAACGTGAGATATTTTCCATATTTATTTCACTATTTTTTGAAAAACATTTACGATTCCAAAGGTGGCGGCTTGTTATTAAATTTTATATACCGGTGTACATAATTATAAATAAATATGAGAATAAAGTATTAAAGTTAATGATATTCTCATGAGACTATTTATTTATTATGTATAAGTAGTGAGTTTCGGACGACAACGGATCTGTTACCTTACACTTTAAATTTAACGAGATATAATAAGGCTATTATGATATCAACCAAAGTAGTACAATCGTAAACATTAAATTTTATAGAATTGTCACCGGAACTAAGAGGGTTACAATTCTGCGAATTATTAAACGAGATTCAGCGATGCTATCAATTTTATTACAACAGTCTATTTGATAAGATTGACAAATTGCAGTGCTACAGTGTTGTTTCGCTATTATCTCATCGGTCGGTATATCCCATGACCTGTATATCATTCTGAGTTGTGAGAAAAAAAAACGCGAGTAAAACCCGAAAGATCATAACAACATGTGGACCGAGTGAAATATTAAAACGGAACTGTTAGGGTGTTAAAGCGTACGATAGTGGGGAGAGTTACGCACGCATCAAACAAGGAAATTTCGGCGAAGTGAGACAACAACCAAGTTATGGAGATAGAATATTCACTTGAACCCCATCGGTATATTTAAGAGGTCGCGGCTGCTGAGGCACCAGTTTAATTCACTCCTTTACCAAGTGTGCTATTGTCAGCAGTTGGAACGATGGTTTTACCTACGAAAATAAGAATCTTTGCACTTTTGCTGTTCATTGCTGTAGTGCTTATTGCAATAGGTACGTCTCTTTTTTTTATATTAAACCCATTCGCTTGGAAAAAAATGATTGTAAAATCATAAAAATAAAAAAAAATCATTCATCATTATAAAGTTCAAAATCGAAATCATCAAAAAAAATTGTTTAAATAAAAAAAAAATTAAATTTAAATCATTCATCATTATAAAATTTTAAATCAAAATCACGAAAAAAATATTTTTTTTTTTAACTCATGCACAGAATGTCCCGCATTCCGTGCCTGCAAAGCGTTCGCGAAGTAGTGTATTGTAGTAAGGCGTGAAATAATATTCTTGCGCATGCGCAGATCCTCAAATTCCTTCATTATTTCACACTTTCCTTCATTATTTCACACATTCCTTCATTATTTCACACATTCCTTTATTATTTCACACTTTTCCCCTCCTTTGACACTCGAACTAACTTTGAGGTTAGGTTGTCGCTCACGCTTTACAGACACGAACCACGGGACATACTGTTCATTCGTTAAAAAAAAAAGTATGTGGTACTTGTACGAAAAAGCGGACATCCCACGGCGGTTAGGAAGCAAGCTGCACTCGCCTTCTCTCGCGCTACAAGCAACACTCGGCTTTGCCTCGTGTCACTGTAGCGCTCGATTCGGCTCGTGCGCCGCTTCCTAACCTTCGCGGAATATCCGCTTTCCCGTACTAGTATCACAATCTACTATATATACATTTTTTTTTATTTCAAAATCAAAATCATTAAAAAAAAATGTTTATAGAAATTTTTTTAAAAAGTCAAAATGATTTATGATTATAAAGTTTTTATGCGATTTTTAATTTAGGCAATGCTGCCGAAAGGATGAACAATTAATCGCAAGGTTTTTATCAATATAATTTTATTTCGTACAGCTTCCGTCGAGGCTAAGGGAGGAAGATCAGGAGGAAGATCAGGAGGACGATCGGGAGGCCGATCGTCAAGAGGTCGATGGGCACCGAGCTACCGGTGGCGCACATGGGGAGGAGGTTCCAGATACCACAGTTCTAGTCATTCTTCAGCATCGAATGGAACGTTGCCATCTCTACTCTCGATTGCTATAGGACTTTTTACCATCGGTAAGTCTGATATCTTTTTAAGGAATTTATCTAAACTAATCGAAGAGGAAATATCTTTATTGTGACGTGAAAACGTGGAGAAAATTCCGCGTTACATGCCATTTCTTTAATTGCGTAGTACCGTAGGATACAAATCGTTTTTGATCGAACGTTACCTTATCGTCTGTATACTCCATTATTTTATTTCTTTTTAGTTTTTCTCAACGCTGGAAACTCATAAAGCGTATTGAGCTCATAAAACTTTGAGCTTTCGGATGAAATAGAAACACCAAACGCTATACAAAACAGAGGAGAACGTGAATACGATTTTGCTAATCAACGGTACGTTGTGCCGCACTTGCCGCTACGCGGGACTGACTGACAAACGTCTGTTTTATACCGAATAAATGTGAATAGTATTCGGAACATTTTTTGGATGTTTTTTTTTTACTTTGCATTTCTCAAAAATCGAGAAGTCCTGAAAATTAATATTAAGTCGAAGATTCCAATGGTCGAGTGGTCGATGCATAATCTTTAATAAATAATTAAATAATCAACCGAAGAAACCGGCTGCAATGCTTCTAAATGTGATATTTCGTTGCACTCGAAATTCGAATGCACGTATTTAAGATTTTCTACGACAATAAAATTGCATTATAATATATAACATTATAGTAATTGAATTTTTTAATTTCATGTATCGCTATTTTTCCTTTCCTTTCGGCAACATTTCAAATGCATTACATAACTCATGCGAATTTGGAAATTCAAGAATCAGACATTTTTTTTTATTCTGTATGTTCTCTTAATTTTTTTTCTCCCCGTCGTTAACGCTTATCGATTCGGGAGATACTATTTGTTTCACGAAAATGATTAAACGTGATATGCCGAGAAACGCTCCCGTCGCGTTAAAGTTTATCGCACTATTACGACAGTATTTATTTATAATGTATCCGAACATTTAATTCTTCCAATCCGACCATCTAAACTGCTCTCCCGACTTTTTTCAATTCCAAGTCATTCGGGTAATCAACTTAATTAGTTCTTTCGTTACAACTGCGGGGGGGGGGGGGGGGGGGGCGCTGACTACTTCATCGCATTGTCAACGACAACATAAGTTGCCGCGTGTGAATATTATATCGAACGTTAGGACATTTCAAATTTTCGAAGATAACGTGTCGGCGATGACGATGAGTCACAATAGCAGTTAATATTACGACGAACACGAAATTGATAAGTTTACTTCGTAGACTCCGATTTTACAGTACTATATTCTACGATAACCGAAGCTAAAATAATTTTCAGGAGTAAAAAAAAAAAAAAAATGACAAATTAAAATTGTGACTGAAAATTCGCTTTAATATTACGTTTGATTAAATGAATAAATTACACTTGCATCGGAGTTGTTCCGTATTAATTACGCTCGTTGGGGAGTCTCGTGACCCTTATAGTTACCCATGTCGTCTGGGAAACGCCGTGCGGAAAACCCCAAAGATGACTGCGATACAACAGCGGAATAAGTTATGTGGAACATATGGCGGTGGGGCTAAAGCACACGGTAGTGGGGATGGGTTTGCACTCGTTAAACAAGAGAATTGCGATCAAGTGCCATCGCGCCAATGAACGTATAGTACGATAGAATATCGTCTTAAACACGAAAAGTATAAAAAGGCGATCGAAATTTTGGAGATATCAGTTTAAATCATTTTTTTCGAAGTATAGTATCGTAACGAATCACAATGGCGATTTTATCCACGAAAATAAGATTCTTTGCTCTTTTTCTGCTAATCGCTATAATAGTCATACAAATGGGTACGTTGATTTTTTATATTGTTGAAATCAATGCGTAAGAAGTTTATTCGAAGTTTCTAAAGTATCGAAAAGTATATATCTGTAAATGAATATATTTTTCGATACTGCTGACAAGAGGAATAACACTTTCTTTTCTTACTCACAGCTCCAGTTGAAGCGAAAGCACATATGGTGAGCACGTGGTACGGCGCTCGCCACAAACATCATCGCAAACGCTCTTCAGGATCAGTTGGGACTTTGCCATCTCTGATATTGGTTGCTGTAGGACTCCTCACTACCGGTATTACTGATTTTTTTGTAATGGAATTGTCGCGATTAATCGAAGACGAACTCGACGATGATGTTACGAAGTTGGGGAATCGAGTTTACGATACCGATCGTTCGTATGATCGTGTAGTTTCCGCAAAGATAATGGCTTTTTGTACGAATAGAACTGATATTATTGCAAATATACGTTTTTTGACTCCCGGCGGCCAGTCGAGCAAAAACAGCTATTATGCTTTTCACTACGATCTGCCGATAGAAGTGATTTTCGTTTTGCTGTATGATCTCGAAAATAAAAAAAAAAATGACTTAACGAAATTTGACACACCGATATTCTGATTGATGGCGAGAATGTCTTTTTAAAAAAATAATTAAGATTCAGTATAAATTCGTAAAGATAAAACATTTTTTTACAAAACCGCTACTTCACTCTTATATAGCAGATAACACGACGATTTCGTTTGTTCGGACTACCGGTATTTTCATTCGTCTCACAGCAATTTTACTTCGAAACAAATGAAATCCAGGATTTTACAAAAATTGAAAAATACCCAAACAAAAAAATGACATAACAAACAAATTGTATACACAAAAAAGATTGAAATAAGCGATTATTATTCGTATGTTATCGTCGCACGATTCTTTCGTCGATCATCGAGTGTGGAAACCTCCCGACTATAACACGCAACTAATAGTCTATTATTACTCTCCGGTTGATTAATACAATTTATTTATTATATTCCTTCTTCAGATAAGAGTTTAACATTTTTAATAATACAATTTAGCATTCGCATGACGAAAAATAACAAATAACGTACCATCATCAACGAGCAGCAAATCTTAATTTCAAATGAATATTTCTCTTCTATTTCAAGAATTTTTTTATCGTAGTTTTTACTTATTTTAGCATCAATCTGGAGGTATAGTTGGACTTTTTCTTTTCAGTTTTCTTCGACGCTGGAAGAACGTCGAATTAAGGGCCTTTCGTTGAGCAGAGAGGACTGAACGGTGTACAGATCCGTACCGAACATAACACTACTAGTCCCGTTTCCGTCCCATTTTAATTATTGGACAATGGATCATTTTATCCGATGGAGTAATCATATTTAGTAACATTGTAAAAAAAATGATCCTGAAGCGTAAAAATCGTTATATACGACATTTAAATGTATTTAATAAAAATTTTGTATAAAAATAAAGTTGTTTTACAGTTTATCATATTACGATAATTGAATGAATCCCTCTAATGTACGAGATTTTTTTGTGCTGAAATTTACATCATATTAATCATATTTAGTAACGTTGCATAAAAAATTATCTTGAACTCGAAGATTCGATATATCCGACATTTCGATGTATTTAATTAAGATTTCGCACGCGAATAAAGTATTTTTCAAATTTTTCATATTTTCATATCTATTTTTATTTCTTTGACATATATGATCTTTTGTTTTAATATCTCAAGGAAAACACCATGAGTACCTCGCGTTTTCCTCAAACGTTTCGAGAATGTGCGATCATTTGCACAAATATTTTGATAGAATTTTTTTTCCGTTAGTAAACTGATACGTCAGGAAAATTAAACGAAAAACAGATTACCAACGAACCGGTGGGCCTAATGAAACGGTGCTGTATTACATTTTACACATCGATGTGCATAATTAAGAAGGCATAGGATAGAAAAGTTCTATAACATGTTATCGCAATCAAATACAGAATTACAGAATGTTGTGATACTGCAATCAAATACAGAAAGCGTAAGAAGGCGATAAACGTGTACACCTGGGCAATCACGTCATTATGTGGTTCCCTACGCTTTGCTATTAATACTATACTCTGTGGATTCTAATTCTTTTTCTTTCGAGAATTGACATAATATACACAAAAAAAATAAAGTAAATATATGCTAGTAGAAGGTGATAACCTAAAGTCGTACGACAGCAGAGCTCGTCACCTGCAACCAGCAAGCAATTATCGAGCGTAAATCGACGGGCGCGTGGCACACGCCGGCGATATCTTAACATCAGGTTTACCGATTTAATCGCAATTTAGAACGCTCCAGAAATATGGATGGAAAGTTTTATTTCCGGCAGATTGAAGTGCCGACACCTGCTTCGTCGTCACAGTATTTTATTTATAGTCGTCCCAAAAAAATGTATGGGACTTAAAAAAAATCATCCCCCGGATTCGCCGGCACTGAAATCTGACGATTGATTCCTACAGAGAATCGTTTCTAGTTGATTGTAGCAAAGGAACTTCCATTTGTAGTAAAACAAAGAATAATAGTTCGAATTTTTTTTAATTTGAAATTGAATTGAATTTTTAATTTGATTTGAATTTTTTTCGAATTTTTTCTAATTTCATTTTTTTTTTTCTGAATTTGATTTTTCTAATTTTTTATTTTTTGAATTTGATTTTTTTTCAAATTTTTTTTACATTTGATTCTTTTTTTTGTAAATTCTTCATATTTGAAGTGTTTACATGTATGGAATAACTTATTTCCGTTGATTTCGGTCGTCTGCAGGAACAGAAAAGGGTGACAACCATGCAATGGACCATCACTACTTCATTACCATTAACAACCTTAGAATTCACGGTATTGGAGAATACATGAGTGAAGGCGTAAGTTTGTTACCGAAAAACGGTAAGTCAACTCATCACATACATGGAAAACACCTCTCTAAATGTTTCGGCATTTATTTATTTACGCATTAATCACTGGATTCTCCCGTACGGTCACTTGCAGTAAACACACGACAGTTGCATACGACGGTAGTACAACAAACATAACTTTATATAATTGACGTAGTCGACGATTATTCGCCGACGTTTGCGATTCCCTGTTTCATTGATAACCCGTTATATCCCGACCGCTTCGGTCAACCGGTTCTGGAGCCCGATAACCGGTAACGTAGTGTGGTGTATACATTTACGTGAAATCTGTGATTGACGAATGAGCATTCGCTTCGAAAAACCCTCACCCTTGAAGCGGTGTCGTTTGACGACAAAGTACGCGAACGTGAGATTCGGGAAGAACGCGCGTATAGAGACGAAGATAACAATACATCGATGAACTTGTATTTATATGATATTATATCAAAATAAGATAATATGAGAGGAAATTCATAAATAATGACCAAGTGGCTGGTAAGCCGACAGTTCGCGTCTCATTGTAGTGTAAACCAGTCCTCCGATATAGGATATTAAGATGGCTTTTTCAACGAGACTGCGATGTTGTATCCTGTTGCTGATTATCGTTATAGTGGTCATTAATATTGGTATGTGATCTCCATTTCATGTTTATGAATCCAAAAAGTAGTTTTATATGCAACTACACGCTTTTACAGTAAATTTCACGAATGTTTCTATGATCAACTTAAATCTGTAGCATCGTTTCAATCGGAATAATCGGAATAATTCAATCGGTGCCCATAAATAGATCGCAATTTTGAATAATAATTTACACTGCACAATACTCAATTTTGTTTCGGATACATATTTGTACGATCACCTATGGACCCTGCGATAATTGTATTGACTTCTTAAATATCAATCCACTTATTTTTTTTTCGATAATTTAGAATTGCGCAATCGATTTTATTTTCTTATAGTCGCTCAATTTTTTTTTTTATTTCGAATTCCTTCATTGTTATATCGTTGAGGAATCAGTTAGGGTATACAGAACAACGCGTAATCATTATAAGTAGACATATGAAGGGATTGATTGTAAATTGTTCATAAATGATCAATTTACGTGGAACATAAATCAAATTTACCGTATGATATTGACACACTTCATCGTCAAAATCCGATTTATATATTGTATAGAATAGAATAGAATGAATAAATAATAGTTACGGTGCTCGTTTTTAGCTCCAAGTGAGGCGAAAAGCAGATCGGGAGTTTCAACACTTTCACGAAGACCTGCGCCGCCAAAGCAACGCCCAAAACCTGTAACGAGCCATCCGAAGCCTCCAAAACCTCCAAAAAGACCTCCAACACGGCCTCCGACGAGACCTCCAAAAAGACATCCAACGAGACCTCCAACGAGACCTCTAACAAGACGTCCAACAAGACCTCCAACAAGACCTCCAACAAGACCTCCAAGAAGACCTCCAACAAGACCTCCAACAAGACCTCCAACAAGACCTCCAACAAGACCTCCAACAAGACCTCCAACAAGACCTCCGGCGAGACGTCCGACGAGACGTCCAACGGCGCCGCCAACGAAACCCACTATAAAATCAACCCCATTCGAGCCGAAATACAATCAATCTTCAGGTATTTCAAATATCGTGGATTACCAAGACGTATTCTAAGATAATAGAAAATCATAGAGTTGTTGCTGAAAGAAAATCGCGACTTAACGTTGAGTTTCACTATTGCTATACAGGCACCAATCTTGGAACGAACGGCAAGGGTAATTTAAATGGCAATCAAACTGGCCGTAGGAATTCAACCAAAGACTATTCTAACAACCACGGCTTCAACAATACTCGCCAATCGCCGACGGGCAATGGTAGAAATAACGTCGGAAATGGCACTCAAAGTGCCAGCAGAAATTCGACTGTATACAATTTCAAGCAGAACGACTTCAACAATACTCTCCAATCGCCGACGGGCAATGGTAAAAATCACAACGTCGAAAATGGCACTCAAAGTGGCAGCAGGAATTCGACTGTATACAATTTCAAGCAGAACGACTTCAACTATACTCGCCAATCGCCGACGGGCAATGGTAAAAATAACAAAGTCGGAAATGGCACACAAAATGGCAGCCGGAATTCGACTAAAGACAGTTTCAAGACGAACGAATTCAACAATACTCGCCAATCGCCGACGGGCAATAAAAACGGCGGAAATGGCGATCGAACTGATACCGGGAATCCGACGAAAGTAAATCCACCCACCATTATATATCCTAAAAGGCACTTTAACGTTAGTCAAAGTCCTCCGCCTAGAAGTTCCAACAATACCTATCGTGTTTGGCCTCCGGCCGGAACTCGCGATAATCCTGCGGGTAGTTGGACCAATCGAGATCGACCGAGTAATGGCGGTGAACCACTGCATCAACATGTATACACGCCGGGACAAACCATCGTAATCATGAATCCACAGCCCCAAAGTCCGCAACGTGGATTCGGAGACATCTTACAAGAGGCTTTAATTAAGGGCATTGCAAAAGCTGCGGTTGATAAAGTTTTGGGAAATGATCATCATTCGCATCACCACTCTTCCGGCGGCTCTACATCTATCACATCCACCAACAACGTTAACATTACCACTGTTACTTATTATATAAATGACACCAACAATGCCGGCGCAATAAATGCTAAACCCGGCAATGGAGTGATGAGTTCAAATCCAAAACATGCAGGAGCGGCGAATATGTCGCAAGATTATTCCGCAACTAATACCCAGCAAAATGGAAATTCGGCGCAACCTGTAGAAGAATTTCGATATGCCGTAACCGATGATGAATTAAGATACCTCACGCAAAGTTTGTTCGCGAAAGACGATATGAATACGAGTCAATATATAACGATAAACCTGCAAACACAATCGTTGGATCCCGCGCGTTGGAACGCGACTGCTGTGGCCAATGGACCGTAAGTTATTGAATCAAATATTTTGATTTTTGGTTAAAGATTTCGTAAATCTGTATTATTCAAGTGATTTTTTTACTATCGCAGACTTCTTTACGTGCATCCCGACGCTTACAAACTGCCAACGATACAAGCGCTCCGAAATCTTTTCGACAATTACGAATTCGAGTCGGAAAAGAAAGAATTCATAGATAAAGAGAAACTTGAAGAAGAGAACGCGATGCTGGACGTTTTTTTAAACACCGATATAATGTACACGACGATGCGGTGGCTTTCAAACAAAAATTATGTCGAACCCGATGAATTTGGGTGGAAGGATGCCCTGCGACACATGTGGATGAACAAAGTAAATGGCGCCACTTCAGGATTTGAAAGAATCTTTCTTGCTGAAAAATATCCCGGACCGACCATTGTCGGCGGACAGAATTGGATTTATTTCGATTATCAAGAGTCATTGCGACGTATCACATACCTGAATTACGTGAATCAAACTAAACTTGACGATGTAAGCAAAAATTTGAATAATATATTTTTTTTTTTCATGAACCGTGAAAACGATCTTAAATAGCATTTCTTTCTTATTGATTTTAAGTAAAATATTGAAGTTTAAGTTTTGTTTATTCGTCGGGTAAGCAAAAATTTGAATAATATATATTTTTTTCATGAACCGTGAAAACGATCTTAAATAGCATTTCTTTCTTATTGATTTTAAGTAAAATATTGAAGTTTAAGTTTTGTTTGTTCGACGGGTAATTTGCATAAAATTAAATTAAATAATTCGTATGTTCGTATTTCAGAAAGGTTCATCGTTGATCAAAGTGAACTACAAAATCGATGACGTTGTGAAACGGGACACGACAATGCTTGTGGGTACTCCACCGGAACTTGAAATGGCGTTGTATACAATTTGCTACTACGTGAGACTAAACGACCCGTGTCTCGTTTGGCTTGGCGATACACCATTTGTCGTATACGCTCACGCTTTCCGCGATCACGGGAAAGATCGGTTAGATTTTGGTGTTTTGTATTCGTAGTCATCAATGGCGAAAAAAAAAAATTGCTACTTTTACCTAAATGACTGAATTACTAAATAACCATATTTTAAGTACAAGACAAGTAACGGGTACATGTATATGTAAGAAAATACTCTAATATTGTTTACTATAAACTAATGACAAAGGGATCAATTTGTACGATAGTCCTGGAATAAAACGCCTCAATTCGTTATGTATTCGACATTAAAATGGACAAAATAAACATTTTTTTTATGATAACGTTAATTGACTTTTTTTTTATTTACGAACGCTGTACTTGAAGTGTTATTAAAATATGTTCTGAATACAGCGTGTCGATCTATGTATTCTATTATATGTATTCAATTTGAAAGAAACGGCGACTAGTTACTGGCCGTCGATCAAAGACCAGAGATAAATGATTCCTAACAGTTCAATTACGTATTCGCGGGGAAAACGCGTGAAATTGCGATGCAAATTGGCGTTTTCCGATTTCAACCTTCACGGTGTCAACACATATAACGTCACATACTCGATACCGCGTAATGTAGCGCAATTGTAAGATAGTCACAAATCCGAGGATGAGACTAATTCTTAATAATTCGATCAACTTGTCACGAGAGAAATGCGTGCGACTGTGACGTTAATCTATGAATTCCGACAACAGCTTTCACAAGGTCAACAACGATAACGGGTTCACGCGCGAATGGTTCTGTAGAATAACGATATTACAGGTTTGAACTATAAGTAGATCACGGCGTTTACCGCGTATTGACAATAAAGAAATAAAAAATGGAAAGACAGCAACCGAGTCATGGATTAGGAAAAAAAAACAAAAGCCGAAATCGTATACAAAAATTATATCAATCTATACAACGATTTTGCGGGAAAGGTTCTGCGCATCCCGGCGCGCAGCTGCCGGGCAGAGGCTCGTGCGCGTGATGCACACTCTCTCTCACTGTCATTGTATTTTCTGGTTTTCATTGCTATCTGCGAACCTTTTGGCGTTCTACGATCGCACATGTTATTAAAATATATATTTACTTTTTTCTGCAATAAAATCTGCTTCGGTTTTATTGAAGAAACCTCATACGGTATTCCTGAATCCGAAAATTAGCCAACGGAAACTTTTATTGAGAGCAATTAGTGCGGTTCAAGGTTTTGATAAAAAATGTTGATAAAAAGTACGATTGCCGCCAAGTCATAGTTTATTCCACAACAACTCAATATCGTTCCGCTAGAGGAGATACGCTCATCTATGCGTCGATTGATAAAAACAATTGAACTACACGCGAAATTCGATACAATATAATAAGAGGGGTGAAACACGTTACCAAGTGCCTCTCTCTCTCGCTCCGCCGTAAGCTCCAATCGCGTTATCTCTCTTGTACTCTACAGGGTTACACCTTCTCTTAAGCGGTGCTTCCAATAAATAACAAAAAGCTCCCAACTACATTGGCATATTGCTTCCTCTTTTTCTTTTAACACAGTCAACGCAGAGCTCTGTTTGTAGGAAAGTACGTTTATCATTTTTGGCTTCTTCGAGAAGCTTTGTTTTGTGATTAGTTACTATAATTGTTAGTTCTTCAATTTCTTATTTTCGATCGATTCGGGGAGAGCGAATACACATTTCACTAATACAGCGGGTTTTATACGGAAGGAAAAAAAAACAAATGCCACATTTTCCGATACTATGTGACAGAGCAATGAGAAATGCTCCGATGGTAACAACTCGCCTTCTATATTTTCTCCGGAATGGTTTCTCTGTCATTTAAAAGCAAAGTAGATTTTTATACCTCTGTCTAGCGACTGCAAAAACCTAATTTGCTTTTGGTCGTCACGGCAACCATTTCGGGAAAAATAAGGAAGGCGATTTGTTACCGACCGAGTCTCTACCAGCTTTAGCCTGAGACTGAGTTTGTCTGTGTAAAGCACGTTACCGAGTGTCTCCCTCTCGCCTTGGCGTAAGCGCCAATCACGCTATCTCTCGCGCACTCCACAGGGTTGCACCTCTTCTTACGGGGCTGAGGCACAGACTCAGTCGGTAATAAAATGGCTGTCCCTATTTCCCCCGAAATGGTTACTCTGACTAACAGCAAATTAGGTTTTTGTAGTCAACTACATAGACGTATGAAAACCTAATTTGATGTTAGACGTCACAGCAACCATTTCGGGAAATTAAGGAAAGCGAATTATCAGAGCATCAGAACATCGCTCATTGCTGTGCCACATGCCCTTCAGAGAAGCTAAAATATCGCGGTCGGTAATAAAAACTGTAAACAACTTTTTTCACGCATTTTGGCAATTACAGCTTAATAAAGAGTTTCAACGAATGCTCTGGTGATATCCGCATTCGATAAAAATTCGTCTTTAAGCTGTAAATGTCAGTATACCAAAAAAAAAGTTGTTTGCAGTTTTTAATACCGACTGAGCGCAGGATGGGTGGCGGAGAAGGGATTGCACCTGCATTTACGAGGCTGTGAAACACGTTACCGAGTATCTCTCTCTCTCTCGCTCCGCCATAAGCTCCGATCACGCTATCTCTCTCGCACTCCATAGGGTTTCACCTCCTCTTAATACGTTCCCAAGTTATAGAGGCATTGCATCTCTTCGAATTTGTGATCCACTTACACACATCCAGACATTTTTTTCTGGATTTTCTTTTCAAAGTATGAAGTTCCAACTTTTTTCAAAATTCCGAATCCGTTTCTACTAAAATCTCGATATTTTTTTTTCCTCGAACCAAAGCTTCATCGACGAAAAGCAAAAGTCTACAATAGTAAAAATCACGTCGACACGTCGATGTCTCGACGATGAAACAACGATGTCGTTAATATTTCTATTAACGACACGCCGTTTCTTGCTGTTACCATTAACGGCGTTATAATTCACGCTGTTAGAAGATGCGACATCGCAGACAAAAAGTTTGTGAAAAATAAAACGCGGATTTATCCCGTCCAATCAGTGTACATAAATAATTATTATTCATTTATCCGTTTATCGATTGATTATCACGGGCTTTTCCCGTTCGATTATTCGCAGTAAACACAACATTAGTTGCGCGAATGTAATATTTGACGTACTTCGGCGAATGCTGGTCGTCGCCAATGATTCTCCGTTTGGTACACTGATAACGCGTATTACGCTGTACGCTTCGGTTAATCGGTTATAGAACGTGATAACATTGAACGCGGAGGGGTCACGCCGAAGATGTCTCGGTATTGAAGTGATTTTATTCATCGATCGACTATGTGTCGACACATTCCGGGAAAGATGTGCGTTAAATTGCAAGAAACGATGACAACACATCGACGGGATTTACATACGTTTGTAATAATATTTGAAGAAAGACAACGAGAGAGGGAATTTATATATAGTTGCCAAAGTGGCTGGGAAGTCGACAGTTCGACTCTCTTCGTGTGACGCGCCAGTGCTTCGATACACTGCACTACGATGCTTTCTTCGGGGAGAATGAAATATTGTGCACCTTTGCTGATCATTGTTATAGTGCTTATCAACACTGGTAAGTGATTTTCCTGTCGTTATTTATTTCCACATTTATTTATTCGAGAAATTGTTTATCCTGTTTCATTTTTTTTACCACGCGACCATTCGTATGGTAAAAATCGAATCTTTAAGACAGATTTCCAAATTTTTCACATTGAGACGGCATTGAGGCGAAGCAACAGTGACGTTGATGACCCGCAAAGCCTCCTAATAATTTATACTGCGTGATGAATCATCTTTTTAAATTTTCATCCAAACTGAAGCCTTCTAATCGGATCGCTGTTCGTAGCGCAAAAAATGTATATACTATCATTGGCGCATCCTGTAAAAATGTCTCTAATTCTTCGAGATACTTAGACAACTATTACGCTTCTCCATAATTTAGAATTACGCGAGCAATTCAATAGTCTATAGTCATTCAATATCGTGTAGTGATAGATGCCAAGGCTGCGCTCCGGGTGAACGGGTCACAATGTGCCGTCATTACTAAGTGATCTATTGACTTGTCGGCAATCCCTCGAGTTTCACACAACATAAATCGAATTATTTCCCTATAGTCTCGATACTTCTTATTTTTTTTCATAAATCAGTCTATTTAACGGGATGATAAATTATTTGTGTTTATATCTAAGCGTATTGTTCGATTTTTAGGATCTCTCGAGGCGAGACGAATATCGGGGGGCCACAGGTCTGGCGGTAGAAGTTACGGAGGCAGAAGCAATAGACCGTCCGGTGGGATATCGAAACCTTCGACACCCGTCTATCGGCCTCCTGTTTATCATCCACCCGTTTATCGTCCGCCGCCTCATGTACCGAGTCCCGTCCCACATACCCCATCGGTGTCTCACACCCCTCACACCTCTCACACTTCAGGTACTTCATATTTTGCACAGTATGAAATTAAAAAATGTTTAACTGCTATTCGTTTTTTTTTAATCGCAATAAAAAGGAAAGATCGCAATTAAAAGAAAAGATCGTTAAATGTGGAATTTCTACTCTGTTACGCAGGACCAACTAATGGAAAGCACTCAAGTGATGTACTCATAAAATCCGAAGGTGGTGGACAGCCGCGACCGGGTAATTAACAATAAAAAAAAGAAAAGTTCATACCTCTTGCATCTCGTAGTTGTAATTCAACACTTATCCACGAATTTTAACCGAACAGGTAGTTCGGGGAATCCTCATCAGCCGACCGCTCCCGTTCACGATTCGGCAACCAGAACCACTGTAGGAAATCAGAATGCAGGTGCGTTATAGCAAATCAATGCGCACGATAAGTCACTTAATCGTATAGAAAATTAATTAGTTATGTAAGTTACAATATAATTAGTGTTTTACCTCGTAATCTTATTTTGCAGCAAATCCCCACGGAACAAATGCCGGAAGTGCTTATCCTCCGTGGGCCAATCCTTCGGCAAATCCTCACGCGCCATCGTCAAGTAATCCTCAACCATCGCAGCCATACGTTCCATATCCCAACGCCGGAAAGCCACCGGGATCCATGACTTCGCCGCCTTACAATCCTTCCTTTCCAAACGCCGGAAAGCCACCGGGACCCATGACTTCGCCGCCTTACAATCCTTCCTCTCCAAACGCCGGAAAGCCACCGGGATCCATGACTTCGCCGCCTTACAATCCTTCCTTTCCAAACGCCGGAAAGCCACCGGGACCCATGACTTCGGCACCATATCCACCCATTCATCCTCCGGGTCCCATATCTCATCAGCCGATCAATCCGTCCCATCAAAACCCTTTAAACAGCGGCGTTCCTCACGGCCCGCCGCCTCCTTATTCTTATCAACCGCCACCACCGTATCCCGGTGGTCATCCGCAAGGAATGCCCATGCCGAGTCCACCCCACGCAGGTTTTGGAAACGGAGGTCATACCAATGTCCCGTATCCACCGATTGGAAATACTCATAACTATCAGCCCAATGGCCATACGCCCGGTGGTGGAATTCCTCCCCATACAGTAATCAACAATCATTATCACAGTTCCTCGCCTCCGATTGGAAGTCCCCAGAATCCTGCGGGACATCCAATGTCTGTACACCAACCTGTTTACGGCGGGGCGCCGATGGCACAGCCCTTCGTTCCCGGACAGACCGTTTTGGTTCTACCGAATCAATCGCCCCAAAGTAGCGGACCGGGTTTCGGTCAAATATTGAAGGAGGCGCTTGTTTTCTCCACTGTAAACGCCGGAGTCAATAGGCTTATCAATGGAGCGCCGCATCATCATCACGATAGCTATCAACCATCTCCATCCACGGGAACTTCTTCGACGTCCACAACGACGAATACAGTGATTTATAATCAATATGGAAATCCAATTCCGGGAAGTAATGGAAACCCAATTCCTCCAATTAATGGAAACCCCATTCAAGGAATGCCGCAGACCGGACAACCGGGTGTACCGCCTGGAAGTCCGCCGACATTCCCCGCTGGACAACCGATGGGCAATACGAATTATCCTGCGGGAAGCGGAGGCGGTAATCCTGCCGTAGTTAATCCTGGAATTGGAAGCTCGACTTCTGGTACTCCTTCTTACGGTGGTAGCAGCGCATATCCGAGTCCGGCAGCCACCGGAACTGGGAATGCCCCGCAGGGTACCAATATTCCAGCGACCAACGCACAGCAAACTGGAAGTTCCCAACCAATCGCTTCGAATACAACGAATAACCAGACAGCTGCTTATCCTGTACAAACGTATCAATACTACATATCCGATGATGAATTGGCAAATTTAACGGAACGTCTGTTCGCCAAGGATGAGTTGGATGCGAGTAAATATATAAAAGTGAATCTGCAAAAACGGTCGTCGGATCCTAACGCGACTGATCAGTCCAGCGGACCGTAAGTTATAGACATACAACGCTTTCTTCTGATATCAAAAAATTATGATATTCGCACAATACAATCGTTTTTTTTTAATGTTCTTTCATTCTTTCGCAGACTTCTCTACGTACAACCGGAAGCCTACGATATCCCGACGATTCAAGCCCTACGAAGTCTCTTTGACAATTACGAATTCGATTCGGAAAAAAAAGAAGTCACTAATAAGGAGAAACGCCAAGAAGAGAATATGATGCTCGACGTTTTTCTTAACACAAATATAATGAAGGCGGCTATGCAGTGGCTGACAGACAAGAGTTACATCGAACCCGATGATTTCGAATGGAAGGACACACTACGACACATTTGGTTCAGCAAAGTAAACAGCGCAACTTCCGGATTCGAGAGAATCTTTATGGCCGAAAAGTACGCCGGTCCAAGTATCCTCGGTGGACAAAATTGGATCTATTTTGATTTTAAAGAATCTCTCAGACACATCAATTACCTGAGTTACGTGGAAGAAGCGAGTCTCGGAGGCGTAAGAAAAATTTTAATAATTTTTTTGATATTTTTTCGACGTTCGTAAAAGAAGAATAATCGATGCTATATCTTTCCTTATTTCGTAATTTGGGTATTTTTTTTTTACTCACCGTCATCTTCGCATTCAATTAAATTTGTAAATTGTACGTTCGTTTTTTCAGAAAGCCTCGATGGTCAAAGTGAATTTTAAAATCGATGACGTTGTGAAACCGAACACAACAATGCTTGTGGGTACACCGCCGGAGCTTGAAATGGCATTGTACACAATTTGCTACTATACGCGACCGAACGACGCGTGTCCGATTTCCCTCGGTGGTCGGCGACTGAACATCTACACTCACACCTTCCGCTACTTCGGAAAAGATCTTATAGATCTCGGACTCGTGTTTTTCTAATGACTCCAATTGCTGAAAACCAAAAACAACTTATTCCGTTAAATAATAACTAAATAATTATAATTTAATTCGCTAGATAAGCAACATGTATGAGTAAAGAAAAATGTTTATCGAACAAATATATAGAACAATAAGATGTAAAAACTACTGTGATATAGTTGAACAATAGTTACGTGTGAATAATAGAAACGGAAGTTTGGATAAGCAGATTCGTCCGGATGCGTCATCTTTATTACGCAATGAAAAACAAAAGCGTTGACGCGAATTTTCGTCGTCGAACTAAATCTCCCCGATGTATTGTACCGTTCGTTCGTTATACGGATGATATCTTGCTGTCCTGACGCGTGTCTTTACGGAAGTTTCTCGCGAATTTCGCAATGACGCAAAGTTCAGCTTTTCCTGTAAGATGAAAATGAAGAATTATTGGATAATTTTCGGACACATTGTCGTCTAACGCATCATTAGCGTTAGTTGCGCGGTTTGTTCCGGGAATCGAGTCGGCGAAGGTGATTATTTATGCGTTTTAGTATAGCGAGCAATCATCGTGCGCCGTAACGGCTACGGATCGTAGCTGCCGATAGTGACGTCGGCGTCAATTGGAAACGTTAATTATCCGCCGGCACTGCTTCATCGATAGGTAGAGAACGAAAAAAATTCGCCAGCATGCGACGTCAGATACAATCGAATTGTCAAATAATTGCGACGCCGTGACGGACCGCGTGGGACGACCGGAACGGAATGGTCGCATGAATTATCCGATAAAA
Organism: Buathra laborator; assembly: GCA_934046635.1. NCBI lineage: Eukaryota > Metazoa > Arthropoda > Insecta > Hymenoptera > Ichneumonidae > Buathra > Buathra laborator. The sequence goes on along the minus strand of OW203894.1, from coordinate 3,086,585 downwards.
TCAGAGTGCGAGTAATATTGGGATGAGTTCTCGACAACGAACGCGCTTCGCGCGACGAGTGTCGAGGTCTCGTAAGCTTCGACGCAGCAGAGATTCAGGTGTGCGGCTACACGTACATACGTATTGTTCCCGAGAAATCCCCACTACGTCGGCGAAGTAGGATCAGTGGAAAGAGAAAGCCTACGTGAATCACTGGAAACCGTAGCAAGGATGGACAGTACAAGCCTACGGATAGAGGTCTTGAATCGCCAGTTAGTCTTCGACCGTCAACGGTGCAACAACGACTTAACGGAGTGCGTCACGTTTAAACGAGAAAATAAACACAGTGAGACGCGATGGAGTTTCCGAAAATCCTCGCTTGTCTCCTCGTAGTGGTGTTGATCGTTTCCTGTAAGAAATATACAAAAATTCATTACTTTTTCTTAAACAAAAGTAAATCAAAAGTTAAATCCAGAAGTTTCTTGAATTTTATATCCGAACTCCGAGGACATCTTTACTGCCCTCGACTCTATATTTAGCTGTTGACGCGGTCTCTATAGCCTTCGATGGCATCGATTTAAAAAAAAAGAACTCCTTTTGGTTTTCTAAATCGCAACTCCGAAGGTGTTTTGTACGCAGTGTCTTTAGAATATCAATCAAAGATTAAGGAAAATCCGGTTTACAAAATTTTTTCCGCAAGTATGCAAATACAGCATCGGCGCTGTAGCAAAGAGAAGATAAAAGGCGTCTCACGAATTATCCGTATTCGTAAAGTTCAACGAAGTAGTTTCACGAAGTATTGCTATTAGAGTAACCGAGACAGAGATATGCCGATCGTTAAGTAAATTGGACACCGTTTTACTCGACTTAACCGTCAGCGCGTATTATTCACTTCTCGGCATCTAACGCAATTTCAAGTGCCTCGTGTATCTGCCACTCCGTTGAATTATCGCGAACGCGAAGGCAAAAGACCCTTCTAGAAACTTGAATCGTATCAATTTCTCAATTCAATTATCGTGCAATCAAACGTTGTTACCGAATCTTCATCGTTTACGAAGAACATACAATGAATGCGAACTGCGCGATAAGAAACTTCGGTAACTAACGAATTCTCGACAAACAAAACGTATCCCATGGCAAACATAGACTTTCTCCAACTTTCTCGATTTCGCAGGATTTACGTTAAGGAAACAACCAGCGAACTGCTATTCGAAATAATTTTTTTAAATTTTTCCTACGATACGATGACGCAGGTATCGATGCCCGAAAAACCAGCAGCAGCAGCCGAAGAGGCGGATCGAGTAGCGGTTCCCGTTATTCTTCGCGAACTCCGAAACCAGCGCAGACCCAAGGTACGGAAAATAAAAAGAGAAAAATAAAGAATTATTTAGCTAAGCAAAATATCACACGTTCATCACGCACACGGAAGTAGATTATTGAGATTCCGCCGAGTCAGCTGCGCCTTGAGATTGCATTATTCACGAGGCCACTTACTTAACGTTCGGTGAATAGATAGTTATGGTTTTTCCCTTCACACGTCTTTAAAGTGAAAACACAAGCGCAGAAAGGACAGGAATACAGAGATTGGGCAGCCAAACTGACCGGTGCCGGCAGCCAGGGCTCCGTGCAACGACCCAAAGTAGGTGGCAATACCGTCCACCATAACCGTCCAGGTAAGAATAACGAAACTTCGGGGAGATCGGTGATAGGTAAAACTTCGATAACCATTCGGATTGCACGCGCCATCAATCATAGAATAACTTTTAGAAGATTCTCTGCAAAAAAAAAAAGATGAAAATAAAGTAAAGCATCATTTCCATTACTTTGTTCGTCAGGTACATCAGGAACATCAGGATCGTCACCCGGACAGATCGGTTGGAACGTACCGAGCAAAACGCCCGCCGGTGGAATAGGAGCGAAGCCTTCAGCGCCCGATTTAGCGACAAAAACGAGCGCAACTAACGTGCAATCGGGTTACAATCCTTCCGGTAAGAAAAATACCGGTTTTCACCGTTACGGGAAGAATTCACAAACGCTTCTTCTTTTTTATCGCGAGATAACGGTGAATCGTTCTCATTTGCAGGGGGTTACAATCGTCAGCCAGCGAGTAATCCCAACTACAATCCATCGGCGTCTCAAGGGTACAATCCTCCGGTGAATCAGGGATACAATCCTTCGGTAGGAGGATATCAACCTCACGGTGCTCCTCCGCCATACAGTCAATCACACAATCCTGGATATCACGGAGCTCCGCCGCCCTACAGCGCTCATGGATCACCGGCGTACAATCCTCACGCCGCTCCTCCGGCTTACAGCCAACCGTACAATCCTTATAATCCATCTTACGGACACTCCACACCGTACAATTCGAATCCTGGAGTCGGTTACAATCCACCGGTAGGCCACGTGCCGCAAACTATTCTGATTCAACAAGGAGGCGGAGCTTCCAGCAGACCTGGGATCGGTCAACTTGCCAAAGAAGCTTTCGTCTTCGCCGGTGTAAGCGCCGGCGTCAACGCCGCTGTTAATAGAATTCTTCCGGGTGGAATTTACGGAAATAGTCATCATGGAAGCAGTGGCAGCAGCTCTGTTCCAGCAGTCGCTGGACCAGTGAGTCATACGCAGATAACGTATAACAATTACTACAACAATGGAACTGCAGTGGATCCCAATAATCCGGCTGCTGCTGCTGCTGCTCCGGCGACTCCCGGAGCCGCTGCACCTGCACCGGCCGCGGCGCCCGCAGCACCGGCTGCCGCTGCTCCGGGAGCAGCCGCGAGTCCCAGCGAAACTCCGGCTACCGCTTCCAATGCTTCTCCAGCTGCAGCTGCACCTGCGCCAAGCGCGACCCCTGCGGATCCTGCTGAGGCCATTGCACAGAACAATCCAAGTCCACTTGGATTTATCATTACGAACGCTGATTTGAAAAAATTGTCGGAAGATCTGTCGAACAAGGAGAAGAATAATGCGTTCAAACACATCACGATGAATCTTCAGGGGCAGAAGATGGACGATACTGTGACCGACGACGCACCTGAGCCGTAAGAAGCCGTTTTTTCACCTAATTACATTTGTTGCGTTATAAGGTATGAAATGGAATTTTTGTTTTTTAGACTTCTCGTTGTGAAAGACGAAGCTTACGAAATTCCAACGATCAAAGCGGTACTTGCGCTCCACGACAACTACGAGATCGATGTAAAAACTAAAGAGACGGTGACATCCGAAGAGCGCCAAGAAGAGAACGAATTATTGGACAAAATGTTGGAAACCGAAGTTCTTTCTACAGCGATGAAGTTTTTGGCTGACAAAGGATACATACCGAATGACGAATACGAGTACAAAGACGCGTTGAGACGCATCTGGTTCTCGCAGTTCAAGAGGATCGACGGCGATGCCTCGAGCTCCGGTTTCGAAACTGTATTCCTCGCTGAACAGTTCGACAAAGAAATAATTGGGCTTCACAATTGGATATACTATGCGAAACAGGAAGCTGCCAAGAAATTGAATTATCTTGGATACATAAAACAGAGTTCTCTCGGAAACGTAAGGGTCTTAAAAGCCAATAACCCGAAAAACTTACTAACTGAAAATCAACGACGTAATTGTGAGAAATAAAACGATAATACGATACTTTTTTCAGAGCGGTGCTGTTGTGAAGTTGCGATCGACTCTGAACGATATCGTTCAACCGGTCACAACAATATTCGTCGGAACATCGCCGGAATTGGAATTGGCGCTGTACACCGTGTGCTTCTACACGCGACCCAACAATCCTTGTCCCGTGACTGTCGGCGGCACGGAGTTTGTAATAATATCAAACAGAGTCAATTACTTTGGCAAAGATATTCTGGTATCGGCGTATCCAGAGATATAAATAATAATTTTAATAACAATTGATACGCGTGACTTCGTATACGTCGCGAACGATCAATCTGTAGATTGCTATTAATTTTTTTTCCTCGTTTTCGTATTATTAATTCTATGGTTTTTTTCTCCTTTTGAGACGAGCTGTTTTGCATGACATTGAGACAATACTCGTATATATGTAAAAAAAAAAAAAAAAAAAAAAAAAACAATAAAATATCGCATTTACGATGATTATCGAGTGGAGAACTGACCGGAAAAGTGGGGTGTTGATAATTGCATTTTAATGACGAAAGCTCCATCAGCGGAATCACCGAGGGGCGACCGTGAGCACATCGATTCGGAGCCTCCGTTTCCTTCCAACATGAAACGAGACTCTCGCATTGCCCGACGGTGAGCGGATCGCCGAATTTTATTGCACCTGATGATGAATAACGTATAAAGATAAATTAATAAATCGTAAATAAAAAAATAGAGAAGATAAATCGTAAATAAAAAGATAAAGAAGATAAATCTCTAAATCAAATTTTATCATCCGTGAGAATAGAACTGATTTTTCAAATATTTTTTTGGCTCACTGTTTACGCTTTTTTATTTACCGTGACAAGCCTCGCTGGCTATAGCGTCGTGAATCGTCAACGGAAGAAATTTCACGGTTCCTTTGCCGTTTAGATTATCGAGAACTTCTTGCAGCAACTTCCTTACGACTCGATCTATATCCGTGTTGTCGGCGCGATATGCTTTTTTCGAAAAGCAACGCGGTACAGCGAATATCAGCAAAGTATTTTCGTTGCGATGGACGAGACTCACACCGTATTGGCATAGCAGACGTTGATTCGATGCGAGGAGACTGCAGGCGGTTGGAGAAAAATCCGAGATTACTATCGGACGGTGAAGAGTCACGGAAATGAATTGCTGATTTTTTTTATCCCTTCTATAAGCTGCGAAATATTTTTGAAAGAGAAAGCAAATTATCGCGATTGCTGCGAAAATACGTTGGAGAGGAAGAAATACCTCTAAGAAGATTTTCGTAACGAATCCTTTCGTCCATCGCGTGTTGATCGATTATCACTAAGAGTCTCTTGTCGTCTTGTTTCGTCTGCGCGACGATGAATTCGCGATTAACTTGATTCAGCACCTGAAATTTGTGATAATTTTTAGGATAAGAAGAGAATTAAAAATATCTTTATATGTATCACACCGGTTTTACCTTCATAGATCGCAATGATTCGACTGTTAGTCGGACTTCGAATGAACGCCGAGCGCAGAGTCGAACGTCGAGATCCTGACGGCGAAAGTTAAAATTTTCATTCAATATCTCGCGAATCCCTCCGTTGTCTTCCAGCGAAGCTTTGCTGATAAATTTCACGTCGCCGAATTGAAGAAGCGCGTGTAACTTCAACGGCAAAAATCTAAAACGCCTGACGATTGTTGAACGAACGGTTTCGGGTTGTCGAATTTCATTGCAATTTTGCGTGTTTTTTGGTTCGTAAATCCAATCGGACCATTGAGAACAATCGCTAATCGTGTAGATTTCTTCGCCTCCGCATGATAATTTTTCGACGCATTTTTCAGTTATCCATAAGACACCGTTATTGTCATACCGATACCCTTCCTCTTCAGACAAATTTCGATCGATCCTTTGCGAAACTCGTGGATGTGCGACTGTAGATTGTGATTTCGCGACCAACTTATCGCTCATCCGTGAGGCATCTGCATTGTCGCCTTCGTCTACATTTCCGATCAGTGTGACGTTCGAGTTTTTTTTTTTCCACGTTGCCTCGTCGATGTCGCTTTTCGATCTTTCAATCCTCCGACAAGACGCAGCGAGATCGTTGCGCTGGAATATTTTTAAAGGCGGCAAAGGATCTGAACTTTTACTTCGCGATATCGGTATTTCGATATTGCGAGTTGATTTACCAATCAATTGTCCGCTTGACAACGATGTATCGATTTTATGGTTTTCGAGTCCTTTTCTCGATATCAAAGCTTCTGAATTATTAGTTTCTTCTTTATGACTCTCTAAATCATCGCTGTGATGACGCGGTGCATTTTTCATTGAATTTCTTGCTCTCGATTCATTCTTTCGACGAATAGTTCCGTTTTCAAAACTGTGTCTCTCCACATTCGTGAGAAACGTTTGCTTTCGTTTCAGTCCTAAAATTCGACCGATCGGGCGACAGATCAACGGTGGAACTATCGGCTGGCGAATCAATACTCTGAAGGGCATCGATTCTTTCGAACGCGTTATTCGCAGTGATTTTTCGATAGAACGTAAAATTATATCGATTCGATCGAATTCTACAGTGAATCGGCCATTTTTCATTGACAAGTTATACATGGAATCCGGAGAATCGATATATAACAGGAAAAATATCTTTTCCAAGTTTACGACTTCGTTTTCTACGCGTGTATCGTAAATATTCGATACCCATTCGATCATAAAATTCTCGAGTTCGATGCAACGCACGGGTCGCAAATTCAACAAAATTTGGTGAATCTTTCGCGAACGCGTACAATCGAATCCCCAGAAGCCTACGATTTTTATTTTGTCAAAAATTCGAATCTTAATGCTGCGCATTCGTTTCGAATCCACGGGTCTTTCGCAAACGACCCTTAGCAGTTGCGCGCGCTTCTGGTGTTTCCCGATTCGGAGGAGAATACTTCCTCTCGTCTCGTCGCGAACAGAGAACGATACCTGTGACAATGAAGAAGCAAATGATTGTATGATTAATCGTTGTCGATGGGCAGATCTGATTATTGAAATCGATTACACAATTACCTGTGTGTTAATCAGAGCGAGAAAAACAATTATGCAACGAATTCTGAATGAATCGATTTCATTGAGCGAATTACAGGACTCATTGGAAGCGTAAATCGTTACCGTAGTGCCGTGAGTCGGACGATTTGCCACCGACGCCAAGTGAGAAATTCGATTGTCACTGAAAAACTGTTAATCTATTAATCGTAAATGCCGTGCATATTTTTAGGACTCTTTAAACATCGCTGGTGCGAAGGTACGTTAACATAACTCAATATTTCTTCCATTAAAATAAAAAAGAATAAACATTTAATTTATTAAAATAATTAATAACAAATAATAACAATTAATAATAAGTAATAATGAAATCATTCATTATTATTATTATTAAAAAACTGTATTTTTATGAATAAATAATTAAAAACTAAAATAATAAATAATAATATATTTATTATTTTTATTAATTATTTAATTAATTAAGTAAAAGAAATAGAGACTGGAATACTGAGACATAGATAAATTATTTAAAAAGTAAATTTTTTTTAAAGAATGTCTCACAAAATCCATATGCAATATTACTTTCAGTTAACAATTATATGGCAGGAAATAGCGTAATGGGATGAGAATAATTATTCATACCTTTCCATATGTTTCCATGGAAGCGATATGTCTAGAAATTATAATCAGCGCCAATGAAATGTCTCGTAGGCCGGCTATATTTCTTCCCGATTCAAAAAGATTTGTCTCGTTCGACACAGTAAACTTGTCTTCTTTCACAGAATATTCGCCTATGTATTGTAAGGCATTTTTGGTGATCCCAAAACCATTGTCTACCACTTGAAGCTTTTGATTGCGCGTATCGATTCGTATGGCGATAGCGGTTGCTTTTGCATTCAAAGAATTCAAGACCTGTGTGGGGGGTAATTATTATTGTGCCACTTATGGGGTGTAAAATTTTGCTTAATTATAAACTTCAATAAAACGACTTTATTAAACTCGATAATTGACAATCTTACCAGTTCCAAAACGCACTTTTCGATCGTTGTAGAGTTCCAATCTTCCAGCATTTTTTCGACAGACGATTATTCAAAGTAATTTCAACGCGTAAAGGGATTTTTTATCTCCGTTGAGAAACACGGGAAAGGATTGCCGCCGAGTACTCTATTGTTTACATTCTCCTCGTTAAATACGACGTGACACCAACGCACACCAATACCTATTCGCACCACGTGACGCGCGTCTTTGCGATAGTACGAGAATAACAACACCGAAGACAACAAAGGGGTGCTGTCGAGGTCGTCGCGACCTTTTTCCAGAACAATGAACGAAATTAATCGCTCCTGTTTTCGAAACATTCGATACTAAACATTCACGCAGTCCGGAGTGTTGTGTCGTTCTTTTTACTCGGAGAAAGCGCTTTATTACGGTTCTTCTTCTGTCTACATTCATTCCGGAAATCGTTCTGGAAGATTCTTTCGACTGCAGACAGTTCCGGTGTTTTTGCGAACGAGGTGTTCCGCGCCGCGGGAAAGCTTGGTGAATAATGAAATACACGTGGTTCCGGCATTTGCAAAGGTAAAACACATTTATTAACTTCTTTATTCTCGGCCACATTTCCGTGTCACAATGCGTTCATTTTATTTTTTTACGGAATAATCATCGCGTCCTTATTCGATATTGTGTGATTCATCGCGGACAATGGTGTGGGCACCAACAGTGGTGGAAGCACGTTCGTTGTTTCGCTTGGACTGTTAAAATCAACAATGATCGCAAAACAAACCAAAACAAAATTAAAATATTCTACAAAAAATCATTTCGCGTTTCATACAACATAATTTAAATTTGTAACAACATTGTGCGACACTGACAGCGCATTCCAACCTCAAAATACTTCGCAATTTTCATACGACATTCAGCAAATTTTTGAACAACACGGTCAATCGACTCGTGATAGCCGTTTCGATATCTTTCGGTCGTAAACGATTCCGGTGACTTTGCGAAGGTCTCGGCAATTGTCGAACGTCGCAAGGAAAAGGCGGCGAATAAAAATACACGTGAAGCAATGCCTGCAACAAATAAGACATTTTTCCTTTCCACAATAGTTGATTCTTTATTTCAAAGTTTTCTTCGATTATTAAAAAAAAATTTCGTACCTCGTTTGCGGCTAATCGTTTCATAGAATTGTAAACAAGAATTTTTTTAATCAAATCAAGAGCATCCGGTGTGGCGTCGGGTATTATGCGCTCCCATGGAATACCTTTGTGATAAGGAAATGTTATTTTGTTATAATCCGGCAGTGAGCTGAGCTCTGGCCACGTCTCAGCCGTGGGAGTTCCGAGATGTCGCAAGACGATTGCCAATTGTTCAATATCCGTTTCTCCCTGAAAAAAAACATTTGCCAATCTTGCGAATCTCAAAATCTCTAGCGTTCCGCATGAAAACTGTAATAAACTACTAACCGGAAACAATGGCGAGTTATTAAGCATTTCTCCAAAAATACAACCGACGGACCACACGTCAATCGATTCGGTGTAAAATCTTGCGCCGTACAAAAGTTCCGGAGCTCTGTACCATCGAGTGGCGACTTGATGTGAATACGGCTTTGTAGAGTCTTCCCACATTAATCTCGCTAAACCAAAGTCGGCAATTTTCAAGACACCTTCGTTGTTTATCAATAAATTTGCCGGTTTCAGATCCTAAAATTTTTTTACGAAATTCAATTTTTTTTTTTTAATTTATTCAACGAATTTTTTTTTTGCAATCAGTTTACAATAAATCGAAAATTAAAAATTCCGAACAATGAATTAAAAATAATAAAATTCGTAAAATTAAATACGATTTTTTTCACCCCTTTTGCAATCTACTCATTTTTTTAATTACTTCATTATTTTAATGTAAAACTGGTTTTGCTTTTAGTTATCATTTTTCTACAGATTACGAGCATTTTTTGCCAGCCGATTAATTAGTTTGACAATTACTTACCCTGTGCATGATATGCTTATCGTGCATGTAAGCCACTCCTTCCAATAACATTTTCATATAGCATTTCGTTTGCGCGACGGTCAGAGGATTATCGTTGTCTTTCAGTGTCTCCCACAAGCCGGACGGCATGTACTCGAATACCATAACGAAATCTAATCCGGATGGAAAGGCATCCAGTAGTTCTATTATCTAAAAGAATTAATACGAAAAAAAAAAAAAAAAAAAATTTAATAACGAAAGTATCTTTATGGCAATGGAACGATTCGCGCCTAAAACTTACATACGAAAAAAAAAAAAAAAAAAAGAAAAAAAATTAATAACGAAAGTATCTTTACGCCAATGGAGCGATACGCGCCTAAAACTTACATACGAAAAAAAAAAAAAAAAAAAAATTAATGACGAAAGTATCTTTATACCAATAGAACGATTCGCGCCTAAAACTTACATACGGATGTTTGAGTTCTTGCAAAGTTTTAACTTCTCTTATAACTGACGTGGGTATCCCATCCTCAACTCTTTTCAGCAATACTTTCTTCAATGCGACTTCCCGACCCGTTTCATTGTTAGTCGCTTTGAGTACCACACCGTGAGCTCCTTCCCCGATGCGTCCGGTAACAGTGTATCTCTCCATATCGTAACATCCGCTCGAATTTTTCAAATTTCCGCAAATACCGCTTTTACAAAGAATATTAGTGAAAATAAAATACTTTTGAGGCTAATAGCAAAAGCGACTATAGTTCGAGACGTAAACGTAACACAGGTGCACATCGAACACCTGCTGCTCACCTTCCTCCCCTAATCAATACCATAACCGCTTTGTATTACGCGGTATAGTAGAGAAACACTTCGTTTCCCTGACCTATCGCCGCGAACTAAGCAACAAAACACCCGAATGTAGTAACCGGAAGTAATCTGTTGTTTTTTTTTGACAAAATAAATGGAAAATACAAAAAAAGCTCATAGTTTTCGCGTAATATTAAATATCGGATCGTAATAATGAAGAATCGGCTATTGAAATACATCGCGCCGAAAGACAGTGACCCGCTGACCGTTCACTCCTACATAAGATCGCGGAAAAACAAGATCTACAAAAATTTAATATTATTGAGTTTATCGCAGTCGGTAATGTACTTAATGTACAAATTAATGATGATGATACGAGAATACGAACACAATTTTCTCGGTATCTCATGCTACACGATGTTTAACGTTGCGAAGGCATTTGGCTTCCTTCTGCTCCCGGTATTCGTATTGTCGCGTTTTCGATGTAAGTTTTCGGAAGTTCCGTTTTATTCCCCGAGTTGCAAATATTCGCGAATGAAAAATTCGGTTTCATTATTTTCAGTACAAAATACTTTACGTTACGGAATGCTGTTTTCTTCTCTACTGATTTTAATACTCTACGTAAAGCGAATCGAAACTATAATTTTCGTTGCGACGCTCGTGGGATTACTCTCCGCAATTACTTGGATTTCTCAACAAGTATACATTTATCGATTAGCCAAAATAATGAGCAAAATTTCCGGCGACGATTTGGAAACAATTCTTCTCCGTTTCTCTGGAATTTTTTTCAGTATCTACAAATCTTACGAAATTGCCTGCTATCTTCCGATTTCTTTCGGTCAGTTTTCGTCGTAATATGCAAAATAGTATCGACGGAAATTTTTTTATTTTTTTTCGTGAATGTCAATTTCCGTCGAGTATCGTACAAAATTTTATTTTACAAAGTCCGAAAATATATTTTAATATTCCGTTAATCCGCCATTTTAGAAATAAAATTACGATTTTAGTTCCCACGCCATCAAAGATTTCGAAGAATTATAGTTATCAACATTGCGAAACAAATTTTTACTTCGGTAAATCGTACATTATTCAGATATCGATTACGCATTTTTTTTTCTCGTTGATAAAATTTTATATTTTTTCGCTTTAAGACGATTACAGTTCTCTCTCGGAACTCACTCTTCCCCCGAGAAACGAGCGATCGTTGGTAGCAAGTGTAACGATGATGGTATTGGCATTTTTTGCTCTTCTATTATCGATAACGTTGATCGTTCCTCCGCAGAAGTAACATTCTCATTTTTCCATTTCCGCGACGAAATCTCGCGAAACCAATAAAAAACGAGAATTATTTTAGATTGAGCGCTACGTATCTCGGCATCGAGGAATATTCTTTCGATTTTGCAACGACTTTTCGTCTCTTCAAACGCCGCAGATTGCAATTCATGATTCCGATGAGTTTATTCGCGGGATACGAGAAAATAATTAAATCATACGATTATACAACGGTGTGAGAACATTGTTTAGCGAATGGTGATGGAAAAAGATATTAGACGAATCGTGACGAATTTATCGTGTATTTTTATCGCAGGCATACGTTGGATGCACGGAGTCTGTTTCGCTTGTAATTTACGTTCATTTTCTCGGTTGTCTCGCATCGAGTCAAATGTCCTTGTCCCTTGCCCCCCTGGTAGAGTTAACGAGTCTGCGGATGATACTCGCGATCGCAGCTTCCGCGCATCTCATTTCGTTACTAGTTTTGTTACTCAAAAGTCACATTGGCCTTATTGGCTATTACGCGATGTCCGCTGTGTGGGGACTTGCGTCATCAACGTGGGATTGTCTATTGTATGGTAATTGAAAAAAAAAAAAAAAAAACATCGCGTGCCGCATTGTTGAATCGTTTTATAATCTATAATACGAATAATTCGCGATGCAGTTCTATACGGGATGCTGTCCCCGGGCGAGGAGCTCGAAGCTTATTGCCACCTGGGATTCTGGTATTCCATTGGCGCTTCCGTAAATCTAATTCTCACTCGAATAGTTTCCGTGTCTGTTAAATTATGGACAGGATTCGCGTGCTTATTGATAGCTACTGCGAGCGTAATTCTCCTTCCCCGCGTAATAAGTTACGTCCCGAAGAAGGTGTGAATTATAATGCGTCAATACAGTGTGCATTATTACCGTCCAATCAGCGTTGATAAATATGTATATGCAATAGGTAGGACCCATAACCACTGCTGTTAAAGCTAACAGAAGTGGAAACTCCGGTTTAACTAGACAAGGTGCCAACGACACGACTCGGAAAGTCGGCGTGTATTTTGGCGAAAGTACGGCACCTCGCGAGTACTCTCCGGCCGAAGTAAAATCAATTTGGACGTCGAGAATTCATCGCATTGCTATACCAAAAACGAGACCAAGATACGAGTTAGTCTCGCCGCTTGAATTTAATTAGTTTAATTATGATTATAGCGTATTATCGATATATGTCTCTCCCTTCCTTTCACAGGCGTCACGACGGTTCGAACGAAGATATCGAGACCGCGATTTGAATCGGCGATAAATGAATATTTGAGATTTTCGCATTGTACTATTAACCTTCGAATTAATTAATAAAGTTGTTGATTATTATTGTTCTTCTGCATTCCTTTTATTTTCGATGTTTTGCCGCGCGAAAGAACGTTGAATTTTGCCGGTAAAATCGCGCCGTCCAATCGCGTTTGAGAACGAAAAATCCGGTCCCCCTCCCCTCCTCGCATACTCTCTCTCGCGGCGATGCGCTCGAGGTGTTCGGGGGCCATGGTCGAACCTCCTCCGTGCTGCCTGTGCCTCTGGGGCTGTCAATCTTGTTTTCAATCGTTGATCTTCGAGGTCGCAAGCAAACGCGAACGAATTAAATTCAATGACATTATAGTAAAGTTATAAAAGTGTTATAAACCGCTCGTAATATCGTGTGTCCCATGAGATATCGCATGCTAGTCGTGCGTACAGTCGAACAAAAATGACGAGTAAAAAGGGCCATACGTTGAGAATCGAGACGGAAATTGATAAGAATAGGAGCGAAGGAAATTGGAAAAAGGTTATAGAATTGGCGGATCATCTCAAGGAAATTTATCCAAGCAACGGTAATCATCGATAATTCATTAACAATCCAAAAACATCGCGAAAAATTATCGTTCTTAACAATCGAAAAAAAAAAAAAAATTGAAAAATTTCGTATCGATCGATGGTCCGGATGATCTTTTTGTTCGCTCTCCGTAGAATGTCTGGCGAATTTTCTCAGTGGCGAAGGCCGCTTGGAGAGTTTTCTGGAGCAGACGCCTCCGGTAGACGCAAACGTCGGAAAGGCAAAGTCGGGTCTCGTAGAGACGAAGCGTTACCTGGTACTCGCCGCTAACGAGAGCGACAAACAGGTGATTATTTGCGTTATTAATTTTTTCAAATTTATCGGTATACCGATAATTTACAAAAACAAAAAAAACGCTCGTTACACCAAAATAAAATTTTCAGGCGATAGTTGTTTTGGACGCTCACCTTCTCCTGGGAAAGCTGCACTACGCGATGGGAATGTATGAAGAGGCGTTGCAACACTATCGGCAAGCGGAACTGCAGTCCCTGACGGAGAAACAATTACCTAGTCGGAGTTTACGTATAATAGCGGAGTCATTCGCGATCAAAGGTCAAAGATATATCATAGTAATTTAGCGCCGTCGAGGGCCGATCTCTCCCGCCTATTTATCGGTCGTTTCGTTCATTTTCATTGTTTTTTTTTTTTTTCATCATTTCCAGGTCTGTGTATGGAGAAGCAACTTCCAAATTTAAAGTCAAAGTACAAAGTAGCCGAGTGGCACGAGCAGATTATCAAGTGCTTCGAGATCGCCGGCGATTTGACGTTAGTTTATCTTCAAGAACAAGACAAATTGGCGATGCAGCCACAAAACGGTACCTCTACCATCAATAGCAGTAGCATAGGTAGTTGTTGAAATGAATTAAAAAAAAAAAAAAAATTCTTCCCGCGTTGCGAAACGTTTTAATTGATTTCTTTCGCAGGTTCTTACTCACCTCAACCTTCCGCCAGTACTACGAAAAACGTAGGGCCTATTTTAGAAACGGCGTTGCAACGAGCGCCGTTACTGCACATTCAAAGTGGCAATACGCAAGCGGCGATAAATCGTTATAGAGGAATGTTATCCGCCGTCGAATCGACAGCGACGCAGAGTCTTCGGCTAACGCTTACGCGACAATTAGCCGAAGTTTTATTGCGCGGGGTAAGCGGTTCGCTTTATCAAGCGCCCGAACCCCCGTCGTCTTCGTTAGGTAAATATATCAATACGAATTTTTTATTTTACGCCTCCAATATTATTTTTACGAAATGATTTACAGGTGTCGGTACGTCCAATCGAAGAATGAATCATTACCCCGCGAACGTCGGGGCGGCCGAGTCGCCGTGGAAACCGAAGAAATACGTGGGACCGAATCTTTTCGTACCCCGCAACGAGAACGAGGAGATGATTCTCCTTTTACTGATAAGCGAAGCGATGGCCGTTAGGGACGCGGTGCTCAGTCAATCGCCCGAATTCAAGGAGGCGAGACTACACGCTTTCGAAAATGCTACAGCCGTCTACGATCTCCTTACCGTCGTTGTCGTGCGATGGAGTCAAGTCGAACTGTTGTTTGAGGTAATAATCGCATCGCGAATACTTCGCGGACATCGTGAAATCTCATTTATTCCAATTCGATACATTTTATCTCGTATCCCGCAGTCTTTCGAAAGAGCGATGAAGTTCTCTCATCAGGAAGTTCACGTGTGGACGCAGTACGCCTTGTGTTTGATAAATCTCGCGCGTTACACTCACGCGTACGCTGTTCTCAAAGTTGTCGCGAGATTGTCGCCGCAGAAAGTGATGCCGTGTCTCCTCGCGGCGAGACTTTGCTACGAGCATTTAAATACGATAAAGGAAGGCGTTGAATGGAGTCAAAAGGCATTGCAACGCGAAACGGCGAGTCCTCAGGGCTTACAGTCGCGTTGTCATCTGTATATCGGCATCGGTAACAGCATATTGTCGGCGAATACGATCCTCAAACAGGACAAAGTACACCATACCACGACGGCTTTGGATTGTTTTCACAAGTAAGCAAAACGAAAAACGTTATGCGGTAACGGATCAACGAAATAAACTTTTCTTAGAAACTTTGATCGTTTCGATTCCGATGCTTGATAGCGATTACCGCGAATTTCAATGACGAACGATATGCAAAGCGCGACATGTATATTTTGTCTAATCGCTCGCTAAATTGATCCAAAACGGACCACCGGACCACTTCGTTGGAACACTTTTTTTTTTTTCTTCCGACTCCACTTATCCAATTAACGTTCGTAATTCGGATCGAAGGCCTCTGTGACTCTTCGAGAAAAAAGAGGACGCGATGCCGCAGAGTTTCAATGGATTTCGTTACCTTTTCTTATATTTCTGTTTTTCGTTGTTTTTTAGGGCACAACAATGCGATCCGAACGATCATCTCGCTGAATACTATTTGGCGCACGAATACGCCGTCAATAGGCAAATCAACGACGCTATGGTACACGTGAAAGTTGCCTTGAATTTGCGCGCTGAGCACATACCGTCTTTGCATTTATTGGCGTTGTTGCTGTCGGCACACAAGCAATACGCGGACGCTTTGCATCTCATAAACAGCGTACTGGAGGAATATCCCGACAATCTTAACTTTCTCTACGTAAAGGCGAATCTTGAATTGCATAGTTTGGGCGGCGAGGAGGCATTGTTCACGATAAAGCGAATGCTGCATCTCTGGCGAAGTCTGTACGAAGATCAAACGAATGTCGACTGCAATGATCAACAGAGCGAAAAACGCAGCGAGACGAGAAGCGTTTTTCAACTCTACACATCGGAAATGTCCGACAAGGATTCCAGTTAGTAGTAACTTCGTCGATCGATTTGCATTCGAGAAACACATTTTTTCGTTTTACGTCGTTTTACATTTCGTTTTTTCGTTTTACATCGTTTTACATTTCGGTTTTTCGTTTTACATCGCTTTACATTTCGGTTTTTCGTTTTACATCGTTTTACATTTCGGTTTTTCGTTTTACATTTCGGTTTTTCGATTTACATCGTTTTACATTTCGTTTTTTCGTTTTACATCGTTTTACATTTCGTTTTTTCGTTTTACATCGTTTTACGTTTCGTTTTTTCGTTTTACATCATTTTACATTTCGTTTTTTCGTTTTACATCGTTTTACATTTCGTTTTTTCGTTTTACATCGTTACATTTTTTCGAAAAAAGACTTTTCATCGCCATTAACGAAATAACATCGCGTAATCGTTGATAATTCTTTCCTCAGGTTCGCTACACGCACAATCGCTCGCCGCATCGAGGATCGAACAGGCGCTTTCCGAAGTCGCGTCGTCGCTCAGCTCCTTCACACCGAAACCCGGTCCCCAGCGCGCTTGGCTCTTGCAATTGCAAATTTGGTTGTTACTTACCGAAGTATTCTTGGCACTCGATCGTCCCGAAGGCGCCACGCTATCTCTGCAGGAAGCTACGAGCATTTTTCCGATGAGCCATCATATTATGTACACCGTAAGTACGGGAGGAAAAGATCGGAACTATATACCTATAATTCGCGAAAAACGCTGAAAGACGAGAGAATGAAAATTATTATTTTTTTTTATTTTTTTTTTTTTTTTTTAGCGCGGCTTGCTGCACGAGTATAAACTCGAGTACGCCGAAGCCAAACAGTGCTACCAAAACGCTGTGTCGATAAACCCATCGCACATCAAGAGTCTTCAACATTTGGTAAATAAATCAACGCGAACTTTTTTTTTTTTTTTTTTTTTTTTTTTTTTTAACGAATGCGAATCTCCGCGGATTACAAATTAATGTTAAATACTCGCTTTCGCAGGGATTGATATACCATTACTTGGGAAGTCAAAGGCTCGCGGAAAAAACGTTGCGAGACGCCGCAAAGATCGACCCGAATTCTCACCAGACGTGGTATAATCTCGGAAAGGTTCTCGAGTCCCTCGGCGAGATGGAAACGGCCAATGATTGCATGGCGACTGCACTTGAGGTCGAAACTACGAATCCTATATTACCTATAATGTCCATTCCAATAACTTTCGAGTGAATATCGAAGACACGGAACTATCACCGTAACGCGATTGCCAACGAAGAAAAAAAATGTCGAATTCATTTCTTCGCATCGATTGGAATTCGAGAAGAATATGAAACGAAAAAAAAAAAAAAAAAAAAAAAAAAAAAAAAAAAAAAAAAATGGAATTTCGAGTTCGCGAGACGATGAACATTGGTTAGTAGTGCCTATACACCGTATCCTTGTTTTCTCTATCTCTCTCTCTCTCTCTTTTCGTTACGTTTCTCTTTTTTTTTTTTTTTCTCCTTCCACCCGATCCGCTCCTATGCCGGCGTAGAAGCGGATATTTCTTTTTCGTCCGGGATATATAGGCATCGTCTTGTCCCTCTTTACCCGCCCTTCTGCAGATATACATAACACGGATCCCGACAGAGAGACAGACAGAGAGGCGTCGTGCCGCGCGTGCTTACGGCCCCTCAGTGCCGCGTTCGTGCGTTTTGCCACATCACAAAGATCGTCGTTTACTTTACTATTGTGCCAGTAGTACCTGCTTAATAAATTGCAGTATTTCCGATGTATAAATAATATAAAAACAAAAGAAGAGCGAAAAAAAAAAAAAAAAAAAAAAACCCAACATGTTGATAATGTTTGAACTGTACAAATCGTTTAACTAATAATATGCATTATATATATATTATATATATGATGTAAAAGAGTTTAATAAAGAGTTATGGATTTTTCGGGATCCAAATGACAAATATCTTCGCTGTACGAATGATTGACGCATTGCGAAACGAAAATGAAAACAAATAATTGGCGCGTATGATTTATCGTTCGATTTACACAGGTTGCGCGATATTTGATTGATGGACTTTGGGAAGAGAGGCATCGTGAGCGGAAGTGAAGAAAAAGAAAAATAAATAATAATGAAAAAAATAAAGAAAAGGATATCTATAGTCGCAAATGAATTGGGATGATGCGGAGAATAACAGAGCGTCTCTCTCTCTCTCTTACTTCGAGTTTTTCTCGGGGCTCAGGGTTGCGCTTGTCGTAAAATAGAGTGGAAACGGTAAAAGCAGCAGCGAACAGTATTCACGGGGAACCGAGTAAATCACGCGCGTTATATAGCTTCATTCATTGTTGGGTTCTCGCGAGAATTTCCTGTCATTTTCAGGCCGTTCTCACGGCCTTACCGCACGAATATCCCTCGTTCGCGAGAGCGGACCGCGCGCGGCGTTAAAGAATTTCTTTTCGACAATAATAAGAATAACGTTTTCATCCGGAGGGGAAAGAGCCCCAGGGGCGGGGTACGTCGTCGTTGGCTATATAATCGATAAGAAGAATGAAATAAAAACAGTTGTTTCCTTCCGCGCGCGGCATGTGTAACTCGCGATCGTATGCGCGAAAACGACATATATATATATACGTCGTACAGGTTATGGTATAAATTCTCATTCTGTCTCCCAAACGACATTTGCCTAGCAAGGTCCATGACGTCAGAGCGCGAAACCTGGAGTAGAATGTTTGATCGTTAACTCTCTTCTCGGTAAACCAGAACACGTACGTCCCGATAGTCTCACTCCTCGTTGCTGCTCCGCGGAAGAAACGAAGGAGAAGAGAGGAAAAGAAAAAAAAAAAAAAGCCGAAAGAAATCATAAAATACAATAACGTAGATTCCATCACGGATCGCGGGGGACGGAGGAGTGGGGGAATTTCCGCATTTTGAGACTCGACGAAATAGCCGAAAGAAAAGGGAGCAGAAGCCCGAGAGCCTCCAACGATATAAATGGAATGTGAATTCATAAAGTTTCGCCGTACGGACAGTGGAGAAAAGCTTTAATCGCAGCCCTAGCACTGCGCGAGCTTTTGCGGATGATAGACGCAGACCTATAATCTTTTAATGCACGCGTCAGTATAGTTACAACTACGGTAGAGGTTAGGAAAAAAAAAAAAAGAAAAAACAAAGAAAAAAACACGAAGAAGAAGAAGAAAGGAACGCTGCAGTGCGATGCCGTGCGGAACAGTCATAGGCCTTACTCTTAACTCAATTTCTATCTAACGAGATTAAGTTTTCTCGCAAACCCTACACACGCCCGTCGTCTTCGTAGTTCGACGACGGCCTGCCGGCGCGCAATCCCTCCCGTTCATCCCCCTCGTCCCACATGGCCGGGTTGGAGGGTATACGGGGGCGGCTCTGCTACACCGAGCCAACATAGAGGAAATCCTCCGCCTCTCGCGGCTCACCCTCTCTTGCCCGTCTACCCTTCTCTCCGTCTAACGAGATTACGACTCTATCTCCTTCTCCCTCGGTCGCGTGTCGCATTGCGCGTACATTCGCGCACGCCCAATGGATTTGCGGGCATCGAGAAGTTGTTTTTTTTTCTTTTTAATTTTTTAATTATCGTTCGTTCATTCCTCTCCCTTTTTTTCCCCTCTAACAATCCGATATCTCGTATCTTATAATTATCACGAAAGAATAAAATAAAATGAGACTCGTTTAATCGTGATAAATATAAATGTATTAAAACGGTACATAAAGCGCGTTTTCTCACGTTAATATTTACTTTTCATGCGTCATTCGTTTCGGGTTATACGGTGAGTATAGTTCGTATGAAAACGATGAGAAATTTTCGTTGGCTCTTACGCAGCCTCGGCGTCGCATAGCGTCGTCGCCCCGTTCGCCGACCGAGAGAGGCACACAACGCGCGCGCGTCACTTTTAGCGCATAAAATGCTGCATCGAGGTAGGTACCTACGCCTGCTATGCGTAATACAATCGACCGGCAATAATGCTTTTTCGAGGTTCCTCCACTCTTTCTCTCTCGTTTCTCGACGTTATAACACGCGCTCACGGGGCACGTGATGTGTATTACAACAATAGAAAGGGGAAAAAAAAGGGGGAAAAATAACATTGTATGCAGAAACCTCGATTGCGGGGCTTTCATTAAGCTATATCCAACTATTGCATTTACAGATAACCGCGAACAAAGGCGGACAGGCAAAAGATTATAGATATACAACAGGGAATAACCTGCATAATAATTATCTCTATCGGCCATTCTAGTGTCAGGTGCATGCACCCCTTGTGTCCGATAATGGTTACGAAAAAAAAAGTATATGCATTAAAAAAAAAAAAAAAAAAATTTTCAACGTCTATCATTTTTAAATTCAGTGTGCGAAAACGAAGTATTGCGCAAAATAAAGGCGAAAGAAAAAAAAAATGACGAACGATAAGTAAGAAGGGAGGGGGGGCGGTAGGAGAGAGAAAATTGTGTCATCCCCACGCACAGACCAACGGACTGCAGCATAGAGTCACGGTCGGCCTTTGACTTTCCGGGGCTCCTCCTGCACCCTCGTTCCCCGGGTAATACTGCGACGAAAGGTTCGCATGTATAACTATATCTATATATGTGTATACGTTATGTCGGGGAAGGTATGGGAAGAATATATAGAAAGGTATAAGAGAAGGATAGGTAGGATAGATTTTTTCCTGAATTAGCCTCGTATAGCGTTAACGCGGGGAGAGCAAGGCGAGCAGTGGTGGAGACTGGTACAGATCAAAGGAGTAAATCGTTGATCGAACATAGAGAAGCCGGCGAGTCTTGGAAACGCCGCGCTACCCCATTTCTCGTTGACGTCGTCGTAACTGGCCGTTGCTGCTGCTGCTGCTGCGTTCGATCGAATCGAGGGAAGGGATGGGACTGTCGCGACTAGCGAGAGAACTTAAGGACGCAAGGACTAAGATACACTCCAAAGAAAGTATGAGCGTTCCTTTCGAAATATTAATCGCGAACTTTGCGAATACCTAAATATACCTAAATATATCGAGGAAATGAAAAAAAAAAAAAAAAAAAAAAAAAAAAAAAAAAACAGCCATAACGGATAAAGATATCGAAGTAAAGGGTTATGTTACGACGAATGAAAAAAAAACGTGAAATAGACAGAAAAAAATAGGACGCGCGACGAAAGTAAGTTTATGAATGGAAATGGTTTAATTTCGCGCGATAGTTTCCCCCGGGGATTTTTCAAGGATTCGTTAGTTTTCGCAGCATCTTGAAAGGCCGGTAGAAGATGCCACGAAAAGGCACGCAACCGGCAAAAGTAGTACCAGGGGGGATTTTTTTTCTCGTCGGAAAAGAATCGAAAGCGTAAACCCATCGTCTCGAGGGTTGGCAAAGAGGGATAAGGCAAGGCTCCAACAGGATTCTCGCAGGTCGGTGTTATACCGAGGGGTTGGGCAAAAGATGGGGCCCCCGCTCGCCTCGACGACGATGCATTCGAGCGGGTCCTCGCCTCGCGGTACGGAAGCCTGGCTTTGACCCGGTAGCCGGCGGCGGCACAGTCCGCGCGGCCGGCTGACGCATTGCAGGTGCGCGCCGGCCAATCACGAGTCCGCTTAGTTCGCCCGGACCCGTCCTGTAAACAAGACCGCACCCACGGCTTATAAAGCTACCCTACGCGGGCGCACGAAACCCAATCCATCCCTGCGCCTCGCGCCACGTCCAACGGGACGCCGATTTTCCCACGAAAAAACGTACTTTTACCGTGGTTTAACGTCGGACGATCGACGCTCTAGCTTCCCGTCGCGTAGTAAGTTGCGCGCCGCGTCGCGCTTCTTGCCGTCTTCTATCCCTCCCCCCCGCCATTCCCCTCTCACTTCGCGTACCCGTACTCCCTAAACCCCTTAAACGCTACCGCGAATAGAGTCGCGCGCATATCAAACGACGTACAGACCGCGTCGCAACCGCCGTTCGCTTTTACCCCCACCATACGACGCGTTCCCCTCCTCGCGTTCTCCCCTCCCCGGTTCACCCGCCACATCGCGAACCCAGTGCGCAACCCGTAGCGTGGCGTAGTGATACCAGCGAGCTCGCACGGTTAACAGGAGACTCCATTGCTGTCCGGAGTGCGTTTCCCGTCGGCCGTGTGTACCCCCGCCGTAATATTCGTATATTCTCTCCAACAAAACCGTATTACTTCGACTCAGGGGCATAACTCCGTAGCTCGTCCGCCGCAGCTCTCGTGGCTCGCAGGTCGCGCCCGCCGCCGTCGAATTCCGTCGACTACCGCAACTCGTTCTTCAACGATACAACACACCTTTATCCGACGCCGCCACGGTACAACATTCATCGTTTCGTCTCTCTCTCAGTATAATACAAACAAAAAAAAAACAACAAATTCGACTTGATTTTGCACGAATATATATCCCCCCGTCGCGAACGAGAGTTACTCTCGTGCGAGAGAGTTAGAGAAGATAGAAAAGAGGGGGTGATAGAGAGAGGGCAAGCAGCAGCAGCAGCGAGGAGAGTTAGAAGAAGCCAAGACAGAGACATAAGCGAAGAGGTGTGCTGCTGTTACTTCTCATCTACTTCTACACTTGTACTCTTCTTCTCTTCTTGACGAAAAATTGAAAAAAAAAAAAAAACTTTATCAGCCATCGGTATCACGCGATTTATTTGAAAATAAAAAAAAAACAAAAAAAAAACTCGTATTGGACGAAATATCTCGTTGCCATCTCGATTCCCGCTCGCGGTGCCGAATTATTGTTTTTATTTATTTACTTCCTTTTCCTCCATTGCAAAACGACACATCTGTGAATTCATCTCTTACGTGGTTGTTATAGTGTGCGACGAAGAGCAAATCAAGAGACGAGACGAGGTCTCACTCTCGTACACGCATATACACACACACGCATAGACCGCCGCCGTCGTCGGTCAGTCGTCGCTAGAGTACCGCATACAGACTCGGAGTCTCTCTCACCCGAAGACTCTCTCGTTAGTTAGACGAGAGCATCGAGCTCCGACGGTTCAACCAAAGCGGCAGCAGCAGCTGAACCCACCGGGAGATAAAGGGAGAGAGATTTTCAACCGAATAAAACAGCAGCAGTAACCTACACTCGAGCCATGGTGAGTTTTTCATACATTTACATTATTATTCGTTTTTATCGTCGTATTTATTTATTTTTCGCGATGTATCGACATATTTATACGTCGACTATTATCCCGGCTGCCATTATATGCGGCGTTTTTCGAGGCACTGACGCACGGGACACGCGTGTGCACGTGCCCCCGGGGCTTCGATGCTTCGCCGCTTATACTTTCGTACCCGCGATCTATATTTTCATTATTTTATTTTTCGCGTTCTCCATCCTTCTCGTCGAGGTTCGCGGTTTTTTTTTTTTTTTTTTTTTTCGTCTATATACCCGGCTAATGTTGTCCGCGCGCCGTCCGAAGTGTACTACGAAGTGTACAATATATTTTCCGCCGACAACGCCGGAGAGAGAGTGCGCGGCGATACAAGCCTTCAGCTACCGCCGCTGCCGCCGGGGTTCGCGAATTTTGTCACGAACAACAGAAAAGACGGGAGAGAAGCCGGGAATGGAACAAACCGCAAAGATAACTTCGACCAGCAGCTCCGGAACGAGTGTAGCCGGCATCTTTCTCTCTCTTTCTTTCTCTATCTCTCTCTCTCTCTTTCTCTCTCCCTCTTCCTATATCTCGTCGCACGAGGTTTCCCCATCGGTGAAACGGGGCTTCTTCGACTCTCCGCGGCCTCTCGTTTGCCGTCGCTGCTCTCCACGAATTCCCTCGACTCTGCCTCTCTATAACCCATCATCGCGATGTTATATACTCACCGGTCTAACGCGTTCCCGATCGCAACGCACGCGAGAATGTTTCGTTGCAATCATAGGGCGTTTTACGCGACCGTTTTTTTTTTCTCTCTCTCTCTCTCTCTCTCTCTCTCTCTCTCATTTTTTCCTTCCCCTCTCGGAAATAATAAATAAGCAATTTACTCGCATGCATGGTAACGCGTACGAAGAAACCACGTAGCGTCGTGTGTACGGCACGACCCCCCCTCCCCTCTCAAACCCCTCGCGGAGAAATGGGACCAACTAAAAATCGATGAGCATTCTATTTTTGCCGGTATCGATCGGTATACTTTCGAAGAGGTCGTTTGTTTTCTTCCCCTCTTTCCTATTCCCGAAAAAAAAAAAAAAAAAAAAAAAAAAAAAGGAAAAAAAATTTCGATGGAAAACATTTTTTCTCGCATTTCCGGGCAGTGCGCGCTTTCCCCTCTGTTCGCTCGGCTCTCGGAATCGAGCGAATTGAACGATCGAACCGAGGGACCGACGAAACGATGAGAAGCTCCCACGAGACCGCCCGGGAAACACACCTCATTCGAGTTTCAACGGTGAAACTACGGAATTCCACTGCTATGCCGCCTTCGTTGTCTATCTCTCTCTCTCTCTCTCGCACTGTGTGCTGCTCCCCTCTTTCCCCCTCTTTCGCGGATCGATCCATTTTGCTATGTCTCAAAATGTCGCCGGAATTTTCGTACAACCGATGGGGGAGGAAGGTAAAGACAGACGGAGAGTGGAACGAACATATAGGTGACGAAGTCGATGAAGTCAGAGAATAAGTCATCGTCGTTCATGAATAATACAATGACGTTTTTTCGATCTTTTTTTTTTTTTTTTTTTTCATTTTTTTTTTATGAATCGACAAACGAAGGTCACGGGAATCCCGAAAACCCTCTCCGGTAGACTCGTCGAGTAATAATCGCGCGAGTTCGGTGTATCTTCGTGTCTTTCTACTCCCCCCACCCCCCTCCCACTCCTCTTCGCGACGTTGAGCGTTCGCGGCTTTCCGAACGGTACGTTGAACGAGACGATGCCGGCTTGTCAAGTGTGTTCGCCGAAAACGCGTTCGCCAAACGTGCTTCACTCGTAAGTCACGACGCGCGCCTCTATCGAACTACCAAATTGTACGATAAGACGATAGGCGGTTGGCCTCGTTGATTTACTCTTAACCGCAAAACCTCCGCTCGATATCTCGCTTTTTTTTTTTTTTTTTTTTTTCAATTATACGAAAAATGCCAAACTGTTGATATAACGCGATTATCGAGGAAAAAAATAATGAATGAAACAAAAAAAACTATTGATACGATTGCAGTTCCGACACATCGGCGCTCTCTCGATGCGGCGTGTGCGCGCGTATCGACGTTTTTTTTTTTTTTTTTCTTTTTTTCTTGCCGCGTACAGCGAGTGCCATCCGTTACGAGGAAAGTCGCACGAGAGGATATCTCTCTCTCGGTATCCGAGATCCGTCACTCGACAGTTAAACACATACAAAGACCTCTATATATATATATATATATATATATACGATAAACCGTACCACGCCTGACTTCGTGATTCACGAGAGTACCAGCGGCAGGCAGCGACATCAGCTTCGAGGAAACTCGATCGACGAGCGTTTCGATGTGATCGTATCATATCCGAATCTCGTTACCTTCGTTCCTTCCACGTCGCATTGCTCGATCGCGATTGTGGCGTTGGGTGCGGGTGGGTGGCGGTAGTGCCGCGGCGGCGGCTGCTGCCGCTGTTACCGCCGATATAGTATCCGTGAATTCCTACTGCCCTACATTTCGTTTCCTACCTCATCGTTTCTCGAGGTAACGAATAGCTGCGTTCCATCTAATCACTCGCGTGAAACCGAAAAATTTCAACGAATACATCGAAACTCCGTTTTTTTCGTCTCCCCATTCGTACGTATCGACGCGATGTTTTTCCGTGTAGCGACCCTCGAAGTTTTACAAATGCGATGTTTTGTAGGGTTAAAAGAGAGGAACTCGTATATCGCGTGCAGGATTTCCGTAACACGCAACTACGATTATTTCGATTGTGCGGACAAAACGCGGGGTTTACGGAATCTATAGAGCCGAAGATTCGGAGCGCCAAAGTCCTTTGGCTTTGTTTTCGTTTTCGGAGTATATAAGAGTTAAAGACGATGGAAAAAAAAAGTTTTCTTCCATTTGGCAAACTCTCGCGTTCTCTCGACAATGTTCTCTTCTCCTCTCTTTTCGTCTCGTGGATCTCGCAGTGGAACAGCAGAAGCAGCAGCAGCAGCAGCACCCGCCGCGTTGCGGCACTCGCCTATCAGCCATTGTGCTATATACCTCGCTATTGATTTTCGCTGTCGGTGCCTCTCTCCGTGGCATATACACACACAGAGCAGCAGCCCTGCTTCTGCTACAGCTCTCGTTCCATCTTTCCTTCTCTCAACCCCTTCGATACCTCTGTCCTTCGTCTCGCTTTCCCGTTCCTCCCCTTTTAACGCCCCGCTGGTCGCTCTCTTTCATTTTCCTTCGTATTATATACCGGGAGAAGGGGATACCGAACATATTCGCGCGGAAACACTTTCTCATCGTCTCGTCCGCTTCGTTTCTCGGGAATAATAAAATTTCTCTATTTTACGCTCGAAAAAAAAAAAATAATAATAATAATGATAATAAAAGTAAAAAAAAAAAACGCATTTTGCTTCGTTTCTCGGGACTAATAAAATTTTACTATTTTACGCTCGAAAAAAAAAAAAATAATAATAATAATAATAAAATTTAAAAAAAAAACGCATTTTGCTTCGTTTCTCGGGACTAATAAAATTTTTCTATTTTACGCTCGAAAAAAAAAAAAAATAATAATGATAAAATAAAAAAAAGTATTTTCCTTCATTTTCTCGGCGTATTTACGCATTTTCTTTCTCGTCGGTCGCCGTTTGCGATCATTTCGAATATTTTTGCGAAAGAACGACACGAGACGACGTGGGAAAGGGTCGCTGTTTATTATACACGCGTGAGAGAAACATACGCGCGCCCGCGCACAACTCTTATTCTTTGCATCTGTCGTTCTCGCGTTACCGCTCACGACCGACCGACCGACACGGGTCTCGCTTACTCCCGGTACGCATTCTCTCTATCTGCCTTTACTCTCCTCCGCTCCCCTTCCTTCGATCCAACGCCCCTCCGACGATAAGACCCACCTTCCGGCACAACGAGGACGCGGCTTCACCGCGAAAGAACTTCTTTCCGTTAAAATCCGTGAATATTACAATAATGCGCTCTTCCCGCACATTTTTTTTTTTTTTTTTTTTTTTTTTTTTTTTTAATCGACGACGGGAAATATTTTACGCGAATTTTTATTCATTTTTTTCTCCAACTGGACGCGATCGTGTTACGATGAAATTTGCGCGGAGGTTCGGAGTAGAAAATCGCTCTCTACACGCTTTCATTACGCTAATCATAATTTGCATACTTCCGTTTAAACGCCGACAACGAATGTAGCTGCGTTATTTTTTTTTAATTCTTCTCCGCTTCAAGAATCACGAAACATGCCGCAGTTGACCCAATTAGAGATTCGTGCCGTACGGCGCGTAACAGACAACTCATTGTTTTTAATTCTTCGCGTTTTTTTTTTTTTTTTTGTTCCGTACTTTTGTTTTTCGTAAAATTTACGAAGAGATGACAAATTTCGCGATGTTTTCGAGAAATAATGTAATGAAAAACATTCCCGATATACATACGCGCGCAGACGCGCGCGAACTTAACGAGATTAGGAAAATTAGAACGAAGGATTGTAAATCCAATAAAGAGATCGCGGCGCAATGTTTAGTTTTTTTTTTCTTCGTTTTCTCGGCATTACATACAATACTTCCGTGCGACTTCCGGTCTGAAAGTATTTATTTCGAACCCGTTAACCTCCTTTTTCGATATCAATCCCGTAAAACTCGGATTATCGGAGTTTTTGAAACCTTTTTTTTTTTTTTTTTTTTTTTTTTTTTTTCGTCGTTCGTAATTTCGCACCAGAGACACGTCCGATGTTTCGGCTCGTGTAGAAACCCCCGGTATCCTATACTACTCGTTTCACTACGGTCGATAGTTCATTATCGCGGAAAACTTTTTGCGCATACCGCATCAACTATTATTCCAAGGAGAAAAAAAAAATAAAAAAAAGCCCTCCTACGTTCGCACAAATACGCGGAAAACTCGACACGCGCGTATACGTGAACGCTACACAGCGTATAAAGCGTATAAAGAAGCATCAAAGTACCTTCTACAAGCATCAAAACTCTTACGGGCGATTCCTACAGTGCGCTATATATCAACGTCGGCCGAGTGACTGTTACGCTCATTTCCTCATGTGCAAATTTTTAATGAGTGGGCGTGGCGAGGCGCGAATGTGTTTGGAGTGCACACCGTCACAACAGCCCCCAGTATAGCAAGAAAACCGTTTATACAAGGAAAGGGACTGTGTGTGCGCCTCGCTTCGCGAGTTCTCACTGTCAAAAGCTTTCCGGAGTAAAGCAACGTATGTACGTACCTACGATGCTATACTTCGTATTAATATGCGCGATGCACTCTTACCTTCCCCACCCTTTTATTTCACTTTTTATTTATTATTCCTCTCCGTCTACCGTACGACATTGTCGTAAGTCTTCGTTTATAGAACTTCGGAATCGACGACGCGAATATATAAAAAGAACAACTTTATCGCTTCGCTGTAACGAAAGAACGCCTTTAGCTTGATTATCCGATATAAAATATCCGTTTCTCATGAGATTACGATAAGACAATTAAATAGCGCGCGATTGTACCACTCTAATCGCGAGATATAAACTGCGGAAACGCGAGTGCCGCGAGATAACCGCGACTTACCAGGGAATCTTCGACGATTGTTATCGGAGTACTCGTGCGATTTTTTTTTCTTTTTTTTTTTTTTTTTTAATTCGTATCGCACGCTTTGAAAACATCGCGCAATGGAAAAACTATTAAGGGGAAAAAAATGTATTTTTTTTTTAAATTCGTATTCTACGCTTTGAAAACATCGCGTAACGGAAAAACTATTAAGGGGACAAAAATGTAATTTTTTTTTTTTTTTTTTAATTCGTATTCTACGCTTTGAAAACATCGCGTAACGGAAAAACTATTAAGGGGACAAAAATTTAATTTTTTTTTTCTTTTTTTTTTTCTCAGGCTGACCAACTCACAGAAGAACAGATCGCCGAGTTCAAGGAGGCGTTTTCGCTATTCGACAAAGACGGAGATGGCACCATCACCACTAAAGAATTGGGTACAGTTATGCGTTCACTTGGACAGAACCCTACAGAGGCTGAGCTCCAAGATATGATTAACGAAGTAGACGCCGATGGTACGTAAGAAAAATAAATAAACGAAATTTTTTTTTTTTTTTTTTTTTTTTTTTAGAATCGATAAAAACGATTTTTCCGACGAAAAAGAGAGAATTTTAAGAATACAGTGGATAAGATTATCGTTCCTATTTCAGGCAATGGTACAATCGACTTTCCCGAATTCCTTACCATGATGGCGCGCAAAATGAAGGATACCGATAGCGAGGAGGAAATTAGGGAGGCGTTCAGGGTGTTCGACAAGGACGGCAACGGTTTCATATCCGCAGCAGAGCTCAGACACGTTATGACAAATCTCGGTGAAAAATTGACCGACGAGGAAGTCGACGAGATGATTCGGGAGGCCGATATCGACGGCGATGGCCAAGTTAATTATGAAGGTAATTATCAAATATTTAAAGCCATTTTTGCCATTGGAAAATCTATTTTTCGCGACCCCTATCGCGTTGCCGTAGTTTCGCGATAACATCGAAAACGTCGATCTCCTCGCGTTTCACGGAAAGCCGTAAATTCGTTTTTTTTTTATAATTTTTCTTTTTTTTTTCGATAATTTTTTTTTGTTTTTTTTTTTTTTCACTGAAAAACGAGAGAAATTCGGTATTCTATGAGATTCGAGATTCTACCGCTCGCATTCACCGATTCTTCGAACCCCGAGAATTCTATGGTCCGTACCGCTCGTTCGCTCGCGCGCGTGTGATAGCGATAATTGAAAGACTAATAGGGTCTCGAAACGAGGGGCTTTGAGCAAATCACTTAGCGCCCGCTGTCTATCCAATTGTGATCCATTATGCAGTTAAGTCCGCTGATTAACATTCCAAATTAGCGACTCGAAGCGAAATAATCTTTTCTCACGACGGGGCAATGGACAGCTGTCTCTCCTTTAATTCGATTAGATTCTCGTTTATTTTTCTTCCCCTCTGAATCACGTTAAACTTTGTAAGAAAGTCGCGATTACCAATCGATCCATTCTACACGCCTACATAATTTTTCTTTTTTTTTTCTTCTTTTTCTTTCTTTTCTCATTTAAATTTACAGAATTCGTCACAATGATGACATCAAAGTGAATGCAACCTGTGTGCTGGGAAAACTCGCGACTCGGAGTGGTGTTGACGTACTAAAAAAAAAATAAAAGAATACCAAACAACAACAACATGATGAAAATAATGGAAAAAATAGCAAGAATGAAGAAAAAACAAAAACAAAAAAAAAAACACGAAACAACAAAGTGAAAACCTTGTACCAGGATGTAAAGAAGTCTTAAACTCGAGAGGTCAATGTCCCGTTTGACACGCATTAATCATCGTTAACGATAAGTAATAAGGGCAATTAATTATTTAATTAAAAAGTGTATACCACCATTACTACTACTCTTCTTGACATGTGTATTTGCAAATCGTGCGCATATTTCCAAACACCCACGCGACACATGTTTAACTACATCTACGGTGAGTGAAGAAATAATAACATCATATTAACGAGAAAAAAAAAAAAAAAAAAAAAAAAAAACCAACAACAAGTTGTCCGCACGACGAAAAAACATTTCTCGCGTTTATCGAAATGAAAAAAAAAAAAAAGCTCACCAGCCACCCGGTCACTTTCCTCAATTTCTTAATCACTCGAAAGCCCATCTCTCTTCCCTCGTTTTTTCTCCCGCGCTTTATCACACCACACATCACACACACAACCATCTCTGATCTCTCTGTCTCTCTGACTTTAATCCTTCTGTCTCGATCGCTATCTTTCTTTAACTTGTCCCCCGATTGGTGCGATGGTGCGAAGACGGTGACGAGTTTAGTCCGCTAATAAGGGAAGAAACGTGAAAAAGGTGCACAAAAGATAGAAGCGAACAAGAAGGAACGGGTGGAGAGAAGATGCCAAAGGGATCGAAAAGCGAAAAGAAAAAAAAAGAAAAAATAAAAATACGAAAAAAAAAAATAAATAACAAAGAATTTGGGAGTTGGTGAACGGGAAGAGATATTGTCGGATCAACTCGGTGAATGAAGTTTGATGCACCTTTTCAAATTTCTAACGATCGATCGAATTTGTCGATTGCTAACATTTTTTAATTGTTCGTTAACGCCATGAAGTCGCAATTGGCTGTGGTTCATCAAATTTTGTTCGAAGGCCCAGTGTACATTTTTTAAAGAAAAAAAAAAAAAGAAGAAGAAAAATAATAATAATAATAACGAAAAAAAAAAAAAAATACAAAAAATATACGTGTATCACATTACAATTAGAAAGATCTCTTTCCCTAACTATTATGAAATCATCATTGTTACGTGTTTGTCGAGCATTAAATATTGAAAGGCTCCCAAGATTTTATTCCAGTTTATTAAAAAAAAAAACTAAAAAAAAAAAAAAAAAAAGAAAACAACAACAACAATAAAAACACTCGCAACAGACACATTGACGTACGCGAAAAGTCACACGACGGATAAAACGCATTTCTTGCAACACGCTTCGTTGATCAATCGCTCTTCGGAATGATAATTTCAACGATAACGAAAGAACAAAAGAATAATCCAAAAAGCCGTTTCAATGGAGTCGAAAATCATAGCTTATTTTTCATAGAAAAATTATGTCTATTAAGTGGATTATTATCAATGTCTCTAATGCGTCGGGAAAAACCCCCCATCCCTTCCTTCACACACCAAAATCCCCCGTCAATGTTTCATAATAGCAACTAAATGAAGTGTCTAGCAAGTCGTAATTTAATTTATATAAGTAATGCACAAGAAAATCTGTAAAAAAAAAAGGAAAAAAAAAAAAAAAAAACATTGTAGTAGAGTACCGTGAAGCCTTGAAGAGACGAGACCTCCATTCTCTCGCTCTTTCGTACGTGTCTTTACGTTTCCTATGGATTTCGTCTAATTTTACTTGCCGTTTATGCGGGAAAAGCAAGCAAAACTAAAAAAAAAAAAAAAAAAAAAAAAAAAAAAACAAAGCCATGTCCGTTGTGAAAAACTTGAAATGGAAAGAAACATCACGAACGCGAAATCCTTGACATTCCTATCGATGAGATATCTTTTAAACAAACGAAAAAAAAAAAAAAAAAAAAATCTAATTCATCTTCGCGTGGCGTGTCGTAACACGCGCGAGAGAGCCTCTGCCTCCTGGTCATGAAAAAAAAAAAAAAAAAAAAAAAATCTATTCCTCTTCGGATCCTGCCTTCCAAGGGAAATTCATTGTATTCGCAAAGAGGGAAATAGGGAGCGAGATAAAATGATTTAAAAAAGCGAGAAACTAAAGAGAAAAAAAAAAGAAAAAAAAAAAAAAAAACGTCGACACCACTTATCTTGAATCACGAAGAAAGACAGAAAATTTTTTGACGAAGGAACGATCGGTGCACTTCCCGGGGGTGCCGGTGCCAGTCAGACACGCGAGCGATGTGACGAACTGGCGTTGTGGCGTGTGATTCGTACGATGTTACTTAAAACTTAAGAGCAAGTAAGCAAGTAATACACCGAACGATTTAAAGAGAAAAAAAAAATAATAATAATAAATAAATAAAAAATAAATAAAAAATAATACACAGAAACAACATCAGACGTGTCGGTGGTTCAGTCATAATATATATGTAATATATATTATATATAATTAAATTTAAAAAAACAAGAAAGAATTCCTCCACAGTCCTTTATTATTTAATATGAAAGAACGAAACGAGAAGTACTTGTATTTCTGGTGACCTAGATCGCAATTGATCATAAAAGACAAAATAAATGTATCCTCATTTTTAGGTCACAAAACAAATTTGTCCTTTTCTTCAATCTCGTCGGTCGAAACCTTAGAGTACTTTATTCTCGCCGTCCTAGGAGTGTCACAACTACGTCAGAGCTTTTTTAGCCCCGATCTTCGTGTACGACACGAGTATACATATATATTCGGAACAACGAGTTTATCGATTATAACACGTTCGTTACAACGTGGCATGAATTTTCCAACGGGGAAAGCCGAGGGGCGGATTGCCGGCTGGGGTACTCCTGTCCGTTGTATTTAAAACGTAATATAATCGTCGGAGGGTAGCCGGTCGATTTTCGTGGGTGCGCGCATGATGATGAATTGAGAATCGCCGAGCCCCGGGAGGCCCAATGGCGTCGCCGACGCATGCGTGTCGAACTATATCGCTCGTGTATCTCGTCCGGTACCGATTAAATTTTCAGGCTTCGCTCACGGGAGACGACTGCGGCTCGAGATGAAAACGCGCACACACGCCTCCGGGGAGTCAAATAAATTTTATCACACGCGATCGGTAGGCCAATCGATATCTCTCGAGAAAATTTGTGAGACGCGAAGTATTTACGAGTGTCGCGACAAGTTTGTTCCACATACATATTAACAAACGAGAGTAGGTCGCGATCGATTGTTCCTCGAATGTTGAAGGCTCGGAATGTAATCTCGAGATTTTCGAAATTGTCTTACACCGCAGTGCGATTACGATCTTCCGATTAAGTACGAAGAATAGATGTCGGATTTGAATTATCGAATTGGGCGATCCGATTATTGATTCTTTACGATGATTAAATCAAAACGCTTCACTTTTTTTTTATTCGATATTAATGGGTTTTATTGATTTGCCTTATAGCACTTTCATGCGGTAATGTCGGGTCAATCATTTTATCGCTGAATAAAAAATCAATTTACAACAAGTACGATTACGACAATATTACAAAGCATTTATTTCGATGTTTATTATGAAACGTCAAATTGGCGATTCGAGTTTTTTCGAGAATATGTTGTTCGATGGCTGACTTCATCGCCGCAACTCGTCGAGTCCCGGTCGGCGTAAAATCGACGAAAGCGTAGATGAAATGGCATAAATACGGGGATATCATTTATTTCCATTCGATTTGACAATTTGGCAGTGCGCCGTTCAACTCGTTTTCCACGCTTGATTTATCTTTCACGTACGGCATACCTCGGAGCTTCAGCACCTTCAAATTCCTGGAAAGTAAATTTGTTTGTGTATCGACGCGCAGATGTATTATTTCGTCCGATTTTACGCGGTAAAACAACAAGAACCGCCAAAGTGGTAACAACGGGCGGCAGTCTCGCGTAAACTTCAAAGTTGAAAATAAATCGTATTTCCGCGGAATCTCTATCAACATTGTGCTCGTCGACACTTACGTCAGATTTTTTAAGCTTTTCAGCGCTTCGTCCGTTATATTTGCGCAGTCCACGACTTCGAGATGTTTGAGAGTATCCCGCAATACGATTAACCTACGTAAAGCTTCGTTCTCGATATAAGGACAGTTTATCAGCTTTATTTCGTCCAAATATTCGCAGTCCACTGAAATTATTATTTTTTTTTGTTTTCATCGAAATTACAATCGAATGTTATGTTAGTATATTTGATTGCTATATTCGTTTTTTTAATCAACATATTGTATTATTTATGAAAGATAATACCTATTAAGAAGCTTTTGCAATATAAAAAATAAACATCCAACAAAAATCACAATTTGTAACAAAGCAGCAGGAATAACACATTATAATCAAAATTATCTACAAAAAAGGTAAGTGCAACAGTTACCGCTGCATTAATCATTCAAATTGCGGCTTATTATTGTTAGACATGCGTACTAACAAAAGTATGGAAATCCTATGTGACTTATAGACGACTCTGTGGCATCGACAGCTTGAATGTGTCGCGTCTGTTTTTCACCGGTCCCCAGAGCATTGTAATCGCTAAGATACTCTTTAACGCCTTTCCATCTGACGGATGCTCCGTTTCTCAAAAGCCACTCGGCACACGCTCTGTCCGGACCAATTTCTTTGATTCTATCAACATCCACCCTTTGAACATAAGAATTTTTATAATTAAAAAAAAAAAACATGGTAATCAATTCGAAAAAAAAAAAAAAAATCGTAATGAATAATTCGAAAAAAAAAAAAATCGTAATAAATAATTGGAAAAAAAAAAAAATCGGAATAAATAATTTGAAAAAAAAAAAAAAAAAAAAAAAACAGATCGTATGCATACCGATTCCATACTACAGTTAGCCAATAGAAAAACGATCTTTTTGACTCCACGTCTACGCGTCTCGCCGATGTTAATAAGAGGTTCCGGTACTTGACAATCAAAAGATTACATATCGATGAGCACAGGATATCGACAAGATATTACAAGAAGAATTCATTTCTCCTGTATTATTCATAAATGAAAAAAAAAGAAATAGACGTTCGATTCGTACGAGGAATGCCATATTAGTACAGTAGCCGGCCGGTTTCGCGAGACCGTATGAGACTCTCTGCTTCCCGAGTTGGCTGACTGCGAATGCTTCCGTTTCAGTGATGAATAATTGTGCAGTCACTTTGCATATTAACGCTTCGCGCGTGTACCGTGCATATAAATTATTCTCGAATGTAGACGAAAATCGATTATTGCTGAGAATAACGTATAAATGTCACTTGATTTCGAAGAAACTTCGTAACTGCGACGATTCTTGTACCGCCGACAGAGCGGTCGGGAGGGGGATACGTGTTATTGTGTTCGAGCGAAAAATGTGCGACGTACGAACAGAACGGATGGCGCTGTGATGCAAACCTTTCGCGGGACGCATGAAGCTAAAAAAAGCCAACGATTCATCGGACTATTTCACCGGCACAGTTAGACGCAATTTATCCGTTATCCCGCGTGATAAGAATTTTTTAATGCATATAATAATAATTATATTAATTATTAACCTTTTCAATCGAATTTATTCATTCGTAGTTTTTCACGATATATATACTTATCTTATCGTTTCAACTTCAATTATCCTTATTATTATTATTATCATATAATAAATAAAGATCGAGATTTTCATTTATAAAGCGACACTTTATTGAAAAAATTACATACAATGCGATCCGCATACCATGCGTTTTCTCTCGTGTCTCAGCTGGAATTATGTTCGCCCACTTTTGCGTTTCGGTTGCGTGGGGGTCGGTAATTTCTTCGTAGATTTTTTTTCTTTATTTTCGTTATTGTCTTTTAGATTTTTCTTTATTTACGATCGACAACCGGTTCTATAGTCTTCCCTTCGCGGATCTGTCCCCATCCGATGAGACGCCAATGTTTCTCTACGCGTCGAGACAGTGCGATCTTTTCATCAATTTCCGTACAGACCGGATTCGTCAAACTTATCTTCGCCAAATCAGCTTTTGTCGCCAAAACGCGTCCTCCGGTGCTCAGCGAACCAATGTTCACCAAGAGAACTTCGTTCCTCGATAACTTTGGTACCTAAAAAAAAAAAAAAAAAAAAAACAATCGAATTCGATAAGTAATCGAAATTCTCGCGAAAGATGTTACTTCGTTTCTTCTTTACGAAATACTCATTTTTTTTTTACCTTCGCTCCCTTCTTGTCGCCTTCCGTTCTGACGCCCAACAAACGTTTGAGGAGATAATACGAAATTTCGAGCTCAATGAAGATCTTTGGAAGCGCGCCGACCGCTCCCAAGATCTGTCCCACCAAACGATCCGCGCGGCACAACGTCGGCTCGATCTTCGTACCGACACCGATGAGACCACCGGGAACAGCGAATTGCAACTCATTCTGCTCGGCGAATAACGATACGATCCGCGAAAAAATCGGGCGACACGTCAACTTTCCTTCGCCGTCCTTCGACACTAATCCCGGACGCACTTCGATTTCCATGCCGACCTTTACGGAACAGAAATTTTCTCATAAACATCGATCGCGTTATGCGAAAAAAAAAAAAAAAAAAAAAAAAAAAAATACATTTTATTCGATAACGGAAGGATTTTTTTATACCTTCAGCACTCCCTTCAGAATACTTCCACCGGCGACGCCACCCTTGAGGTCGTCGACCTCGCATCCCGGTTTATTAACGTCGAACGAACGGATAACGATCAATCGCGGCTCAGCGGTAAAGTCCCTCAACGGTACGGGAATCTTTTTCGTAATATACTCGCAGAGCACCTCGATATTGTACTTCAACTGCGCAGAAATTGGGATAATCGGAGCTCCTTCCGCGACGGTACCTGTTGACGAAATAATTGTCGATTGTTACGACGATTTTTCTCGGTTCTTCGGTGCGATTTAAGGGATCTGTTTAGTGTAAAATTTTCAAGAAATCTTTTTAGAATCGGTGTACACGATTTATGCTCTGAAAGGAAGAGTTTTCTAATTATCCGTCTCAAATTTTGAGACATTTTTTATTTTGTTATGGAATTTTTTTTTTATTTTTATATTTTTTTTAACGAAAAACTGTCGAAAAAAATCCTAAATTCGATAATTTTCTCAAATCGCCTCCATTTGGTTAATATTGATCGAAAAAAAAAAAAAAAATTCCATAGCGCGATAGCGGTTTTCGTACTGATTAATCATTTTTTTTCAAATTTTTCTTTAGTCAATATTTACGATTAGTGGAGTGTACACCGTCAGGAGACAATTTTTTTTACAAATAATTTTGAACCGAACAAAAAATTTTTTTTTAAATAAAAATAAACGTATAAATTTGTTTTTCTGTTTTCTGTTTGAAAAAAAAATCGTGAAAATCAGCAATTTTTCGTCTCGTCGCACTATAATAATCCCTTAATGTCCTTTTCGTGTTACTTCACCTTGAACGAACTTCAAGATCTGTTCGTACTGTTCCTTCGCTTGTCCTTCCTTTACCAGATCGATCTTATTTTGCAAAATGACGATATGCTTTAACTTCATAATCTCGATGGCAGCCAAATGCTCCGAAGTTTGTGGCTGCGGACACGATTCGTTTCCAGCTGTAATTTATCAATATCACTTGAGTGTTTTTCGTTTGCGAAAAAAAAAAAAAAAAAAAACGATCGGAATATTGTAAAAAAAAAAAAAAAAAAAACGGCGAAGGACCGGAATATTGTAAAAAAAATCAATATAAATAATTTCGAACCGATCAAAAGCAGAGCTGCGTCCATAACAGCCGCGCCGTTCAACATAGTAGCCATAAGAATATCGTGACCGGGACAGTCGACGAAGGATACGTGGCGCACCAGTTGAAAGCGTCCGGGACACGCAGGACGGAGACACGGAAAAGCGTCGTCTTTGCTGGAACCACCGGAAATGTAACACGCCGGTCTCGGACACTTCTCATAGTCGCACTTATAGATTTTCGCATTAGCGTATCCTGAAAAACGTCCAAACAGCGTGCGACGACATAAGAATAATTTTTTTTTTTTTTCGTGAATTCAATAATTGGTAAATTTATTTGAATATCGTACATTTTTTTTCGACGTAAGAACATTTTTTTTTTCGTGAATTCAATAATTGGTGAATTTATTTGAATATCTTACATTTTTTTTCGACATAAGAATAATTTTTTTTTTTTATTTCGTGAATTCAATAATTGGTGAATTTATTTGAATATCTTACATTTTTTTTCGACGTAAGAATAATTTTTGTTTTTTTCGTGAATTCAATAATTGGTGAATTTATTTGAATATCTTACATTTTTTTTCATCACTAAGGTACATCGATGATTATTTATAATCGATTTATCTTTAAGGCAGTTACAGTTCAGTATCGTGTATTACAAACAACAGGAGAATTTTGTTTCGTATTTATTTTTTCGTTTCGTTTAACAACCCTATTTCGCCGTTTAAAATTTAATAGGGTTACAACGCTCCGAATTCCAATCTAATTGATCGTTTCAATAGGTACCGAAGAATAATGTTCTATGTGTACAAATCTTACAATTCTCAAGCCGTATAT
The DNA here is from genome assembly GCA_934046635.1 of Buathra laborator. Lineage (NCBI taxonomy): Eukaryota > Metazoa > Arthropoda > Insecta > Hymenoptera > Ichneumonidae > Buathra > Buathra laborator. The sequence goes on along the minus strand of OW203894.1, from coordinate 3,047,438 downwards.
AATTTTTAATAATTAAGGTTGAACGGTCAAACATTAACGGTAAACAACGACCACAGTATAAAAATACAATATAGGGTCACGAAAAAATAACTAAAGATATATATATATATATGTATAGTCCCATCGAATATTAAAGACTAAAGGATTAATAAATAATTATAGTCACAACGACAGCGACAAACTACAACGCACAGTCGTTGTCATATTATTATATATAATTGTAAATAAAAAAAAATTCGTACTAACAGTTCAATTAATGAATTATTTTTCTTTTCTGACGAGAGAGGCACACGGCGTTAACTCGGGCCAATCGAGGCGAATAGAATATCTGGTAAATAATCATTTGGCAATTGATTTCGCAGTTGGTCTGCGGGTGGCGCGCGGGAAACGAAACAAATGTTACAATATTTCTCATCGTATTATACGGCTATTTTTTTTCGTTGGAACTTTCCCGACGGGATTACCGTATATCGATCGAAATATATATCGAGGACTGTTCACGAGTTACGAGTTAAATCGTACGTCAGACTCGCGATGTGTATTACTATTTGATATTACGAAGAAAGAAAAAAAAAAAATGAGATGAGGATAATAATAATGCGATTCGGGACTTTGTGTAACGAATTTATCCGTTTCGAGAGATCAAAACAAATATTGTCGACACTGTTTAGCACCGCATTTGCATCGAGTCTTTTTCTCCATAGATTCGTTGTTCACGACTCGCGGCGGTAATTCCAATCTTTGTCGGGATTCCGTCGCGCAAATAGCGTCTTTGTTTCTATCGTGAGGTCTCGACGATTGGCGCATATAATCGAAAGTTATTTCCTCGTCTTTCGCGATATCGCGCGTCGCGAATAACGCGAGTTTTGGTAAATTCGGGTCTAAGCAATCGATCCATACACCGTAAACGGCGCAATTAGGATCGCAAGAATGATTTATAAAGTGCGAAACATTGCCGTATACAGCGGCGTCGACGGTGTAAGGACACGAATCCTCGAATTCCGATACGTTGTAATCCAAATCGAAGAGATACGTTCGACCCGCGGCATCGTACTCTTTGCCACGTTTTTCCGCTTCTTCGTTCGTTATTACTTCTCCAACGTATTGCGTTACGAAAGTCCCTTTCTTTATGAGTTTAAGAGACTTCACACCCCATCCTCGACCGTTGGAGGTGCGAAAAACGCACAGATGCACACCGGATCCCCGCTGTACAACGCGGTTTTTGCAATCCGGCGGACAGGTGCAACGCTTGTTGCACTCGTATATCGGAGTTCCCGGGGGGACGCGTACCCTGCACGCCTGCGTGTAAGGAAATACTCCATCGTACTGCGCGAAACAACATTTACTTTTTGAATCGCAATTGCTGCATTCGCATCCAATCGGCGGCTCGTCCGGTATTATTACACCGGAACCCGGTAGATACTCTTCTATATACAAAAAATCCTGCGGCGCGCTTTCCAGATCCGCCATATTCTCCACCTGTATCGAGGGCTTTCCTTGCGTTATGCTGTTCATCTCGGCTTCCCAATCTTGAAGAGATTCCAACTGATCTCTTCTCGTGTCGCGGAACAACGAATGTACGATTCCCCGCTTTATCCATCGCGTTAGCTTATCGCGATTTTTCTCCAATGTTCGCGGATTGAAGAATGTCTTCAGACGACTGTAAAGGTCCTCCTGATCGTCGGTGAAACTACCGTCGATCGGTTTATTACGTTTTATCAACTCATTCATATACTCCTCGACATCATTCATCGTCGGATCGAACCTCGTCTGACTCTTGAAATTCTCCAAAAGTTGCACACTTTCGTTTTCAAATGCGCTTAACATTTCTCCGCAGTTTACCAAATTTTCCACCGGTTCCCAAGTGTTGCAATCCGATATCCAATTTTTCCATTTTATGAAATACAACGCTACGCCGCCTTTCATTCTCTTTCCCAATATCTTCTCGACTTCGAATAACTTTGGATCGCTCGGGAAATCTTTACCGCCGTTGAAACGCGAATCTGTTGTGCATATGTCGCGGAGAACTATTCGCAATTCTTTTAAATTGAAATTATTCGAAGTGGAAGAATTTTCATCGCTCATTTGCGTTTCGGTGTTCGAATCCATCGCTGTTTCTTCTTCGATTAACGCTTTCGCGTTCGCGTTGTCGATGATTTTCGAATCGCTTAACAACACTTTTTCCGGAGGGATGCCTGACGCGTCGAACGATACTTTATTATCCTTATTGAAGGGAGAATCCTCGAGTTTTGGTCGTTTTGCCGACGGCGCTGTGAATCCTGACGATCGCGGCCGTTTTTCACATATTGTCGGCATTTCGCTAGTATTTCCCGGAACTTCCGCCGTTTCTCCGCTGGTACTCTCCGCCGCACGAGCCTCTGCAATGCCAAACATTTAAACGGCGTCATTTTTTCGGCTCACATCCCTCCGTGCATTGGTTCTTTTTGGTTTTTTGGTTTTTTGGGGGTTTTTTTTACTTGCAACACTCCAATCTCGCGTCACTTTTATCATAGGCGTGCTCCGTGTGCGCGACGCGTGCGTTTCTTTTTATTCTCGTTAATCCTCTTCGTTCTTCTTTTTTTTTTATTTATTTTTTTTTCATTTTCTAATTCTATCATCAATTTCGCGACTTATGTGATTATTTTCACTAACAGACAAATATTTCGTGACATTTTGTGCCGTTTTTTTTTTTTTTCTTATAAAAACAGAAAAAAATTGATGGAATCGGCGAGTCAACGAATACAATAGGACTCTCGGGAAAATCGGCCATCGGTAACATCGTTCCTGTTTGAGAGATTTTATCGCATACGCAAAAAAATGCTTACAGCTTTGCAGGGTTAAGTGTTTAATCCACAAATGTGAATGAATATCATTTTAATGTTAGACTTTTCGTGAAATACGATTTTCCAGACAGTTCATTGTAATATAAAATTCATTAAACTGACTTTTGACTTTTCTCGAGAAATTCGTATGTATTTTTCAACTTATCACTAGTGCATTCGGATTATTTCAAAGTCATTTGTAAAATGATGAATTCAAGAGAAAAAAAAAAAAATGTTCACTTTCAATTGTTATCGCGACATACAAATGCAAAAACGGATAAACTTTTGTCAGATACTTACCCAACTTTATGGTAATATTTCTCTCCAATTCATTCTTAAAACGTACGGTTTGCACCCCAGAGATTGCTTTGACGATAGTAGATTTTCCATGAGCTACATGACCGATAGTACCTACGAAACGATAACGGCAAATTGTTAGAATATTAGAAAAAATGTCGAAATAATTTTCAAAGGTGAAAAATAAATTTAATAAAATTATTTTTACCGATATTGATAGTAGCCTGTCGACTGATTACTTCGCGCGACAGTGCAGTCAGCTTGGTAACATCCTGAAAAATAGTTCAAAGCAATTGAGACGTCAGTATATATCACCATAAAAATGTTGAATTATTAAAAATGAGTAGCAAGCAAATTTCGTATTTTAAAATGTAAGGTTATATTAACGAATTGAAAAAATAAAATTTTTAGGACGTGTGTTCACGTCATGATGCAACTAACGGGTGTGAGTGTGAAAAAGTCAAATGAGTAACAGTGAATAATTTCATCGTAAAACGGTATGGTACGAAACACCGGAAATCGAAAATTTCTACGGACAACTCCGATCGAATATTTTTCGTATTTGTGTCACGTGGATTTGAGTGGAAAGTTATTTGAGAAATCGCGACGCGTTCGGAGTTCGAGGAAATGCCCCGCCGTAAGAGCGAAGGGGCGTCCGAAACGTTGAGTGAGGTTACTCCAAGCGGCGTGAGCAAAATGACTCAAAGACAAATGTTATCGTACTCCGAAAGTTCGAAAGTTTTTTACTCACCAATTTCGATAAGTCCTGTTTGTAGAGATTCGGCTGACCGGTGGTAACTCCAAGACCTTCCTCGCCCCCCATGATTGCAGCTGCTATGGGTATATTTTACAAATACACACGCGGTACACTGCGGCAGCGAGAAAAGGAATGGTGGCAAGCTTCGTTTTACTTCGTCGGCTTCGACCGCGGGATCGTTGCTGCGCGGCTGGCGGGAGGACACAACCGTCGTGGCGCGGCTGCTCCATTACTCTCGGAAAAACTTCGACAACTATCCGATAGAGGGTTCTCGATGTAAAATATCGTCTGTTAACCTAAAAACAAAAAGAAAATGAAGATCAATTATTAAACTAATACCTTATTGTAAGACGAACGTGTGTAAAAAGTGTATATTTATTCAATTACCCCACAATGATTGGTGGCATCGATTTGCCGGTTAACGAGGAAAATCTACCGTTGATATGCGAAAAATTACAGGAAGCCGAGGTACGTAAGCGATACTTGACGTGTATCTGACGTTTCGTTTCTTCATTACGAAAAATCGTATTTCATCCTTAATTTAGACACGAGTAAACAATGAATTGGAGCAAATGCTGCAGCGACATTGTCGCGTCGAAGCGAAGCTACAAAATATCAGCAAAGTTTTGCCGAACGTCGTGGTTATCAGGACGGAGAGCGAAAAATTCTGCGACATGATAAATCGTACGAATCAGCTGGCAGAGGCGGTCAGCGCAAAAGTCAGACAACTCGACTTAGCAAGAGTAAGTTCCAAAAAACGCGATCTTTGGTTCTTTTTTTGACAATTTCTTTTTTCTACAGAGCAGAGTCTGCGAATGTCAGAGTCGAGTACACGATATCCTGGATCTGCAGTTGTGCAGCGAAGGCGTTGCCGCCGCTCTGAGAAACGAAGATTATGAACAAGGAGCGGCGCATGTTCATCGCTACTTGTCGATGGACCAGAATCTTCTGGAAAGGACGGCGGTTGATGTTTCTGGCGATCGCACAAGCATCGCAGGTTCTCTGATAACTCTGCAACAAGCTGCGAGAGAATTGCGAGCGGTCGTTACCCACAGATTCGACGAGGCGGTAAAATCGGAAGATCTCGCGTCGGTGGAAAGATTTTTCAAGATATTTCCTCTGTTGGGTATGCATGACGAGGGTTTGAAGAAATTTTGCCAATATCTGTGCTCCAAACTTCAAGACACAGCGCAGAAAAATTTAAAAGCGGCGTTAGACGTTAAGAATAACGATAGCCGAGCGCCGGTTATATTTGCCGACACGATGACGCTGCTCTTCGAAGGTATCGCGAGAATCGTCGAAGTCCATCAGCCGATTATCGAAACTTATTACGGACCCGGAAGGCTCTCGAAGACAATTACGATATTGCAGAAAGAATGCGATCGGTAAGATCGATCGATAAAACAATCGTATTGAATAACGGATCTCTTTAATTAATGAGAAGTAAAACATTGCCGCGAATTCACGGACACAGATTCGAGAGTTATATTTAATATCGTTGCTCATCCGAACGCGAGATAACTAACGACTAATAATATTCATTTATTCAGGCAAATAAAGAAAATCATTGCCGAGTTTATGAAGCATCGCAGTATACCGAAAAAGGTTCAAGTAATCAACGATTACATGAGAAAGCAAAGTCCCGAGAAAGCGGATCCGAAAAATCTCGATCTTTTACTCGGGGAGCTGACGATTATGCACGCGAGATCCGAATTGTACATTCGATTTTTGAAGAGACGAATAATGGTGAATCTCCAGAATTAAAAATTTTATACACATTTTTTTTTTTTTTTTTTCAGAATATAAAAGTCGTATTATTTAATGAAAAAACGTAACAGATGCTCACTGGATAAATTTATTTTGCAGAACGATCTCGAGATCAGTACGACCGACGAGACGCAACGTATCAAGCAAACGGAGGATTTCGAATCGATGATAAAAAATTCCGAATTGGCTCACGGTATGCAAGAACTATTGGGCGCTTATTTAGCTTTGGAAAGATATTTCCTCGAGGAAAGCGTTAATAAGGCTGTAGGAATGGATACCTTGGATCAGGATCAGCAAACGTCGAGTATGGTGGACGACGTCTTCTACATAGTTAAGAAATGCGTCAGGTAAATCGTTCAAATTTCAATCCTACGCTATCGCTTGAAGCGGAAATGGTCAATACTCTTCCCTCAGATGTACGACAAGAAAAACTACATTACGTCACGAGGGAAAATACGTTTTTCCGTCGAGTATCGTATACAATTTTACTTCACAAGCTGTGGAAAGGGAGCTTTCCGCGTGCGAAACGCGCGGAAAACCTCACTTTCCATACCGCGATTGAGAAAAAGATTTCCACATCGCGAAGAGAACGTAAAAACGATTTTCATCTTTTCTTTCAGGAGATCTATTTCAAGTTGGAGCGTCGACGGGGTTTGCGCCGTGGTAAACATGGCTTGCGGAATACTGGAAGGAGAATTTGCCAATAGGCTCAGAGGTCGTCTTCGTCAAGGCTATCCAGCGGGATATCTCGATCTCGCGCAAGCCTACAGCGCTCTGCAGACGAGCTTTCAACACGGTCGTTTGCAAGGCTCCGATAACGAACTCGCGCGATTAATGTTTCTCGTAAGGACATCGATAATGAAAAAAAAATCGTCTCCGAAAGTCGTATCTTATGCTGTAACGAATCTAATTCCAGGCATATCTGAACAACACAGACGTGAGTATCGAATACGTGGAAACATTGAGTCAAAGTTTGGCTGTCGAGATCGCCGGAGCATTTCCGCATATGCAGAAAAAAGATCGCGGAAAAATCGAGAGCTGTTTAGCGGGACTTAAGGGTGTAACGACGACTTTGCGCGCCGTAATCGACTACGGATTGGAACAATTGCGGGCGAGCGCCGTAAAGCCGAGAGTCACACCGTGGGTCGACGCTTTTCTGTCCGTTAATCATCACGTCAACGAGGTAAAACATTTTACGACCTACGAAAATGCCGATACAATGGGAATAATTTATCGAAATTAATTTTCTCTCTTTCAGGATGAATTACTGAGATACGAAACCGACGAACCGTTCGTTCAAACATTAGTGATGAATTTAGAAGGTCTGTTGCAAGCGTTCAAAGGCAGTTTAACGACCGCTAATTACGACGCGTTGATCGGTATTCTTACGGCGGAAGTGACCGCGCGTTTGGAAAAAGTTGTTCTTAAATCGACGTTCAACAGGGTACGTTAATTACCGTAATTAAAGTCACGAAATATATTTCTTTCCCATGAAATAATTATAATGGGATTAAATCTTTTTTTTTTTTTATTTCGATAGGCCGGTGGATTGATACTCGACAAGGAGATACGATCGTTAGCGAGTTACTTAGCCGCGGCTACTTCATGGTCGGTGCGCGACAAATTTGCAAGATTGACGCAAATAGCAACTATACTGAGCGTCGAGAAGGTCGAAGAGTTGGCCGATTATTGCGGTGCCGACGCCATAGCATGGAGACTCACGCCGGCGGAAGTTCGACGAATAGCTGCCTTACGAACCGATTTACGTCCGGAAGATATCAAGAGACTAAAATTGTAATTGTCTCTCGTGTTTTTTTTTATTTCTTTAATCAGTTTCTCGGGACACCGAAGGGCAAGTGAAATATCGGAAATTTAATTACACATTTCAACATTTGCCGTTCGATGTTTATTCGCTTGTAAATAATATATATTTAAACATTAAAATTTCGTATGCAACTGTTAATTAAAATCCCGTGTCGTTTCAATTTACTTAAAGTAAAATTTTACCGATTATACAAATGTATTTCGGAGTATCAAAATCAAATTAGACGAATAGTTCGTTAATCAGCCACCAGTCGCGCTCGCGGCGCAGCGCTGCGGCGAAGAGAGGGAGAGATAAAATCGCGGCGCATGCGCTTTTTGACGAACAAGTCTCGTAGCGCCCCCCGATAGTATTGCGAGAGTTTTGGGAAATGAAACCCGCAACAGGACAAAGCCCGTACCCTCCCTTGTAATGCCGCAGGGCTGGTGGTACACAGCTCGTCGGGGCTCTTGTAATCGCGCGTACGGGTACCGTAAACGTTTAATAGTCGAACGTTAGAAGGCATGGAGGCGTCTCTGTGACTGGGGACACTCGTGACTTTGAGAACGATGGTGTCTGGTGAAAAAAATTTACTAGTTTAACGATGGGTTACACGGTAACGTGACTGAGGAGATGGACGCTACGACGAGCACTTCCGTTCGCTAATTGAGCGTGATTTTTCGCTCTTCGCTCTCGTACTCGTATATACTCCGCTCCGTAACCTTCTTCTTTTTCAATTTTTTTTTCCTTCGTTGTTTTTTTTCCTCTTTCTCTCTCTCTCTCTCTCTCTTTCTGGTTCGCTTCGATTCTCGTTCGACCGGGGAAGAGTAACAGAGCGCGAGATCGCCGCGGCAGCGCGATCCGCCGCCACCACCAAGTGCGCGTATATGTGTGTGGCTCTTCTTCGCTCGTGTCTACCGACTTCTCCGAGAAGATTTTTTTTTCTTCCCAACACGGAATTTTTTTACTGGATACATAAAACTTCATTGTGATCTCAACGGGGCAGCGGAGGACGGGGAGGGGGTTACGCACGAGGATGCCGCTGCTGCTAGTTCGCCGGTGAATCGAGTCGAGCGTTTCCACGGAGTTTCGCGAAATCGAGCGAGCAGCGAATAAAGAGAGACGACCAGAGAAACCAATTGAGAAAGAAAGAGCGAGGTTGATGGTGGGGGAAGAGGGGGGAAAAGAGTTGAAATACTAAGGAGCGAGAAAGAGGAAGAGAGAGAGAGAGAGGACGGTCGTCGCGCAACACCTGCGGTGCGCGCTCCGATGCATTGTTGGTGAGTGTGCGCGCGTGGTTAAGTAACGCGTGTTAGTGAGTGTCTCCATATATTTCGTGAGAGTAAAACCTCACGAAATATATGTATGCGCGCGCGACTGTGCATTCTATCGTGTATGTATGAAACTCATATGTATACGTGTATGTTATATACATATATGTTTGCGTGTGTGCGAATGTGTAAAACGTACGAGACGATGGAGTATGTGGCTTGGCTCGACTAGGCTAAGGTGGGAGTGAGAAAAGGAGTACGGGGAAGTGGTGAACGCGCGAGGCGATTTCGCCGCGAGTAGTACGAGAGTAGTATCGCTCCGCGTCTTTCCAATCTCTCTCTCTATCTATCTCTTCCTCCCTCTTTTTAACGTTTTTCTATCGTTTATTATATACCCTCCGACGTTTTATCGTGTCTTTCTTCTTTTCTACATATCGTCGAATTCTCGTTTTAACTCTCTCCACAGTACGTTTATAGAGTCCCCGATTCTGTGTGTGCGTGACGCTCGCGCGAACGAATGAACGATTATTCGTGGTGGTAGAGTTTTTAATCCCCGAAGGTGGGAGAGCCGAAGTGTTCTGGTTTTGACACGATGACATGTCGAGGAAGCTCGTGTAGGTACAAAAAATAGATCGAACAATTCGATATTTTCTTTTTTTTTCACGAATTTTGTCGAAAAATATGGTTATAAAAAAGATTTGACGAAATTAATTTTGTGTAGCGTCGTATGTTTGAGTTTTATTTTTATTTCTTTTCACAAATGTGTGTGCGTTAGCAATGCTGCTACCGCTGGCTGGCCTGGTCTCTGGCTCTAGCCTGGTAAGTAAGCTCGTGCTAGCGCGTGTGCGAACAAGATAAAGTTAATTGGGTGGGAGAGCGAGAGAGAAGGAGAGACGCATGGGGATCGTGGTTATCGTGAAAAAAGTGGGAGTGTCGCGCATGTCGCGCCCGAACATGCTCCGATGCTTCCTGGCTCTCCTCCGGCTGGATGGGAAGTCCGCACACCGATCGTCTTTGCCACGGAGCCCTCCTCGAGGCCTTCTTGGTTATCCGCTGATTCTCTCTCGCGGAATCGCGTTAACTTCGCGTCTTTATCATCGGAGAGCGTATCGGTTTAACTGTTGCAAAATCTCTCTTTACGATTAAATTCACGAAAACCCGATATGTCGGATCTCAATACCGGATACCGGAAACAGTGTAACGGAATTACGATAAGACAAAAATTAACGCGTACCTCGAGATCAAGGCTTTCCCGCGTCAACGAGATCGAGTTTTAACCTCGCGATATTCGTGTGTACGATTCATTGTGTGTTTTTTTTTCCTTCACCCCCCCTCCCCGATATCGATATTTAATTTTTCCACACGAAGAAGAAGAGATCGCGTCTCGCGTTCCACGAAAAACGATAGGAATGGATCGAAATAAAGAGTAAATCGAATGTTTGTGCGTGTGTCGTCTGTCTGTTGTGTTACATCTCAATTCTTCTCTATGCACGCTTATTTTCCGAGGGTGTCACGGGGTTGTTAATAGTTTCGTCGTCTCCCAGTCTTGTCATTGTTTTCTCTCGTCTTTGTTGATGAAATATAGTTTGAAGCTCCGATGAGCGCTACGTACGTGAGACTTTGCTGAATAAAAAAAAGAAAAAAAAAAAAAAAAAAATACGATACAGAGGACATCAAACGAATGTGATAAAACATAATTTAGATCGTCGAAGCATTATGAAAAAATGTTAATATTTTGTGGGAATGAGAGTCTTACGCCGCTACGACGTATTCAGTTTTGTGCTGCGCAATGTGCTACGAACGTTCGATAGGAGCTTTCGCCTCAACTGGTGTTTCGGTTGTTGCGCCAAGGTGGTGGTGGTAGTGAACTTAGAGTCGCTTCGTTCAATGACTTTTGTGACAAATTGAATCTTTTTTTATTAAAAAAAGAAAATAAAAATAAAAAAAAAGATAAACATAAGACATTGATAGAGTGCGGAGGCGGAGTGATTTTTTAAATTCATTTGGTTTTGTTATATGAGAAAAAGGAAAAAAAGAAAGAAAGGACTGAAGCGCAAAGATGGATAGCATACGGGATTTGTGCTCCGCGAATTGATGGGTATATGCTTTTCCTGCAGGAGACCCTCGAACAGTCGGCTGAATAACAAGATTTCTGAGCACATATCGGCGTCGGTAACACCCCTCCATGTTTGTCTGGAGGAACAAAGAGGACCAGAACTGGGCTCGTGTGACGCCTCGGCTCGCAAGCCACAGGTACATTTTTCAAAAATTTACGAAAAAAAAAAAAAAAAAAAAAAATTTTAAATAAATATTTTCGTACAGATAGATTACCAGAAGTGCATTTATCAAAGATTTACGAAAAAAGACAAAAAAAAAATAAAAAAAAGAAATATTTTCGTGCGGATAGATTACCAAAAGTACATTTATTAAATAATTACGAAAACAGAAAAAAAAATTCAAAAAAGAAATATTTTCGTACAGATAGATTACCAGAAGTACATTTATTGAATATTTACGAAAAAAGACAAAAAAATAAAATTTCAAAAATAAATATTTTCGTATGGATAGATTACCAAAAGTACATTTATTAAATATTTACGAAAAAGGACAAAAAAAAAATTCGAAAAAGAAATATTTTCGTACAGATAGATTATCAAAAGTACATTTATTAAATATTTACGAAAATAGAAAAAAAAAAAAAAGTTCAAATAAATATTTTCGTACGGATAAATTATCACAATGGCATTTATCAAATATTTACGAAAAATGAAAAGAGAAAAAATCCAAAGAAGAACTATTTTCGTACGGATCGATTGATCGATATATCGTGATTATAATTTCGTTAATTTCGCAGGTCAAGGGTAGCCAAGAAAATTGGGAAGATAAGGCGAGCGGCGTATCGAGGGCAACGGAGGCGGGATCTACCGGAGGCGGGTCCGGCGAGCTAAGGCACAGCCAGCCAAGCATGGCAAACACCATAAGTAACATGAAAATGACAAACCCCATTAAGGGGCTCGTCAGTAAGCGGCGCAAACGTTTCACGGAAGATGGCTTTGATCTTGATCTCTCGTGTATCCTTTTTTCGCAATATTCCCGCGTACGCGTTAATTTTTATTCTTTACCGTAATCATCGAAGGCAAAACCGTCTTTTTCCCCGATCCGCGTTACTGTTTTTTATCTCCGTGAATCGGTGGAAAGCGGACAGTAAAACATAATCTTCCATATGCAACAGAACACCTCGAATATTAATAATTCGATAGAATTTATGAAAAAAAAAATGAATTATTTCGTCGAAACATAAATTTCTCTTTCTCACCAACGATTCGAGAGCCACAAAAAAAATTTCTTAACGATATTATTAACCACCGAAAACGCAGACATACGGGATAACTTGATAGCCATGGGATTTCCCGCTGAGAAATTAGAAGGTGTGTACAGAAACCACATAGACGACGTCGTCAAGCTGTTAGAATCCAAACACAAGGATCATTATAAAATTTACAATCTGTAAGTACGAAATATCAACCCAAATTTTCGAATATCCGCGATCGCGCGCTATACCTTCGCTCTGTGATTAATCCAAAACATTTTTATCTTCCAGCTGCTCGGAGAGATCGTACGATTGTAAAAAATTTAAGCAGAGAGTAGCAACGTATCCGTTCGACGATCACAATCCACCGATGCTGGAGTTGATGAAGCCGTTTTGCGAGGACGTACACGCGTGGCTGTCGCAAGATAGAAAAAACGTCGCGGTGGTTCATTGCAAAGCGGGCAAAGGGCGAACGGGCGTTATGGTATGCTGTTACCTTCTTCATAGCAAGCAATTTCCAACTGCGACCGAAGCACTCAATTATTATGGGACGAAAAGGACGCACGATAGGTGAGTTTCGACGGTATAATCATTCCGACAAAATCCCTTATCGTATTTGATAAATAATTTGATTATTTACGATCTTTCGTCACAACAGGAAAGGAGTTACGATACCTTCGCAAAGGAGGTACGTTGGTTACTACGCGACTCTCGTTCAAGAGGGTCTCAGTTACCAACCGGTTCCCCTTATCCTCCGACAAATACAACTCGATCCAGTGCCCATTTTCAATGGAGGTCAAGGTTGTGAGTATATCTTTGCCGCGATTACAATTGCATAAAAGACAAATCCTCTAAGCGTATCGTATAGCCGCTAAACTCTTATCTCTCCGTAATAACGAAACGGAAGCGAATATTCGAATGATCACGAAATTTCAATTGTTTCTTCTCTTTTCAGATTTGTATTTTGTGATATCGGAATCTAACAAAAGGATATTTTGTTCGGACGTTTTCGAGGTGAGAAAAGGAATGCTGTCGTTATGTATTCCGTTGGATCACACCGTAGCGCTTACCGGTGATATCCGTGTAGATTTTTTTAATCGTCCGAAAATGAAGAGAAAAGTGAGTTACAAATTGTCCGATGATTTACTCGATTTTTATTAAAATTTACGTAAATTTAATAATTATTTTTAAAAATTATTGTCGAATAGGAAAAAATGTTTCATTTTTGGTTCAACACTTTCTTCGTGCGCGAACACTTGACGCCCGAGTACGATAACGGTGAAATACCGGTGGAAAGATCAACGAGGGCATTGAGCTGCGACGGTACGGCAATGGAAATTGCAATGGTAACGTCGCATTCGAAACCTCGCGCCGGATCGCTGGCGAGTCTCGGGCCTATGCCACCGGCCCTCGTTTTAGGTATAGATAAATGGGGTTTGGATGGCGCGCACAAGGATAAGCATCACAAGCTCTACAGTGCAGATTTTAAGGTGAGTTCAACCGGTTGGTTACTATTCTCGTTGAAATATACGGGAAAATAAACAAAAATCGAAAATAAATATCCAATGAATTTCTCAGGTTAGTTTATTCATGCAACGAATGGGCGGTGGCATTACGCAGGCAGTGCCAGCGAGTGTTGCCAGACCCGGAGGTGGTGTACAAATTGGAATGAGCGGTCAAGAAACACCGAGCGAATCCAGCGAAGCCGATAGCAGCGAGTGCGACACGACGGGCGACGAGGATGGGTGGGAATCAGGTGAGTCCTCTGCATCTCTGGTGGCGAATCACCATCCTCTTACACACAGCAGTAGTCGTACACACGCCAATACCAATCAGCACCACAGATCTAGTCTCAGGGAATGCGCTAAAGGTTTACTTTCACGAGGGGACAAAGAGAGAAATAGTCACAGACAAACCGGTACACCGAAACGTTCGTCGACTTTTGTACGATCGAGTACGCTAGACACATGATTCGGCAATAGAAAAAAAACGAAAAAAAAAAAAAGAAAAAAGTTGATTCCTTCATATATATACATTTATATATATATATATAATTTTTTTTTTTTTTTTGTGGCGAAAATTTTCTCTTTGTCCCCAAAACCGATCTCTCGTTGCGTTAACGACGAGACGTTTACAACTATGCCGGACAAAGATCGTGATAGCTTCACTGTTACGTAGGATATTAATCGTTGATCGAATGACGATTTAACGTCGAAAAAAAAAAAAAAAAAAATAAGATAATGAATTTTTCGACGATTAAATTTAGTACGTATGTGTTCTTCTTGCATCGTATGCTGTTAGAAATTGTACCTCTGTATATGTATATATTACATATTACTCCGTTAATGATCTGACAAAGAAGGTTTTTTAGTTGTTTTTTTTTTTTCTTTTCTTTTTTTCCTCTTCGCTTCGACCAAAATGTATTATTGACAATCAAATGTTACAAATTATTAGACTATAAACGATACAATATTTCTCGAAACATTAAGTCTTTTTTACAAGCGTCGTTGGCAACGGGTGGATTGTGTTTACGGGAATTGCGGAGATTTAGTTTTTTTTTTTTTTTATACGTTTTTTGTTTGTTTTTTTTTTTTTTTTTTTTTCACGATTCGCCGAATTACTATTTTCGAAATTGTTCGATGGGTTTTTTCGTTGTTTAGATGTGCTATTGAATTAAATTTTGCCGGACGAAGAACACCGAGCAGTGTGCCCGAGCGAGCCGAGCGTGTATTTCAAGATTGTCGGAATAAAATACGTATAAAAAGCTTAAAAAAAAAAAAAAAAAAAAAAAAACGAAAAAAGAAAGAAAACAAATGGTGAAATGAAGTTCTCGTGTGTCCACAAGTGCCTCGGTAGATTATCGGATACTCGTCGTCGCGTTATCTTCATTAATTTTCATTTCTTAATTACATTTCGAGTTCCGAATTCTACGGGAAGTGATATACGTATTTTTTATATTCGCCGATACTTTACTCGCGGACCTTCGTAGGGGGAGAGAAATTAATTTTCGTAGTTAAAATTCAACGAGTAGTTGTAAATTCTTCAATTGATTATCATCCTCGAGGCATGCAATTTATTTTATTATCGCACAGTTTTTTTTTTTAATACATTTCGTTAAAAAAAAAAAAAAAAAAAAAAAAACCCCATTAGGTTTGCATGCATTCGTTGGGACATTTCGTTATTTTCTCTTCCCTCGCGATATTATGCCTTTTATGGGTTTTGCGATGATTTAAAAAAAAAAAAAAAATTTCTTTCCTTCTCGACGATTTGAATAGCACGCTGATTTGCCTCGCGCACCTATCCGATTTCTTTATGCAGACTGACTTTCGACGTTCCGTGAATCTGTATTTGTTTAGAATTTATTTAGAACGAATCGGCGTTTGACAAACGGTTTGACGAAATGTTCCTCTTGTATTGTCGCTCGGGGGAGGGATCAGTCGAAAATACATCGTCGGACTACTCGGGAATGAATCGAAATGATGTTATACGTCGTGCGAACAATCTTAAGCGTAAACGTATTAACTTTTCGGTGACTCGGGTGAACCTTTGCCGTGCCAAAGTTATCTTTGAATAGGCGATCGATAATACGCGAGAATTCGACAATAGGATAATGTTAAACAGCGTTTAGAGAGGAAGAAAAAGAAAGCGAGAGAGTTCGCGAAAGATTAGATTATTCGATGTTCAATGGACTATACAATAACCACCGGAAGATTTGCGGCACGCGTGACAAAGTTGAAGTTTCGACGGTCGCGAATAGTCGGGTCAATTGGCATTTTAATAAAAAAAAAAAAAGAAAAAAAAAGTAACTCGGGACCGATTGCGCAACTTGCGAATCTCAGTTTTATCAAAGCGGTCGTAAAACTGATTTTTCTCAATGTGTGCGTTAGAGTCTCGAGTTCGAAAGAAAAATCGATTTCTTAACTCTCGTCAACCGTTACTCGACGAAATTAATTTTTAAAAATGAAAAAAAAAAAATAAAGAAAAATTAATAGTAAATTACAGATTCAACACCAGTTGTCTTTCTATCGATTATAGAGATTTTTTTTTTTTTTTTTTTTTTTTTTTTTTTTTTTTTCATTTTCATTTTTAAGTAAAAATGATGAATCGATAAAATTCGTAAATTGCGTAGACGTAGCTACTAGCCATACGTGTATAATTGTTATAAACGTCGAACTTATAAAAAAAAAAAATATATATATATTCTTAAGTTTTGCGGATTGAAGAAGAGATAAGCAGCAGCAGGTTAGCTCCGGGGTACAGATTACAGATGACGATTTAATATTATAAATGTTCCAAGTTGGAACGATCTTTGCGCTTGTGGAATGAATTGAAAAAAAAAAAAAGAAAAATTTAATAATGCGCTCGACATTCGAAAGGCATTCATTTTTTTTTTTTTTTTTTTTTTCGTTAATCGAGTGAATTCGAAAAATTTGCCAAAGTCCGAAGGTGGAAGACATCGTGGCGCGTGAAAACGCGAGAGATTTCTAGAAGAGAGCGAAAACGCTAAAAAAAAGATTATCGCAACGATAGTCTAACGGATTGAAATAAATGGCTTGCCGTTGTGATTTATTCATACTGTATGAAATACATTTTTACCTGAAATTGTATGACTCGAAGAATCGAGAAAAACGCGAAACTTGTTTTTCGATTATTCCCGTAGACTGTACGCCGGAAGTTAACAAGTTGATAAAAAAAAAAAAAAGAAAAAATTAAAAACAACAAAATTGAAATTACGGATTCAAATGGTAAACGAATAAGTAGCGATTAATTACTGTTGATGTATCGATAACATTATTTTGACAAGTGTTTGTAGAGGATTGGTGGAGTAGGTGGTGCCTGAATGTTGAAAAGATAACCGAAAGAAAAAAGCAAAAAAAAAAAAAAAGTATATAAAGAAAAAAAAAACAAAAAACAAGAAACTGATACTATCTCTAACATAGTTTGTAATATACTTCTCATTAGTTTCTCTTTGCATTCGTGAGAGTGTACCGAGCACATGAAAAAGAAAGAACCGAAAAAAAAAAAAAAAAAAAAAAAAAAATGAACAAAAACCCATAGACACAAATTTCACGTGTTTATTGATCGATGAACGACTACACTACCTCCTTTTCATGTTGCAAGTAAATCGCATGACTGTCCGATACCTTAGCGTAAAAAAAAGAACGACGAAAAAAAAAAAAAAAAAAAAGCGAAACAGGATCGTTGAACGTGAAACGAACGTTATTACATTTCGAGGGATCGAATACGAGTAGTCCGCCATAACTTTGTCGGAAATATTGCGATGTTTTCGGCTCGTTTCACATATTGGTACAATTTGCATGCCAATTATTTATCGAGTATGAAGTGTGAAAAAAAAAAAAAAAAAAAAGAGAGGATAAAGTTTGTTGTTCGGTCATTGCCACGGTAGTGATCAAGTTATGTTCAGAGTCTTGTATACAATTGCGATTGTATTGTATAATGAATTATTTTTGTGATATTATACTTATTATTATTAATTACAATTACTTCTGAATTGCGATTTATTGTCCATTATGTGAAAAAAAAAAGAAAAAAAAAATTGCTACCAGCTATTTAAGATTTATCACTACAACAACTCTATCGATCGCACTACACGCAGAAACACACAGATACACATACGCCGCTCCCGCCTTCTTCATCGACACCACCACTACTACCACTACTTACTTCCGCCTATTTACCGCTATCACTATGTTAATTATTCTGAAAATATAAAAAAAAAAAATGTTACAACCGTATAAATCTGTAATACCGAATTCTGATTTCACACGCGAAAAAATGTATACAGATTACAATAGTCGTAACATACGTAACGATTTGCGGAACGTTTTTACAATTTTTATCGATATATTTTGTTCCGAGTTTCCAACTTTGTTGCTCCATTGTCTCTCTGATAGTTATTTTTTCATTAATTCCTTCGTTTTCTTGCGGTAGTAAGCGATTTTAGTGAACGTCTCGTGCTTTTTCATTACAATCTTAAGATCGCTGCATTTTGCATTTTGTCGTTTTTCTCTGCGGCACTTCTTCTCTTCCTGTGTTCGTTTGACTCTAATTGTGTGAATGTTTTCCCCGATTGATTTTATCCGATTTTCAAATATCGTCGCACGTAGTTTTTTGCTGCATGAACACCGTGTTACGAGTTTTCGGAAACGAACTAAAACATTGCGAGAGTTTATCCCTCGCGGCGTTCATTACGCGTTTTTCGCGTTTCGAGTTTCTCGAGATTTTGACGAATTTTTTTTGTGGAACGATTTCGATGAAATTTGCACAGATTTTGAAATCGTTTTTGTTTTTTCTTTTTTTTTCTCTTCCCCATTATTTCACTGTTTCAGTGTCATTTTATTCGCTATTCATTATGTCAGATCGATAATCTGCTCATTGACTTATCACCTGTGTCTCTGTGTGTCTGTTCGCCCCCAGTGGACTTGGATCAGCGTGTGGGCCGGTACCGCCTTCTGTCCGATGGAGGGATGATAGATGTTTTGTGAGCCCCCGTCGTCCATCATCTTCATTCATCTCTCGAACTTCGGGTCTATAATCTCTGTCATTCGGAGATTTCTTTTTTTTTTTTTTTTCATTTTTTTTTTATCGTTTTCGCAAAATCTCCGAACGCCCAGCGATAAATATCTTAATTGCTGCGTAACCGATGTACGGGATTAATGCTTTAAATGATTCTCTCATTCTTTTTATTCTCACACCGAGACACGATAATAAATAATTTATTTTCGACATTCGCGAACGCGTCTTCGTGTGTATCATCATCTTGTACGTTTTTCCCCCCTTTCGGTCGAATAATCGTTGCGAAAAAAGTTGATATCAAAAAATGATTTTCATAAATCGAACATTGGATAAATTCGTATCCTAATTTTTCAAAGATGCTCCGCGCACATCTCTGCATGTCATACGGATTAATCGTTAGCATCGATCACATCGACAATTTTCCCAGAATCATTTTCTTTTTTTTTTTTTTTTTCTTCTATCACTCCAAACGAAATTTTCATTGCGAAAAATTGCGTTCGGAGAGTTGGGAAAATTGTCACTGTGTCGTCGTCAAAGGCCTTAGGATTCTTAGTACGACGTTTTGTCCCGAAGAGCTTCTAAATACTGGACATTTAGTGTTCAGTGCTATTATTTGTCAGTGGGCTTTGCGAATTCTTCGTTATCTAGTAGGGGATTCTTTTTTTTTTTTATTTTTATTTTTTTTTTTTAATCGTTAAAACTCGCGTTCGACGCCTCATTAATTGTCCTGCGAGACTCGTTGCGATGATGAGCTTTTGATAATGTAACATATATATACATAATATATTTTTTAATTCGCAATCGCGTGAAAAAAGTAACGGAGGCTCTTGTTTCAAAGATATATTTTTTTTTCCTTTGCAATGCAGAGCGCAATAGCGAAGTACCCGACTACTTACGCCGCTGACGAAGAGAACACATTAATTTAAACGTTTGACCGAAGCGAGAGAACCCGAACGGCGAATTATCGAGCGAACTACGATACAAGAGTGTTAAGCACATCGACACGTACACACAGAAACACACACACGCGCGCGCGCACACGACACACATATGTTTTGTAAAGAAAGAAAAAAAGATACGATAGACGAAGAGGAATGAGGAGAAGAGAAAAAAAAAAAAAAAACCCACATAACGATATATAAAGCAACACTATTTTCATAAGTGATAAATTGTAAGTCAATAATATGCGTAATGAAAAACGAGCGAAAGAGAGTGAAAGGAGAGGAAAGAGTGAGAGAGCGATAATCTATACTGATAATTTTTAACATTCAACATCCCACTATATTATTTATCGCGATGCTGTTGTCGAAATTCAAAGTCCCAATCAGTAACGACATTGAGAAGGTAAAAAAAAAAAAGAAAAAAAAAAATACGGAACACGAAATAATTCTGCGAGATATTGTAGTCCGATTTATATTGTTAACACGACGTTACGTATAAGCAAAGTCCTTTATGCGAAGATAAATGTAGAATGTAACATTTAACGAAGGCGAAGCCATTCCTTTGTCTGTTCTCTTTCAAAAAAAAATTGTTAACGAGTCGCGAAAAACACGAAGTGAAGACATTGTTTTTTATTGGAACGAAACACAATTCGGTTGACGATTAAGTATTAAACATAAACCTTATATATCTTATACGTATTTTGAACAGTACAAAGGCATGCAATTACACAAATTATTTATTGTCATAGAAAAAGCCGTTGACGCGAAAAAATCATTTTTTAAAATAGAAAAAAAAAAAAAAAAAAAAAATTGACGTAATATCTTACATGTGCGCGAAAATCGTCGTCAGACATACGAATTTCTCTCTCTCGAAAAAAAAAAAAAAAAAAAAAAAAAAAAAAAAAAAATTACGAAAAAAAAAAATTGTCGGAATATCTTACATCTGCGCGAAAATCGTCGTCAGACACACGAATTTCTCGCACTTTCGCCATTTACCGGTGCTAAGCATTTTTTTTTTGCAATAGAAGCGGTCCTATTTCAGAAAAAACAATGCTAAGTATATAAAAATAATACGGAAGTTTTGTATATTTTAAACGAAATGATGAAACACCAAAAAAAAAAAAAGAGAAGAAAACATTATACACTGATACAGACACATAACACAAACCTGTTGAAGGAGTGCCCCCCTCCCCCTTGACGAGGGGTTGTCCCCTCTTGTAAAATGAATTAAGTATAACATTATTTATTGAGAAAAATAAATGTTACTATGCGGTTCGTAAGGCTATTTGATAATATACCGAAGTGAATACCTACCCAACGCTTCGTGTTCGCGTGACACCAATCAAAATTGAATCAAAAAAATTTTCAATTAAATTATCGATCTCCGAAACGTCTATCATCGATTTTTTTTTTTTTTTTTTTATCGTTTTAATATCGGAAGTGTAAAGATCGACGAATATTGCGACAATAGTTAGAGTGACTTAGAGGCGATCCACGAGAGACAGAAGGGAACAAGAATTTATCTATATCGCGCTTGTAAAGGACTAAAATATACATAATCAGCGAAAATTCAAAAAAATTCTCCAAATCACGAATGGGAGATCCAAAAATAGACGTTACTTTGTCATCTTAACGAGAGTGAACCCTATCTTCCAGTTGCGCGAGCAACTTATGCTTGTAAATAGAAGTTTCGAATTGAAACGCGGGCCAGAAATTAGTGAGGTGATATTTCATAATGTGCGTTGGTATTAAAAAAAAAAAAAAAGAAAAAAAAAAAATTAACGCGAAAAATCGAGGAGTTTCTTTTCTACGACTAATCGTTTATAATTTTCATCACGATAGAGACTCGAATAATACATTGGAAGTATCGTCATTTATAAATAAAAAAAAAAACAAAAAAAAAAAAAAACTTAGAAAATAAAATCGAATGTTACTTATAACATTTGTCGAAAAATTTGTCATATACTTTCACCTTCTATCTTTCATGCACTCCTGGAGCCATCCATAAATACATTCGATGCTTCTGTAAGTTTAACATCGAAAAAAAAAAATTGCATGCTATCATCAATTATTGTTCATCCATAGAAATCTAAAAAATAACTATTAACACTGTGGACCACATTTACAAAAA
The DNA here is from genome assembly GCA_934046635.1 of Buathra laborator. Classification (NCBI taxonomy): domain Eukaryota; kingdom Metazoa; phylum Arthropoda; class Insecta; order Hymenoptera; family Ichneumonidae; genus Buathra; species Buathra laborator. The sequence continues at coordinate 3,025,804 of OW203894.1, read as the reverse complement.
AAAAAAAAGAAAAAAATAACAATTTTGTGTACGTGTATTACATATTTACTGTAAATATTCATACTATGGGATACCTAATGAACTCTACTGTATTGTTTAAGGTTATCATCGCTTTTATATATTTTCTCGTAATAATTGCGGTGTCATAGCGCGCAACAGGAGAGCAATTCGAGTTGTTAAATACTTCGATAAAAATCATATCGTTATATTCATTATATATATAGAACATAACAAAAATTAATTTTTTACGAAAAAAATTGTTTTGTCGTTCTAAAATCACGAAATGAATAATCAAATTTGTTAAAAAAAAAAAAAAAAAAAATACGAAAAAACAAAACATGACTGACACTGGGTCTGCTTGCAGGGGAGTCCACGTATTTGTGACTTTGAGACATTACTGATGGCGGGCCAATCAGAGATAAAATCCTCACAGACGATCAACTCCTGACTGCAACCACACAACGCGCTTGATTACCAATTGATCAATCGATACATCAACCATCGCATCTCCCGCTCTGTTCATCCGCTAAGCATGTTTTTTTTTTTTTTTTAATCGCCCACATCCCTCGGTCCCGACCTCGTTGTATGTTCTATAGAAACCGTTACTACCCCTTCGTTTCGTCTCCGCAATTTACATGTTATTGTTTTATTTTTTTTTTATTCGCGATATATGTAAATCGATGTGCGTTAGTCGAGGGAGTAGTATGTTCACATAATCTATAAATACGCTAAACTCGTTTATCATACATTAGAGCGGACCGTTGCGTTGTTAACGATCGAAAAAAAATTCGCGTAATTTTTTTTTTTTTTCGAATTTTTTTTTTTCGAAACCGGAAGTTACGATGATGCGTATCCTTGCCGACGTTTGATTTAGTATCTAAATTCAGTGTTTCGCAATGGAGCGGCGTATCGTTGGAACTCGAGAACTTGCGATTATTTTTTTTTTGTTTCGTTTTTTTTTTCGTATTTATCGAGCGGATATACGAAGATACGAAGCGTGGCAATCGAGACTCACAAAGGACAGCCTCTGTGATTAACGCGTCTTTTGTTAGTGAATTAGGACATTCTTTATTTATTTATTTAGCGATGCGAAGGGATGAAATAATCCCATCGACTTTCTCGCCGTGTGGTCCGTTATTTATTAGACTCCTCCGATCAGTGCCGATATTATTAATCTGTACCCATTATACATCGAGCGAAATCGTCCGTCGAGTGACGATTACAATACGGTTTACTTATTATTTTTATATATCTCACAACAACGACACGATCGACAGATCGGTAAATTTGATTATCGATTAAACGACTTATAGTCTCCGACTATAATAAGTATCCCGCGAATTTTGTTAATTACCTATATATCGCGTAGGTATCGCCAGTTTTACCGACTATAACACTCGCGGATTAAATTTTCCGCGCATTTCACGTTTGTCACATATCGATCGACAATCGGCAAGCGATGTTTTTAACTTTTGACAAAATGATTCTTTATCTTAGTTTTTTTCTTCATTATCTTCGAGACGAATTGCTCGCGGGTCATTAACGACGGGTACCGAGGTATCGGGAATTTCTTTTGATAGTTTAAAATTCAAGCATTTTAATTCTTCGAAAGCAAATTTTTGTTCTTTTTTTATCGGTAAATACGAATCGGAATTCAACGATTTTTTTGTCATTCGAAATCAATTATTGCGATTATTATTATTACGTTTATCGGCATTCGAAGAATTAATAAATCGATTACAGTATAATGTCTCGAGGAGATGGCTAATGATTTATTATAATTAAAAAGTAGTGTCGCATTCTACCTATAGAGTACAAAGAAGTTTGACTTGATCTCAGATAGATTAAGTGAGAAAAAAACAGCTACTTTCGCGCGTCATTAGATTAACTTAACCTTCGATTAAAAGGATTTAGCATACGGATTAAAAAAAAAAAATGAAAAATAAAAATAAAAAAAAATCACGAAAAATAAAACTGATGGTGCACTCGATATCCCTGAATTTTAGAGTCGCCGGAACGAACCAAATCGTTAACGAAGTTACATCGATAGCTGTTTGAAAAATAAAAATGCATAATCATCCGATTTCAATTATATTTCGATTTATTTTCGATGTATTGAAAAAAATAATTTTTCGACGACCTGTTCTTCAGTTCAAAACTTAACGAATAAGTTAAAAAATGATTTCTCCTTTTTGGATTTTTAGTTCAGCAAAAATTGATAGCGAGAAAGATAAATGAATAACAAATGAGCGCAAGAAGTGGAATGATTTATCGGCGAATCTACTGAATCGAAGTTCGAATCGATATAATTTTTTTTCTTTAGGGTGTTAGGACATCGGCGGTGAAACGATAATGCGATACTTTTTTTTTTTTGCATTTTTCGTCGCACCGCTGTTTATTGGCTATGTGATCTTAATTTTACATGTTTATCGTAGGCATTAGATCGATCATAGGGACAGCAATCTTACCTTTATACTCTTTATGCTCATAGTGTTTCTTTTTGCGCTCTCGTACCCCTGCGAAACACGCGAACAATTCGGTGTACAGTATTGTTTTTTTTTCTTTTTTTTTTTTTCCTTCGGAGATACGATTTGCGATAGAAAAAAAAAGGATTGAGCGAAGCGCGTCGATATCGCGCGGCGACTGAAAAGTCGGGGATCGTCGATCGAAAGGAACTAAAAGAAAAAAAAAACACGCAACGAAATAAATCGAATTTTATCGTATATTTGCGACAATGTTTAATAAAGAATCCGAAATACAAATGCATTTCGAAAAATCATCGACTTACACATGTGTATACGACCCGAACAACAAGAACTTCCGCGATGAATAAGTTTCCCATTGTTTTTTTTTTTTTTTTTTCATTTTTTTTTTTTTTTTTTTTTTTTTTCTTCACCTACGCAATTTCATTTTTTATTTCTAAGGGGACATCATGTATCTACTTTATATCGAGTAAAAAATAATAAAGTAATATGAAAAAAATAAAAGTGAAAAAAAAAAAAAAAGTTGAAGAGTCTGAAAAACAAAAGTGTATATCGAGATAATAACACATTTATATAAAATCACTTTCCATCTCATCCGCATTCCGAATAATCCGCGTATGACGCTCAGGACAATTCACGGAATCCTCGCTTTTTCTTTTTTTTTTTTTTATGTTTTCATCGTTTAACATTTTTACGTAAACGCCAACGCTTACAAGTTGTGCGATATTCGCGTAATTTTCACGTTACCGAAGAAGAAAACATCGTTTCGATTATCTTCCGCGGCCGCGTCCGCGATTGAAACCTCCCCGACCTCTGCCGGATACTTTTCCCTTCGGCGGCGGTGATTTTGGCCTCAAAGCTTCGATTCTCTCGGTACATCCGGTTGTTATCTGACCGGAAGTAAAATAGCTGCTGTAGAGATCAGCGTTGAAATTTGTGTTCGTCAATTCGGGTCCCACGGTCAACCAACCCGGACGGATCGTACTGTCTCTTCCGAACAGATGTAATCTGCGAAAAATTACAAAAGAATATTAAAAAAAAAAAAAAAAAAAAAAAAAATTGTGTTTCTATCCGCGAAATATTTGGAAATTTGTTTTTTTTTTTCGATGTCTTACCGCCTCCTTCCGAGACAAAAGTGTTCGATGATATGAAATATTTCGACCGGTTTCTCGATCGATCCGTATTCCGGTTCCTCGGAGATAATCAAATCGATGTCGACGTTCGCGTGAATAAAATCGCCGTCGGTCGACCGTCTGACCGTTCCTTTGATTCCCATCAGGCAGTGTTCCTTCGTTCTCTGCAAAACGGCTTTACTGTCGAGATTTTTGCTGTGTCCCGGATTATCGATGTTGGTGCGTATCCAGCAGATATCCTCGCACCGTCGGAAGCCCCACTTTCGCAAGCAGAAGCGTCCCATGTCGAGGCCGTCGCTACTGCCGCACCAGAGAAAAACGAAGCTACGATTTGCCGCAACTTCGCCGATATCGAGTTCCATTATTTGGTCCCAATTCCACAGTTCAACGTTCGTTGCTCCACAGGTTCTCTGGTACTCTTCAAGCGGCGGTTCGATGAGAATAACGTCGAATTTGCAGTTAAGTTCTTTCAGGTTGTATTTAAGAAGATCCGTTTTCAGATACATCGGCGGCGTCGCCGTTTCCGATATCAAGTCGTCTTTTAGTTTTATCAATTCTCTAAGTTTGGGATATTCTTCAAATCGGTCCGCCAGACCTACGTCTCTTATAAAATTTTGGGGCCGTTGACCCGTGTCGATGAAATGCTGACAATAATCGTTGTGAGGATTCGACGATTGTGTACCCTGAGAAAAAAATACATTGCGTAGAATAGCGTCTTTCGACGATTTAGATATTATTATTATTATTAATGATAATAATAATAATAATTTCATTTATTATTCGCATCGATCAGAAATACTTTTAGAAAAGTGGAGGAATCCTTGTAAACTATTTCGTCGGTCGTATCCTCTCTGGAATCTTTGACTTCATCCTCCGATTTTGACGATCTGTTTTTTCCTTTTTTCTTCTGCGCACCGTCGACGTCGGTGCCCAAGATTTGTCGGAGTTCATCGACGCTTGATACGCCCAGCTACGATCGGCAAAAGAACGCGAGAAACAATTGGGAAACAGGTAAAAACTATTTGCATAATCGATAACCTTTGACAGTTAGTTAAACTCGTAATTATCATCGATTTTTAACGACTTACCGTTTGGGCGAGTAATTTTTTTCGTTTTTGCGAACGCTCGCGCAGTGTTTGTAGCATTTTATTTTGTCTATACGAGCGATCGGCTCGATTGTCACGATTAAAAAATAATTATAAAGGATTCTCGCGGACAGGGAAGTGAGGTTAGAAAATCACGGGTTCGGTAACCTCACTCGTTAATACTCGGACGTTTATCATTTTATTCGCATCACTGGGAACATTGCCGAATTTAGCGCGACAATACGTGGAAGACTACCGTTAGATAATTAGCTTTGTATCACATTGATAAACGTTGAGAAAATATTCGTTAATAACACCTAAGCTAAAATACATTTTATGTTATGCGTTGTCCGATAATACGCGGCGGCCTCCCACTTTTGCCGCAACTGGCGCAGAGTCGGGTTGCCGTTTGGTACTTCACTTGACTGCTTTGCCGCAAATTTCGCTTATCGATGTATTACTGTCACTCGATTAGAGATAACGTCCGATCAAATATGATGATTAAATACGCATTATCTAATTAATCAGTGTTTCAAATCCGCAGTTTCGCGCGAAAATCGCGCGAATAAAGACCAAATAGTTGTTCACTTGACTGCTTTGCCGCAATCTGTCTTTTTGGCCGTGTAAATTGATGCGTTACAAAGGACATTTGCATAGTGATAAGTGATAAATGATTACGATAAATCATTATTTTAGCGTTTGTTAATATTTATTCGTAGTACCTGGCAATGTAAAAGTACAGATATACGCAAATATTATAATATTTTTGTAATTACTATAAAATTCATATGCGACGAACGCTGGATGTTGAAGTATGTTTATTGTATACGAAAAAAATTGATTGAGGATTAAAAAAGATTGCAGCAATATTTATGTAAGGAAGGCGCTGTAAAAGGAAAAAACCATACAATGGAAATAAAACTCTACATATATATCGAATAAATTCATTAATGTATAAAAAATAATTTTTAATTGAAATATCTTTATTGTTTCGATCGCAACAGTGGCAGTACACGAAGCGCGAAGCTAAATGATCAAATATTTGTGAATCTTTTGTTATATTTTTATTCCATAAAAAAAATAACTACGAAGGTTGAAAAATTATTGAAAAATAAGGACAATACAATCCCTCTAGTAAATGCGACTCATGACGAAGGGAGATCTTTTCACAGTACGCGTAGAATTAACGTCACGTGGCGCTCGTCGTCGTGTCTCTCACGTCTGCGACAGCGTAGGCACATCGCGAACGCCGCAGTCAGGTTGAAATCGGCGCGGTGTCCGGTCCGTCCATAATAAAATTGTAGCACCCAGCGATTCGTCTTATTTATTATCGAAAAAAAAAAGATAACTCGGTGCTGGTTTTGAATATCGTTGAGGGTTTCTTCTCGTGAAGAAGAAAGGGGCGATTCAACCGGCCAGTGGGTGGCAAACTGACGCGAGAAAATAATTGTCGAGTGAAGGAATACCGTCGAGTAGGACTCGTTTCTTCGTCGCTCGGAAAATATCGCCGGTCGGTTAGCTCCCACGTGGTTCCGGGCGCCCGTTTCTTTCTTCACCCTTTCGCGATATTTTTCGATCTTTTTCCCAACAACGTTGACGACTAGGACCACACAACTTTATTCCCTTCATCGGCAAGATTCGATACATCGCATAACAAAAAAAAAAGGTTTGTAATAAAAATTTAATAAAAATTAGTGCTACGAACTCCGTTACGAAAGCATCGTCTCGCGAATCGCCGATTTTCAATAATTTTTTTCTAATAGCGAATCTCTCTGCAATAATTCGAAATAAATTCAAAGTTCGTTTGAGAAATATTTCATATACGCGAGTGAGACAAAAGTTAGCCGAAGCGAAACGATATAAACAGGTATAAATTCGTTCTATTGTTCGACGCTCGCACCAAGGTGACTTTCCTACGCGCGTTCGAAAGACTCGATATTCGAGTTCGTACGTTAAATCGAACGAGCAAAATTTTATTGCGTCGCATAAATTTAATTTGTTTCGTATCTCAGAAAAAAAAAATTGCATAAAATTTTTTTTTATCAACCGGAGCGCCGATAATTTCGTGTCGTTCGTGGAAAATTTGCGGAGAATTCGATCGCGTATGCCCGGTAGCCACCGGGTTCGTCGTACAACGAAATGCAGGAATTGTTTTGCCGAGAGGCCGTCGACACCGCGGCATCGACGAGTTCCCTCGCGGCACGTGCCTCTACACGGGAGAAACGTTCGTCGAAAACACTTTTTTTTTTTTTTTTTTTTTTTCGTCCCCTTCGCGAATTTCATCGCGTTCACCCGTCGCCGCGAGCTCCGCCCTCCCGAACTCTTCTGACTTTGAGACAACGAGAGCTATCGGCGTTGGTCCCTCGGTGCCAATCGTCGAGCTCTCGTTCAGCTCGTAGACAAAAACGTTACGGACGAAGGTAACGAATACTCGAAATGATCGGCTCGAGAGGGAGTAAAGAGGACTTTTAACAAATCCGATTGGCGATCCTTGACACCCCACTACTATCGCGAATCCTCCCGTTAGGCGCAAAAGCTTTCCAAGAAATTCGTCGTCACTTCTCGGAATCTACGCGGGGCTTTCTTTCCGGCACGCGGCGCGCAAGGAGGTGGTAGCAGGGTATTAATTATCGTCCGAGCGCAACGGGGATTCCAACGAGATTTTTCCAATAAACACGAGATTACAGCGATAAAGGAGAGGAACGATACAATTGTTGTTATAATTATAATACGAGGAGCGAAAATCCTCGATAAATAAAGGTAAGTTAAATCGCGAGATTATCCCTCGATATTCGAGACATCGCCGAACAATAAACGATAAATACTTCGCGATACTTTTCTCCGTTTATCAAAATATGATTTTTTGCCAATCAAATCGATGAAAATCGATTATCGATAAATCGACGCGTAAAATATTGTTTTTGAAATTTTTTTCGTAATTTTCCGAACGTTTTGAGTCGTTACACAAAGCTGTAGAGGCGTCGAAGGACGCGAACGATCGCGGGGTCGGTGTACCGTCGCCCTTCGACTCTCCTCAACGGTGCAATTTCGGTATACATTCGAACAGTTCAATAACTTTATTCGCTCTTTCATCTTTTTGCATGCTATTTATTTACTTCCGAATATCTATTTATTTATTTCCGTATTTTTATTTTTTTTTATTCACAGCTGATAAAAGTTCGTGCGATAGCGTTTAATCACGGAGTCGAGAAAACGATTATCATACAATCGTCACGATGAGACCTGACGAACTCATACAGAACGAGCGTCGATCGGCCGCCGAAACGATGTCCGAGACATCGGAGGGCACCGGAACGACTAGCTTGTCCGGACAATCCGGCTTCGAAAGCCGCGAGGATCTTCGCGATGTCGCGACTTTTCTCGGATTGGCCAATCCGGAGGAGTTGCATCAGGAGAGATTTCGCGTTGATCGACGAAAATTGGAACACATGCTAATGGGTAATTACACGCATGCAACACTTTACACTTCGTTATCCTCTATCGATATCGATATATCGATATATCGATATCTTCGGCTCCGAAATGTCGCGATTAACAATTTGCTAATTAACGAATAAATTTACGTCAAATTTTCAACTTTCGTCATTGTCGACTATTAATCGTTTGTCATCGAACGATCGGCAACTAAAACATTGTTTTATCGTTGCCGAAGCGATTAATCGAAATCGACCATAAACGCTGAGAGTAGCACGCGCGCGGCCCCGTTGCCTACGAGGCAACGAGATCCAAATGAATTATTTATTATCACGAAACACGACTGTCTCTTGAGCGAATCGCACTATATATATGGCTACTGTAATCGAACTCCGATCGATTTTGTACTTTAACGATTCGCGTGAATATAATCGATACTTTTCGTACGATAATTTGACGAATTGAAAAATTGCGAAAAATAAAAAATTTCGTTTAAGTAAATTTGATTGAATAAAAATAATAATTTGACTAACAATACTCGGAGTGCCGCGAAGTTTCGTTTTTTTTTTTTTTTTTTTTTGCAATGAGCTTTATATGCACAAAATACGAAGTATTTCGGTTGTCAACTTTCGCGTGTTTACGATTATAAAATTTAAACGTTACCTCAGTTCGCGCATTAAGCGAGTTTAAGATTAACGACGCGAGAACTCAACTGTGCGAAACAACACACTCGTGAAACCGGTCGATCGGCACTTGTGGCACGAATTTTCACGCGTATAATGTCGGAAGTCCCGAACACCGGGCCGGCGTTACGAAACAATATTATTTCAATTCGATTTATTATTATCCGAGTATTTCACGCGCGAATTTGTGATAAGAGCTCTCGATCGTTGCAGAAATTCGATTTTAGCTTCGCTCGTCCGCGGCCGTTCGACACTTCGACTCTGTTCTCTCTTTTATCGCGAGACTCCGCGATGATTTTGCACACACCGAAACCCCGAATTTAAATAGACGGCTGAGAACGGCTCGTGTTTGTAAACGAAATAATATATATATGAACTGTCAAAATTTTCTTATCCCCACAAATGCTTTTATGTCGATCATTCTCATCCGCATGTCGGGTTCGGGGAGTATTTGCCGTTTCACGTACACTACGAGAATAACAATATTTTGTACACAAGCGTGTTGACTAACGTGTTGAATTATATAGATATATAACATGTGTTTTCAACTTATCTTTGAAAACTGCGTCACGAGATATCACTCGGAACGTATATTCACTACAAAACCGAGAAAATAATTTATCAATTAGGAATTATTACGAAAATGGAAAAACATCGAAGAATAATTCGCGAATTTTTTCAAATTTTATTTTTCATTTTATTTTTCGAAAGGAATATCGGGATTAATGATCGTTGCATTTTATTCAGGTGATCGTGAATCCGGAGAGACGGCCGATACATTTTTCCACAAGGTGAGTTTATCAAATGCATCGTTATTCATTCGTGTCCGCCATTTGCATTTTTATTTACGCGCATTCATCGAATGATCGTCCGAAAAATCGTTGTCCCTCATTACGTTAGACGAGAAATAACGTTAAATTCGTCATCTTAGCACTCCCCGTTACATCATTCTCGGCGCATATTCCTTATTCATTTTGCACAGACAGGCGTCATCGGGTGTGCGCGCGCTGTCGAGAAAACTAGTCACGAGCGCGCGAAACGCGTTGAACTTTAACACGTAAGGAAAAAAATAAAGAACCAATGTACAAACGATTTTCGCGTGTACCAGAAGCGTGAATTATATTTTGTATGTTTCGAAACGATATTGTGACAAACCACCTGGATAAACCTTCACGAGAGTTTCGTGAAAATTTTTGCGGTCCGATGCACGTGACGTCAACGACGATGCGACGATCGAAGTTTTTTTTTTTTTTTTTTTTTTTTTTTTTTTTTTTTTTTTCGAACGCAAAATGCACGACTAATCGACGACGTGTTCGTAATCGTCGAGTTTTACGAGAAAAAATTTCGGGAGCAACGCGTCGGGTCGTGACACTCCGATATATTGCACATCGCAGCGTTCCAATAGATTCACTCCCTCGCATCGTAAGATTCTCTCTCGTGTAGTTATCTATTAGCGCATAAACGTTACGACTAACGGGCCATCTATTTAGCATAAACCAATAACGCCTGCTGGGCACACTCGCGTTTTCGATAACCTTCCGAGGCGTTCCTCATCACCTCGTGACGTCGATCGAGTGAAATTCAAGGTTAAGTTTGCTCGATGTAGAAAAAAATAGTCGCGATCGCATCGTATTTTATTTTACTTTTTTTTTTCTGCCTACAAAGTGAATACACGAGAGACTATACATCAGATTTATTTATGAAACTATGAGAAACGTTTATTCGCGTCGTTTTACCAATTATTAGATGAACGATAATTTCAGACTGACGATTTATTCATAAAACTTTCGATGTTCGAAGTTACGATATATATATAGGTACATTTTTTTTTCTCTCGAAAAAAAAATAGCAATAAGTCAGATAAGATTCGACAACACATTCTCGAGACGGCGTAAAATTAGAAGCGTTCGTAAAAAAAAAAAAAAAAAAAAAAAAATCTTTTCAATTCGATACAAATGCGTCGACGAGCGCGTCGTGCACTATATCACGTTATTGTAATTTGTAATCTTTGAATTTTCGTAATTACGATGACGACGACGAGTTTGCACTGTAGATATACTATATATATATACATTCGTCTACGGCATCAGTCTCCGGTAACTATAAATACTGTGTCTCCGCGTGCGGGAGAGCGAAGTGTCGGATGAAGAAAGTCTTCGGAATTATTCGAGTTGATATATACAGAGTCAGCTGTAGCTTTCCTCATCGCAATGTTATAGCTACGATGCAGTTTCTCGTTGGCTGGTGAGAGAAGCTTATTTTTGATAAGACACTCGGGAGGCCAAAATTATTCCGCTGGAATATCGCGACGTGTCTGAAGATGCGATAATACTTCGTTACGTAGAAAAAAAAAAAAAAAATCTCACATTTCGCGCGAATTAATGCTTCGATCTTTCGTCGTGTTCGCGATGGAATCCGCGGAGATGAAAAAAAAAATATATGTCTCACATTTCGCGCGAATTAATGCTTCGAATTATGTCTTCGATCTTTCGTCGTGTTCGCGATGGAGTCCGCGGAGGTTAAAAAAAAAAAAAGGGGTGCCGACGCGGTCCTATGCGCGGAGTTCTAGAAATACCGAGACGGCGAGATAGTCACTTCGGACTGCACTGTGTAACGCGACGGTAAAATGGTATAATTTTAGAACGAGTCAGTGTACCCAAGAGTGTCGTCGGTCGTCCCAGTAGCCGAGTACGTTGGTCTACTATCCGCCGACGACTCTGTACGACGAGGTCGTCACGGATATAAATATAAAAGTCCAGAGCAGTCGTACCACCGGTGTCTATATCTTTACCTGTATAATTTGATTGGATTGTATTGATTGATTTATCGACTAGACGGGCGGCAAAAAAAGATGCCGCGATCTGTAGAGTTTCAAATAGCTTTTTCGGAAAACGGCGTTTGGGAAAACCTTTTGTAACGAGAAAATTCTTCGGCAAATCGTAATCGGAGGAAATTTTTTTTTTCGCCGGTACGCGGACGTCAAATGTGTCCAATATTACAGTTCGAATGATTTCGTAATAATTTGGAAAAATACTTCGAATATAACGTTGAAATTTTCAGTGAAAAATATTTTTTCGTTTCGTCTATTTTGCCGAATGTAGCGATTCCCGATATTTTTAAAAAGCGACAATTTTACGAATAACGGAGTGACGGGGGCGACTGTCGTGGTTTACGGAAAAAAAATTAAACATAAGGCACTTGGCGTTGTTGCAAAACAGTTTTTTCGCGTTTCGAAAGATTAATGAGAAAACGCCGAAATGCTGTGATTAAGAAATACGCGAAGTCTGAATTATATTTTGCAGAAAATTGCAATTGCAAAAATAAAAAATGGCGTCGTTCCGAATAGCGATCTATAACTATTAATTAGAATGTTTTTTTTCGCAATGAAACGCGAACTCGATATCCCTAAATTTCGACCGAAAGTCAAAGGTCAATGATAACTATTAACAAAATGTCCATTAAATCAAAATTTCACTTGAAATATTGTATAATCGAAATGCACTTTACGTCGAAAAAATACGTTTACACATTAAAATTCCACATTTCGTTTGAGCAAAATTTTCGCAACTATACGCGCCGAAACCATATTAGAGGAATCACGAGTCGGGACAAGTGGCATTTAAAATTTAAAGTTCCTCACAGCTGTTTCTTCGACTCGCTAACCAGCGCCGTTATAGTTAAACGCTGCTATAGCGAGATTAGACGGTACTAACGTGAAAAATAGTCGTTTCAGCACATTTTCTCGTTAACCCGATTGCAACCGAAAAATTCGCGTATTTACGAAAAATTTAAAAAAAATAAAAAAAAAAATAAAAAATATAAAAAAAAGTTCAAAAATAAAATAATAAGAGCAAAAAAGTAATTTGTCACAGAGTATCGTACACTGGGACTAAAATAACTATAGTTTAGCAGGTCTCCCTTTCACCTCGGCGACAAGCTATAGCCGCGATATCGAGACGCAAATCTCGTTTCTTTCTCCTCACCCCCTTGAACTCTCGAATAAATTAGAGTTACTCGAGCAATTATTCGCGTTGCAAAATGAAGCGTCACAGATATAGTCGAGTGAAAAAAAAAAAAAAAAAAAAAAAACTTCGGTTCCGTTTGTAGCACAATGCAATTCTTTCTTTTTCTGCTTCGAAGTTTGCACAGCTGTTTCGAATTAACATTACGCAATGATTAGGTTATCAAGCGCGTGGACGAGCCGTGAGAAGTAAGTTTCGAGAACGTCGACGAAATCTCATTGATATTTTATATATCGCAAGATACAATGGAATATCTGCGAGTTACGTGTACACGAGCGAACGAACGAATTAATCGGAGAGTCTGTAGCAAACGGGACGAGTATGTGAAGAGAATTGTGATTTGTGTAACAATGAAGTCGGTGGAGCGTTCGGAAAATCGGCGCCGAATAATTGAACTCAATGAATATATCCGTCAGTTTTTGTTGTTGTCATTTTTATTCGTAATCATCGCCGTGCCGAAGGGCCGAAACTGCGAATGTTTCTTCGTCATTCCAGCGCCGCGCGCGCGCCCCCCCCCCCCCCCCCTTCTTCCCGAGCAAACATGGCGCGACGAGGTCGTAGGAGTACGTGGAAAATGTCCGAATTTTGGATTATTCGACAATCGGTACTAATTGTATTCACCGAATTGTTGACGCGTTTACTAAGTTAAAGATCCATTGTATTCCCATCCTCGCCAGATTTCCCCGCCTCCCCATTTCCAAGTAAACTCGGTCCTTTCCATCCATTATTCGGCTCGAGTTATGCAAAAGTGATCGCGTAACTTGCAGGTGTAAAAATCGTTTTTTGTCGTTACTAAGATATATCGTAAAAATAAAATGTTTTTCAAACTTATATTACGCAATCGAAAGTGCTTGACGCTTTTTTTCTTCAAAATAAACAATTCATTTTTTTTTTTTTTCGTTGAGAATTCTCGAACGAAAAAAATTTGACCTTCGGAAAATGTCGACGGATATTCTTCGTCTCTGATTAAAAAAAAAAAAAAAAAAAAAAAAAAAAAAAAAAAATCAAACAAATTACCAAAAACTCATTGGCTAATTTCATTGCGTGTCTCAAGATCATTGCAAAGTCCAGTGCGTCAAGCATTCCTGAACTCCCCTACTTAGTTGCTCGAGATAAGTAAAAATTTTCCGTAGCCTTTGATAAAATTTTATTACAAAATTTTCTGCAGAATTAACCTCAAGCTTTTGTTATTTCGCAAGTGCGGCGGAGGTTCGTATTGCTTCAGGGTATCCGCTACGACCCTTTTTTTTTCGCCGTTTCTTTGTCTAACGAGATTCTCGCAACCCCTATACCTGTTTCCAATCGCCGATTTCCCGACCGTAATCCGCAGGATTGTACTTACAATCGGTTCGACGAGTGAGGGGCGAACAAAACGCGATCGCCAGTGGAAGGTAAAGACTCCGCTATAGTGCAACGAGCCTATAGCTAGTATAGTTTCGTTGAATAGCGTGGGGGAAGAAAAACGCTGGTTGTGCGGTGCGTTATAGCTGCGGTGGGTCGAGTGGGAGGCGGTAACCGCCGCCCGAGCAACCCGTTATACATATTATCTCGAATTAGTCAGTCAGTCGAGCCAACGATTCCGTGGCGGCACGGAAGGCAATTTCGCTCTTCCTCGATCGCTGTTATCCTCAACGCAACAAAATATCGCAATTTTTTTTTTTCCTCGAAGTATTGTATGAAAATTAAAAAAATAATTTATTCATCGATGTCTCTGTCAAAGTTATCGGCAACGCGACATTAAATAATAACAATAAAAATGATATATTTACGAAGAAAAGTGTGATAAATTTGGATTTACAGTGCGCGAATGAATTTTTTTCGATAAACAGAGATTTCGTGAAATAAAAGAAAAAAACATCGATAAATCAGTAGTTTCAAGTCGCGAGTGACGGGTGAACGTTTGACGAGGAAATTTTTTCAAGAATTACGTACGTTCGCACGGATGTTCGGAGAAAACTACAGGATAAAAACGATCGAAAGAAAGCTGCGAGAGATTATCAGCAATATGAATAAATATTAATCACTCCGACGACGCGAAGTTTTTTCGATATATTAATCGATTTAGGTGTATAGATGGCTACGATTAGAAATAACAATGTTGAATTTGTTATAAATAATCGATATTCATTGGTTAATGAAGCGTATGCAGTGATTGACGATTGTGTCGCAAGCGGGCAGCCAGCAGAAGTAGTTAAAGGAAAAACATTAAACTTCGACTCATCCGGGATATTAAATTTTAGAGTGGAAAGAAAAAGCTCTCGGAGTGTAGAAAACTGGTTTAATAATGTGCTGAATGCCGAAAGGAACCCGAATTTTTAACATACCGCCGGATCATTAAATTTCGCATTTATAGGAAATCTTTGATTAACGGTACGAAAAAATAATAAAAATTGCGACCAATTTTTCGCTTCACTCAATAATACGCGGGGATTGCGCGGGGCATTCAAGTACTTCTAATAATTGGTGGTTTGACGTAAAAAGTGATAATTTTACGGTTTCGAAGTTATCTTCAATGATATATCTAATAACAATGAATAAACGACTTTCGTACTGTTACGTGGCGGGAATCCTTGCAATGTGATTGGTCTCTAACTCTCGTACGTGTTCGGTTCCGAATAATTGCATAGATCCTCATCCCGAAGGACGAAACTTTACGAAACGCCGGTTAAATACAAAACAGTATCATCGAGAAACTTAAAAATAGCGATTCCGATACTAAATAATGTCATCGTAAGTCCACTTAATTTGAAAAGTAAATCTTTGCTCACTGTGCCTATATATTTACGAATATCCGCGATATAAGCATCGAGTTTCTCGAAACGTGTTTGCATTTGTGCTTTGGACCTCTCAAATCGATGCTCCATATCCTCGCGGACATTGGCGATTTCGGCAGATAGTTTCGTTGATATACCAGCAGATAGAGCTTTCGAACTTCTCGAGGAACTTTTGTGTGTCAAAAGTTGCACCACTACAGGACTACGTTAGTTCGGACGTCGAATAATAAAGTGCAAATCATTTTCGTGACTCGTTGACATACGCGTCGACGCGAATAGCGCGGACCGCGGAACGAGAGAGGGGATTCCCCGTGGGACATCGAAGTTATTCGCGATAAAAATTTCTCGCTATTCGCGGTTAATTAATTTATGTGTACCGCACGCTGGTAATAACATTTGTGGGTGTATAACAACGAGAGACAAGTCAACATATATATATTTAGAGCACATAGGCGTCCGCGCAACCGCCAGTGAAAGTAACCGATAGTCGAATTCGATTTCGCGTTGTCGCGTCAACTCGCGCTAATAACGCGTAAACTTTTAAACTCTACGTGCATTTAAAGTGTCCGATTACCTTCTAAACGGGTATAACACGAGTGAAAAAGTGGTTTCGGGAAAAATATCGGGCGAACCGTTTCGGAGTGGGAGCGTTAATATGAACGGTCCGTGTCTCGATCGGTGATATCACGCGCGTGAAAAAAAAAAGTGCATGCGTAATCGAATTAACGCTCGGATTCTCGAAAGATTTGAAGAGCGCCTCTTGAAAGCGTCGAAAACGAGATAATAACAAGAAAAACGAAGGATAAGAAGAGGCTTGTCGATAGACTTTGGAAGAAGTAGAAGCCTTCGCACTCGCGGGCGTATCAAAAATGACTGTGGTAATGACCGTGATATGATATTGAAATATCCCGCAATCTTATTTTCATGGCTGTTGCAAGAAAGATCGCGCGAATGCGGGTCGAATATTAAAAAAATTTTTAAACTCATCTTTTTCCGATGAAAAAATAAAAAACACGATGGGACAAGGAAAATATGGGATGGGAATCGATTGTTTATTTATTGCATTATATTATTTTTATTATATGGTAAAATTCATTTTTGATGGAATATTTTCGAGAATTAATAGCAAAGATGAGATAAGAGTTCCTAATCTTCATCTCATTTTTAATATCTCGCGTAATAAAGTAAATAATGCTATCCGAAGGTTATAGCTTTACTCCGAAAAGTAAATTTTTTTTTTTTTGTGCGTTTTTTTTTTACATTTCGTAATACTCAATATTTCAAACTTTAAATTTCGACATTTTTTAATCGCTGTACATGCATCAAAATTATGTTGGGCTCCGCAATATTTTCCGTCTGCTTTCGCTTAAGCTGATGCGCCGATAAGAAAGGATCGCCACGAATCAAGTCTGCTAATAAAGAAAACAATATATATATATACTATATATATATATATGTCGTACGATTTATCGTATCTTTATGTAACGCGCGCACCGCTGTTTTGCATTTTTTTATTCCACCCGACGTTATTCGCCAAAGGAACAAACGCGAACGATATTTGATTGAATGCTCGAGTCACGGGTTATGCATCAAGTTGGAACGAACGGATAGCGTTCGTGTGATGCACACGCGAGTCACCGACTCCTCAATAATTCTTATGTATTCACCTACGTTACATGTACATAACCCAATATAAATATGCATAGCTTTCAGCTGTCTCGTTTTCCTTGATCTTCGATAACAGTCGTGTCAATTATGCAATATTGCATATTATTTTATTGATTTTTATCGTGTTCCCCCCCTTTTTTTTTTTCGTAATATCACGATTCCGATATATTTTCCACTATTCGCAGTTCGTTAAATCATTTTCCGTAAATGTTCGCAGGTTATGGACGAGACGAATACCTTCGTTACGTGGCCAGCGAGACTAAAGATCGGCTCCAAAGCGAAGAAAGGTGAGTCTCGTCAAACTTTTTTTACGATCTTTTTTTTTTTTTTTTTTTTTTTTTTATAACCTATTTAACGAGAATCGCGTGGAAGGATAACTTATTATTAGAAAAAAAAAAATGGTGCGTAAAGAAAATTCGGTCCAAAATCGATCGATTTAATCCTTCGAACTTCCGTTCGCGCGGCTCGTATTAGTAATCAAATAAAAAGATAAACACATCGAGCAGTAAGCGGCCACGAGCAACAGTCACGTAGATCCGTGATATCCGCGCGCGCGACGCGATAAACGCAGTTGCCGCAGTATAGAAACGTTACTGGAAAAGTTTTGAGAATTCGCCGACGACGAGTGGCGTCGAAATACACTGTTACTGTTCGTTATAATATTGTCGTCGATCCGTACCGGTCGAACTGCGAGACGAACTTCGCACCGATTATTTCGACGATTCGCGACGAAAAAACTTCGGCGAATTCGTTCGACGAGTTTCGTAAATAAAACTTTTATTTTTCGGGTATATCGCGTCTGTATTGACGCGATATACGCGATCATTATAGACAAACGATGTCTCACGAGACAATGATTATTAAGACACTAAAATAGAAAACCGAAAATCAGCGAAGCGCGACAATTAATCGAAAGTGATTACGGAAGAAATGGACTCGCGCCGCGCGCCTTTTAGCTCATTCGTATTTCCGTTTGATCGGCAACGCGTGACGGTCAGTGGAATAAAACGTTTCGGTCGGACGGATGAGATGGAAAATAAAAAAAAAAATTCCTTTCGAATCCTCGACAGTTCGTTGAGACGACGTCCCCAATCGACGGCCAAATAACGAGAAGGAACTTTGTATCACTCGTATAAATCGATAATCTTCTATTATTTTACGAATGTTATGTCGAAAAAAAAATATATATATATCTATCATTTCGTCATACGCAACATCATAGATCGCTGTTGCGAGTATATAAATACGAAACGGAAAGATTACACACAATGCCATATGTACGTTCCTCCGTAACGCGGAAACCGCTAAACCGACTTCGTTCAAATTTAGAACATACAATCCGCGATAATGGGAAGCCTGAGACTTATTGTGGATTAAATTACATAAAAGAAAGAATCTGCGGCAGTCGCGAATTCTTGTTATTTCCTTCGCGGCTTCCACCGCGAGACGGAGCGGCTTTCGGATGTTTTTTTTAATACCTAATATAAAGAGTTGAACGCTCGCAACGTCATTGTTTTCCAGTTGTTTTCTACTGTATTGTTCCCATGAAAAAAAAAAAAAAAAAAAAAAAAAAAAAAAACGAGTAAAATTGATCGTATCGTTCGACATTGAAATTACGAAGATTATCGCCACTTCGATGCCTCAACGAGGTCAGCGTAATTCGAATTCATCGGAAATGTTGTTATTGTCATATATATGCGAAATTAGTACAGTCGGCAGTCCCTAAGTATATGCAATCGCAGCGACGAGGGACGCTGTTTCTCATTCCAATTGCTCGCTTAACTGTGGAAACTTTTTCGGTGATTCATGCGCGAGAGCGCCTTTCTTCCGTACGCTCATCGGCTACGGGGAGACCTCGTACGGCGCGCGTTCTTCTTCGTCAAACTAAACAGCTGGCGCGGCACCTTCCGCTCCTCAATCTCTCATGTATACTCCACATGTGTAGACGGAGGACGCGTTTTGCCGCTGCAACACGACTCGAATCATCCGAACGCAACTCTTTCAATGTGTCTTTCGCACAGTTGATCTTTCGCTCCTCTCCGTTCGAATAGATCGCTCCCACTACGAATTTCACGGCTATATGTAACTTCGCTCCTTCTATAGTATCGATGTCCGTATACGGAAGGTACATTTCCATTGGGTCAACACTCTTCGGGTCGACAACTACGTATATCCCGCGATCCACAGTTATTTACGTTACTTACGCGATGCATCAACAGCAATATTTCGCGAACTTTACAAGAGTTCAGCTAACTTTTGTAAATATATATCAGATTTATGGAAAAATTGTTCCGGAAGAAATTAATTAATTCGCTGTTAATTAAACGGCAGTCGTAGAAAATTACGTATCGATCTGCTAAATACAAATTATTAATCATTTTTTTTTTTTTTTTTTTATAATTTGTGGATTTAGTTCCGATTCAAAAATGTGTAACTTGCGTAATGTGCTCAACGCGTCTTGTTTATAACGAGTCGTTTCGATCTCATTAAATTAAAAGTAATTTTTTTTTTTTTTTTTTTTCGAAGTTTTTTGGAGCGCGAAGGCGTTCGATCTTTTGGAGAAGTCGGCGTTTTTATAATTTATTAACTCTATAACTCGTAGTATCCCTGCTATTACCTCATTACCTTTTCACGTACCGGTAGTCGGTAACCTTCGGCTGTATTCTATATTGGGATCTAAATTTCGACAATTTTCGACGTTTCAACAGTTCGAATAATAAGAAAAATGTACTCGACAGATTTAAAAAAATTCGCATCGGTACCTCGAAGTGTTGGTTAACTGAAGACACGGAAAAAAAATTGATTGCAAATGTTCGCGTCGTTTTTTTTTTAGAAAAAAGAAGACAAGGTGATTCGCTCTCTGCAAAAAGTTGTTAAAAGGTTAAAGTAATATATCTTTTGAGGCGTTCAATGAACGATTATCATTATTAAGGAGGTAATAAGAATTTTTTTTTAATTTCTCCGTTTTTTATTATGACTCAACGAATTGGATTCATGTAGTTATGCAATTTCGATGTTTTTGTCGATAAGCGATTATCTATTCGACATCAATCGCGATGTCGGTTCTTCTTTTCTATTTATCCCTTTTTTTTTTTCTTATCGCACTCCAAGGTGCTTCGCAGAACACAGCGATATACTAACCGCGGGACAATGTTACGAACACTTCGCCCGCATCAATTTTTTACTGGTAGAGTCCCCGGACGTCGCAGCGATAATTTTGTACGTTTCCACTGGGGTTAGTGGATAGGCGGGGTGACGATGGGGCAATGCACGAAATGTTCTATAGGTCAGTCACTGCGATGAAAAAAAAAAAAAAAAAAAAATCTCGGAATACTTCGTGAGGAAATCGCAGACTCCTTTCTTTTGTATACATATATATATAAATCCGACTCTACGCTAATAAAGACATTGCGTCGTGTAGCGACGAGGGTGCCGATGATATTCTCGTTTATTAACAGCTGAATCAATTAATTTCAGTATAAAAGCCACAAATTTATCATTTATCATTGTCATCATCATCATTGTATCATTTATTAATTTTTTTTTATTTTTTATTTATCTAATTTATAGTTTTTTTTTTCCACGAACCCCGAATCGTGTTTCGGTGTTCGTAATGCACCGGCGAATAGAAAACGAAAAAAAAAAAATCGTCACGCGTATTCGATCGAAAATTCGAAAAATCTTTTCAAATAATTACTCCAAAGTGCATAAGCTTCGTCAGGATAGAAGTTGTAAGTAGTTTGACCGTTTGTTTGCTCGACCTTTGCATAAACATCGTACGATTTGTTGCGTGTGTCGTTCGGGTCTCTCTGTCTGTCGTGTTTTCGCGTTCTTTTCTCATCGTCTCGGCGTCTCTCGCAAGAGATCAACGATACGCGATCGTCCGTTTTGCCCCTCCGCTCACTTCGCCATATTTGTCTGTTTCCGTTTATTTTATTTTTTTTGTTTCTCAAACACCGCGCGAGTGCCAAAAAACACGAGAAATAATAATTCGGTTGAATCAGTCTACGCGAGTTAACGTATAATGAAATGACGTTGACGAACGTCGCGCAGTCTATGAAGTCACGCCGCGCAATCGGGAAGATGAAATATGCGGTTATGACGGATGCGCGTATTGTGAAAAAAATATATATTGTAATACGAGAGAGAAGAGATTATTCGCGGCTCGTTCACAAATGTGTGTCTCCCCCTTCTATACATATGCATAGAGACTATTTATATCGGCCGCGAGCCTTGACCAAGAAGACCGCGGGCGACGGTATAAGACGACTGCCAACGTCCGTGTGTAAACTATACGCTCCGGACATTCGTGTGCTCCCGCTACGCTCCCGCCGTGTTTGATATACGGCGCGAAGTGTGCGTATAGGTAAGTACGGGCGAATCGAACGGCACCGATTTTTTCTTTTTTCGAGGTTAGCTTGACGTTCGTCGTTGCTTACGACGGCTCGGCAAGAGCGCACCGCGTACATAGTCACTCTCGGCTATTTCTATTTCTGAACACCTGCTGATCTTTCGACTCTTCCATCATCCCGAATGCAAAATTAAACAAAAAAGTGGAGGAAAAAAAAAAAAAAAAAAAAAAAAAAAGATCGAGAGAATGCCGAACGACAAATCTCGATTTTTCTCGTAACGCTTTCTCGTCTTCGCGAAGTCTGTGTATAGCACTCAATTCTGAGAGTGGAATAAATCATGGATGAGGAAAGACTCGGAATTTATTAGCCCTCACGGTTACTTTTTGTTTTCTCTCTCTTTTTTTTTGTTTTTTCGAACGTGTGGCATTTTTTTTTTTTTTCTGCAGTTTGAACGGAATTGTCGGCCTATTTTCGTTTTCGCTGTTCTAAATTCGAGTACATTGCGCGTCGTTCTTGCTATCTACTTACTCGCGATCCTCGTGTCATCGTTGGCACTTCGAAACTTTTTTTTGGGGAGACTCTTTTTTTATTTTTATTGTTCGTTCTTTTTTCGGACGGGTTAATCTATTCCCGTCTTTGTAAGTAGCGCTAGTTGAAGTTTAAGACTCGGGAGGAGAAAATCTTTCCGCGTGCAGTCGGCACACTCGTCGATGACGATTCCGTCGTCGACGGGGGACGTTCGCGACCTTCTGGGAATTTCCACGCTCTCGAAGTCGCGCGCGGTGTTAACACGATTTTCTAACTCTCCTATCGAAGACGAGATCTAACTCGCGATCTCGTTCAATCCGTTATCGCATCGCGGAGACGTTAAGCCGAATAGAAAATAAGAACTCAAATTTCAATAAACACGATACCGATACTCATTGTCTTTTTTCCGTTTTCTTACGAACTTATAGGTTAAAAAATGTTCATCTCGCATTTTCGAGTCGCCTATCGTCGTAAAGACGATAAAAAAACTTCAATATGGACGAATCGCTCGTAAAGAAAATGGCGTCATAAATTTTATTTTATTGAGGTTACGTTCGTGAAAAATGCAATTAAATTTTAACAAAATTCGAAAAAATGGGGAAAAAGTTGCGTATTATGAAATTCTATTGGGTACACGTCGTACTTTGGAATATCGATCTACTGCCGAAACAGGATTTCATCGAGCCGCGTATTAATTTTTGTTCGAGAATCGATTAACGCATTTTTGGCCATAGAACGCGAGAAGACTTGCGTCAGGGAAAAGTCAAGGGGAGGTCAAGGCCGTTAGAATGTAGTCGAAAAAAACTGTAGGTATACGCGAAGTGATTCATAAATCATCACTCTAGGAATGTATTATTCGTTTCACCGGATATAAAATTGTTATTAAAAAAAATTAAGTGACATATCGCGGAGTTTATAAACAACGTGACGATGATGCACGATCCTCGATGCGGTATTTCATCGCGGGAGGCTCCGGGAGCGATAAGTAGTCCGCGGATAATCCTCGGATACGCGCGGAGGAGACCGCGACAATCGCGCGGGAGGAGCGGGAGAACTCCGTTTGGATCGTCGGCCGCGAATATATCGCTGACAGAAAGAATGACGATCCAGCGAAAGTTAATAATAGCCGGTATCGCGTTGATCGTCTTTTCTCTCGATATCGCGATCTTCGAAAATGCTACAATACATCGCGGAAAAAAAAAAAAAAAAAAAAAACATCGTTTTCCGCGGGAATAGATTTGAATGAATCATAGAATGTCGCATTTCAAATGTTTTAATTACAGTTAGTTTTTGTTTTCTATGATAAAAATGCGCTTCGGCGGCATTGATTATTTTTATCTCTTGTCTCTCGCAGATCCTCACATAAAGGTCGCGGGTCGACCCGATGACGTGCGCGCTGCCAGGGAGAAGATTATGCAAATTTTGGACGCTCGGGTAAGTTGGTAACATTGTTGTTACTTCGTTATTTTAACATCGATGGCAAATCTTCGTATTTCATTCGAAGATCGAAGAGGTATGAAAAATAATAAATACTCCGACACCGTAAGAGAAGGCCGCTCTTCGCGTGTACGGATCTGTGATATTCGATCCCGGAGATCGTGTCACGACAATCAAGGACGCGCGTGAGCGGCATCTAAAAGTTTCCGTTAATTTCAATCGCTCGACGGACCACCCACGTTTGCAAGAAAGTTGTTACATATATATATATATATAGATTTTTTTTTTGTTATCGTTGTTTCGTGCAGCAAAATAACCGCGTGACGATGAAGCTGGACGTGAGTTACACCGATCACTCCCACATAATCGGTAAGGGTGGGTTGACGATCAAACGCGTTATGGAGGAAACCGGTTGTCACATACATTTTCCGGACAGTAATCGGAGCAATCATCAGGAAAAGAGCAATCAGGTTTCGATCGCCGGTGAGATGGACGGCGTGGAACGCGCTCGCGCAAGAGTCAGGGTAAGTTTTCCCCACAATTTTCCATAATCTCAATTAAAATTGATAGTATGAATAATAACGAAAAAAAAAAAAAATTAACAAAAAATATCGATTTAATCGATCGATTGACAAGTCGCTGGCGTCTCGTCGATGTTTTTCTCGCGAGCCTTAGAGATTTTCCGCCGCGATTACCTTCTCGTATGAATAAATATAAATTTGTTTCTTTATTTATTTTTTTCATTCTTCATTATTTCGCAAACAAACCTACAATTTTGCATTTTCCGCAACGAATTTAATCGATTAGATAGTTTAAAAAAAAAACGTTCACGCGAGTTATGATAAACGAAACATTGCGTTTTATCGATGTATGTCTAACGAGTGTTGTAAAATATTCGCTGAGATTTGCATCCTATTATTATTATTTATTTAATAATAACAATAATAATAATTTTATTTATTTTAATTTTAATTTTTCAGCGTTATTTTTTTATTTATTTATTCAATAATAATAATAATAATAACAATTTTATTTATTTTCCTTTAGTTTTTTATTTTCATTATTTTTTTTATTTACTTTAAAAAAAAATTTTATTTAAATTTTTTTTTTTTTTTTTTTTTCATCATTCTTTCGAAAAGAAATAATCCGACGAGTACAGTGGTTCTTGTTATTGATTAATTAACATTCCCCCAGTATTGTGAAAGTGTTGTCGCAATTTTGTGTATTTTTTTTTTTTTTTTTTGTCGCTTCAGCATTTGACGCCACTGATATTTTCATTCGAACTGCCGATAATGGGAGCTATGCAAGCGGCGCCGGACTCGACTTCGCCCTACGTAGTCAAGATCCAAGAAAAGTACAACGTTCAAGTGATGTTTCGCACGCGTCCGAAGTTACACGCTACACTCGTAGTCGTCAAGGGTTGCGAGTGGGAAGTTTCCCAAGTAAAGGAAGCAACATTACTGCTGATTCACTACATGTGCGACAATCTCGCGGTTAGTTTATCTCCGATGACTTTTCAATCAATTTCCGTCCGATAATTCGTGACGACAATAGTCAACGCAATCGCCTGCAACCGCACGTTCGGCTATATTTCGTTTTATATTTAATTTTTATCTATCCTTCAGAAAAGTTTGTCTATCACATTACTCTCATTATCGCATTATCGAGAAGCGTAACAACACTAAAAAAAAAAAAAAAAAAAAAAAAATTACGTAAAAAAAAAAAAAAAATACAATATTGACTATTTGCTCGCATCATCGTGTGCGAAAGCCTCGTTCGATTTTTGGTCCAAACAGATAATAGTTGTATCGCTTCGCGCGAGCAGCGTATACGAAAATAAACGTTCGGCTATCGAGTCGATACGAGAAATGCGATAACGACTTTAAAGCTTTAAAACAGTTCTCCAATGTGTTCTCTCAGTAGTCGGTAGCGACGAAGAGAGACACGTAGAGATAAGCAAAAAAAATTTTTATTTTTTTTATTTTTCTTAATCTCTTCATTATAATTATATTTTTATTAATGAATAATCGTATTTATTTTTTAATTAATCCAACAGAGTCAAATTCAAGTGCAAATGTCGATGGAAATTTCGCCTCAGCATCACAGTATCGTATTAGGGAAGCAGAATACGAATCTAAAAATGATTATGCAACGCACCGGCACGCAAATAATGTTTCCCGATGCGGGCGATCCAAATATTCCGAGTCTAAAAAAAAGCAACGTCATCATTACCGGCGCTATTCACAACGTGTATCTCGCGCGTCAGCAATTAGTCGTGAGTTCGCATACGCGAGTTAATATGTTATTTTTACAATATATATACGAATAACTCTCGAGCGTTGAATATCTAATTTTGTTCGCAAAGGTTACACCGTTTTTTTTTTTTTTATTTATTTTTATTATCTTTCTTATCGCGACGAGAAATCGTCATTGCGCATCGATCACATTACGAATCGAAGTCACGGCCTCTCGGAGACGCGGGTCAAGTGCATCGGGCGCTAGACGCGTATTAGCTATCCGTGTAATAGCGTTTCTCTCAGTTAAATGACTTGACGGAGTCAAAGTCGCGATAGATACGTGTAATTTAGCTTACGAAAGGGGCGGAGGATTTTGTAAGACACGAAGCAAGAAATTTTGTTCGTGTTGCGCGATCGCCGGATAACGCGTTTACTTAACAATCGTATACATCGAAACCTCTCCACAATTTACGAAATTAAATACTCCGATTTTTAAGAATCAATACATTGAAAGTCTGACGATTCATAGATTAATTTTATGAATCGAAGGGTAATGAAAAAAAAAAAAATATCGAAAGCGCAACCGATATTAGCGAAATTGGATTACGAGGGGTTTCACTGTATGTCGTTATTTTCGTTACTGCAGCGACAATAAATAATTATCTTTCGCACGTTGTCAACTTAAATACGCAGATTCTTCGATAATTAATCAATGAATAGGAATTGCATCACACGTGACTTTTATATCGCTAATCTCCAGTCGATTGCCATCGTGGATATTGCAACTGTAGACATTGTTGCTTATCGTCAATGTAAAGTATAAATATTGCAGCGAGTAAATAAAATTTTCGCTCGAATTACGAAGATCGATATGTTTGAATTTAATTTTTTTTTCGATTCGAATTAATTTCATTTGTAACATATTTTTTATCGATTTCTTATCATAGGGATCTCTGCCGCTCGTTCTGATGTTCGATCTTCCGGAGAATTCTACGCCGAGCGTCGACACCGACAGTGTTTCGCAGCTAATGTCGTCTCTCGACGTTTTCATAAATGTGCGACACAAGCCGAAGCAAAGCACACTGTCTGTGATAATAAAGGGTATCGAGAGAAACGCGAGTAACATTTACGAGGCGCGTAAGCGTCTGTTGGGACTCGACGAGCCGAGAGTACACGCCGAGATACCGGCGACTTATCACATTCCGAATGCCGGCAATGTGTTCCAAGGAAACGGTCCCAATGGTGCTGGTCAGTGTCGCATTTCATAAAAGTATTGTCGTCTAATCTCTGATTTACAGAATAGAAAAAAAAAAAAAAAAAACACATATTTTTTTTTTTTTTTTTTTTACCGATGCGAGAAAACATTTCTGATAATGATTTTTTTTTCTCTTTTTTTTACTCCGATAAAAGGTGTCGCGATGATGGGATTACCGGAAAATTTCGCTAATGTACTAACGGTGAATACGCAAAATTCGCCATACTGCATGTCTCCGATGTCCCACTCGCCGAATCCTATGTCCCTTTCGCCGCATTGGGGATTTCCCGCTTCGATGTTTTCGCCTTTGCCGATTCATCATCAGTACCAATATCAACAACAGTTGAATCATTTACTGACGACGCAACATATGATGCAACAAGCGAACGCTGCTATGTCACATCCTCACGGACTTACGGGACAAAATTTACTCGGAATCGGACAGATACAGCAACATTTGTCCGCCGCACGCGGTTACAACAATATGAATGGTTTGAATTCGAGTTCTCATATGGAGAACAAGGAAAGCAGCGCTTACTCGTCGCTCAGCAGCGCTTCCAGTTCGCTATCGAGTCCCGCCGTTAGTCCGCGTAATGTATCGCCGGTTAATCCAACTGAGACTACCGGTCACAATATGGATTTCGGTCTCATCGACAAAAGTATGCTGGAACTTTCGGTATCCGATCGTCGGGCTCCCGGTTGTGAGAAGAAAACACTCGAGATGGCAGCGCAAAAGAATCTCACGCCTTACGACTACGAGCAAAAGAAATTGATGGCTGTGAAAGCCATACAAAATAAACCAAAGCCTACCGACTATCGCATACCCACTGCTGCGTGGTCCGGTTATGGATTGAGTCAGACAATGCCGATTCTCAGTGAAAATACCGAAACGGAAAAGGTAAATGTTGATTTTTATCATTTCTCGAAACCGTCTTTAGGATCGTTTTTCTGGATTTTTTAAAAATATTAAAAAAATATATATGTATAAAAAAATAAAAATAAATAAATAAATATAGATATATAACAAATATAAAAAATTAAAATAAATAGATAAATACAGAAATATAACAAATAAAAAAAAAATAAATAAATAAATAAATATAGAAATATAACAAATAAAAAAAATAAAAATAAATAAATAAATATAGAAATATAAAAAATTAAAAAAATAAAAATAAATAAATAAATACAGAAATGTAAAAAATTAAAAAAATAAAAATAAATAAATAAATGTAGAAATATAACAAATAAAAAAATAAAAATAAATAAATAAATATAGAAATATAATAAATAAAAAAAATTAAAATAAATTCAAAATTAAAATATTATTATTAGTATTATTATTTATTTAATATTAAGTAAATATTATTATGTTAAATTTTCAGGAAAAAATGTAGTATTCAGTTGACGATTTACTACGATAAATTTACGATTTTTAGTAATCCAAAATAACGATTTATTTTCAGCGAACGCTGACAGACTCTTCGGAGTTGTGGGACGATCCGACGACACCAATATTTTACTCCGGCATGGATTTTGGAATCGGTTCCGGTAAAGAAACCACAGGATCTATCGGTATGACATCGAATTATCTCGAGCATTCGCCGGCTGCCGAAGTCGAGAAAATCGTTTCCGAAAATTACACGGAACTCGCCAGCATGTTGGTTAACGTTAAGCTGGAGAAATATATACGTGAGTATTATATCTCTCGTCCCCTCAATTATATTCGCCTTGATATTCGCTGCTTTTCCATTAATTAATCGATCATTTTTTTACTTTCGTATATTTAATGCTTTCGCATTGATTTTCCGCACATTGCTTCGCCTTTCATAACACCTGTTTGCTGCTCTCGTCTAAAAAAAATCATAATAATTCATCACGAATCGTAATCGTCGCAATCATCAGGACTGTTCGCTGCTCACGAAGTCGATCTCGCGACGTTTCCCACGCTAACGGAAAGAGATTTATGCGAAATCGGTATTACCGCTTGGGGCGCGAGACGCAAAATGTTGCTTCTCATTTCCGGTACGTAAGACGCGCATGCATTGCTTTTTGCTTTTTTTCTTTTTTTTTTACGCACATTTCCATTATTCCATTACATAAAATAATCGCTATGTAGACAATTAAAAAAAATTTCTTCGATTTTTTATCGATGATATTGAAAAATCGTTTTTCGTAATTCCATCTAAAATTCGATTTCTTCTGCAGAATTGAAGAAACGCTCGAGTCCGTTCTCCGGCAGCGCGGCACCGGGTGCCGAACGCAAGACAAACGCTAATCAAACATCCGGCGGATCGCCGATCGCCCCTACGAGCGGAATTTCCGATCGCACATGGTGAAACGAGACTTCGAAAGCAACACGACAGGTCTCTCGTCGCAACGATCGAGAAACGCAGCGTGAAGATGAGAAGAAGCGAAGTTAGTACCCGAGGCGCGATTTCGAGGCGAGAGAACGCCTCGCCGTTTGGATATCAGAGGAGAAATTGCATGTTTTTTCCGCACGTTACCGGAGGCGGTGTCTTGTGCGTTGATTACTTAAAATTCACGCGCTACCCAACGCACAAACGCTGTTCTCAACTATTATTTTTCGTAAATTCCCCAGCGACCCCCCCAAACGGCGTACTTTGTCTCCCGCGATTACTTTTTTTCTATTTTTTTTTTTTTATTTTTTTTTTTCTCGATCTCGTCGTCGTCTCGAGCCGCGGGATGCTTTCGCCTCCATCGTCGATCGAATTAGACGATTGCCGCAACGATTTTTTTTCCGCTTCGCGTCCACCGACACAAATCAAATTCTTTTTTTTTTTATTTTTTTTTTTCCCCTTCGAACCGAATCGTCGGTCGGGACGCGGACTCGACACACTTATTCGTCACTCGCGCTTTCGAAAGAAACAACGCGAAAATCCATAATTCGATTTATTTCAAAAACGAAAAAAAAAAAAAAAAAAAAAAAAAAAAACGGAATAAATAGCGCCGAGTGAACGATAGGTGTCGATCGACCGGGTTATTGCGTGTCGTATTTTGTCTGTGATTATACATAACGATGCTGATAATTATGATGACGCGCGTTCATTTTTCGGGCTCATCGATTAAATAATATTATTATTATTATTATTATTATTATTATTATTAATTAATTAACGAAACAAAAGAAAAACTCCGCGGAATCGCGAGGGTTATAATAGGCATATAGTTAAACGCGTACGTACTACGAAAGAAATTAAATTCGGATGAAGAAATTCGCGAAGATGGGCGAGTCTCGCGCGTCTATTAAGCATAACGAACGAAAAAAAAAAAAAAAAAAAAAAAATAATTAATGAGCCTAAAACACAGAAACATGTAAATTGCATGTAAGCGAATATGATGCATCGGACGTGCATTCAGCGTCCTCGCAAAGCACAATTAGCGAAAAGATATTTAATTGAGACTAAACTCGAAGACGCGGGCGCGCCGACTCAGAAATATATGTAAATTACGAGAATTATATAATGATTAATATAATATTAAAAAAAAAAAAAAAAATACGAGATATATATATATATATTGTTATCGTATGGGCTGATAGCGGATTCCGAACTATGCGTGACGACCACAATCCGCGATTGAGATTTAATATTATAGTCGAAGAAGGAAAAAGAGAGAAAATAAAAATGAAATTATACAATAGTGAAGAATCCGATAGTCAATGACGCCGAGCGGCCGCTTGAAGCGCATTCGAGTTTTATATTACGATATAATAATAACGTTATAGTATTTATTAAAATATTTTTCATTCGCGAAGAACGCTGGATGCACGTCGCGCTATTGTAAGCAACAGCTATCGATAACATTTTGTTAAATAATTATGTTTTTTTTTTTTTTTTTATTTTCGCTTCTCTCGTTTTTTTTTTTTTTTTTTTTTTCCGCGTTAAAGAATTCGCGACGCGGCATGTGACACGAATTAAATTTTTCATATTAGTCATTTACACTCGCAGAAAAAACCGCGAACTCTTGTCACTCGAAAAAAAAAAAAAAAAAAAATCGTTGTGTTTTCTCCGTATGCTATACATATATTTATACATATAAAAAAAATTCAATTGCCGATGTTGCCACGTTTTTTTTTTTCCCATTTTTGCTTTTACGGCAACAGCGCACACACAAGCGATTCGGCGCTTAATAAGTGCGATTTATAAAGAAATTTTACACAAGTAAGATGTATATGTACTATACATATGCATATATATATATATACAGATATACAGATTGATATATTTCCCACGTTATAAATTATTTCGATTTTAATAGTCTTTTTTTTTTCTTTTTTTTTTTTTTCTTGCGCATATCTAATATCAACCAAAGAATGCGTTAGGTAATGAGCTCCGCTCACGTACGCGCCCCCCTCTCACAGTGACTTGCAGCGTGTACTGGAAAATTACGCGAAAAGAAAAAGAAGAAAAAGCCAATAATTCGATATCTCTTTTTCGATCTTTGCGAATCGAAATTAGATAATCAAAAGATCGAAGATATACGCGTAGTTTTTGCATTTTTTTTTTTTGCTCCAGTCGCGTCTGTCTCGGAGATACGGAAACGCGAAAATCGGGAAGGCAGATTGCACATCACGAGCTTCCGGCAGATGCCTAGCGAACGATTTTTACCGCTGATAGTTTGTTGACTAAACTTGTGAAGTTTTAAAGCCGTATAAATTATTTAATGTCCTCCCCCCCCCCCCCTCTCACCCCCCCAATATTAATTACCAATGTATAAAATAACACAATGATAATAATAATTAATAATAAATACGATTGTAGTGTGGAGCGATTGAGGATAAAAAAAAGTGTGTTAGAGCGATTGAGAGAAAGTTTGTCAAACCGTGTGAATAATATCGTCCGATAAAAACAAGATACGTTTTTTTTTTCTCTCAAATCTCAATGTTTTTGACATGAAAAAAAAAAAAAAAAAAAAAAAAAAAAAAATTTTGAAAAACGGGAAATTAGAGAGTATTTGTGTCCAATAATATTGTAACGTTGAAACTTCGTCGACGATTATTGTCGCTCGAACAAGAGGGGGTCGAGTACGAATTCTGACACTACTTATCGAATTAAAAAAAAAAAAAAAAAAAAAAAAAAAAAAAGACGAGATAATGGAATAGAAATAAAAATCTCGATGTTCCTATGTAACGTTAACGGTAACAGAGTTTAGACTGTTAGGGCTAATAGATTAAAAAAAAACTAATATAATTACAGTCTGTTACGGGTGAAAAAAATAGGAAAAAAGTTTAAGTCAATTATTAGAAAAAACGCGAGAAATAATGATTTAGAGCGGAGGATCAATATAATTACGAGCTGAAAACTTCGAGTCCAAAGATCCTTTACCTTGGTACCTCCTCCGCCTCGTCCTCGTCACCGACATCATCCCCTCCATTATCCCGATCTTTTCTCGCTCCCTCTCATCGTCCCTCTCTCTCTCCACCTATGTGACATTTTCGCGAACGATATATAAAAACATGTAACAAGAATAAAATAACAGCGAATAACATGACATACATATATCTCTCTAAATAATGGAAGAAGAAAACAACGAAAAATCGATTGCAGTTGTGTTCCCTGTCGAAAGATCGTTCGTAATGTTTACTCGATTTATTAACTCGACCCCTTCCGCAGTTGAAAAAAAAAAAACCGTCAGAAATTCCGATAAATTCAGGGACACGATATTATTTAAACTATTGAAAAACCCGAAAAAAAACCATTCTAGAGAGAGAGCGTATTTAACGATGCGTGACTATTAACGAAACGCACAATGCGACATAGTGTCGCCAGAGACACTGCCAGGCTCACTGGACATGCTTCTCCGGAGCATGAAAAGCCACTGTACTATAAACTAACCTTCCAACTTAGTACTATATGCTCGACGACATTGTAAAAATTCTTAGGAACCTTCGCGAATCAATGAGAAAGTTACGCGACTTGTCAAGATGAACGATATAACATTTACGACGTTTATATTAAACAGAGACAAAAGATTGAGATAAAATATTCTCCGGAGTGAAGTTCAACAATAATCGATCGATGTAATTATGAATTTATCGATGTTTCGTTAATTCATACATTAATCGATCGACTAACGATTTATCTCTGAATCTGAATTTCTCTGAAATTTACGTAACAAAAAGAAAAGTTTTTTCTCGTCACACGCTTTCTCGTTAAATTCGATAACATCTCGAACGGTTCCGTCGCGAATTTGCTAATTGTACAAGATAAACCAATGTGCGCGATGTAGAACTGTAATAACATCGCCGGCATCGCATAATAACAATAGCATGCGTTTCGCATACTCGTTACGATGCCAAATGTTTCGTTCTATACAGGCGGTTTGGTTTTATTGCATATATGAGAGATAAAAGATTTTCAATCATCGAGCGACGACGTACCTTGTGTATTATTCGCGTAACGATTGAAGTACACGTTTTCGTACGTTACGCGAAAGCGCGCAGAGAATTTCACGATGTTAGTCGATGCGCGACGCGATCGTAACTGTCACTCGATACGACAAGCAGCGCCCTTCCGGACTGTTTTCAATAGCGGTTTATCGAGACACTATACAATTGTATTATATACAACATTCCAACGCGCGTAAAAAAAAATGAAGATTAAAGAAAAAAAAAACATAAAAAAAAAAGAAACAACTGAAAAATTATTGCGAAATAGGGTAATTTGCGAAGAATATGAGAGGCGACGATATGAATTATGTATGCTTATTTAAATGTACTCGAGTGTCTTGTGTTTAGGGATTAATTGAGAAATATTATTATTATTATTGATAATAGTGGGCACGTACTCGCCCATCAAAACAACACAAAAAAAAAAAACCGCTGATTGATTGAATAGAATAAATTAATGATGAATATGTGTTAATAGATATACGCCTACAAAGAGGGGAAAAAAACGTGTTTTTATATTGATAGTGCAGCATGATATTTTTATATGAAGTATAATCTACTAAGGTATTTTGATAAGCAACGAATTACACGCATAATTGATTATTATTATTACGTCATATCGATGCGATTACTGTATTTCTTTTGAGGTTGAAAACTATATGGGTTTCGTGCCTCCAATGGTGGAAATTGTTTGCAATTCGAGAAATAAACGAAAGAAAATTTTTGTAATATATACCTTTCGTCATTTTATTATTATTCCTCGAATATATATATATCGTGAAATTTCCAATTTTCGGCGATTCATTACGCGATCAATCGTCT
Source organism: Buathra laborator (assembly GCA_934046635.1). Classification (NCBI taxonomy): domain Eukaryota; kingdom Metazoa; phylum Arthropoda; class Insecta; order Hymenoptera; family Ichneumonidae; genus Buathra; species Buathra laborator. The sequence goes on along the minus strand of OW203894.1, from coordinate 2,991,478 downwards.
CAATAACATCGTTACGCGATGTATAAATAAAAATGCATTTTTACAAATCAACTATCACCGCCTTTATTAACATTAATAAGATCTATTTACACCATTAAAAATACGTAACAAATGTATAAATGATTTAAAACAAAAAAGGAAACCCTGAGATTGAAGTTTACGCTTAACTTTGGCTGCATATATAGTTGTCGTTTTAACGCTCGTTACGCGCGTTCTTCTTCGACGATCGGCAACGTCGAGTGCGTTGTCGTTGGCACGAAAATTTTAACATTATCGGCGTGCAAATCCGCGCCGCAGGTGAAACACTGAAAAGTGTCGATTGCCGCGAAATTCGCGTTGATACAGTAGTAGCAATAGATGTGCTCGCAATCCGCGTGCCTCGGCAATATCGGAGTCTCGTCGCAATACGGACATCGAGTGTTGAAATTCATTTTTGGACGCGCCGTTCGCGATTTTGCGTTGCGAGTTCTTTTGGTCCAAAAGCGAACGAGAGTTTGTTTAACGTAATGAAAATTAATCATCGGCAAAGCAACGCTGAAAAGTTCCATGAGTCCGTGCCACAGAAGCTCGCGAGTCATATAAGAATATCCGATTTGTCGGGGTTTATGTTTACTCGCAGTTTCGCTAAATACCCCCAAAATTCTCTCAACGATACTCGGCTGTCGGCCGCGATGCAAAAATACCAATAAATTCATAAAACTCAACAAATGAACGACGTTAGCTGTAGTCTCGATACAGGATCGCAGTCTCGCCGTTCGCTCCGAATTTACGATTCGCCTTTTGTCCGCGAATTTTTCTTGAACGTAACACGGGACTACGTTGAGTATAAGAAAAAATATCGCCTTTCTTCTGTTTAATTTGGCATAATTAAGATCCAGTAAACGTTGTCCAAACGTTGATTTACTGCTTCCCAACGAAAAACACCATATGACGAATTTGAGAAACGCGTCGATCTCCGGCTGCCATTGCTCTACTTTTTCCTGCGGACACAACTTTGTTATTTCTTGCGTTTGACTCTTCAAAATCTTGTAGATCTCGCTGTCCAACTGCGCCGCGTCGATCTGATTGATCCGAGAGACGTAAGCCGACTCCGGCATTTTTTTTGGAATCTGTTGCAACGAAGAAAAAAATTTATGAATTTAATGATTGGATATGAATTTCTTGTTTATTAAAATAAAAATTAATTACGGACGGTTACTTGGATTCACCAGGATGTAGGAAAATGAAATGCGTTTCTAAAGCCCAAAAAGTAAGACGTTGCCGCGTCTTAAACTTCCGCTGATGTTGAATCGTTTCGGTGATTCATTTAACATGAATATTCCAAGTGCCGCTGAAAAAAATTGATGTATTTAGCGGAGACAAAGTACAATGTCACTGATTGTCGCATAAAATGAATAAACTTCGACTCGACGTTATGGGATTTTGTGAAAATTGTAATACGGAAATTTAATGTTCGATTGGAAAAAGGATATTTTTTGCAAATACACTTTTGATAAACACTAAAATAATACGAAAATCATTAGTTTTTGGATATCTTTAAGCGATTCTCAAAGTTGATTAATAGTTACAGTTATATCGCAAGAATCACAGAAGACTTTCGATAAAACGTTGCTGCAGTTGTCTAAGTGATATTTTGTATAAACAATGTTAATATCAATGATAAATAGTTATTTGTTATTACGAAAATGGAAGCAAAATAGTTCAAAAGTTTGGTTAGGAGGGTACAGTTTTTGCAATGTGATTTCGAAGAAGCGGCAAAAATAAAAAATACCTGGATGATCGTGAATTACTTGTTCCGTAGATCGACCTTCAATGATGAATGAGAGTCGAGAAAACAATATCGTGTGAAGAGTTTAGAATGTTTCAAATGATCGTGGATATCGCGCTGTCACTGTATCGAGACCGATCGTCGTCGAGCGACGTCGGCGTCGTGATCGCAGTGGTTTTTATTTTTGTTTTGTTCACCGCCGCGATCGCGCGAGTGATCCTCCTCGTCGCGGAGTCGCCAAGTGGCTGTCCACCGAGGTGGCGGAGAGAGAACCCCCCTCCCCAAAGTTATAGAGGCGAAGGAACTCTTGTGGAGCAAAGTCTATCGCCGAAGCGCGCAACATCGTCAGCGCACCGACACACACCGCGGGGAGACTGGGATCCATGTTGCTCGTCGGGTAATGACGTCATCAGATGTTGGTGCAAGTGGGTTCTCGTTCGGTGTCCCTTCAAAGTTTCCGATCATGTTTTCGTGATAAACGTTGACGTTTTCACGCGTGTTCCAACTCCGACGATTTTTTTTTCTCCAAGTGTTAAAAACCATCAGAGTTTGCGGTTTTTTTTGCCTCGTTTGTGCGCGATTTAGATACGGAAGAGAGTTTTGACGGTTAATTGACGCACGATATATACGGTGAGTATATACGAATTTAATTATATAATGCCGTTTTTTTACGGTTTCACGTGAAACCCGTATAAGCGATCGATCTGCCAAGTGACAGGTTAACCTCCAATTTTATATCTGTCTCTTCGGTTGGTACGTTATTTTCTTGTCGGCTTTGCTTCGGTTCAATCGATTTTAACCTCGTTGTCCAGTTCGTTCGAGGGAAATTCATTGATTTGACAGAAACGAACTGGTACAATATCGATAACGAGGGACTTTATAACCTCTGTCGTAGTTCGGAAAAACATTCATTCGATTATTTCAATCCATACGAAAGCCCCGAAAGTTTTTCGGTTATTCTCCAACAAATGACTCGTGTTCGGTACATTCGATAAAAAAAAAAAATCGCAACGTGCTCGCACGACGTTCGTTCCCGATTCCGGCCGAATCTTTTATCTCTTCCCTACGTCACGATCGAGCGAACAGGTATTCGCGACTTTATTCGTAATGTTTCGAGCTAACGGATTTTTCTTATCTTTCGAGAATCACATCGACGCTCGATGTTTTAAACGAAGAGAAAAAACGAACAAAAAGTGTTAATCCTATTCTAGTCGGTGAAATAAACGTTTTGTCGAACTCGCGAAAACGATAGAGACCCTTCGCGGAGAAACGTTTAACCCCGTAGAGACTTTAGTGAGGGCTGTTAGTGGAGTTGCGGTAAAGGAAAAAAAAAACTAAACCTGTGAAATACCAGGAGTAAAACAATTGGATTTACATTATCGACGCGAATCGTCAAGCAAGGCCTAGTGTAGTCGTTGAGGGGCGAGTCTCACCCTCTTTGGCAACGACCTCAATTTAGCGAGCCGCCTCCGTTCACGTGGAAGAACTCTCGTCGTCGACCTATCGGTTCCTCCGGCACTGCCGAGACTCCCTCGTGTACAAACTGTGTACGTGTGTGCGTGTGTGTGTGTTTTTCAACCCCGCGTGTGTCACGCCTACGTTCTACTTTATTTTCGTTGCCGAACGCCAAAACTCTAATGGACTTTCGATCATTTATCAAATTCTACACCCGATGTAAATCACTGTTCGTATTTTCCTTGCGGACTGTAATCTAATTAGCCGGGTAGTCATCGTTCACGAAAACTCCGTACTCGATATTTCGATTAATTATAATCAGTGAATCGTATAATTAAAGCTCACCGAGCGTACGGTCTATTCCCGTACGCGTGTACAAATGGCTTTGATAAATTAATAATACGAAATTTCGTGGCACACATCCGCTACGGGGAGAGACGGTGGAAGAGAGGGGGGGACGGCGGAGGGCGGAGGACAACTCAACCGGAAACGTACAATTTCATCGAAAACGATCCACGAGCCGCCAATATTACTACGTTTTCGTACGCTGTTTCCACGAAACGATGACGCGAGTCGCAAAATTCATAGGTATAACCCGCAACCGCTGTCCTCTCCCCTCCGCCCCCCCCCCACACGCTCTCTGCTGCATGTGCTTCGGGTTTTGCTGCTGCTTCTCGCTCGCGTGTTAACGTACAGATAAAACGTTGTTTACATCGTGTTACCAATGATCGCTCTGGGTATAGTCTATGGATTATGCTGCTGCTGTACCTACGTCACGCGTACGCGCGATATATCGAATGATCATTCATTAGCTAATTAATCCTTTGATGTCACGTTGATTAAAATTTAACGTTTCATTAACGCATTACGAAATTAGTTAAATGGATTACAAAAAAAAAAAAAAAGTTGTTTCGATGTTTTGCAATGGAAAAAAAAATTTGATATATATATATATATTTTTTTTTAATATTATGCAAAATAACAAATTTCATTTTTAATTGATATTTCGATGATTTTTTTTTTCGTGATGCACTTTGAATAGTTTGTTTTCGTTTCCGTTCCCTTCGTCGAGTCTCCGAGTCGCGTTAGTCGGGAAAGTCAAGTTTTCCCTCGCAGAGGGTTATACCGGAGGGTTATACCTGCGCCAGGAGAAGTTGTAGGTGGTGGTGGTTGTGCGAGGCGTGGCGGGAGTATTGATCGTAGGTCGAGCCGGCGATTTCTCTTCAGCGAGCCGCGGCGCGCACACGCGGGCACCGGCGTCGACGGTCGTCGTACACCACCACTACACCGGGACACACGAGTCGTGCAGTGGCAACTGCCTCTCTCCGTCTCTCCGTCCCCTCTGCATCCCCTCGACGCCGACGTCATCCAGAGTTTCGACCCCTAACTCTTCTCTCTCTCTCGCTCTATACTCTGCTGCGCCTTCAATTCTCATTCTTCTCGCGGCACTTGTTTTTTTTTTTTTTTTTTTTTTTTTTTTTTTTTTTTATTATTGTTGTCTCTTAGCTATTTACTATTTCGTTTTTTATTTTCACGAGTTATATGTCACTATTACTGACACATTGACTATAAGTGTTATGATATCAGCGGTATGTACTTTTCGTAGTTTTCGGATAAATTCCCCGTAATTTTTCCGCGAACGGTTCTGCAGGCATTGAATCTTTGGGACCTCATGCCGGCGCTTTTTCTTGCGATCCTCCGCTCCGCTGCACGAACGCTGCACGCTTTTGTACGCCAGAAAATTTCGAACGTTAATAAAGTTATTATTCGCTAACCGGCATAGAAATTACTCATTCATTATTTCACGAGATTATTCATAAACGAGTTAAATTCTACTCTATATTTTATACTGGTTGCATACATAGCAGTTTGCTGGAGACATTTTTCGAATGCCAAAGAGCTGCGATAGGTACTTTTTTCTCGCAGATTTTCAATATTTTGAGGTTATATTACATTTTAAGTCTTTTAATCCCGACGTTGCCTATTGGAATGTTGATAAAAACGATTTTTTTTAGACGGATAACAAAAAAAAAATTAATCCGAACGAACTTAACCCTTTATAGACGACAAATTTCATAATTTCATCGAGTCGTTAAAAAATATAATTATTTGAAGATTCAGTGTAAACAACTCGTACTGAAAGGGCTTAAAAATCATTTTATTCTATTCATCAATTTTTATTTTATCGTAAATTGGAATCTCGTCCTTTTTTTTTAATTACGATTTTGCGGAGTTTAAAATTTAAAAATTGATAAAGAAATTATTATTTTTATACGGATAACAAAAAAAAATTAATCCGAACGAACTTAACCCTTTATAGACGACAAAATTTCATAATTTCACGGAGTCTTTAAAAAATATAATTATTTGAAGATGCAGTGTAAACAATTCGTACTGAAAGTGCTTAAAAAACATTTTATTCTATTCATCAATTTTTATTTTATCGTAAGTTGGATTCTCGTCGTTTTTTTTTTAATTACGATTTTGCGGAGTTTAAAATTTTAAAATTGATAAAAAAAATGATTATTTTTCTACGGACAAAAAAAAAAAATTAATCCGAACGAACTGAACCCTTTATAGACGATAAATTTCATAATTTCACGTAGTCGTTAAAAAATATAATTATTTGAAGATGCAGTGTAAACAATTCGTACTGAAAGTGCTTAAAAAACATTTTATTCTATTCATCAATTTTTATTTTATCGTAAGTTGGAATCTCGTCGTTTTTTTTTCTTTAATTACGACTTTGCGGAGTTTAAAATTTTTTTAAAGTAGCTAATTGTTAATTAGCGTCCATTCGTTATACGTATAAAATAATTACATTTTAAAAGCTCTCGCGGATCACAATGCTGCGCAGGTAGTCGCAACTTCTAGTCTTTCGGAACTCCTCTCGCTGTTTCTGAAGCGTTGGAGTGTACGTCGGACATCGCTCTTCGCTCTCGAAGAAAATATCTTGCAGTTCGCCATGACTTTGCTATCGGCGAAGGAATTATTCATTCATTATAATTCAACCGCATTATTCATAACGTCATAACTCTTTTGCATTACAGTCATTCTTGCAATTTTCTTTCGACTTACATAACTGCAAGTTTCTCATTTCTCTCCAACTTACTTTCGCGACCCGAGAATATTTTCTCGTGAAGCGAGAAACGTATCTTAATATATACGAGAAATAGTTATACGAGGATTTAGGGTTCGTTGCTCGGTGTCTATTTTCGTTATAACGATTCTTAAGCGTTGATGATCTCTGGAAATCGAAAAGTTTGACGATCAATTCTCGTATTCATAGCGATCGTCAACTTGGCGCGGAGAATTTTGTTTTTCTCGAGTTGCATTACTCATTGATTTTCTTCGTTGTGCAAAAGCAAACAGACTTTGCCTACTGCGTCGACGGGAACACAAAGAAGAGCTTAATTTTTCGAATCCCGTACAGTAGTAACGTAACCTACGTAACGACTACGGGGACCGTAACGACTCTCTTGGAGAATGGAGAAGGGAAGGAAAGTTGCCTGTGAGAAATCTCCCCTAATTGGGATTGCGCGTAGTTTTCTTTCTCTTTATCCTTTTGCAAGGGTGCAGCAGAAAGGGCGAGTCGGGCGAATTACACCGTACCTCACGAATGTACGAAGAGAGAGCGGTACGCGCAAGCCAAACGCTTATAACGGAGTCATAAATCCACGGGGAACCATAGCCGAGCGGTAACATTGCTCTCGTACGTCTCTAAAGGAGAGGGTGAGAAAAAAACGGGTATATAACACCGTAGAAAAACTTGTCTCGGGACCCAATGGCTATAAAAATAGCTATACCGTCGATAGTTACGAAAAAAAACTGCGAACAAAATCGTAGCGGAAGTAAGAAGGATAGAAAAAACGTGAAGAGAGATCGTTGAAAAAGTCAAACGCCGGCATGATCTCTTCCCCTACGTGTTTTCGATTCTTTTCCTGCTTATTCCTCCCCTCCGTTTCATTTTCTAACACAGCTGATGCTTCGCTGTACGAAGGTCGCGTGTTACGAGGATATATATCCGAGAAGTCGAAGCCGCGAAGACGTTATTCTTCGGTGGATATATCTGGCGAATAAACGGCCCTATATCCGAGCGAAGCGGTCTCGCGGAATTCGACTTTGTTGTATCGTTGGAGCCCTTTAAAGAGATTTATCACACGAGTTATCGTTCTTTTGCGAATAAAAATCGTCCTTTTTCTAGAATTTATCAAAATATAAAACGACGAAAAAACGATCGAAGGAAAGATAATTTATTTTTTCCGGATATAATTTTATCGAAATTTAAACGAATATCATCGAAATATTCGCAAAAAAAAAATGAAAAAAAAAAAAAAAAAAAAATGGTCCTTTAAAATTTCGAGATCGAGTATCGATTGCAACGATATTGTTATCGATATGAATTTTCGACCATAAAAAGTTATTTATTAACTTTTACGAAAAGTTCAATACATAACTCCGAAAATCGAGTTATGAAAACTGATAAAGTTGCGTTGAACGACGGCTGAGTATACAAGAGACATGGAAGAGATAGAAACTACTCATGCGAGACTATCTCTTCTAGACAACGGACACTACGAACGACAGAACGTGGACTCAAGTCTACGGACAGAACCGAAAGCTTTCTTTCTCCCTTCTCATTCGTCCAGTGGCTCTACTCATCTCGCTTCGCCAGCCACGACGACGACGACGACGGGGTAACATCCCCGAAGATTCACTGCCATTGGGCTTGTCGCTGCCAATTATCCGGGTAATTGCTCTCCCGTCTGCTACTATCTCTTCGCTTGCACTTCTTTCCCTACCCACTGGCGCTGCTCGACTTCTGTTTTTCTTTTTCGTCGTTTTCCTCTTCCCCTCGTCTCTCACTTATTCTTTTTAAGTTATCGTTCCTTTTACTTCTGTTATCTTTTTTTTTCTTCTTTTTTATCGGCAATAAAATAGCAATACCGTAAATTGTCGATACAGAGAGGGAGAGAGAGAGAGAGGGGGAGAGAGAGAGAGAATGAAGAGAATCTTCCAGTAGTCTAAGACTCGAGCGACATCTCTCGGGTGGTTGGAAAGTACGCGATTTATTCGAGTAATTCAAGTACCTCTCGCGACACCGCTGCAAATCGATTCAACCATAGAGCAGACTATTTAAATACGCATGTGGAATGCCCCCCTCGCGAACAACCCTTCCAGAAATACGAATATTTTAATAATTCCAGTCTGTCTGATGTCTGATACTCTCTTCGCTATCGTAGCTTCGTGAATCACCTTTAGATACATTCGAGGGAAATTAGTTGTCGTGGTATCGTGCTGTAGATTACCCTTTAGAAGTTCCGAAGTTTGACCTATTCGCGGTTCTAATACGGGGCTTCGAGCTCCCGAGGAGTTGGTCATCATCTTCATCGTTTCACTGGCAAAGTTCGCGGGTTCATCAGTGAAAGCGATCCAAATGGGAAGTACACGCAAGCGATTGACCCGCGAAGAGAAAAAAATGGAATACAGGTTACGAGTGATGAGCCGATCGTGGGAAATGGTTATAGCGTGCGAGAGATCGTAGGGTACGTAGATGGGGAGAGTGAAATCTCATTAGCGAGGAAGCGAGAGTCGAGGGTGGTCCATGGGTTAATCGCATCGTCTTGAGATTAGCCACGGTCTTAGACCTGCCCTCATCCCTACTTCATCTCACGCTCCGGATGCTATATATCGGCACGAAACGCCTACAGGTAATAGGAATTAGAGTGTTTAATGGCTGTGTAATGGTGTCCCATTACCTATCTATCTGTATGTACGTATAGGACAAGCAATTCAGACACGTACCGCTCCGTTTCAGGACCAAATTCATGCAAATTCTAGAAGCCTACAAGCGCTAACCGAAACATCGAAAGCCGATGTTTGCTCTACGCACGAAACAGGGCACCGCTAAGATTCGCGTAATTATAGCTGAAAATACATCGAAATGATCGATCATTAGATATTTTGGACCTCTCGTACTTTTAATTCGAAAGATACATCGAGAATTCGCGGATTTCTGCCATTTTTTTTTGTGAAAATTGTTGTCTGGCAAAGGAACAATGATTGTACCTGAAGCGCAAACCCTTCGTTCCGTTTCCATGAACCGCTAAGATTCGCGTAATTGTAGCCGAAAATACATCGAAATGATCGATCATTAGATATTTTGGACCTCTCGTACTTTTAATTCAAAAGATAAATCGAAAATTCCCGCGTTTCTGCCATTTTTTTTTTTGTGAAAATTGTTGTCTGGCAAAGAAACAATGATTGTACCTGAAGCGCAAACCCTTCGTTCCGTTTCCATGAACCGCTAAGATTCGCGTAATTGTAGCCGAAAATACATCGAAATGATCGATCATTAGATATTTTGTACCTCTCGTACTTTTAATTCAAAAGATAAATCGAGAATTCGCGCGTTTCTGCCATTTTTTTGGTGAAAATTGTTGTCTGGCAAAGAAACAATGATTGTACCTGAAGCGCAAACCCTTCGTTCCGTTTCCATGAACCGCTAAGATTCGCGTAATTGTAGCCGAAAATACATCGAAATGATCGATCATTAGATATTTTGGACCTCTCGTACTTTTAATTCAAAAGATAAATCGAAAATTCCCGCGTTTCTGCCATTTTTTTTTTGTGAAAATTGTTGTCTGGCAAAGGAACAATGATTGTACCTGAAGCGCAAACCCTTCGTTCCGTTTCCATGGACACATCGAACAGGCAGTTCAATTTTCTTTTATCTCACAATTTCGCTTTGTTCCGATAACGACGATGTCTCGTTTCACAGCTTTTTATTCCTCAATTTTGCTTTGTTCCGATAATGAAGACTTCTCGCTTCACAGGCCGTTCTTATCGTAATCCATACCTAACGGTGAAATTTAATTATTCACGTTGATAAGTGACTTGGCTGATGGCTAACGAGTGGAGGTAAAACTAAGACTGGTTGGCGTTTATCGATTATTATCGAACGTCTGGCCGACGACAACCACCCTTTTGCTTAATTTCTGATTCTACAGCCAATGTTGGTTAAGTTTTCATAATAGACGATGGTATATATATATATATAGTCACATCAGGTACTCTAATTAACGCTAAAGATGATCAGGTCGCGCTGTAGTCGAACTTAATATCGTTAACGTGATTCCTATAGCTTACGATAGTCACGTGAACTTTTCGATTTCTACGAGCTTTTCGTAACAGTTCTGTCGTCCACCTCCCCTACACAGTTAGTATGATATTAGAAGGTCTCACGGCCACTCGGAAGCAATTCCAGATATCCCCGATACCATCACTGAAACACACAATTATGCTTATCGTCGTAACGAGAATTCGAAATCTCTATACCGACTTTCCGTATCGGTTATATTGCTCTTGGATATCCCTCGGTTACTTTAATATAATGAATCTGATTATATTGTAATCTCGTATTGCTGCCTCTCGATATCGTTTCTTAACTTCGATATTGATTATTTATTGATTTATTTTTTACATTTAACGTAATATACTAAATATTACGCGGAATACTCAAAAAACGTTTTTTTCGTTCTAAAAAAAGTGTTATATCGGTATGTGGAAAGTTATGGCGCGCGTAAGAATTTTTTTATCAATAAAAAGATTCTAAAAAAAAAATAACATCCGTAACAAAAATTAAAAAGTTAGTCATTGATGTTTTTTCGAACGATAAAGAATCTCTCGAAAGTTTTTTCGATGTCCCGGCAAACTGGTCGATCGGTTTTAGTCCGCGTATTCTTGAAATTGTTATGTCCCCGTGGAGATAAAAGACATTGAAAACATGTCGTAAATATCGCAAAAGCGATATTTACTCTCCTATATTCTCAAAATGGAATGTACGTGTGAATACCTAACTTCAGTTGACGAACGGTTACAGTCAGTCGTTGTCACGATACATAACCTCTCGAAATCCCGAACGAACGTAAACGGTACATTAACCTCTGTTATGCCAAATTTCCATTGTTGTAACAATTCAATTTTGACATAACACTGGTTAACGTAGCGTGAAAGTTTATTCATGCATGAAATTGTCGTGTATTATCTTTCCCTTCCCTTCTTTTTCCCCCTTTTTGACTTTAAAAATGATGGAATAAAAAATTTTTTTAATGTTTCAAAAATTTCAAAATTCCCGCAATATAAGTGTAACAAATGCTTTATGAAAAAAGAATGAAATAACAAAAAAAATATTACCATATTATAGTGATGAGGTTCTCACACTTAATGACGAATAAATCTCCCGACTAATATGCGAATAATTTTTTTGTTATTTTACTCTCTTCTGAAAATACAATTTATTTGTTCTCCTTTTGCAGTCGGAAGTTTTGAAATAAATTTTTTTTTTTTCGATTTTTATGTGTATTGGATGCACCGATTTTGACCGTTTTATGAATTAAAATATCACGATTTTCCTTTTATCTTTGCCTCAGTCATGTTAATTAAATAATCCACCGACTATCACCAATATATCAGAGCGCAAAAATATACCCATTTTTTTATTATTTACATTTTTCCATTACGCTGTTAAAATCGTTTTGCCGATCCGCGATTAATCGGAACTTTATGAACGAACGGCTAAACGTTTCAACGAAAAACAGGGTTAACAACCCTCAGTAAAAAATCCTGAACATCGTACGTGTGGAACATTTTATGGGGCAATTCATAGCGCGAGATGCGAGTATTAGTCGAGAGTAAGAAGCTTTCGAAGATTTTTTATTAATTTTTGTAATTTATTTTTCGAAATACGGATATTGTTGTTGTTAGTCGTATGCGAACCACTAATAGGTCGATGCCACGGAGAGCATCTATAAAGCACAGGTAAATCCATTTTCCAAAGCAATTTCGTAGCATCGTTCGGTTGATCTTGCTATCAGATAGTTTATAGTCTACGAAACGAGATTAGCTAACCTATATAACTCGTGACGACGATATCCATGCAATATTGTTGCTTTACCATCAAAATCCAACGGTGTGGTTCACGTAGCGTTCAAATCTGCGAAATCCCTGCTTCCGCTTGGGCTCTTCTTCGTTTATACACAGTTCAATACCGTCCCTGATAAATGCCTGGAATATTAATCGTTGTATCGAGCTTCGCACAGTGGTTATAGACGTAGTATCAGTAAATCAACTGGATTTGGCACGTGTTTCGGGACCATTGTTTATAATACTCATAGTTAAGGTAGTCCGAGCGCGAGGTGTTCTTTTCGCATAAGTTCGACGAAAATGAGAGGAAATTGCAAACACTTCTCGATGGTATAAAAATCTGAAAAAAAAATCATAATAATTCCAATGATAATTCCAAAATGTTAATAACAAGTTGATGAAAAAAAAAAATTTCCCGGTAACCCAACTTTTTTTTTATGCAAATGATTGGTTCATTTTTCTGAATACGTATGAATTTTTTCAGATTTTTCTAAAGATTTTGAATTTTTTTTTTATAGGAATTTTGCGTGGAAAAACACAAAAATTCAGTCTTTAGAAAGATCGAAAAAAGTTCATATATATTCAAAAAAATTAACGCATCATTTTCATAAAAAAAAAAGTTGGGTTACCGGAATATTTTTTCAATATTTTTTTTCATCAATTTGTTATTAACATTTTGGAATTGTTATTATGTAAAATTAATCTTTCGAGTACCTTTAATATGCATGCATTTTTTCAGATTTTTATACCATCGAGAAGTGTTTGCAATTTTCTCTTCTTTTCGTCGAGCTTATGCGAAATGAACATCTCGCGCTCGGACTACCTTAAGACGATTTCTCAATCAACATTCCGTATTTTTTCGTCGCGAATAATGTCAATGAACGTCTATCGAATTTATAAATATTGTTGAAAATTTTCCGAAAAAATAAAAAAATTCTCCGATAAAACAAACATTAATGCAGCTTTTGGCATAAGCAGCTTTGGTGAGGTATTTTTTTGCTAAACTCAGCTATATAACGTTGGAACGTCAAAGATATGTTTTTCCGGTGCACGAGTGCCGCTAGTTCTTGAAATAAACTCAGAGGTATTAGCTTCCTACTTGTAATGCAAACGACATGAATACCGCAGGTTTTGATCCGCTCTATTCGAATCGCGGTAGTCTTGCGGTCGCGTCCACCCCGCGGGGGACATTGGTCCCGCGGCGCGTGGGATTCCCGGTCGGCACTTCCGGAATCCTCTAACGAGAGAAGTACCTCTCGCTTAATTAGAGATCCGCGAGACGACGAGGAAACGACAAACTTCGTTGGTACACACGGCGAGCATAGAGATTGGAGTAGTAACCGAGAGAGTCGAGTCTCGCGGGACTCGCGAACCGCGAACGAGCAACGGCGATAGCTCATAAATCTCGAATATATATTCGTTATTTTAGATTTCTCTACTCATACCATCCGCTCGCGGTTTCTGTACAGCAACGAGTAGTGGAAATTTAACTTTCAATCCCATGGGTACTCTCCATCGCGACAATGGTACGTTTACGATATTGACTCTTCACATCTGGTAAATTGTCCGTCGTTTTCAAGAACGCCGTGAAAAAAAAAAAAAAAAAAACGCAAAGAGAGAACATAAGGTCGTTTAAACCCTTTATAGGTCAATGAGAAAATGTCTTTTCACAAAAATGGAATTTTTCAATTTTTTATACAGTAGACGAACAGATAAGTTAAAGTCCCGAATACGATATTTCGCATAAAAACGAGTATATCGAAAATATATCTATAATGATAGAAATATAATATACTATTATAGTAAGTGCAATATATGTATTTTCGTCGATATAATTTAGAATATATTTCTGCAAATTTATGTCATTAAATTGTATAATAATTTATATGATTAATAAAAAGCGGAGTAATTTCAACATTGCCGGTTGTAATTCCTTAACTTTCCTTTGATTAACTTATCTGATTTTATGCTGCATTCGTAATGGAATTTTTGATTTCTCGCAGATGACTTCCTCCTCAGTATTTTTATGCATTTCTGTGTATTATTAATTGCTAAAAATCGCGTATTTCGTATATTTTTCAATTAGACGAAAATCGCCAATTATCGTTGTAGTGATCTTTAAAGGATTAATCTTTCATTCGATAAAATTTCTTTGACGACTGACGATTCTTCGGGTGTTCTTTTGCACACTTAGAGATCAGTAAAAGAGGCATTACGACGTCCTTCGAAAATTTTCGATAGGATGATCCTAGTTATTCGGCTCGATATCGTTATCCCGCGTCTCTCGACGATGTCGGCTCGGAATGGACTCCTGTGGATATATGTAATATCCTATATAATACATAGCATATATACCGACATATATGCATATGCATGCGGTTGTCGGATACCTCGGTTGCTCCTTCACTGGATATATATCCGTCCAAACTTATGAATATGGCTGCGCTACTCTCCCTTATATCATCATCTCGTTCGCTTCCGACTAGTGCGTTACACATGTTACATATTCGTATGCAAACTATATACACACAGATGCTATGTATACATGAACATCGGCGGAGATTTTATCGATATATAAATCAAGTATCGAAAGGAAATGAGATTCGTGCTACGAGCTGAGCTGCTGAGCGATTGACGCTCTCTACGACTTTTTCCCTACCGATATTTATCATCACGATAACTCAAGCGAAATCGCAAAAAATTCATATCCATTACCTTCGCCCACACGCTATCGGAGTCTCACCTTGTCACATTTTTATTCTGACAAAAGCTTTTAAATGCTTACCGCCGATAGTAAAATTACTAAAACTTCCGTGATCGGCGGAAAAAAATAAATTGGCGAAAAAATAGTCTCGAAAAGATCGGTAACAATATTTTTTTTTTATTCAACTTTTTTAGCGAAAAGTTGAAATTTTTCGTATTTTTGAACGACGATATTTCGATTCTCGATGCAACATCGAGAAACCGAAATTTTTTCCCTACCGATTTTTATCATCACGATAACTCAAGCGAAATCGCAAAAAATTCATATCCATTACCTTCGCTCACACGTTATCGGAATCTCATCTCGTCACATTTTTACTCTGACAAAAGCTTTTAAATGCTTACCGCCGATAGTAAAATTACTAAAATTTCCGTCATCAGCCGAAAAAAATAAATCGACGAAAAAAATGTCTCGAAAAGATCGGTAACAATATATTTTTTTTATTCAACTTTTTTAGCGAAAAGTTGTAATATTTTTGGTATTTTTGAACGACGAAATTTCGGATTCTCGATGCAACATCGAGTTACCGAGATATCTATCGTGTTCTACGGGATAAATTATAGGGTCACACGACGTAGTTACAGAATCGTTTTATCGGAATGTAACAGAACAGATCGTATCGGTTGGTTGTAATTAACAAAAATATTGTTTTCCGTTGATTTATACAATTTACGTGCGATTTTCCTGCGATGTTGTAACTTCGAAATAATAACAGTAATACAAGCCGATAGATACGTTTGTAGAAAATGATTTACCATCCATATTCACAGTCGTTTACTCGTTAACGACTGCAGCTTTTTTAGCCTCGAATAGCGAAAAAAAAAAAAAAAAAAATCCCCTCGACGATTGGTTATACCGAGTCTCACTGATAAAAGTGATAAGTGCCGTTGCGGCAACTATAACGCGAAGAACGGAAACTGTGCTACACGCGCGTGGTGGTTGACAGTTCAATTTTAGATTGGCGTCTGCGCTCGCATTTCGCGAGGGGATGCTTCGCGTCTCTCAACCCCTTTTTTTTTACCTCTCAAATGCCGGTATACGTACAGAATTCCCTCACTGACTATCACGAGCAGATAGTACATGTAACGTTCTGGTATATCTATCTACGAATTTCCCGCAGTGTATGTACTTCGACTGTAGTTATACATCGACCGTTAAGGAACAGAAGGGCGCATCGACATTGTTTTGCGCGTTGCGCAATGTCGCACGCGTCCTTCTGCTTCTTAACAGTCGATAAATGTGCGTACAGTGGTTCGTTTACACACTCTCCGCTCGTGTGGCCCCATCGTCCGTTCCTCCGTACCGCAGCGGGTATGAACATTGCGCGCTCACGTTTTCACGATGATTTTACGACAGCTGCGAGCCGCGAATAATTTACGAGTTTCCCGACGATTTATCATGGGATCCTCCCTGCGTGTATACGAACGTTACGCTACATTCGTATATTTTGACTCTGGTATTCGCGACTCGACTGAAATCCCAGCGCTATAACCATTCGCGTATTCACAGGTGAGACTGTATCCGCGCGCTGATGCGACTCTCGCATCTCAACTCGTTCAGGCATTTCTCTTGTTTTTTCTCCTTTTACACTTCTTTTTTTTTTTTTTACGAAAAAAAAAGGGACACACTAAGTTTTTTCCATTACGTCCTTTTACGCGCGATAGTCAGATTTTTTTTTACGAAAAATAGTAAAAAAAAAAAAAAAAAAAAAAAAAAAGCTCTCAGTAGCTCTGGTCGATTGTTTCTCAAGACGTCGGCTCGTTCGTCGAGTATGGAAAAGCATTTTACCGGTGCAAAGTGCATCTACTTCTCTAAGCTCGTGAAGAGTTTTTCCATTTCGTGTCCGAGAGCGTCGGAGGCGCGAGAAATACAACAGTTTTTATGGAACTCGCAGATATTTCGATTTGGTTAAAATAGTTCGGTTTCCTCCGCCTCCAGTGGGCAGAGGAACAAAAATGTGATAAATATAATATTTCATCAAAAAATATATAAAATTTCTCGTATTTATTTTTCATGATTTTCGCGATTCTCACGAGTCGCTCTCGACATCGTTTCCCGGAGTATCCGACGATGCCGAGATGCTTTTTCGAGAGCACTTGTGTTCTGTTCACCCCTTTCTCCTCTCCCAACTCTCGCCCACTCCTCTCCCCTTCCTTCGTTGTTTTTTACTCTTTTTTCACCGTATAACATGGCGCATAAATAAATATGTAAACAGCGTATGCAAAATGTGAAAATGCGGCGAAGGATGCACACGATGCCGAAGAGATAGGTGGCAGTCGTATGGATATGCGAAAGGAGAATTTCTCCTATATATATGAAAAAAACATTGGACACAGATAGCTATGACTGTAGTTTACTCGTTGAGAATCGTCGGGTAGAAAAGCGGATTCGCGAAAACCGTCCTCGGCTTCTCGAGAGGCTTTTACTACTCTCTCGTTCGTGCTGTAGGGTTTTCCCAACAGCCAGCAGCACCAGCAGCATCGGGGGCTTTCCTCGTCGAAACCGGGGATGGCCTGTGCATGCGCCCGAACTCCCGCGCACTCCACGAAATTGGATTTAACGGAAGCACACGCGTATCTAAATGTCGTTCTCGTGTTACAGCATATATGCATCCATATTGCCCGAGCTTCCGGTACTGTTCTCCAGCGCGTTTCTCCCGCTCGCCCTCTTTCTCGCCCCGTCAACTGTCTCGTAATTCTCGCGCGACCATCGCATGAAATATAACTAAAGAACGCCCACGCGCTTTCATCGTACTCTCCGAAAAGCAAAGTAAAAAATGGAAGGCGCACGTGCGCACTTCAAGCAAGTGGCGTGACGATTTTCCCGGGTCATCATTTTTGCTATCTATGGCATAATTCTAAAATTGTTCGACCTTTGAAAAGTGGGGTAACTTTTTAGCCCAAACAGCTGGTCGCTTTCAGACCCACGCACTTTCATCGTGTCCCATAATTGTTCAAGTCGGCACCCACGTTCTTTCGAAAAATTAAAAAAAAAAAAAAAAAACAACAACAACAACAACAACAACAACAAAACGAAAAAAAACAAAAAAAAAATCTCTCAACACACCAACGACCGACAAAGTCGAAAGTAGTTTTCGTACTTCAAAAGCTTCGAAATAAAGTTGCTCCATATAGGGTAGAGGTACCGTTTTTGGCCACTTTAGGTCCGATTGTGGCCATCACATTCGAAGCAATAAAACAAAATATAAACGAATTAAAAAAAAAGATTTGAGTAGATCATTTGGTGAATTTATATGAGAACTTTCGAAGAATCAATATACGGTTTTGAAAAAAAAAAAATTATTCGAAGAGTATAATAATAAAAATGGCCATAAATGGCACAGTGGCCACTAACGGTACGTCTACCCTAAAGGGGTGATTTCGGGTTCCGGGGTATGAAATTTTCATCTTTATAAGAACCCAATCATCGATCTATAGACTTTTATTTTGACTCTACGAAACGAACAAAATTCGTTAAAAATCAAAACCGAGTATTGAAAAAGTGTATGAAAAATGTATTTTTCAACTCGCATAAAATACGAAAAATCGAATTTTGATCCATAAAAAAAAAAATAGGGCCACATTCGATTGCATTAATAATCAACAGTTATTAATGAAATTCCTCGTCACCGCATTTCCCCTGTCCGTAATTCTATAACAAGTTAAAATTTTTGTCATTCTCGACGCGACGACGCACGCCTCGGCTCCGTTTACGATTTGCGTGTCGTGCATACAGAGGCCTTTCTCGTTCGCGCGATTAAAACTGAGTATCTCGGTCTCGCAACAGGATAGTAGAATTCGGTGGTGAATCGATGGTAGTGGTGTTCCGCCGTCGGCGGAAATCAGCTCCGTAGCGGGATCTATCCGCGTTTTCCCACTCTCTCTCTCTCTCTCTCTCTCTCTCGTAATGCTCTCTTTCCTCTTGCATCGTATACAAGCATCACGACGACGGTTTCCCCGCAGCACCATCGCGTTCTCACAGTTTCCCCTCTTCGTTTATCACTCCGGTCTATTTATCTTGCCTCTCTCCCTCACGGTTTCGCGAATCGCGCCTTCTGGACAGGAAATTAACTGAAGCTCTCTCGTTTCCTTCCGTCCCGGAGGAGCTTCGCGTCACCTTGGCCGTCGTCGGCGTCGTCGTTCGAAGAGAGAGAGTGTGAGGCTACTCCCCTGTTAGCGCTGTGTCGTTTTCCGACCCGCGGCTATATCTACTGTCTCGCAGTAGTAGTCACGGAATTCAGCGCAGACTTGGAAGACGCGTTTCACGTCTCGTCGACCCGATACTAACTTCGTTTCTATTGCACCCAACCGTCTCTAATGCTTCTCCGCTGCTTGTAACCCTGTCGCACGGATGTTAGCTAATAGCTACTGATTACTCGGTGAAGCCTGCCAACCACGAGCGTTACTCCCTCGCAGTTAACTCCTACTGACATTGCTCCTCTTCCTTCTGGTCCTCCGATCCTCTGTACACGATAGAGGCAGTCGTGAATGGCCCCGACGTCAACGATAGTAATGCAATGCAACATAACAGCGCAACGAAGTATAACATTGACTCGCGTTTCGGCATTTCCTACTCTTGCGATCTTCGTGTTTATTATTAACTACGATTTTTATTTCCATTATTACTTATCATTTTTTTCAACACTATCGAGAGAAACAATTCACCGACAACTCCATTATTCGTGTTCTTTATTATTTGGAGGATTTATTTTTATAACGGACCTTCGGAAGATTCTCCCTCGCGGAAGAGATGTATAGCAAACAACAATTGTTTTTATAAATTCAGCGACGAGCTCTCGCGCTCAATCGGAAAAACGTCCGGAGCAAAAGTGTGCGTCGAGACGGCTGTGTGATATATAGAAAGAGAATAAGAAGACGAGAAATCGAGGTGAAAACGGTAACGAGCAGCAAGGCCGTCCTCTCTGCTAGACGAAAATAAACTGTTAGCTCTACGCGACTCTCGTCTCGAATACCACTTCTTCCTTCGCATCTAAGACGGCTCTCGAAGAGTCGATAAAGCGAGTAACTATATTTAGACGAAGAATTTCGGTGGGTGATCGAACGTCTAGGAGCTGCAAACTTCTCTCTGTCTCCTTTACGAATATATGTCCTCATCTACATCTATGGAATGTACGATATATCTTCCTTTTTTCAACAGCTAACGATATAAACTTCGAAAAGTTGTTGTATCTCTATTTCGCTTAATCCGAGAAAAAAGTCTCATTAAAACTTTTTTTTTTCGTCTACCATTGCATCTTCGATAAATTACGGTTAATCCGCCATTTGCAATGAATACAATGAAAATAGGTAAATCACATCTTTACGATCAACTTCCGGTTTTCCCGTAAAAAAAAAAAATCGCTCGCAATCCTAACGAATAGCAGTCGAATGAGAGAAAGAAAAAAAAGTTACTCATAGGATAGATGAAAGGATCATTTTACTGATAAAGATTTAAGGGCGGAAAGATATAAAGATAATAGAGATACGTGCGGAAGAAAATCTCGTTGATTCGTCTCATTCGCGCCCTCGTGTTACTAATAGGCATAAGGGTCGATCCAAACTTATCCTTAGGGACATAAGGCTGCGGTTCATTCTTTATCGTGGGGGAGAAAAGAAACACCTTGACGCGGAACATATATATACACGAAGACGAAACGAGAGTACAGCAAAACAGAGGCATTAACGTTTCATCGCTCGCTCTCGGTGTTCGTTCACGAGAAACGAGAAAAGAAAGAAAGAAAAGATGGGTGTGCGGTGGCGCGGCGTGGATCGTCAGTAAAAGTCTTGGGAGGAAAGTAAGCGCGCGGGGGCGTCAGGTGTTAACGGCGAAATAAACGCTTTGCCCTCCCGACCCCCACCCCTTCTCGACAATTTCGTTTTTCTCCACATTTCTGCTTTTTACTTCGCGTCTTCGATGCTCTACTGGGATAGTCTCCTACTGTTATATCCCGCGACGAATCTTATATATCTCCGAACTCGCATTCTGTACGTCTCTTTAAGTGTCGTTCGTTTACAGTTTATTAGTCGAATCTCTCGTCGTCGTGAACGGTATTCAGGCCGGTCGTGCGAGAGGCGAAACATTTTTTTTTTCCTTCTATTTGTTGGCCTCTTTTTTTCGGATGTACAAACAAAGTGAGTTGGGGATTCGGCAGAGTGGGACACAACGACGCCGTTCCCGCGGTGATGCTGTATCAGGAATGTAGAGGATTTCGTTTTGGGGGGTATATAGGATTTTATATTAAAGTCCACGCGGGTTGCCGGAAAAGCTGAGCCTCGCCGCGGGATAAGTAATTCTCCGGTTGCCGTATTCGCTTGAAACTCGAAAAAAGCCGTTAAAAAAAAAGAGAAAAGTGGAAAGCAAACGGAAACCGTCGAGAGGCAGCGACGAGAAGAACCCGAGTACGACTCTGAATACACTGCCATTCTGTATGTATATACTCTGCGCTTATGCTCTCTCTCTCTCTCTCTCTCTCTCTCTCTCTCTGAAGAAGTTAGTTCACCCCCCGCGCCCTCTTCCAGGTTCGCTTCGTCCGAGACGCGTTTAATCAGCGTCGGTGGAAAATTAAAAAATTTGAAGAGTTCGTGAGTAGCGATGAGTTCCGCGAATACTATATTATATTTCCTTCGTATTTCCATATCCGTCGTTTTTTTTTTTTTTTCTACGTTGCGAAATTCGTCTTTGCCGGAGAAGGCTTCTGGCCGAAGGCTCTCGAGAAGAAGGAAAAAGGGTCTCGTTATAAAAGATATCTTGTTGTGCGAGAAGGAATTTTTATCAAAGAAATTTCTGAAAGGGAGCTTTAGCGCAAAACGGAATAAAACGGTCGCATAATTTCTCCGTTGTATGGGTTTCTACGCCATTATTGCGAAGCGATCTGCTCACATTGGCGAACAGAGCGACGATAATTGACGAAAGAAAAAAAAATAAATAAAAAATTGTAAAATATTTTATTGCGGATGTCGGATCGATATAACAAGTTATACAGTCGAAATGATGAACAAATTTTGTTCGAACCGATATATTTGAATATTGATGCGATTTCGTAACATTACTAGTAGATCAGCGTTCACATTTCAGTTGTTCAGCAGCCATTACGCAAATTCAATACACATATATCGCTGAGGGCGCTTGACTAGCGGAGTTCGAGTGTTTCATTAGCGTAATGAGTTTTGAATGTAGTGATCGGTATTGACTGAAAATCGTATGTAAAAAAAAGTACGTATCGGGATCGGAGTACATAAATAGTGAAATCAAATTTATGCTCATTATAGGGCGATAATTATCGGCGAATGAAACAATGGAAAATCGTTTAATATAAACAGAAACAGATAGTTAATCTTTAAAAAACATTACGATTCATAAATTCAGATCGAGAATTTTTTTTTTCAATGAAATTTACGAGTTTGTAGATTGGTATCAAATTTGTATCGATTTAACTCTCCATTTGGCTATTGCGCTTCGATCGCTCGTTTTCACGGTACAGGAAGCGGTTGAAATTTGATGAAAATACCAATGAAAATCGTAAATCGATGCCGGAAGGATATAAATATGTTACAATTTGTTGTAATATGTAAATGAACGTGACATTGCGCGCGTTGTATCTGTGAAATACACTGTGCAAGATGGATGATGGAAGGGCGTGAGCGGAAGGGCGTGAGGTAACGAGAGAACACTCGACACGCGGCAATCTAAATAATTGCTGTGATGTGGGTAGCCACTACCACTACGACCACTACAATTGCTTGCAGCTACTGCAGTGCTCGTCGTACTTCATACTATATACAGATATATGTATATATAGTTGCTGCAAGAGCAGCAGGATCGCGAATTGACGTTGCATTGTACCGATGGGGGGTTGCGGTAGTCGCTGCAACCCTTATCCCCCGATCCACCGACCGCTCACTCGTCTCCTGGATCCCCTTTTCCTCTCTCTGGTACAGTACAGTAGTCGCTTCCAACTCTCCGTTATCCTGCCATAGTCCTCCAATACTACACTACTCTTCGGTCAAATTGGACAATGGCTTTCGAATTGGTATTTTGTCGTGCGTTAACGCGAACCCCCGAGCTCTTCCATCCCCTTAAACAACAGATTGGGTCGATTGGCTGGATACCAACTGCCGGGAGTGAGAGATATAGAGAGTATCGCGAATTCGACTGTCGATTAGTCGATTGCACGTATCCGCGTATCGTGTATGGCTTACCGAGAGGGCAATTGGCACTCGTCGAGTCTGATACTCGACTCCCGATCGGCATGCGAGGATTCAATTCAGAGTTTCATCGGTCAAATAGCTATTTCGATGAAACCGAAACGATTTTTTTAACGCGAATTTGTAGACTTAAAATAACACGATAAAAAGTTATTTCGATAAAAAAAATATCGTCAGTTACAAGGTAACGACGCTGTAGTTATTTTTTTATCTCCAAAATGCCCGTCAGAGCAAAAATACGGGAGTTATGCGGTGCATTGAGGTCTCATGATTTTTATTGTTTTCGTCGTCATATATGTTTGTCGAAACCTTTAGATATGTCTTAACGAAATTCGGCACATTAATTCTACGAGGTATGAAGTGGAAAAATGAAATGAAAAAAAAATCAAAAATTTTTAAACCATTTTTTTTTTATTAATGTAATAATAAAAACATTTAACGTGTGCAAAAAAAAAAACTCGGAAGTCGCGAAAAACTTTTTCACCCGAAACAAAGTGTATATTTATAATTATAATTTTCTAATGATTTTTTACGCACATTTTTCTCATTTTTCGCGTGGATTGCAAATGTAGTTGAGTTATGTCTCACAAGCCGATAGGGAAATCGTGAATAATATCATCTCTCAATCTCTCTCATCGCCAAGGGACACTGTAGATATTTGCAAGCGACTTAGGGGTTTCCTTCCTCTCCCATCGTTCCATCCTATTCGTAGCTTGACTCGGGGGACGCAGTGCGTGACTGCGCCACTTTCAATTAGGCGGATGCATAGCTATATCACAATGAAAGATGGATCTCGGTGAGGAAGGGCGCCGCGCGTACATAATATTGGGGACGAAATATAAGTCGAAGGGGTTGCCGATTGCTTACGAGAAGAAAAAAAGAATAAGATCTCGCGAACGGGAGGGGAATCGGAGTCGAGAGGATCTCTCGAACGCACTTGACTGTCCCTTCCCTTCCATGACGCGCCAAGAGCGAGAGAAACACGGAATGAACGACCCTATGGTAAACCCCACGAACGACAACAACCCTTTCCAGATCGCGTGACGACTAAAATCGAAAGGGCCATATTTTCTGTGTGTTAACAAACGAGATACGCCTTTCTGGTTTTCATCGAGCGATATGCATATATCTCATCGAAATTCTTCGACCCCTTCGCGAACTCACGGCGAGAGGCGTTGTACACAAGAGAATTTGTGCGTCTGGTGGATGTATCTCTCTCTATCTCTCCCCCAATCGTATATCATACGCTGAGCATTTTCCACTCTTCATCTCAGTCTATTTGTCTTTCCGCCTTCTGTATCACGACTCACTTACCCTCGCGACAGGTTTACACATCGTCGACGTAACGATACACTCTTTTTTCTTCGTTATATCCACATTAGCGGTTCCCATGTACGATTGAAGACGAGACAACGCGATAAATGTGGCGGAACACGCGCTCGTCATTAGCGAGGGGATCGGAGGTCGCGTTTCACTTTATTCCCTTCTTGTCGTTCATTCTCTCTTCCGCTTTGGGTTCTTTTATCTTTGGTTTTTTACGTCGATTCAGCTTTTTTTTTCAGTTATACCGCTCCTTTTTTTTTGGTTCGGATATTTTATTATTCGATTCTCATCCACCGGGAAAGTGAGGCACGCGATATGAAAAGAGAGCCGGAGAGACCGCAGCCAACCGTATCAACGTTAATTACATTGTGCTTAACGATCTTTGTTTCAGGAATTGTACTGCTGCTGCTGCTGCTGCTGCTGCTGGCGGACCAAAAGAGAGGAGTACACGATGGAGCTCTTCACGGCTTCCTGAATCGGTAAGTGTACTTTATTCGAGATTTTTCGCTGTTTTTTTTTTTTTTTTTTTTCTTTCAGTTTTTATATCGCAATGAATTCATATCTACCTGCGATATGATTTTGTTAACTCCATTTTCGTTACGATTACAAAAAAAAATCGGTAAAAATGAGTTCAAAGTTGTTAGTTTTTCCGCGTTCTATATTCGCGAGGATCCACTCGAGAACAGCTCTCGCACTCGTGCTTTCCGTACTCTACGGTACCTATATACCGCTGCGGCGGTAAAACCTCCGCCTCCGGCACGACCCCTAATTAATTGGCGCCTTTATCCGCGTTTAGTTCGATGCACCACCACTGCCAGTGCACTATGTACGGTCGACCACAGTTCACCGTCTGTGTATTACCGATACTTATACCTTACATCGTTCAAACTTCGCAATTAACGGGAGGGTTCGTTATTTCGAGAAAAGACGAGAGTACTGGAATCGAAGGAGCTGTATACGGCGTTTAAAGTGTCCCTATTCCGTGTCCTATGTATATATAGCGGTTATTTTAGCGTATTAGGAGAAAAATCGCGAAAGAATATCTATTTTTTCATCGTCTTCGTTTAGATGCAATATAAACGATAGTTTATCGAATTTATAAACTACGATCATTTTTTTTTTTTTTTTTTTCGGAAAAATAAATATCTTTTTATTAAATGTCTATATCTATTTTTTCGTCGTCTTCGTTTAGATGCAAAATAAACGATAGTTTATCGAATTTATAAATTATGATCAACTTTTATTTTTTTTATTTTTCGGAAAAATAAATATCTTTTTATTAAATATCTATATCTATTTTTTTCGTCGTCTTCGTTTAGAAGCAAAATAAACGATAGTTTATCGAATTAAAAAATTACGATCAATTTTTTTTTTTTTTTTTCGGAAAATTAAATTTTTTTTTTAAATCGAAACAGATGAAGTTTACTTCGAAGCGTTTAGCGATGGATCGTTGCTAAACTCGATGTTTTGATATATCTTCATCTATTTTTTCGTGATACCCCCGAGTTTTGCAAAGCGAATGAGTAACTGGAACGGTTTACGAGTTTCACGTCCATACAGGAAGCTATTTGCTTTACCTCAATTGCTTGGAACTCTGAGAGTCGAGCAAAAAAAAATGCCGAACGACTGACGTTCAAGCGGTGCAGCGTAACCCTCGAACCTCTAAGGCTCTCTTCCCTATGCCGAGTCTGACCCTAGCATCGCCAACGACCTGTATAATTGGCCTCCGAAGTTCCGCAAGCTCGTCGTACCCCTCTCTCACCCCCGCCCTCTGCACGCTCCTCGAGACCGCGAAGCGGGAAAGAGGTACGCTACCCCCTCCCCAACACCAGAAGCGACTCATGCCACGGAGGTTATTGCGGAATTTTAACTCACGACAGAACCCCCTTCTCCCCCCCGTAGTGCTTGCGAAATAGCGTGAAAGCATAAAAAAAAAAAGAATATGGAGGAAAAAAAAAAACGAAAAGAAAAAGACAAAAAAAAGAAAACGATTTTCCCGAGAGCTAATTTCGCCCGGTTAGGAAAAGCGAGTCACGAAAAATAGTCTTCGGTTGAACCGTTCGCCTTTTCTACACGATGTTGCAAAAATATTAGGCAATTACGTTCGTGTATCTCTCCCCCTGTGTCTGTGTCTGTGCGTCGAAGCAACACAGCCGTAATTACGCCACCGCTATTACCCGGTTGATAGTCAAATTATTTTTATTTTTAATTCTTTTTATACAGTTTTATTTTTTTTTTTATTTTTTTTTTTGCTCTTTCGAGACGGAAACTTCGAATACTCGCCGTACCCTCGACGCTTGTATCCTTCTATAGGTTGGTAGGAATTCGCAATTATAAGAACGAGAAAAGTCGTAACGCGACTAGGACGAGACGAAGGGTATCTCTCGCCGCGGCTGTTGGCTGCTATTAAGCTTGTGCTTCTATGTTTTCTTTGGTTCCGGTGAAGTCGAGGGCGGGGGGGGGGGGGGGGGGGTAGGGAAGGACTCTCTCACGCAGTTGTCGGAGTGTAGAGAACGAAGAAGGGCGGCTCGGGGTGCGGAGGCGCAAGCGCAATGGCCCCGCAACGGCAAAACTCTATTGGGGATGCGAGAGTAGAGGGTGGTTATGGATTTTCGGGCTTCCCAGCCAGCCACCGGCAGCAGCGAACGCGCGAGAGGCGACCTTCGTCGTATAACCGGAGGTCTGCTGTGATGCTTTTACTCATGCCTCGCTGTTGTTGCTCGTTCAACTTTTGTGCATCGCCCACGCACTGCCCCCACCACCTCCCTCGGCGTCGTCCTCCCAGTCGGGTCTTTCGGGAAGATGGACTACTGTCCATTTTGGCAATCAACATTCGCTTGAGCGGATAAATAAAAACGTAATAACGATTGCCAAAAAAAGCTGTAATTCATTTTTCGCCAAATTCGAGATGACCGATTTAAAAAATTTATGCTAAATACAAATGAACATATCGGACCGCGATAATTTAGGGTTCCGTTTCCTTATATTTCGATTCGAGAAATTAATATTCAAAACATCGAAAAAGTAAATTGTGTTGGAAAAATACAGGTGAAACGGGTTTCATAGTCCTCTCGACCAATAAGAAACGCGATTTGATTCAATCACTGAGAAATTCGATAAAGAAGCATTGATCTATCAAGTTTTTCGCTCGGCGTTCTCGATCTCAGTCTCGTTAAATAAAATCGACGTGTAAAAGACGACGATGGAAAAAAAAGCGGGTGAGAGGAAAGAGAGTTGAGTGTATACCCCGCGGTAGATTGATTTATGCGAGACCCTCGTCTCGCATAAACTTTCTCGATCGAATTCTCGTACATCAGATACACACCGTACACACACTTACACGCATATCAACCTACTTATGGATGTGTTGAATACAGTTTGAACGTCGCGTGCACGCTGACCTTGACTCGAATAGTATATAGAAGGTGCCTTGTGCACAGGAGAGAGGAAGTTATCGCGAGCGTCGTGAGTAACGAATTGCCGGGAAACTTTCTTGCCCTTTTTTTTTTCCTTCTATCACTGTACGTTCTCAACTTTACCGACAAACTATTCCGTGTATCGTTCAAACGATATACATAAAAAAAAAAAAATGAAAAAAAAAAAAAGAAAAAAAAACGTTTCTGGTAGTAGCATCCGCGGAGATTGCAGGAAAAATGATAGAAAGCCAGTGGAGAGGAGAGTTGGAGAGCTCCGGTGGATGCTGAAAGCAGGAAGGGAGGGATCTCCGGTTCGTGGGTTCGATCTGGTGCTCGTAAACAGCCTCGGGGCAACGTGCCTCCGTTTCTCCTTCTCTGCCTCTCTTTTGCATGTATTCATGTGTATTCCCCGTATCCATACGTTAGCCGCAAAGTGGTTTCTCCTGGTCTCATTGGTTACGACGACAGTCAACGAAATTAAATTCGAAATTCGTATTAAATTAAAGTTAACTTGGGTTTAAACCCGGAATAATCCCGACTCTCACGGTTCTCATTCGTTCCGTCTGCTTACACGCGCACAGAACTACTTAAAATGACCGAATAACATCTCCTTCGCTCGTCGTCAATTTCCGCTGTTAAACAATCGCGCGGTGTCATCCGGTTGACACGAAGTTATTTCTAGGATCAGCGACGAAGTTATTCGTGTTCATTAGTAGCGACGAGGGCAAAGTCCGCGCGCTAGCTGTGTGCCGGTGTCACTGAGATCGTAAACAAAACTGGCGACAGTAGTTACGGTCAGGCTGCGATCAGACACGCCGCTCAAACTCCCTCTGCGTTTCCCTCGCTTAGCTTCAATCTCTTTCGAAAAAGAATAAGAGAGAGAGAAAAAAAAGGTAAGAGAAAAAAGAGAAAAAGTCAAATGGTCGACAAAGTGTTCGTTCATATCCGGGAAGTTGATGGGAGGCGGAAAGATAGAGGATGCCCCGGGTTTGATAATTTCGTCGTGGTTGTAGACGCTTGCTTGGCTGCGGTACTCTGCGGCACTATGTGTCCATCCGCCATCTTGCTTTATCGATTTCAAGCTCCCCTACTCCGGGGCTTTCTCTTTCTCTTCCTTTCACCCTCTGTCCTGCATATCAGTCTTTCCTTATATTTATACTATACCTACTCGTGTCTCGAGGCTTCTCCGCTGTGTATAGATGCTTCTTCCTTCCTTTTTTTTTCATTCACTCATTCGTAATTCGTATTATGAGGAAAATACTATGAATTTTCCTCGATTCTCGGAGCTTTGATGTAGTGTAATGGAGTGTGGGAAGGCGAGTCGATTAGGGAAGGAATTTTGGAGAAGGCGCCCGCGCGCTTTGATCCACGAGAGGAATTTCGATTTGGCACCGCGTGTTCTCTCTCGTGTTGCTAGCGCTGGTCTTTACTCTCGTGAAATACTCACGCGACGCCAGCCGCTCATCCTCTTGAGGGTCGTGCAGACCTGCGCGAGTCCTCGGAGGGTCGAAAAATCGCGGGGAGAGAACACTATTCAGAAGGTACGGGAACTCAAACGAGAAGGAGAAAGATGAAATAAAGAAGAGTGGTAAAAGAAAATGTGAATGGGAAGCCCACATAGTCATTTGGTAACTTCTTCGTAATGCTTTCTCGTCGAGATTTTTTTTTTTTTTTTTTCAAATCATAGAGTCAATCCTTCTTTTAACCTCACGATCGCTTACACTTTTTTTACTGTTAAGGCGGAAACTTTTAATATTCTCTACCACGACGCCTTCTTCTCTCGGAGACTATGGTTTTCAGTAATTTGGGAAGAAAACGTTTAGGGAGAATGTGATCTTTTCGTTTTATTTGATTGTCGACGTATGCTACAATTATTTCGATGCTTCTAATCGATTTTACGTCCCCGTGAAGTTAACCTTTTGTTTTTATCGGTTATCGACTAAAACATACTTTTCGGTACTCTTCAATTTTTTAACTTTTTTTTTTCGAACAATTATAAGAAAATATTTACGACGTTGCGTCAATATTGCAAATATAAAAAATGATATTTTCGGATTGATTGTAACTCTCGCCATACGACAAATTTCTATTCGCTGATTTGCCAAAGCTCTCTTCCCGTTATACCGGGACTCTCCCTCGGTAGTTTCTCCACTTCGAATTCAGTCGGCGTATCAACGCCGGTTCGCGGCTATTGACGATTATTATTATCATCCGCGAATACTGGACGCGTGGAGCGACGGGTGGGTTTGAGGAAGTGGCAGTTGTGCTGAGAGAGGAATGAGGGTGAGAAGCACGAATGGAGGAAACGCGAGGGGAATACGAGAGGGCCAACGATGCGAGAGATAGAGAGAGAGAGAGAGAGAGTGGAAAGAGGAGGAGGAGAAAGGGACGTCGGGGCTTCGGCTTAGTTTAGAACGCCGACGGGGGTGTTTATTAATTAATGAAGCCGCGGGACCGGCATGACTCGAATCCGAAACGAGACGAGTGGAGAGTGAGAGAGAACGGAAGCTCGAGGGTTTCTGCGAGCTAAAGTACTGCTTTTGGTGGACTGCTGTGGCGTGCACTCGCTTGAGGAAGGCTCGAAGCCTTCGGGGACTCCCACGGGCCCCTTTTACCCCCTCTCACACCTTTACCCGTCTTCAACCCCCTCCCCCTCCTCTTCTCTTCTCTTTCTCCCACACTGCGATACTCTTTGTACGGCACCCCTGGGATGACTCGGCAACGCGCAAGAATGGAAAATAAAATAAAAAGCAAAGCTTCTGCCGATTGACCACGTCTGATTTTTCGCATTACTTGCATTACAAAATTTTCAGGACTTTCGAAACAAAAAAATTTTGAAAAAAAATGCGTTAAAAAATAGTTACGTATTTGTTGAAAAAAATTCAACGGGGGGGATGTGCCGATAATTTTGGAAAATTGTCGAAAATAATTGTGAAATAATGGCACTCGGTCCATTGCAACAAAAAAATTATTGTTTTCGGACAATTTTTTAACTTAATTTTATGTTAATTGCACGAATGAATAAAAATAGTTTGTTGAAGCTTTTCGGCATCCTATCAACGAAATGTTAAACTTTGCCGCACTGATTTACGTTCGAGAATCGATTTTCCCAAATCGAAATATAACTAATGGATAATTGAAGCAAATTGTTCGGTTTACCCGTCGGTAACCACTTGCCGGACCGGGGGAATGGCTAAGCCGCGAAGCTCAAGGTCCAGAACAGGGAAAGGTCCGAGGCGAGATACCAATCCGAGCTTTGCGAACCCAATGCAAATTTGCTCTCGCGAAATTGATGCTCTGCCTCTCGTTAGGAGGATTTCGGTATTTGCGGTCGTTGTCACCGTTGGTTTCTAACCATCGACGGTCGAACTCCACTCCATCGTAGTTATTGACAAACTATGATTAATCGTACGATGATTCGACTCTAATAAAAAAAAAAAAATTAAAAAAAAAAACCCATTAATAAATAAATCAGTCGTCACTTCCGCTACGAAAAAAAAATTGACTCGACGCAACCAAATTTTTTTTCGGAGCCTAAGAAATAAAAAAAAATCTATCAATACCCCGCAATCAGCTTGAAGAAAAACGGCGTTGATGCACACGAAAGCATTAATAATAAAACAGTCCGATCTATTCGAATAATGAGATCGATAGTATCTCTCTCGCTAAAATCTCGATACATAGCTATTCGGATGCATCTACGCTGCACTTTGCTCGACGCTCCATCCGGTTCCCTTTATAGCTCTGGATTTCGCGCAAATTGAGTTACGGCGGCCGGGGGACCAGTCTTTTTATCGCGACGAGTACAGCCGCTACGACTAGAAGGGCGGATACACATGCAAACGCACACAGTCACACTGAGCGACAAAATTCGATCGATGAAACGGAAACCGATGTATCGGGGAACATTGCCGCAGAAGCAGTAGCCAAAGAGAGAGAGAGAGAGAGAGAGAGAGAGAGAGTATCCAGGATCGGGGCAGGTGACGCGATATCGCGCACGTACGCTGAAAGTGCACTTTACGGGTCTTGCAAACTCGAGACTCGGGGAAACTTTGTATTCTATATTCGTCACCGAGAGGGTTTCGAGAATCAATTCACCGGATATTTTTACGATCAATGTTAATGCACTTTATTATAGATTTCTTTTATTCGCTACTTTTTGCCTCCATAACAAACCTCAATGTTATTCAAAAGTTTCAAGTGCAGTAGCAGAAAGTATAACCTAAAACGACACCGCAAAAAAGTTTTCTCAGCACCAGAATTCGCGTTAATAAAAAAAAGTAACGCGACTTTCAACATCATTTTTTAACGTTATTTTTACGATTATTTTCAATGCCCTTTCGTATTATTTTTTTTCTAACCCATTGTCGAGAGGTAACAAACAGCTCGGCATTACGCCAAAGTACGCAGTCAGTTCGTATTACTATCGGGAAGTAACAACGAAAAAGAAAAACGACCGCGCATCACACCGTTGAGAGATATGAAACGAGAGAGAAAAGTCAGCCGAACCCGAGGGAAATCATCGCATTCATCTCTTCCTACGCTCTTCAGCAATACTGCGCCTTGTATACACGCGCATTCACTGTATATATCTATATATACTAAACCGCGAGAAAGTACACATTGAAATCGCTCTTTCCGGTTTTGGTTTAGAAGAGTTCAGCGCTCGAGAACTTTAACAAAATGGAAAATTCGCAGATCCGTACGCGCGTAACCCCCCGCCGCATAGTTTCGTAGAGAAGTTCCGGGCATCTTAACATTTCGCGGTTTAGCCTCGTAGCATATTTGATTAGAACGGAATTTCACGATTTATCCTTCGTCCCTCTACGCATTATATCTGTCTCACGCTCGTTCGAACAGCGGCTGCCACGACCGCCGAGATACCTGACACAAACGTCAGGCACAATTTCACCTCGGAGAAGTCGAGATTAACGTTGCTAATTTGGCAGATGAGAGAGTTGCTTGCCAAAGCAGGTTGTCCGTAGCTCTCCGGATTCCCGAGTAGCTACGAGCGAAGATCGTGGATATATCAAAACGTTGGCTGGCATTGCTATGTCCATGGAAACTTGCGGGTAACTCGCGCTTCAACGGTGCGATATCACGGTTTACGCTACTATACGTTGTACTTAAGTCGTACGTACCGCTTCGCGGCCCGAAGATTATCGTTGATCGTTGCACGCGGGATGTTACTCCACGCTTTGCTGCTTCTCACGTTACGCATAATTCGAAATAACGTTTATTAACAAAACAAACTAAAAACTTCGTAATCGTTCCCTCGTGTTATTCATAATGCGAGGAGCAAAGAAAATTGATGGCGCAATATTAATTGTTGATGGTAAAAAAATTAATCGAAGATTTGTCGAAAGACGATACGCGCGTAAAATTGGAAGTTAGAGCTGTTTTGCTAATCGAGAGGCAAGTTTCGTATTTTCGAGAAGATTTTTTTCCTGAAATAAATTATTTTTCCTCACGTTATACATGAAAAAAATGTCGATGTTTACCAGAAATGGTTTTTTTTTCGATCGCAAAAATTACCCTTCAAAGTTTTTCTATGAATCTTTTTTCATTCGTTAGTCACGGATTCCGGGCGGAGATTATTAAAATACTATTTTTTAAACAGAAACGCCGAATCATTACGAAATTTGGATAATCGCTTCCGGAGGATCGGTATATCTATTTAATATTTATTTTTCGCACAACGATCTTTTGAAGATCTCTCGATCTTTCCGACGTATTAGTTTTGAGGTTAGGAATCAATAAAAATCAAGTCGTATCCTCGCTCTCCGGATTGAGATGATTTATTTTTCGACTTACCGCCGATTTTCTTTTCTTGTTGTTAAAGTAGCAAAATAAATTGTGTTGGGGTTGGTACAATGACAATAATACAGCCGCGGTATCGTGGGAAATCGTTGTTAGAACGGTGAGCGGTGACGTCTATTGTCCGCGTAATCTCCTGTTCCTCCTGTGCCTTTTCTGGCACGAGATTTTCCTCCCACGTCCTCCCTCTCTCTCTCTCCCGCGATTCGTCGTCTTCCTCGACCCACTGCATCAGCCACAAAGCTCTCATACACTCACGATTCTTCGACAAAACCTTTCTCCGATAATTTCACCGGGTAAGAATGACGATGGAAGGGGAAAAAAAAAAAAAAAAACGTACAGAAAAATCTTCTCAGGCTTCGCTCCGGTAGCCTGCACCACCGAGCCGCGAGTATCGAACATCCACCGCGGTATCACGGGGAACATAATAAATTGGAAAAGAATCAAAGTCGATAACCGAGAAAAAGTTGGAAGTTTTTCTTCGCTACCTATACCGCATGGCTTATCATTTTGCTACTCGATGCGAGTAAATAATTCCGAGATCAGTGGCAAAAGTTTCATTTCCCGTTTAATCGGGAGGGCGAGAGAGAATCAAGCGATGTATAGTAGGGGCGAGAGAAGGGATAGAAGAGTATTGATACTCCGACACACACTGTATTTTGCCTCTGGCAACAGCGGCAGCAGTTTGCTCGATATGCGACCGATGCTGTTCATTCATGCGCACCAGAGTTCGGGCTCTTCACGCCCCAGCTGAGATTTTCATCGTTCGGGCGGAAGTCCGCGCCTGGCTGCTAGCTACGGCCTCCTCGTCACTATTTTTTCTATCCCATCTCGCAATATATTACATTATAGTGTAATCTATCGTTATCGTAATTATCGGAGTCCGTGAACTTCAGGGAATATATTTACGAGATTTATAAAGCGTTTCGTATCTCGTGGACGTGTTGTATATACAAGAAAATGCTTCAAATAATCATGATTTTCGTGTGTATCCGATTATAAAGGGTTAAATGAGATATTACGAAATTTGGATGACATTTTTTGTCCCCATGTAATGTTTGCTTTGTTACGTTTAAAAAATACCGAAATATATAAAATATTCCATTTAGATGAATCGAATCTCGCGGTATGGGATTACAGCGTTAATAATTATTATATAATATACTGAAAATAATAATTATTATTATTGAAGCTGTCTTCTTGCTTCATCTGTTCGCATCCATGATACAGACATTACGATCCGCCCGTAATGAGGAGCATTTCGAGATTTATAGAAATGATCGAAATCTCGATATTTGTAGTATTGTCGATTGTTTATTCGTCCTGTGATTGGCTTCCTTCGGTTGAAACCCGAACTTGAAAAAAGAAAAGTTAAGGACGCGTGCAGCGCGCCGAAAGAAACATCGAAGACGGTATACAAGAGCGCCATAGCGTTAAAAGGCTTTAAGTAGCGCTTGCTGAAGCTATAGTTCGATATTCGTAGAAATTTCGATATTTATAGTGTTGACGATTATTTATTCATGCTGTGATTGGCCGACTTCGGTTGAATCCCGAATTTGATAGAAGGAAAGGACGCGCGCAACGCGCCGAAAGAAAAATCGAAGACGATATACAAGAGCGCCATAGCGCTAAAAGGCTTTAAGAAGCGCTCGCTGAAGTTATAGTTCGATATTCGTAGAAATTTCGATATTTATAGTGTTGTCGATTATTTATTCATGCTGTGATTGGCTGACTTCGGTTGAATCCCGAATTTGATAGAAGGAAAGGACGCGGGCTGCGCGCCGAAAGAAAAATCGAAGACGATATACAAGAGCGCCATAGCGCTAAAAGGCTTTAAGTAGCGTTCCCTGAAGCTATAGTACAATGTAAACCACTGCATAAGATGCGTTTGCATACGACATGTCATATTTGGCCTATATAACCACTTATGCTTCATCTCTCATCGTACTGTAAAGTACCTTACGGATTATAGACGTACATCTATATACGCATAGAGCCTCTTGTACGTCACGAGATTACCCATGTCACTCGCATGGATCCCGACGCTGACGACGAGAACGGTCGTTCGTCTCGTCTCGAGGTGAAGGGGATGCGACCCGACAACTCGTAATATACGTATATATACCCAACTGTGTACACGTTGAAGAACGTCGGACAGTAGCGGCAGAATCCAGCAGCCGCTACCGCGTCGAATATAAATCCGTAGCGGCATAATTCCCTCCGCGACGACTACGACGACGACACCGAGACGACACGATGACACCCCGAGACCCTCAGCGGCCGCGCGTAACTAGTATACGCACCCTTCCAACTTTTTTTTTTTTATACCTGTCTTCATTTTTTTTTTTCCCGTCGAGTACCAAGCGAGGCGGCAGAATCTAAAGCAGAGCTCCTCTCCCACGCGCCAAAGGATTCATAATACGTAACCCAATTACAAGTAATTGCGCGAAGAGCCGTATACCAGCCGTGAACGAGCTTCTCACCGTGACGTACGTACAGAGTTCACCTGCTGTCCGCTCCGACTCGCTCTCTTGTTGTTTCTCACTTGTTCGCTCGCTGGACCGGTGCAGCATCAAAGGGGTGCTATTTTAGGAATACGCGAAGCTCCGTCGCTTGCTGCTCGCGTTCATCGGCATAGCGTTCGTTCCTCTCCTTCTGCTACCCTTCCGTAGTGTCTTTTCTATACGTACGGTTTTTCCACCCCTTAACCCCTCAATTTTCTCCCGAAAAACGATATTCCCGCCACGCGGAAAGCTTCGACATTGAATAATAAGGGTAATAAAAATCGCGAAAAATATATATTCATCGATTTATTCAATACGATGAATTTCGAATAAAACTTTTTGAATTTCGTGTCTTCCGGATAATCGAAGTAGATACTTCGATTATTCGACGTACCACATGCACTTCCGGTGCTTTCACCGGGGTGAATAAAAGTTGGCGGCGTTTATCCGCGATTTTACTTGAGACCAGAAATATCGCGGTATATATCAAAGTTTATACGGTATGACATATAGAAAGAGTCGGGAGAGACAATGCCTCGAGAGAACTAGAGACTCTCGAGATCACGGGCTTTTCTGCCCCGAGGACGTAAAGACGATAGCGTAAAACTCCGGATCGCGGATCCAGAGACGAACAGACAGAAAGAGAAATAGCGAGAAGATTGTAAATTGCAGTGTTACGGATGGAGAATAGTCCCCTGTGTCGTAAATGGCAAATTTTCTCGTCTAGAATCAGCTGCATTCGTTGAATAAATACATTTTTTTGAAAATAAAGAAAAAGATGTATAAAATTGCTTAATATACGGGAAGTCTGAATGACAGAATTCCGAATACAGTTGATAGAACGAGACGCTCATAGAAAAATGGCACGGAGAAAATTTGAAGAGTAAAAAGAAAAAAAAAAAAAAAATGAATAAATAATGTTATAAAGGAGTCGAAATAAAATGAAAAGTGACAACAACACTTACAAATCTACTTTTCCCCTCGATGCTCTCCCTCGTCGAGTTTCGCTCGTCGTAAATTTGTCGCGAACACACTACGAACGTGATGTGCGAGAGCTACGCGAACCTCTTTTCGCCTCTTTCCGCCTCGTGTTTTGAGTTTTGTGTCAACTCTGTCCCGCTCTGCGTATTCCGACCTGCGAGAATTTATGATATTTTCATAACGTTGTACGTGTCCCTCTCGTCGCTCCAGTTTTCAACGCACAGAAGAATTTCATTCATTCATCAATAAAACAAATGACTTACGAATGGAATTCTATAGATGTTTATTGCCGAAACAATGTTCCACTCGTATTAATAGAAAATCCGATAGAGTCCCCGTCGAATGAGACGGGACAGATTAATATCATCCAATAATAATGATTATTTACTAAAATTGAATTTCGAAAAAAAAAAAAAAAAAAAACAAAAAAAATTCGTCGTGTTATAGGAGCATAAAAATCGGAATTTATACGTTTCGATAAACACAAATAAAATTAATCTAATTTTTTTATATCGTCGCAGATGGATTTTTTTATCAAGTTTGTCGATGAATCGTCACATTTCGATTTTTTCTATTCTATTTTTATTTTATTTATTTTTGGCAAATATCGCGATGTTTTGAACGTTATGGAGTCATTATCAAAGAAAGACATCTTTTCTTAATTAACTTTAATTTAATTAACGTTCGTGAATACTAAGAGGAGGCGTTTCGCGCAGAGATTCAGCTCTTTCGTCGAGATTAAGAGCCTCGCGAGATTAATCCTCCGACGCCATGCAGCGCGAAGGCTATACCGCAGGCCACACCGTCTGCGGAAACCATTACGTGCGGTTTAACCGCGGTTCAGTTTTCTCACTTCCTCGCGTTTATGGATTGTGAAGGTAGGCGCGCCAGCTTGGCCATTTGTTTGCCGGCCACATCGTAACGTCGTAACCTTGCTACGTAAGCCGATTAAGCCGAAATTCAAGCCGAATGTTTATACGCAAGACGAATACATATTTCTTCGCGCGCATAAACAGACTTATCGCAAAGTGTTTATTACAAAAATAAATACGGTAATGTCAAAAAAAGTGACTTTAAATTGGACTTTTACCGTTTTTATATAAAAAGGATGAACTCTATTTTTGGGCGCGACGCCCACTCCCCTCGTGCTCCGTGCCTCGTCCGCGTTTGCCCTCCCATCGGCCCACAAGTTCATTTCGTATCAATGTTTTAGTGCGACGCGTAAATATAACTTTCTTCACAATGCAATCAATCGAATTGTCCGCAAAGTGTCTATTTACAAAAATCAATAGTCCTTTAATTTTTCGACACAGACACGCTGTCGACATTCTCGTCAAATCTTTCGTTTTTCTATCGGATATAAATTTTCCATCGATTCAATCAATCGAATTGTCCGCAAGCCGTCTCTTTATAACGATGATGATGAAAAAAAAAAAAAAAAAAAAAAAAAAAAACCGATGATCCTTTGATTCTTCGACATAGACGAGAGCTTCATCCACGGAGCATCGTGTACAATAATACACCTATATTGCACCCTGTGGCATCACACGGTTACCATTCTCCCGAAGTGAAATATCGAGTGGCGAAGTTGCGGGGGGATTGTGCGGTGAACGGTGGTGCAACGCCACCGCTAACTCAACCCCCTGCCCCGCATTTTGCCAATGTCTCGGCACTCGAGGCCGACGGGGATGGATCCCAGTGAATAAGCTACCGGCATCCCCATACAGATGCCCACATATATTCATCTCTTTGTATTCAACGCCCGCGCGTTTCCCTCGGCGATTTCGATTCTACCTCTAGCCGAGTCTACATCGCTTCGGGGATGCTTATGCCTCTACTGGGAGGGATACTTCCACTATCCAGTACAGTACTACATATCGGTCTCATTGTGTCCGTCGATACGGCACACACTCTATGGCGCATCATCGCACACGTTGTCCAATGTATTTCCCCCTTTCCGTTACTGTATATATCTCGTTGCTATTACTATACTCCGACTCTCTCTCCACCGTTTCATTCAGAACCGGAGGGTGCACGGTGCAGTGCACTCGCATCCAGGTAATCCTACGTATCTCCTATCCCTTCCTTCCCTTCATCCCCCGATCTCCGATCCCTTCTTCTCGCGTCGCACTCTCGGAGCCCTCGAGATAACCCGGAAAGAGGAATTCTGAACCCTTTACCCTCGACGCTATTATTACATCTCCGATTTCCAGAGACCGAAAGGGAAATCCACTCGCGATGTCGCGGGGCGTACCGAACACAGGGTGTATCAATGCCCAATCCGATTTCGCGACTCGTAGAAATTCAAGAGGCAAAATGTATGATGCTATAGTTAAATTTACCCGATTGGTTAATCCAGCATATCAATTCTAATTTTTGGACTCACTGGTCGTTGAGTGTAATCAATCAATTTGGCCGGTCGGTGGAATATACAAAGTTTGATTTTATTCACGAGAAAAGTACCATTAATCAATATCGCGAACAGAACGAAAATTCGATTAAAAGTTTGTCGAATATACCGCAATATTAATTAGTCTAAAGGCTTCTCTCCTCAACTTGGGGGTTAATTATTTTTACAAAACAAAAAAAAAAAGTGTCTAACAATTCTCAATTTGGTTGAATATATTTATTTCAGATTCAATCCGATTGGTAATTGGAAGTTAATGAAATTCTTAATCTTATTATTAATCTTTTTTTTATGCATTAATAATTAATTGTTGTTTGCGATCGTAAACAATGATAAACTTCACAATAACCCTTTCAACAATTTATTTTTATTACACTGCGGATTTTTAAATTGAATGATAATGATAATGACGATAGTATCGCGATTTTTTTTTTTTTAACTCAATTTCTTCGAAGTTTTCTTTTTAAAAATTGACTGATTGAGAAAAGTTTATTTTCCATTCAAATATGCGAATTCTCTCGTAGAATAAATCCATTGCCTTATGATCGCTAAACCAAAGTCAGAATCCTGTCGAGTAAAGACAAGTGACCGGCCGGCTTTGGGTTCCAATCCTTGCCGCATCTACCCAACTAATATCTCGACTGGGATGCTGCTCTCGGCGTCGCGACGTCGGCTCGCAAACGCATACAGTACTACGTCGCTGACCGGCGCGCAAGCGCTCGACACCGTGCCGCGGCTGTTATACGCGAGCCGGCAGTCGCGCGCGGCCCTTCAAACGCGCCGCATCTCTCTCTCACTCGTTCCGCGTTACAATAATCTTATCAGGTCATTAAGTTTCCGCGAAGCCGACTACCGTACAATACAAAAACAAAATAAAAACATTAATTTACGCACACATACACGCGCGCGGTTCACGGACCGAAATAAGAAAAGGATTAGTGAATCTGTGTCAAGTGAAGAGGACAGTGACTGAGATCAATAAATAAATTGGCTATCAAACGTGAGTGTAACTTATTCTATTTATCAGACATTTTTTCAATATCTCGAAAACATTGTATCGGTGTGAAATATCAATTAATCGATACATTAACCTTCTGAGTGCAATTTAAAAAAAATCACTCAAATATCTCGAACTTCCCACGTGCGTGAAATATTAACAGATTTACGCATATTTATGTGTTTTTTTTAACGAGTGTTCCGAGAAAAAATAGTGCAAGAAGATACGTTGAGAATCAACAAAAAAAAAGTTTGAAAAATTTCGGATACTATCCTCTATCAGTTTTCGCGCTGTCGTTTTCAAACCGAACAAATTATCAATCGATAAAGTAATAACGATCATCGAAGGAATTCAAGCGATTTGAACGAGTGGCTCGCGATCTTCGTAGCTGTTGACGAAATTGCTCGCAGCGCGTTAAAAACAAATCGCTTCAATGTTTTCTTTTTTTTGAAAGCAGAATTAATAATAAAGGTAAAATAAATCCTCTGTTCTATATAACGCGTGATAACATATGCAGAACGAAAAAACAGTAGCAGATTAGTCCAATGAGTGGTCGGCGAAAATTTAGTAGATTTGTACCTTCCGTTCGATTGTCTGACCCTATCGAGGCCTCTTCCACTTGCATCGCTTAAACGCGCGCGTATGAGCGCTACATCTCTCGTCGCAACTACCCTCGTGCTGCTTTAGTCAAATTCTGAGCCCTAATGCTCTTGTCTATCGTTAACCCCCGACTAATAAGATTATCGCGTGCAGTACGGAACGTGTTGATTTCTCTATACTGGTGAATTCTCTACGCATTATTCGGCACGACGGTATTTTGACGACGACAGCGGCGACGATTATCTCGCTGAGAATCAATACTTCGTGAGGTACGAACCTTCAAATTTCATTACTAAAGATACAATAAATGAATAATAGGGAATTTCGAAACTGATTCGACGATAGGAATCGATTTACATCGAGTGGAAAAGGTTAGTCGAGTTTCGTGACCGTCGAGGTTACACCAGCGCCCATTTCGAAAATAGTTAAGATTCTCGATAGCGTCGGAACTCACGCACTTTTAGGACACGAGAGAAACTAATTAACTATTCGTTATCTCATTCGTCATATTGTAATTTCAATGACCTAATTATTTTCGCGACAAATTTTCCAGTAATATATCATTAATACGAATTTGTGATGTATAAAAAAAAAATTTTTTTTACGATGTTTTTTCGACGTAATTATAGAATAATTGTTCGTCACACGACGAACATCTGTGACAATAAGCCACAAGTAAAGAGTTTCTTAGTTTCGGTAGTTTAATATCAGCTGAATAAACGTGAAAAAAAAAATGTGTTTCGTGTTACGAAGTAATTTTAAACACCAGCAGTACCAGTAGCGGCACAGAGAACGAAGCGGAGGTAGAATTGCGCGTGGAAGGAGAAAGGAATTTTTTTTTTTTTTTTTTTTTTAATACCGTTTGGTATCAACAAAAGCCCGACGCAGTTGTGATGCTTTTCTACTGGGCGGAGCGGCGCTATCAGCCCGGTAAAACATAATCCAAGCGTGTAAACAGGCCGAATCCAATTACCCCGAGGCGCGGGGATGTTCGCTCGCTGTGGCCTCGTCAACTACATCCAACTGCTGATGATCGTCTCTACTTTTACTGTGTATCTCTTCTATACAGTAGTCGCTGATGATAAAACGCGGATAAAATCTGAATGTCCTGCTGGGTGTTTTCCGCCGTAACGCTGACAATCGGTACCTCGCGAAGCTCTATACATTGT
Source organism: Buathra laborator (assembly GCA_934046635.1). Taxonomy (NCBI): domain Eukaryota; kingdom Metazoa; phylum Arthropoda; class Insecta; order Hymenoptera; family Ichneumonidae; genus Buathra; species Buathra laborator. The sequence continues at coordinate 2,949,148 of OW203894.1, read as the reverse complement.
GTTTTTTCCGAGTCCCATCTCTCTCGTCTACAATACACAACAAATAATCCCGTACAATTCTAGACAACGGATTAACCACTGTTCCATTGTATCGTGCAGCAGACGAAAATGCTTTTACTACTGTCAAAAGATTTCATTTCATTTGAAACAAATCTCAGCCTTGCGAAAGATATTTTCATTTAATTTCGTGATAAATACACAAAATTTACGTATTTACGTAAACCTCCCGAAAATTAAATAATTTCGTAATTTCGATCGGAAGTATAAATGAAAATTCCAAAAAGTTTCTCAAATAACGCGCTTCTTGACGAACGAGAAATTAAGTACTACAAGTAATGAAAGCATAAAAAAATCGTAAAAATATATGAATATCCATTCGATGCGAAATCGCAAAAAACGGATCGTTTTTTTATGCGAAACGTTAGGGACCCTTGCAAACCCTTTTTACCGAAACTCATATGAAAAATTTTGTCGCCGTTCATCGACCCCGCGGTAATTTCTCGGAACCGCGGGAATATTCCACGCAACGAACCCCCAAAGCGCTGCCCACCGACTCAGCCTACAAGCCTAAAGTTTGCGAACTTTTGGGGTACTCTCCTGCACCCTCTCGGCGTACCTGGTGGTTGTGTCGAGTTGGGTTTCCAGTGTGCGTCCGCCCTCATCCCTCACCACCCCCTGCGTATCTCAGTCTTGTATAGGAAACAAGTGCGCGCCTCAAACCGAGCGGAGTAACCCCTGCGACGCCTCTAGCTAAATGTCACGTGACCATAATGTCAGCAGCGCCCTTGGCGCCATGGCTGCTTTCCGCGAGGGGTTGAAGAGAACAGATAGAGTATACTATCGTCGTGGAGAACGCGAAGGAACGAGAGAGCCCCGCAAGGGAGGGCCGAAAGCGGGAAGAGGCGACAGCGGGTAGTAGGGTGCTGGTTTGGGAATCGAGCGAAGCTACGTGAGTTGGATGTCTGATGTTAGTTGAGTATGAGAGTGGAAAGAGAGCAAAAGAAGAAGAAGAAGAAGAAGAAGAGCATTGTCCTCGCCTCCTCGATGGATCTTGTCCGTCGTCGTGTTCTTTTACTTTTTCCCTCTTTCTCTCTCTCTCTCTCTCTCCTTCTTTCCATCCACTATCTCCCTTCCCTCTTTTATGTATACTGCAGAAACATTTTTTTTTCAACCCCCTGCTCTCGAGATAGTGTGAAAGAATTCCTGCCGACGCAGCGATTCCTTTTTTTTTTCACTCACTTCTCCGACGACAATCTCTTTCTCATCTATTATCGCAGCTCACTAAAGCTTTTTTTTTTTTTTTTTTTCGTCTCAATCACATTGTAACGCTGTAGTAGTTAATTACACGTCCATTGAGTACAAATATTTCGACATGATTATCAGAAAACCGAGATAAATAAGTGAAAAGGGGTTGATGTAAATTTGTTTTCGTACGCGATATGCAAGCAGCTTTGATCGTGGTCGGGGGCAATTGAGCTTAAAAAAAGAAATTTGCTTATGGCTATCTGAGTGCGCGTTTCTCTGGACTATCGGGCGCAACCCCGTCGAGCATCAACCACGCGTAACTGCACACCCCCGTGAGAGCATTAGATTCAACGGGGTGAGAGGCCCGACGTGTGTCTCTGTACGTCGGGCGACTGATTCCTACCGACAGGGCTCACCGATGGCGGCGTGAAATAATACTAACACACATAGCTTGTGATATTGATTTTTCCATGAGTTCCATCTCTCTTCCTCTGTTCATCGTGTGCCCTTCTCTTTTCTTCACTCGTCGAATTCTCCATTACTCTCTCTCTCTCGCTCTCGAATAATGTACCGGCGACTCGTCAGTTACCGTAGTCACCCCTGTCACGTTTCGCTTCTCCTACACGGCCCATACGCACACATACACACGTATATATATTCACGCTATATGTATATAGTTATACACACCCCGTCCGCTATCTTTTTTTATTCCCCTCTGTTCGTTCTTTCGTAGCTAATACCAGTTGGCCGCGCGAACGCTATTAGTATCATTCGTTTAGCCGAGATATACAAGAGCCGGAAACCGTCCTACAGAGGTCATGCAAAATAGAATAATCAAAAGATAAAGAATGAAATTAAAAAAAAAAAAATGATACAATTTTCAAGATTATTATTAATGTACGACATGAACTTTTTTCTTTTTATATATATCGACTCGAGACTAGCAGTCTATCGACAGTTAGTTTCGCGAAATTGTATCACTAGTTCATCGTTGTCGATAGAACATATTTCTCCGGTATATATAGATTCGAGAATGTATTGGAATTCTTGGAAGTGAGATTTATTAATAGATTTGATTGCTTTTATATTGATAAACTTATAGTTTGAAGGCGGAAAATACGGGTCTCTCGATTGCGATAATATCGAGAGTGATAATTATCCCTTTAAACTCCTTTTAAACGTTTATGGATGGATACTGTTTCGATGAAACGCCGCTTTAACAATTTTATTTTTAAATAAATTGCGTTTATTTATTTATTTTTTTTGCGAGGGTAAAAAAAAATCATAGTGCGATAGCCGCTTTCATACTGATTAATAATTATTTTTCAAATTTTGATTCACACAATAATTACGATTAGAAAAGTGTACACCGTCAGGAGACAATTTTTTTACAAGCCGTTTTCAACCGCTCAAAAAACTTTAAAAAACTAAAAATAAACGTTTAGAATTTTTTTTTCTGTTCTTCATGAGTGCTTTTATTTGACATAAAAAAATCAGATTGATTAACGTATTTTATCCATCGAAAAAAAAATCGTGAAAATCATCAATTTTTTGGCCCGTCACACTAGAATGATCCCTTAAATTACTCAATGTTCCGATAAGGGAAAATCCGCACGAGAAATCAGGAAAGATCTTGTTGTGCAACAGACTGATCCCATGACGAAGCGAGTTTGCGTTGTCACGTCTATCCAGAGGGATGTTCCTGGTGCTTTGAGACTGTCCCGCTAGTTACCCCCTGAGCTTTGCACACCGGCTTGTCGCTGTTCGCTATTTGATCCGTATGCGAAGCACCGGCACGAGGTTAATAATGGGTTGACCGTTTGATTTAACAGCATCATTAACGAAAGCCCTCTGTTCAAAGGTCCTCATCCTCGCGCAGCCTCGCCTATATCCGGATTTCACGCAACTGTAGGGGCTATTAGAACAGTTCTCCCTCTCACTCGACACAACGCGTCCGCGCGTCTGCGGTGACTTGGAGTAATTGCTCGTATTAAATTTAATAATATACCGTGAGGTCTGCCATTGGCAACCGACGGAGCCATTTTACGCTCCATAAAATTTCACAAATTCCACCCCCCTCCCCCCTCCTCTTTGCTCTGTCTCCATCGTCCACCATAGGCTTTCGTTTCTTTTTACACACAAAGTAAAGTAATAGCCGTTCCATTACCACGAAGCGCACAAGATTCACGAGACACTTTTGAACGCCGCAATTTCATTTTTTAAACAAAATTTTTCAATAATTTCTTTAAAAAACTACAGAATGTAAAATATCAACGCTTCACGTATCATGAAAACATTTTTTCCGAGAGGACACCACTTTTTTTTAATTTCAATTACGAAAACGATGTGAATGTTTGCAATCAATTTTTTTCCGCGCTCTTTAAGAAATTATATTTTGAGACAATTTTAAGCATTTTCGGCAATTGCTTTTTTCGAATTTGTGTTTAACGCGTTGTCCGAAGGTTACGAATTTTATGCGAAGATTTCTTACCATTGCTTACCATTCCGAGGATATGAAACGTATAGACGTTACAAGTCGAAAAAAAACGCAAAAGCAGCGAAAAGTAAATGTAAAAAAAAAATTGGAAAAGCTCTTCGATAGGTGGCGTTTTGAAATATTTGCATTTCAACCCGTCTGTTAAGGGTTTAGGGAACAAATATTGGTGGTAAGCAAAGGTTGACGTTACCCTCACAAGCATCGTTTTCATAATACCGAACAATTCACCACATAAATAATGCGATTGGTAGAATTTGCTGCTTCCGGTTACTCGCTGCACATGCAGATGTTATGTCTGATAACTCTCGTAACGGACCACAGGTACGAAGGGAACGTACGTAACGTAAATGTTCATACATGGAGAACGTACGTACGTAAGTACGTAAATACGTGCTGTCTGTGTGCTTTAAAGTTTCGCTGTATGTATACATAGCCTCGTAGTAAACACATATATTCTCTGCCTATAGACATTAAGAGTAAGAAAGACAGACTCGCGCCATACCCTTCTCTCGTGCGGAACATTAATTCCGCTTACGCTTGCCAGAACCAACCCCTCCCCTCCCCTGCGGAAGTCCTTCCTCACGACTATCCCCTCGACTTCCTTATCGCCCGAATACAACGAGAAGGGAAAACCTCGAAGCACCACGCGCTTGCGCTCACGATAAAATCCATGCTTTTCCGAGACCACCAAATCATAGCTTTGCCAAAGCTCCGCTCGTCCCCGTTTCTCAAGATATTCGCACCCCTTCGCGCGAGTCCTTTGACTTCATCTATCATTATTATTTTTATTTATTAATTTTTTTTTTACCTTTCCCAAGCGAGTATTTTGCTTTCTCAAAGATTTAGAGTCTAAAGAAAGAGAAAATGTGAAGATCAAGTCGTAAAATAATTTCCATAATTCGTCTTAAAATATGAAATTTTTATATACTTTTTTTTTTTTCTTTCTTTACAATCCTTCGTACTGAGAAAATCCTTGAATTTCTTGATTTAATTTTTTTTTTATTTCTGCGTATTTCAACGAAAAATGGTTGAACGGTTTGCTCGTCGAAGAATTACGAGAGGCTTTCTCTTCGGTAGGGGTTTCTTTTTTTAAATTCACGTTTAGCCCGAAGCGTTAGGAAAAAAAACCGCATTGGTTGAGGACAAGATAGCGAGAGACATTTCGCAATGCTGTCGGTGTGTGCGAAGCCTCTCCGAGCGTCCGGAATCCGTTAATTCGTTGCTCTCGGCAACGTCCCAAGTAACGACGGTCGCTCTCACGCCTGCAGCCGGTCCGCGGGGTTTTCACAGTCAGAGGGGGAAAGAGTGAAACTGCCGGCTCGTTGAAATTAAATGAGAGAGAGACAGGGAATCCGGGTTGGGAGAGACACACGGAACCTCGTCGGGGGATGAAAAGGACTTGATGGTTACGGGCGCACCGGCACCGGCAGAGATGCGACAACCGACAGAGAAGGAGAAAAAACAGTAGAAACGCGAACGGAGACGGCATTATCCCCGAGAGCTATACATCCATGTGCGTATATACACTAAATATATGTGTATATATACATATATATATCTTTTTTTTACGACCGAAGCTGCTGTGCACGTACGCGTACGTTAGCCGAGTTTAACGAGATCGTATTGGATACGCGAACTCTCGCTCGGCCTTTATTACCTCAACCACCTGTGCGCGTCGTACTTCCGTTTCGCTCCCTTTCGCTATCATCCCTGAATTCGTCGTCGACGCTTATCAAATCGCTATATCTAACGAATATCCTTTTCTTCCGCGCTTCATGCTTATGCATTACCGTACGGAGTCCTGTGGAGTTTAATTAATCGGAAACCTGATCGACGAATGTCGACGACATGTGATAAAAATTCGAGATATACCTTAAGGTACAATTTTTCTGGAGGATAAGAAAAAAATGTGTTATGCGCATCCATATTGATGTTGTATCAGGATGAATGCAACAGCGTTTTTACTTTTTTCTTCTTTCGGTATTTACATCAGTCGGCGAATCCAGTCTGATACAAAACGGACATGACTACTGCTTGATACATTAGTAGTCAAAAGATCGCTTACGTTTTGGTGCAAAAATTTTCAGATTAATAATAATTCATTCCCGAAAATTATGAATATAACCACTTCGTTGAGCTATAATCATCGAGCTATAAAAAAAAAAGTTTTCCTTAAAGTAAAAAAAATGGCCAAAAATAAATAAAAAAAAATGTACGCCAAATATTTAAAAATTCTGTTGAAAAAAATTATTTTTAAAAATCAATAATGTTATATAGACAAAGTGTAGCAGATGAAAAATTATTCTATATGACAAAAATTATTGTTTTTTTACTGCAAAAAATTTGCTGTAAAAAATTAAAAACGTTTGCAAACACTGAAACGCCAATTTTTACAGCAACTTTTTTGCAATAAAAAGACATCAGTTTTTGCCATATTTAATTTCAACTTCATATTACGAGTCTAAGCGATTTTAATAAATACGGGAAGATAGTTATTTACTTGCTGTACAGCAAAATGAATACTATTACTACTATTACTACTGCTACTACTACTATTACTACTATTACTACTGCTACTACTACTACTACTGCTAGTAGTAGTAGTATTTACCTTACAAAACTTTCAGACAGTCGCTTATTGGACGTTCACAAGGTGTATTCTGCGGCGTCTCAATTTCCTAAGCGCAAGATCCCTTCATTTTCGCTGTACTATACCTTATCGTAAAAGCTCCGGGTCTTATCGTCCGTAAGCTATTGCAACCTTCACGACCCTGCAGCTTCGAGAAATCTCGTGATGAAGCCAAAACGTGTACAGCGTATCCGTTGTAAGATCGACGTTGAGATATCCTCGTAAATGTATTCCCCTCGGACACTCGAAGAGAGCTTAGAGAGAGAGAGAAAGAGAGAGAGAGAGGAAGTGAGCAGCGGATTATGCCGTTGCGGTAGCCGCTCTTCTCGGTTTCCACATTGTTTGCACTGTTACACTTCAAGTGGACGTTACAACGGAGTTTATCGCATTCTCGATTTCATACCGCCATCAACACAACAATAATAATACCCGGATAAGAATTACTCAATTCTAACAAAACATATGTAAAAAAAAAAAATAACCGTATATTTTTCTTCCGTCAGTGACGCAAACTTGAGTTCCGACAGTATTTTATCGATCGTTTGTCAAAAGAAAAGAACGGAAGAGTCCGAAAAAATAAAATAAAATAAAATAAGCGATGGCATCCAACGGCGGGGTGACCGTGCGTAACGCGAAGGCGAGACGGGGAGAGTACTCGTTTGCGAGGGCTGTTTGATTTACGATGGTCACGGGGCTTCGTGTACTAGAAAATTCCACGACTAGCAGCTTAGCTAGGAACCACTTTATACGACGTTCCTGCAAAAGTTTCGACGGTTTTAGTCGCCTTTTCCTATTCCCCGGTCATACCCCACGAGAAACTACCCTTACCGCACCCTTCGCGACGTTTTCCTACCCCTTGCGCGGGAAAAAAAAATAATCCTCTTCCAATCTCGCGCCCCGCTGGTCCGTCTCGCAAGATTATTTTTTTTTTGTAAAGCAAACTTTTCAAGTTAGGGAGACGGAGCTGAAAAAAAAATCGATAAAAAAGAACTCATCTTTTTTTTCAAGAGACATCGAGGAGATTCTGCTCGTTATCAGAAGCGAATTTTTTATTTTTTTTTACACGTTTGTTTTTAGCGCCGCAGATATGAAAGGTATTCGTGAGAATCATTGAGATTCGACTGTGGAGAGATATAATTAATAAAAGAGTTGGTAATTAGCGCGAATTTTATATAGAACGAGATACTCGTTTGTTGGGTTTCTCGGACCGGTGAGCACACCTCACATTAATTTACCTCTCGGTATCTCTCTCTTCACCGTTTTTTTTTTATTTTCTTTGTTTCAACAACCTTCCACCTGAGCTCTGTTCGCGAATAGCATTAGCCACTCATCTCACGTCCCTTCGTTGCTCCGAAACTCTGGGATCTCTCTCTGAAAAAAAGAAAAGTATATAGTGAGTACATCTGCGTTTACTCATGAAAATTGTATGCGAAAACATCTTCGGCTGTTCTAACTTCAGGATTGGGATCGAGATTTTACTTTGGAAGGGTCGTAACTCTTTTCGAGGTTATTTTGCATTTTTTCCCTTTTTCTTAAAAAAAACCGTAACGCTTTTTGAGAAAATTTGCATTTAAGGTGTTTTCACCTAAAAAAAAAAAAAAAAAAAACAGTATGTTTTTTCAAAGTTTTCGGTAACCGTGCAAAAAAATCAAATTCTTAACATCGCCATCTATCAGTTGCAAACTCTTCAACAACTTGCGTTTTCCCCGAAAGGGTAAACACTCTTGAAATAAAAAGCATTACGTTATTTAATACCAACTTTCGCATCACCTTAATTCGTTCACTGCAATAAAAGCTTTTCGTCGTCGATTGAAAAAACCACTGGCATTTCTACATCAAATAGGACATCAAAAATGTACGAAGAAATGCTAAGATTAAAAATTAAAGGTCAAAGTTGGAGAGAGAAAACAAATGGTTGAAGCTTCCGACCAGCGTGAAAGTTTGTTTTGCTCTAAGCAACGAGTATTTTCGAGAGAACGAAATGGGTTTCCATGAGCAATTTGGAGGTTCCGTGGTAATATGATGTACGGGGGTAGAAAGTTTCCACGGTATCGCGAGAAGACCAGTTCCCAGTATAGCGAACAGTCTCCTTGCCATCCGAGACTACTCCTCGTTCTGTCGTCCCTCTAATACCAAGAACGAGATCGGGCGAAGAATATTGCATTCAAACTTTGCACTTATGGTGCGTCGCGTCGCTTTCGCGAAGCTGGTCGTCGAAAGAGCCCGTAGTCTCCGTCGCCACACACACACACATCGGTCTTTTCGAAACCTCCTACTCTCGGAGACTCTCCGCGCACCCGCTTCTGAATACTAAATAGACCAACGCACGCGTATATAGTTATGTACTGCTGTAACAAAAGCAGTAGCTGCAGGAATACACATACCTATACATACTATATACCAAAGCCACGAAGTAGCTTCGCGACGTGGAAACGTTTTCCCCGCCAAGATTTATAGCGGGTGGCATGGAGGAATAAATTTCTGAAAATGTACACATTCCCGTCGAAAAAAACAAAGCAATGATAAAAAAAAAAAAAAATTCTTAAATTTATGACAAAAATAAATTATCTTTTTGACAAAATTGTATTTTTCAATCGATTTAAATGAATGTCGATACACTGGGCAATAATAGCCGAAATTGTCACCATTTGCAGTACTTTTCGAACGGTTCGATAAATTATTGCAAAATTGATATCAATTTTTCAGAGAAATTTTTCAGTTTTGAGAATCGAATAAAAAAAATGGTAAAAATGGTTCAATCTTCGTTTTAATTCCCGTTTTATATAAATTTTTTTCTTGTTTATCACTTTATCAAAACTTTCTACAATACGGATTTTCTTCGCGTCCGCCAAATTTCTATGCGGTCCCTCGCCGACTCTATTATTATCTCTATAATAATAATTGAACAGACCTTCGTATAATCATTTTCATAATCCCAGTTATTGTAAAATCGTTGAGTAGAACGAGAATTTTGAGGCGAGTTAGCCGAGAGATAGTGGCAGCAGCAGCAGGTACACGCGAGTAGACAGAACTATACATCTGTCTCATTTTCTCTTTTCCTCTCGGGGCCGACGGGGCTTAATTAACGCGCCCGAAATGGGAGCGAGTATGAGTAGTAGTAACAAGCACGGTATGTATATATATATATATAGTACATCCTCGATCCAGTGTCGGTAAAATTCGTAGTATAGTAACGAGAGAGGGAAGAGTGGTGTAGCATCGGGGTTGAGGTTTATCGCGTTCGCAGTAAAGTAAATTCGTGTGCGGAACACGGTAGGCTTTCGCGCAGTAGACCTAACCGACGTCATTCCAGCATCACGATTCCCAGGGTAGAAATGCTCGCCTCCCCCAACCGAATCGGGAGTGGGAAAGAGAGAGATTTTAACGCGGAGTGGGAGTAACAAAATCTCGTGAGGTCGACTCTACGTACTCTCATTCTCTCTTGTATTTTTATATTTATGCAAATCCGCGGTTGCGAATTACTCGTTGATCCACGTGCCGAGCTCACTCATCATTTGCAATGGAAATTTATGTCACTCGGAACAAAAAGTATGAAAAAAAAAAAAAAAAACGAAACGAAAAACTCGAAAAAGCAACAGCGGATGAAACGAATAATAACGACACGAAGTCCGCAGAGATAAAAGTTGGCCCTTCGTATAAACCGGAAGAGGAATTATTTAGAAAGTAACTCAGAAAAGTTTTAGTCAATCTTTCCCCCACCTGCCGTTATTTGGGTCATCGCAGTCGAGGTGAATTATAAATGGATTACCGGTCTTCTGTAATGGAAATCGATAGGGGAAAATTTGCGTTGATAGGCTGCCGCTGCTGTTCGAAAATTTGCTGATGAATGGCGTAACATCGATACCCACTGAGAGGAAAGTTACTAACTACGAGGGAGTGCGAACTCTCGTCCGGATGGCGCACAGTGTTACGCTAGTCCTGTGGCTCTTTCGAACCTCGTATTTCCATGCACGCTCTCTCTACGACCTCGACAAGGGCCGCCTCTTCCCGCCCCCCCCCCCCCCTCCTTCCCCAAAGCACTGGACTCTGCAACATGCAGCCTGTGTTCCTCACCCTGTTCTCTCCACGGTATACGCCCTCCTACCGACTACCGGTTCCTATGCAAATTTGCTAATTGGAGCCCTCGACGCGCGTGCCAAACGGATTCCCTGCAGACTCGATCAACCTCGTACTTCTCGGTCGTACACTCCACTCTGCTGTATTATACATTGCATATATATGCTGTCTATGTGTGCAGGAATACTGTATCCGTTCTGATTAAAGACGACATCTGTATATATCAAAAAATAAAAGAGAAATAATAATTAAGCCCTTCGATGCCAAATTTATATCCTCAAAGGCCTCATCTTAAGAATAATCAACGTAAGATTGTCCAATAACCGGCAAGATTTAGCATGTTTATGGGGTCCGTACATAAGGGGTGCGGAGAGGACTACGATTTCTAAAAAAAAAATTATATTGGAAAATACAACGAATATTATGAGAAAAAAATATATAAACTGCATAAAAAAAATTAATTAAAATGCGATTTTTACTGGATACATATTTTTACCGTTTTTTAAAGCGTAACGAACGGAAAATTATAATATGCATCAACCGGGAATATTTGGAATATGTTATACGCTTCACATTGTGAATCAAATTCTCATAGATTGTGCAATTTTGTTCCAAGTTGGAGTGTACTGTATCGTAATTCAATTAACGTCGGTTAAATCAGTGAGTGAACAAAATAGAAGGGGTAAAAATAGGTGGTTATATAGTAGCGATAGGAGATAGAAGATAGGGAGGCAATCCATTAGTATCGAACAGACGGGGAGAAGGGGGTTCAGCTCCGGGGACAGTTTTCCGTTCGAATGAGTTTAATCGATGCACCTGGCGAGTTTCGAATTTATCTCACTCTCTTTCTCTCCTCTCGATTCTCTCATTTATCTCACTCTCTTTCTCTCCTCTCGATTCTCTAATTTCTCTCACTACAAAATTTATTGCTCTGGTTTTGTACTCTACGGAGGAATATTTGAAGCTTCCACCTTCGGTAGTGTACCTACCGCTCCCAATTCACTGTCCGTCTCCATAATTTTTTATTTTTATCTTTTTTTTTTCTATCGATTCACAAAATCCCGGAGTAATAAAAAACAACCGAATGCTTTTGCATCCGCGCTATATTCATTGCTTTACTATTCGCGAAATAAATTCATCCCTTTCGTATATACGCCTACAGGATAACTGTGGTAGTCCCGCTGAACATACCAAACTCTCTATATGTCCGAAATGCTGATAAATCCTCTACTTCGTTTCCCTCTCTTTTCCCGTATTTTTACGAATTTCACGAATTCTACGGTACGTACGCTTCTCTTGTTCTCTGTACTATTTCGCGTACACAACACCCATGCATTGTGTTGAGTTATACGGATAAACTCGCTTTTTTGTCCTCCCGGGACCGGCGAGAGTTCAGTTGTTGGCACACTAGTGGCCTTTTTTTTTTGTACCGTAGGAAAATATCGATTCGAACCCCTGCCGATGGCATGTGTACAGTTTCACTCATTCTCGCATTGCACCCATGCTTTCACGGTTGCGCGATACGAGTATCGTTGCATATCGGATTATAATACGTCGCTGGTGTGGGTAATACAGCAATTTACCTACTTGTATCCAGCCGTAAGTAACGAGAGAGCCGCGCGTGACGTAGCTACTTTTCTCGTTCTGGCAACGCGATCAATCCAGAAATTTAGTATGTAGCTAACTGCAACAGCAGCAGCAACAACAGCAGGAGAGAACGCAGAGAGAATAACACGAATGAACGATCTGGCTGGTGAGCCAGGACTGCGCTGGCGAGCCGGTAGGTTGATATGTCCAAATGTGCACAGTTTCCTCCTGCAAGCACGGCGGAGAGACGAGCTTCGTGCTATTCGGACGCTGCAATGCAGCGACCGTATACGTTGCTTGGATTGGCACGCGCATGGCGCATTGAACGCATTACACTCGGAGGCCACGCAACGAGCGCGTTTCCCGGGCTGAAGGCTTTGCGCGGATATACTACGTCGGCTCTTCCGATTTTGCCATTGCAGACCTTGTAACTTCTATCTATCCGTCTGTTGAATAGTACGTCGCGTTTCAGTGTGCACAGTGCATTGACGATGTTTCGAAGCTTTAGAACAACATGGGGGAGGATTGGGTACGTGTAGAGGCCGAATCTGGACGTGTAGCCGGTAAATACGCGGATCGGGTAATCATGCGCAGAACCGGTACGATCGGTTTATCGCGGTTCAATTACGCAAGAGAAGCTTCGATTTGGTACTCAATGGTTATTGGAAAAGAACAATGGGGATCGTGTAACCAAGAATAGCATTTTGGAAACAAATACACCCGTTCTATTTAACTTGCTTCGTGATGTTGGTCAGGATATGATTTTTCTAAGATCATCAAGAATTAAATAATCACAGGAGTCATTTAGGTTCCAATCCATTTTGCCACAAATAGCAGGTGTTTTTGATATTTCGAAACAACGATATTATGTTATAGGGAAAGAATATAGAAGATAAAGTTCTTGCAACAGCGAAATCGTCGTTTTTTCGAGCCGCTGGAAGACGATGAAAAACGATAAAGGGAGTTGACGAGGTGTTTCGGTAAAAATTGAAAGTTTCAAAAAGGTGTTCTTGGATACATATTTCGATGTTTTTATTTTTACGAAACGCGAATTGGCCACAAGTTTTTTTCTCAAAGTTCAATTATTTTGTTACGATATCAATTTCGGAATTTCCGTCGGAAATGTTAGCTTCACTCTGCTCTATCGTTATCAGTGCACTACCCGGACCCACTGACAAGTTGTTGCGGGAAAAATTGAAAGTTTCAGAAAGGTGTTCTTAGGTACATATTTCGATGTTTTTATTTTTGCGAAACACGCAAATTGGCCACAAGTTTTTTTTGAAAATTCAGCGAAACGTTTTTAATCCTTAAAAGCGTTTTTTTTTTTTTAAATTATTTTTTTTTTGATATCAAAGTTCAATTATTTTGTTACGATATCAATTTTGGAATTTCCGTCGGAATTGTTAGCTTCACTCTGCTCTATCGTTATTAGTGCACTACCCGGACCCACTGAGCCTCAAACGTATTGTACATAACTGGGCAATTAAAAGTTTGCCCATTGTCGCCGAGTCTACTGCAGCGTATCGCAAAACCCCTGTTGGCAAACGTATCAACCGACCGTCTGTCCGGTTTCGCCCTATGTGTACCACACGGAAACGGTAGTTGGCTCATTCCATCGTGTTGTGTTGCCGCCCGGCTTACCCTCACTCGGATTTCTATCTCTACCGGATTTTCCTCGCTGCTGGGATCAATTGATAATAGTTGATGAAAGGGAGAAACGATAACAATAACAAAAAAAACAAAAGCGAGCCAATATTTCATGATAATAATAATTGCTTGTTTTCATTTATTTATACACAGTAATATACATGATTAATGCTTCACAATAGAGATTGTTACTCGCGCCTGTACAATCGGACAACGTACGGTCGACTTCAACAGTCAAATAAACATTTTTTGTTCTTTTTTTTTTCAATTCTGACCCAACTCCACCTCTCCGTGACGCACTACAATTTTCCTTCTGCCGAAGCACGCACCGCACGCTGTGCATCCGTTTTTTGGTTAATGATTCGAATGATTTTGTTTGTTGCGTAGTCCATAGTCTTCATTGTTGTCATCAATTTTCCTCGGATCGATTATTTATCACCAGCGGCGATAAAATTAAGCGAGATAGTACGGGGAGTTGTAGGCCGTTGCGTAGTAAGGGTAGGCAGAGTACGCGGAGTAGGCGTAGGGGTAGCTGTACGCTGCGCTGTAAGCTACAGGGGCTGTGTAAGCACTGTAAGCTACCGGTGCTGTGTAAGCAGCACCCACAAGAAGTCCACGCTTATCACGGGCGGCTTCCGGCGCGACAGCCGCTTCCGTCTTCACGGGTTCAATCGACTCGACCTCGACGGGCTTCGATTCAGCGAGAGCCACTGCGGCGAGGGCGAGGATGAGAACAGCCTGTTGAAAAAAAAAAAGAACACAGAATTAATGAGGATTGCAAAAAATGCGCTTCTTTTGAATTGCAAACGAGTAAAATGGCAATGCAATCATTTAATTGATCAATAGTCGAAACAAAGACGAATCAATGATTCAATTGATCGATGATATACTTCTCGTAACTGATTAAACAAAATGATTCACTTTTATTAAAAAAAAATGTTGCTATGATGATTTTATTGATCGATGATTGATTTTTCTTTAATCGTTCAATACTCACTACGAAGCACTTCATGTTGATTGGTTTGATTGGGTTGGTTCGTGTCTTGTCTTGGCACTGAGTTGCTTGGAGAGCAAGTGATGCTTTGACGTTAATTCCATCAACCTTTTATACCGATTCGATGCTCAGTCTTTCCACGGGGGACTGAAGCTACGTGATTGGATTGTCAAAGTAAAAAAAAAAAAAAGGAATCCATAGCTCCGCACGTATTCTCTATTGTGTTCTGGATGCTAGACCGGCGTGCGTTGCATGGACACGTTGGGTATACGCACCTCTGAGAAGGTTGCACGCACGTCCTTTCGCGTATCGTCTTCATCGTAACTTGGACGCCCGCGCCTCGCGTTACGATGTAGCGCCGCGTTATTACCTCGTCGAGCGAGCATCGGTCTCGCTTATTGAGTAACGCGTCCTTGGACGACAGCCAAATACGAACCGAAAGTGTTTTACAATCGATGTGCGATCCATCGAGAAGGCGCAACTCGTACGCACATCTAGCTACGTTAGTACCGTCAACATATTTCGATCTTTATCTATTTTTATGCATTTTATTTCACTGTCACGCGAAGCAGCCGACAATATTCTCGGAATAATGTCTGACCTGAAAAAATTAAACTCTTATCAAAATAATTGCATCACCCCTCTTGTAGAGTTGTTTTTCTATTTCCATCGGAAGTCGTCAACCTCCGCACTCTGACCTCTCCATCGCAAACATGTCCTGAATGCATAATCGCGATCGTTCGTAAAGGGAGAGCAAAGGAAAAAAAATCGTTCTTCACGCTTCGTTTCGTAATAATTAATCGATCACCTCGAAGAACGTCACGTACTACCGGCGGTCTTCGGGTAGGCCTTGTGCTCGATTCTGAACGATGATTAAAACGATTTTCCGAATTATTGGCTTTGCAATTTAACTGATTTATTTATTTGAAGATTTCTTCATTTGCCACTCTATGATTAAGTTCCAACGACCCTTTTTTTTGTTATACGCTCACTCCGCTAAAGCTCGAGGGAGCTTCGGCGTCGGGATAAAATAAGCCTTCTCGTTTGATGCATGGAGACTTCAACATCGACCGCAATTTTGCGGGTTGAAGGAGAAAGGGTCCCATTTTGCGAATGAGCTTAGCAGCTATCGCGGCTCGAACTGCCTTACCCAGCATTTTTTCTTCTTCTTCTCGTCGAATCATTAATCACACTCGTTCGTTCTCGTTTATCAGAGGCGAAGAGATGAAAATTCTTCACGGTAGCTAAGGAGTTCGTAGCGTCAACTAGACGCCGACGACGTTATTACATCGCCGCTTTCTTGCTCGACGTCAGCGAGATTTTTTTCTCTCATTCTTTGACAAGCCAGAAAGACTCTGGAAGGAAGAAGTAGAAGAAAAAAAAAAGAAGCGAGCAAATTTTATTTGGCGTCGCGGAGAGTCTGGCAATATTCGTTTTTGCAGAGTTTGAAACTGTACACATCGTAGAATGCGAGAAGGAGAATAGATTGACGCGTGTGTGCGTTGAATACGCGAGATAGGGGATGAACGAAGGAAAAAGTAAATGGACGAGAAGTGGATGGTGTACATATATATCAGGAGAAGCGAGAAAGAAATAAAGAAAGAGCGAAGGGCTGTCGGTAGAGTGTGTAGGACCATTGTTTCGTCGTTCTTTAGAAACTCTCCACATTAGCGTCGTGAATTAGTACAATGGGAGACGGCGCTTCCGTGGGTCCTGCTGGTGATGCTCTCAGTTCGTTAGTTGTATATATAGAGTGTACCGGGTGTACCTGCTGCTGGCGAATAACAGTCGACCTTCTGTGTGCCTATCTGGAACTGCCGTACCTCTGTTCTCCACCTTCTTCGTCTGCTTCTTCTTCTTCTTCTTCTTCTTCTTCTTTACATTGTAGACACTATTCTCTTTTACTTGTAACTCTGAGTCTCGCTTTTCTCTCGCTTTCCGAGCCCGTAGGGGTTGGACGTTTTGTCTCAGGGTTTCCTGCAGATGGCGAGTCTTTCCAAGACAAGTACACGTGAACCATAGAAAGTACCAGCTTCGGTCGTGCCCTCGCGCGCTAGAAGACCCTTGGAATTATTATCTTGTATCTCACGGAACTACGTACTTTAGCCGAGTTTCCATTTTCCGGGACCTCTCCCCCCTTTAGATCGCGAATCTTTCTGAACCCATCTTTTTCATGCCTGGTGACTCTGTAACCGAACGAGTCCGCGGATTCTTCTGCAACCGGAAAAACTGTCGGAAAGTTCGGTTAGCCCGTGAAAGTTCCAGACTTACGAGGAGTATATATACTGGATGCTGAGTGTCCCATGGGATAAGGAAGAGACCAAAGAGCCTTCTCCGAAGCACAGAGGAAGTAATGGAAAACGGAGCTTAGGCTTTCCTTCCTCATGCTTTTCGGATCTTTCTCTCTTTGCCTCGAGATACTTTTCTTCGCAGCACTCAGTCGAATGCTATGAGTGCTGCATACACGTGGATCAAAGGAAACCGAGGAAATGGTTCTCGAACTCAGGGAGATTTAGTTTTTCGTTTTTTTAGTACCAAAGAAACGAGGAGTTTTCATCTCTTGATCACAGATCTGCGATCTATTTACGCGGTACCTAAGAAAAATTCAATTTGCATATCCGTTTTCTTCCATTTTTTTAATAATAACAGAAATGATCAGTCATCAACGAAAATTGCGTTTTTTCATACAATTTTATAAATTGATATTTTTTTTTTTTTTTAATTAACCTCCCGATCGTGAATTAAATAAAGAAATCAAGCAGAATGTACGTTTTCATGTGGCATTATCACTCCATGTCGACGCCAATAAAATTGTTATTAACTGTAATAAACAATGTATGACGAAGTGTCGAGTACGCAAATCAGTTGACGTAGCATGACATCGTATCCTCGATAAAAGCAAATTTGAAAGCGAATTATCGTAATATTGTACACGCAGAACTGAATCAATTGTCCCCGTCGGGGATATTCGCTGCATGGTTTTCGTTTCTCCCACACTGGTACCTGTGACATCACACGGCATAGCATCACACGATGTAGATGTATATAGTGTACAAGAGGTGAGGATGAGGATACCCTGGACCGCCCGGTAATCCGATCGACCAGCAGTTTGGTCGCGCCGGTGATTCGATTTGCGAACCCTCGAACGCCGCGGTCGACGGAGGTTTTGGGGATAGTGTACGATCCACGCGGCATTGCAAAATGTTCGGAATCCGCGAAACGATAGAGACGCCGATATCGAGTTTAAACTCTTCCACCCATCGGCTAAATCGCACACCAATCCCCGAGGTTCGGTGCGGTTGCGAAATGATTGTTCGATGCGATTCCGGTGGAGTTCTGCGGCTCCTGGCCGCAGATTCCCTTCGCTAGATTTCCCATCGCGGCTTCCGGCAAACGACAAGTTTTCGATTATCATATGCACGAGCGGATCTCAGGATCATAGAATTTGTTACAGAAGGAAGCTAAGGGAAGATAAAGGTCAATGATGCGTGTAAGGGCTGAGGTCGTCTTTTCATTGGATCATATCAATAGGTTTCTCCCGACAGATACGGCAGATAGATAGAAGGTTCACAAACGAATGTTACCATAAAATGTTGTTTTGGCCCAAATGGGAAGGCTACTTCCGGCGCCATCGACTGCCTGAGCTGATTTCGAAGTGCAATGCAATTTCACATCTGCCGGTGATCAGGCATGTGATACGATCCTTGATTTTGCTCACAAGGTTCACGTACGAATGTGACCATAAAATGTTGTTTTGCCCAGAATGGGAAGGCGACTCTTCCGGCGCCATGGACTGCCTGAGCTGATTTCGAAGTGCAATACAATTTCACATCTGCCGGTGATCAGGCATGCGATACGATCCCTGATTTCGCTCAGAAGGTTCACGAACGAATGTGACCATAAAATGTTGTTTTGCCCCGAATCGGAAGGCTACTTCCGGCGCCATCGACTGTCTGAGCTGATTTCGACGTGCAATGCAACTTCACATCAGCCGGTGATCAGACATACGATACGATCCCTGATTTTGCTCATGTTAAACCTTAGCTAACCTTCCTAAATTAACTCTCAGTTGCTTGGGAGAGGATTATAAGTCTTCCAGGTCAGAATATACAGCGCTGCTTTTACCTGATACTATCGTATATAATATGCACATAAATGTATCAACAATGTTCTACATCAAGCCTCGCAGCGATTTATCGTTTCTATCCGAGTTCGAACCTCCAAACTCAATGTAAAACTTTTATAATCGGGACTTAAACCCTTCCTCTTCCGTGTTCTCTCGGGCGCGAGGAAACTTTGCCGGCTCTCTAATACTGCCGGGCAAATAACGTAGTTCGCGAAACTCGCTGGGAAATCTGTTCTAATCGAATTATTTTAACGAATAATTTGTGTATAGAACTCGCTTGGGTTTCGATACAGTTAACTCGGGTGAAATTTTGTAAATTATTGCGGTGCAAGTACCCCGACTATATAGTATAGTAGTAGAAGTGTAGGTAGTAGTATACTATACGGATTACATCGAAGCGGAGAGACACGACACCAGGAAGAAGTGGAAGCAGAGACTTCTACTCTGCGATGCGATCACTGAAGTGGAAACTCGAACGAGAGGGAGAAGAGTGAAATCGAGTGACGACGCCAGAGCGTCGGGACGTTGTCGCGGCGAGACTTGACGAGGGAAAGACGTCGCGGCGAAGTGAAGGGTCGCCGATAGGGGTTCGTAAAAGTTGATAGGATGGGGAGATGAGCGAACTGCGGGATAATACGGGTCAAATATCCAATGCACAAAATCCTGGAAAAATTCAGTTCTCATGTGTATTATTGCGTTACAAATGTTGACATCTTATAACTGATTCGATAAAATATCACAAAATCTGTATTACATCTTTCGAATATTGATACATTAAATGGAAACTTTTATTTTTAAAAAATATACAAAAATTACTTTTTCTTTAACCTTCTTAAAGTGAAAATCGTTACGACAGGTAATGGCGAATGTGATTATGCTATCAGTAATGTAGCCTTCTGGTGTGAGATGAATGAAAAGATAATAGCGCCATATATCGACAAATTTAGGCGCACTATTTTGTAGAGTCTCTATGTCTATCAAATTCCACTTAATTCTCATGAAACCTGAAAAAAGATAAACACCGCGATGTCCAGAAATTGTCAGCCAAATTTCGTTTCGACGATTTACGTCGTTTCGGAGAACTTTGGACACTAAGAAAGTATACAAATCGCATATTCATCAAACGCGTAACTCCGGTTTTTTTTTGCCTGGCGGGCAGTACGGAGATAATAAGTAGAAACTTTTTCCACAGATCTTTCTTCCGTTTGTAAACAAAGAAAATATCTATGCAACATAATTAGAAGTTCTGAGAGATTACTATTTCGAAGCATATGTTACGTAAAAAATTCCTCTTTTTTTTTTTACGCGACCCGCGTTACCTCGATCTCTCTGTACCGTCGCCTCTCGAACGGCGAAGTGCGAAGGGCGAAGTGCGAAGTGCGAATAAGTGCGAAGGGTGACTCGAAAAAAATTCCGTACCTCATTCAAAGGTGTGAATAGCAGGTGCGACGATATTTTTCTATTGCTTTGATGCACGAACAGCCTCTTGAGATCATCGTTAAAGAAGATAAAGGGGATTGCGCTGGTGTAAGAAAACGCGATAGACAGAGAAAACGGTTGCAGGACATGCGATAACGAAAGAGATACAAAGCTTTTCGAGAAAGCAAAGAGAAGGATGATGAGAGAGACAAGAGAACAGCGAAGCGCGTCGAGTGAGTGTCACGGTAAACAGAGTTTGAAATTGCAAAAGTTGCGGTGCTCGCGCCAGTAGACCGCATTCTCTCTTTCCGACTCTCGCATACAAGTTCCTCGCTTACATATATAGTAATACCGAGGAACTCGCAGCTTGGGCTTCTGAAGCTCGAAGGACTTTCATACGACTCTGAAAGCTATCCAGTTTTCCATCTCTCTGCAAACCTGCCTTGTGCTTTCGAGCTTTGAGATGTCCTCTCGATACTACTCCTCCATGCAGTACAGCAGCTTCGGAATAAAGATGGA
Organism: Buathra laborator; assembly: GCA_934046635.1. NCBI lineage: Eukaryota > Metazoa > Arthropoda > Insecta > Hymenoptera > Ichneumonidae > Buathra > Buathra laborator. The sequence continues at coordinate 2,928,408 of OW203894.1, read as the reverse complement.
AGTCTTTTCGCCGTCATATATATATTTTTTTCCCTCTTGCATATCCCTTTGGCGCCCCGTCAATCCATCGTTTACACTTTTCTTATTTATCGTAGTGGAGACCTCCGTAGTCTACGGAGGTCTATACACACGTGAATGTCTGCAAATAATACCTGTGCTTCGTCCGTTTCAATTTCGTTCAGGATATTGACTCGAGAGATTTATTCTCGCCGCGCCGTACGTCAATGGGGGGAAAATATAATGCCACCGTCGAGACGAATCGAGAGAGAAAAGTTGATTTATGTCGAAATTGTAGTGGGAGTAGAAAAAATGTTGACGGTGAGAGGTTCAATTCTGTCGAAATTTCACAAAGAGCAATGTACTCGCGCGTTCCGCTCGTGTAGTATCGCTTCGAACGAGAGGTTTTGGCTTCTATTCGAAACTCGAGACCATCGAGACTCCGTGGCATTTAGGGCTGACTGACTCGTTGGCTGGCGGTGGTCTTGGCGCCGAGCAATACTCCGTCCCGACAGCATCGCTCGCGTAAACCCTCCCTACTTTCTGTCCCGCATTCGCCTTCCTCCTCCGACATTGCCAGGCGAACGTTTAAGAGGAGAAAATGAGAAAGATATAAGAATGAAGATGAGGAAAAGACGCGAGAAAGCGAGAGATTGCGAGGGGAAGAGAGAGGCAACGGTTAGGTAGGTTCTTCGGAGTCGTTGTCGCTTTCATTGAGGGAGAGAAGAACGTCGCGGCGCCCGGCCGTCAAAGGTCGCCACGCGGATATAAATACCACCCCGATGGCGCCGCACTCTCGCCCTCGTTCTGATCTCTGTATTCTCTCTCTTTCTCGCTGTATACCTTTATCCCTTCTCCGCGGAACATTTTTCGACGTTTTTCATCTCACGGTCGAGCTATCGGCGAATGAAATCGTTGATTGAAAACTTTTGTATTCGAAGAAATAAAAATAAAAGTAATTATAGAGAGTTGGGAATCTTCGGAACTGCAAATACATTTTTTCTTATCAAACGCAGTATACACGATAAATTGATATTAAACGAATTTTCCGCGTCGCATATTTAATTCATTGCTATTTTAATTAATATAATACAATGTCTGCCTGTTGAAAACTCATACGAAACATTTTCAAATTTTAACTGCATCGCCAGAACTACGTAAATACCACACTGTTTATTCGTTCGCGCAGCAGCGAAAATGTACCGGAGAAAAAAATACGAAAAATAAACAGCTTTCTGCTTGGGACTCTGTTGGAATAACGCGTGTTCCGCATAGGTATTTCTCTCGCAGAATTCTCACCCTTCGTAGTTCAGCCACCAGGAGCGTTATTATACGCTCCCTTCACGCAGGCCGTTCGCTCATTCGAGTTTACGAGACTCGTTAAATTTACGACTCTGATGAGCTAATAACGAAACCCTCCATGAAACTCACGACGAAGGGCATTGTACGGTGTACAATGTACGTAGTTTTTTTTTTTTTTTTTCGGTTTTAAAAAAGAACGGAGTATGAAAATTCGCACCCGAAGAAAACAAAAGAGCAGCTGATTTTTTGGAGCAATCACGCGGAAGAATATTGGCATTTTTCGTATTTTTTAATGGAGTGCGGAAATTCGTAATCCCCTTGTTTCGTCGAAGCGTTAGTGGGTTACGAGGAGAGTAGAAGTTACGAGCTCTCGTGATTTTCCTGTGAGCAATAATCGTTGTCGAGGCCGTCGTCGGGAGACCGATGTAGCGACGACGATGCAGCGCCCATACAGGCCGATGTTTCAGCGTCGTTGCAACTTCAATCTACGAGCGAAGCGTCTGGCGGTCCCCCCCGACGTTCACTCGCGGCTGTTACAGTTTCGCGTTGGCAAAGCAACGGCAATTTTCCATTAGCTCGAGTGATATTCGAACAGCTTTACTCGCATATCCGTAAATACGTATACATACATTACAGCTTCGGTTTCTCGCCGGCAGTGACGAGAAACGGAGAGGGAAACTGAAGAGAGCGAATTTTGAGAATTTCACTCATAAATGTATTCTCGCGTCAATTACCTCGCAATTTAACGATCGTAACGGTAACAAAGCAATCCAATTTTTGTGTTTCAGACATTCTTGAAAGCAACGCTACTCCTTCGGTTCACGGTGAGTGACTCGTTCTTTTTTTATTCGCAAATAAATTCCGTACTTTATAAAAGTTCCTCGACAACACAATACTTGAATTTTAAAGCTTTCCAATTATTTTTTTTTATGAATTTCGATGTTGAAACTCGTTGTTATTCCATTCATAGACTTTACCACAGAGAAAAGAGTACATTAAAGTAATAAAAAATATTTCTCGACATTTTTCGAAATGCTGTACGCGGCCCACTGACGTTGACTAACGTCGGTTGCTTTCCGTTAAACAAAAAAAAAAAAAAAATTCATACCTCACGCAGAAATACTCTACTATATACGGGGTTTTTCCGTAATTAAAAGCATATGATAGTACGCATTTCATTGGGAGATTCATGGAGATATATAGGGTCTTCAGGAAGCAGTAGTATAGCTGGAGCATCAGTCAGGCAGACGAGTCCGTTTTGTAAAGAGCTTTTGAATCGCGAAACTTCCTGTGTTTTAGCTTTTTTCCCCAACTTTTTTTTTTTTTTTTTTTTTTTTCATTCAAACCGTTGAGCAGTGGGTTCTCGTTGAAAAAAAAGGTAAAAAAACCTTATGTAGCGCACGGGAGGGCCAGTGTAAGCTCTCTTTTCTCTCTCTGCTGACCCAGAAATGTACAAAGAGGAAACAGCTTTTTTTTTAGTCCAACGAGACGCGATAAGACGCTAACCAGCTGCAACGCATCCTCTCCTCCCTTTGACTCCGCGAGAGGTGTATTCCGACCGAAAAAAAGGAACGTAAAAAAGGAAAAAGGTGCTCCAGAATAAAATAGAAATATTAATGGATTGCCTCGCGGAGGAGAATACGAGTTTCTTTTTACTATGTACTCGCGAACGTGAATTTTCACCGTTGAACTCGTCTTCATATTTTTCGTGCATTTTAACGATTATTCTTTCATGTTCCTCGCGAGAAACATTCTTTACCTTTCATTCCCAAGGGGTTACACATACATTTGCGGAATTCCGCGCACGAACTCGAACAGTTCATTAGTCGCTGTGCAGCTTTTCTTCTTTCGCAAAGCCAAAACTTTTCTGTATCCTTGATTTTTCGTCGAGCGCATCGCCGACATCGCGAGCACGCAGTTCGCGCGTTTCTTCCCTTCTTTTCTTCTTTCGATGTTTTTTTTTTTTTTTTTTATTATCGTTCTTTCTTCACTTTATCCGTTCCCTCGGGGAACGATTCGTCGAGTGCACGAATAGGGACTGTCCCGTGCGAGGAATACAAATTTCTCGGTAAATCCGATTCAATCCCTCCTCCCAGACGGGAGATGAGAGCGGCGAGGCGCGAGAGAGAGACGGCGGAAGAGGCACATAATTGGTAGATCTAATGAGCACACATGGGAGGACAGACACGTATTTCGGTACGCCTCGATGGTCAAAGGAGAATTCGAATAACGGTTGGCGGAGGCATATAGAGATTTGGCTGTACTCCCTATATCAACAAATTCCGGTGGTCATTGATTTCCGATAGTTCGAAGCAGCTTCGCTTTGCAGACGTATATATCTATATATCTGCACTCTCAGTGCTCTCCATTCTTTCCTTCCTTCCCGCGTATAGAAATCGAACAGAAGCTGATAGAAGAAAGAGACGGGAAACGAAGAGGGAGGGATGGAAAAGCTCGGTAAAAGATATTGTGTCGGATAGTAGGACCGGAAGTTGAAGAGGAAAGCGAAGGAGCGGTGGATGGTAAAGGGGATGAAAAGATTTCCACTACCCTTCACAATATAAAAGTCAACGTCGAAGAATTCGTGAATTCAATGTCAACGCTGTCGACGTCGATGAGAGAACTTCCGCTCGTTTGTCCACCAATGGATCAATCTATATTTATTTTTATTACGTATGATCCATCGCGATCATCTCAACTGTTCGATCTATGAAATTTTTTTTTTTTTACATCGCGTTTCGTATTGTAAAAAAAATGAAACTCACCGCCACCACCCCCCGTCGCCCTATCGGTAGAATTCGATGTAACGGAACTGATCGGAAGTGTTCGATTGCACTCAGCTGCACTCGAGTCGATCAGCTGTATCATAATCTCGCGAATTTCACTTTACATACCCGCGGTATATACCTTTAGATGTCGATTTCCGCCGAAATGAATCGAACTTAATTGCTTGAAAGCCTCAGTGAGTAATGATGACAGCCATTATTATTGACGATCTATCAATATCACGTCGCGATCGATATACGCTAAACATTAACGCGGCGGAGGGGCGCATAATCATTTGTCTGTTGCCGCTGTCTGGAACTCACTTACTCCGGTGCCGGCCGCTAGAGCGGCGTTGCCATAGCGCAAGCTGATGCACAATTAGCGTTTTATTTACCGTTTCGCGGATTATTATACCAAAAACCTTTTTTTTTGTTATTTTCGGAAAAAAAATATAAAAACAATTTTTATCGTTTAAATAACTGTTAAAAAACGTGTTTACGTAAATATAAAAAATGTATAAAAATTTCGAAAAAATGAATGAATAAAAGATTATTCGACTTATTTTTTAATAAAATTCGAATTGAAAATGTATCAAAATTGAAAATATGTAAATTCGAGTATCAAAGCACGTTGTAGCGTACCGTTGGTTTCGCCACTAAGATATCTTACCGTGCCGATCTGTTAAGCTTTTGCGGTTGTCTTCCCATCGGCGGAGAGGACAATGGCACCACTGTGAAGCTGTGACGAGTTGCTCGCTCGGTAACCAAAGTAATTAATAGCCGTGACTGGTTAGACGAAAGGAGAGACAGTGTGTCAGTGTTCTCGCCCGCTTTTCCACGCTAGTGATTCTCTAGTTTGTCGTATCCCTTCGAGAGCTCTTTCGCGTCTCTACTAAGACGGGCCATGAAATTGTCGACGAATGCGGCCGTACAGGCGGCACATCGTCAGTGACAACAAAATAACACGTAAAAAAAAAAGAACTATCAGAAAAGGAGAAGGCGGGTTGAGCATCTTGACGTAGAAATTTAACGCTCGACTACCGAAGTTTCGCTCCTTGTCGTTTCGTGTCTTACGTGGTGCACCGGGAGAGCCTCTGTGCTCTTCGGAAGACACATCTACACAAGCGAAAGCTTCTCTGTCGTCTATACACGTCGCGAATAAAAATAAAATAAGAAGAAACGTTAACCGTGTGGGCGAACTAAGAGTCGTGTCTCATATGTATGTATATACGTTCGTGCATTGCAACGGAACGAGCAAAGAGCATCAAAGAACAGAATGGATAGCCAGATAGGCACAAGAGAAAGACGGACTACATTCCTCACTTGCTCTCTGGACCAGACACGAGCCGTGAATTATTCATTGTCTGATTTAATCTGAATAATGAATTCTCACTTTCCCGAGATACAGTCGCTTTGGTTACACGAGGAAGATAAAGTACGAGAGACTCGAAGATGCGACATAGAGACGTCGACAAGAATGTCGGCGGCAGGTGTTTATTCTAAACTTTTATTAATCTTCTTCAACTTTTCTTTTTTCTCCGTTTTTTTTTTTTTTTTTTTTTTTTCGCTCTCAATCGTAAAAGTTGTTTTATCGAAGATTTGTGTTACTTCGTTTACTTCTCATTCGAAGTCGAACGCCTTTTATATTCTCAATCAACTACCGTTCTCGATATCCCTTCGGCTTCCGCGAACTCCCCTGAGTCCGAGCAATTTCGCGCTCTTGGAGGTTTCACGAAGATCGTAAATTCCCAAAGAGCTGTCGGGAGAGAGAGAGAGAGAGAGAGAGAGAGAAGGCGAGAAATAGGAGTGAGTAGTATTTATCGATCGAACGATACCAGGGATTTGTCGTGACCATCTCTCGTGGTTCGACGAGCATCATCTCCCGACACTCTCACTCTTCGGGAACGAATGAGATTGAAGTGACTCGATTTATATGGTTTTCCGCCGTTGTCGATCCTTCGGTCGGCTCAACGTTAGGTTACTGCAGAGGAATATTCGACGTGCCGACGATTTATTCGCGGGTGCGTAGGAGTTTGTAAAGAAAAAGGTTGTTGACCTATCGGGAGCTCACGAGTAAACATAACCTATTATTTGAAGCATTTTTAAAAACATATCGTAATTTTTATTTATTTAGTTATTTATTTTCACACACAGTTATTTCCATGAAAAAATAATTGGGTCGTCCCATACCAATTATTTTTTTATTCGGGCTATTAAACGAATTTTTTTTCTTTTTTTTTTACGAAAGATCGGGAGTCGTTGAAGTGTTTTCAAAAATGTACATTTTAATTTGCAATTCTATTGTATAACAAATTAATTTACACTTTGCCAAACATAGATAAATTCTCTTCTATCTACCAATAGAAAAAAAAACAATATTTAGACCGCTGACGAAAATTCTACGCCGTTATTTCTCGACTAAAATAAGTCTATCGATTATCGATTTTTACATCTCCCTCGGCGTCGATAGGAAATGATTACGTATCTAGCTTCGACCCTTGGCACGAGAATATATTAAGAACCGAGACGAAATCCACCCGCGACGCCTGTTCGAGGATTCTCCTCGATTTGCATGGCCCGTTATCGCGAAACGAGGGCGTCTCTACCGATCCTAACGTACGAAGGAATAACAAAACTCCCTCTCGAAAAACTTCCCCTATATCTTCTCTACTCTTCTCTTCTTCTCATCGCGGATAGTTCCGCCCACGCGGATTACACTAGATATAGAGATGTATACATAAACGAAAGTTCGACGTAGAGAATTCACGTACACAGTAGTACCGATTTTTTTTCTTCTCTTTCGCCGTCTTTTCGGAGCCTCGAAAAAGCTCACCGATATAGGATGAGCGTTAGAGAGAGGGTTGTACCCTCTGTGCTTTTCACCCCTGCAGCGATACCTCGCGATTGCCTATATTGATAACTCGCAGCTTGGGGCATACCTACCCTTCCTTCCTGAATTCGACGGGGTGAAACGGTAGTAGCCGGCGCACCAGTATAGCATCGGGAAAAGCAAACCCGCAAAATGTTTCGCAGTTGGCGCGTGCCCGGGGCGTGGAATCGCAGCTGTGCCGCTGTTCCACGCCTCGAAAAATATTATATAAACTATATTGGCCACTCTCGCCACTTCCTACCCTTCCGCCCCTTTCTCTTCATACTATCGTGTACACTGCACGCCGCTATTTCGCAGCTTATTTTCGTATTTTCATACCTCGTTTCATTTCTTTCATTTCACGTTTTCTTCATTTACGTCCCGATGAGATGTAGATCGATCGACTCGAACATGAGTTGAGGAAAAATCTCCCTTTTCCCTCTGTAAAACAACGTTCTTCACAACTATTCCGTTAATTATCTTCGGGAGAAAAACAAGAAGAGAACTACGAAACTCGTTAAACTTCAGCTCGTTTTTCACGGTTTGGAAGGTTAAATGTAAAAAGTTTTTTTTTTTTCGTTTTTTTACTTATTCCTCGACAAACTTCGAAATTCGACCTACCAAATCACCTCTTTTATCAATGTCTCGGCTGACTAATTTTACATCACTGATTTTTTAACTCCTCTTGGAATTGGACACTTCGAAAGATGAGTGCCGATTTTTTGTTTAATCTTCAAAAACATCGAAAATACAAATTGGAAATCCGTATATCTTTTGTAAAGTAGAGTGGCGGATAAATTTTCCGATGCTTCGGGGTCTATTATTAATAAGGGGACGCAGGGGAAACATCCTCCGGCGAAGCGTTTCCACCAGACACGAGGGTATGCTATGCAGAACGAAGGGTGGGGGTGGGGTTCTCACGTGAGTTATGAGACACGAGGAACGAGAGACGCTTCATTCTACGAGAAAAGATCGAAGGAGGAGGCCATCAGGATACCTACTTATTTGCATTCTCATTTATACGTCTAGTCGGGAGTTCGTCGACTCCGCGGTAGTTTGATGACGAGACATCTATGATTTATGAAGAGTCTCGGTCGTCGTCCTCGTGGACCCATGCGGGACTTGACGAATGCCGAAAAAAAAAAATAAAAAAACGTGATTTATGGACCAAAAAAAAGTCTATCAAGCAGTCAGTGCCATCGTCGTAAATTTAAGATTCTCCGTGGTAAATCTTCATTTTTTGTCGTTCAGCAGTCACCGGAAATAGCGCCATATTTTGTAATTATCAAATTTGCAAAAATACATTCGCGTATTAAAACATAAAATATTTAAAGAGCCGATATATATATTTCATCTATATAAATTTTTTTTTTTTAATAAACATCTTAAAATCATTCGATTTAAAGTATCTTCGCAGTTAAATTGAGTTACAGAGTTGGCAAAATAGCTTATATATCACTGCGAGAAATTTAGATTTAACACATTTTTTGGTTTTTTTGAATGAAAAAAATAAATAAAAAAATAATAATCCCGCAAGCGCGATCGACCGCAAACGTGAGTTCGTAATAAAGATTAGTTCGCGTTAACTAGCCAACAAACCGTGAGTTATCGCTAGAGGCGCCAGTCCTCGAGGGATCTACAGAAAGATTCATGAACGTGTTATAGCGAACGACTCGTAAGAGAGCGCGCAATAATTCACCACCGAAGCTTTAGAGTCTACTGTCACATAATTATTCCCCGACGATGAAAATAGGTTAATGAAGCGCCTGGAGATCGGATTATACGAATCCCACCGATTAATTATTCCTAATTCTCTAGTCGGAGGGCTTTTGCAGTGGTGCAGTATTATAGGTAATAAAAAAACACTCGTTGACAAAGTTCCTTCCGTTTTACTACGCGCTTTCATTTTTATTCGAACAGAAAACTCGAATTCGCTGTATTCGGTAAATTTCAATTTTCTTTATCGTAACGCATTCATATTTCGCTACCGATTGCTGGCAATCGTCGAGTGGCAGATGGAGAGCTCCACTCACGAAATAAGAAAAATATCATTTCCCGCGGACGTTGATTTTTTTCGCTAAAAATGCATAAAATAAAAATATCTTTCGCAATACGCGGGAAGCGAAGACAGAAGCGAAAAACGCTGAGGGAGCTCCGCATATTTATACCATAGTTCGCATTGGTTGCGCAATCTCGTATTTCGCAACGATGGCGCATTATTCTCCTCGGGAGTGTGGTTAACGCGAAGCGTCTCGTTAATAACCACCGATAATTCATTCTAAATCCAGCAAATGAAGCGGCCGCTTCATATTCCGTTGGTGAAGTCGTCGAGCGTCGTAGGTCACTCTATAACGCATTCAGAGAAACGATGCGTCGGTAAATCTCGAAGTCGCGTGTCAGATAGCCGAAACGAAGGTGCTACGAAATACAGGAAATATCGCGCGCATCATTTAAGAAGCGTAGACATTTTTTTTATTTTTTTTTGGCTCTCTTTTCGGACGTGTGAAGTTTATAACCTTTGACGAGAGAGAACGTCCCCAGTGGTGGTTGCGGTACGCAATCCTCTCGTTCTTCGCTCAGTTTCCGCTGGTGGACCCTCTTGCGGAAAGGGACGAGAGGTGGTGTTCTGGCTTGCTGCATGCATAATCGATTGCGCTACGCTCGACAACGAGATGAAGGAGTTTCTGAAAGTGTTTCAAACTTCCTGGTCCTTTGATCCCCCGCGCCTGGTGTCAGAAATATATCGCGGTACTTTGACCACGTCGAAATATAATCGCTTCGCCCGGTGCGGATATCTCGCGTATATTCAACGCCCCTGTTAATAATTTTACGAAACTACCCAGTGGGCGTCACGATAAAATTGACCAAAGAGCCACTTCCGTGTAGTCTGTGAGGACAAAATGTTACAAAGTGTTCCCATTGAAGTTTTTCGCGCCACTTGTCATCATTCGTAGTCAAAAATAATACGGAGGTACTAAATGCAATTCGAGATCTGAATCAAGTAGTTTACGACGAGCAGCTTAAATATGGTAAAATTTAAAAAAAAATCAACTTATCGGTCACAATTCGCGTGATGATAGATGAACTCCTCGGAACATCTTTCATCTGTAATACGCATCTTTCGCGGTGCGAACCGTTTCCAAAAGCTCCAAAAACCGTTAGATATCCTTAGTCGTGAATAATTGGCAACAAACTTGCGGTCATTGTAGCACCACAGTCTTCCTCCTGTCTATTACAGTTCCAAGCCATTAAATCGATAAAAATTCATTTTGGCCATTAAGATCTCGTTCTCTCGGGCGTTCAAAATTGCTTAGCGCAGCTTTATGTTTCCGTCGAATGATTTGTCGCTCGACAACTGTAACCTCATAGGCGCAATTTGGCTGATTTCGGTGGCAAAGACGAGAGGCTGTAGTCAACGTTAAAACCTTACGACTCCTCTGTATTCGGAATTACGAAACGATTCAAGACTGGAAACAGCCTAACGAGAGTGCGTTCTCGGCGTTTTGCTCCTGCGGCCATTTGCTCAAAGCAAAAACGCGCGTGATCTACAGGCTTTTGAAATCGACGCTCCCGACTGCCGACGAAGTATTAATAATCATTGCGCGCACCGAGTAAAATCATCGTATCTTACGAGTCTAATGGTCCTAACCGGTGTGCTCACGACTATTGCTATCCACAATTTGTAAGCAAAATGTTTTCATCGTTAACAAACCGCTCGCGTCGCTCGGAAGAAGCAAAACTTCGGTTAATTTATGTGGCGAGACGCGTTATTCGAAGACCAACCGAGCGCCCCTCTCCTCCTCCAGACTATACGCGCGCGAGACGTTATATTATTCTCATCCAAAATTAGGCCTCCTCCCCCGTTCACGGATCCGGAGATACTTGACGATCTTTCGAATTCTCTCGACACACTGACGGTTATATGCCACTTTGAATTTTTTTTTTTTTTTCCATCTCTCGATTCGATCGAAGCTCAAAGGAAAGGTAAAGAAGGTTAGAAAGCTGAAAGCTGAAAGTCCGCGCGTCAGCGAATTTTTTTTTTTTTTTGCAACGACTCGGAAAGATCGTTCTCTCGTTTCCAGTCATAGAACTGAATTCGCAGAATTCGTGAATAAAAAAAGAAATGAGGAATCCAAAGTCAAGCGACGACCCAATTTTCATCTCATGGCGAACTTCCGTCAGCAGAATTTATCGGTAAAATGATTAATTATTGCCGCGTATTTGGTGAAAATCGCGGTCGTGCATGCGAGGCATTAAACGCCTTGTGCTCTACCGTCATTCTAGGATAGATATGTATGTGTGTGTGTGTGTGCGTTGAGGCGATAGCTCGCATTCTCTCTGGAGAAATGAGAACATCGGACGTCGGTCTATATGGACGCAGACTCAGCAAATTCGCATCCGAGAACGCTGATTCTCTCTCTTCGGTTTATCTCCCCATCTATATATATCACTCGTGTTCTTTCGTAGGGAAAAGGTTCGATCGAATTCTCTCTCGCGTAGGTCCGTTCTATTGTTATTGGTACGTGACACCGTCCATTCACTTCGCCGGGCAATATTCGATACGCGTACACCGGATGTCGCGACCAATAATTCATTTCATTTTTTTATTTTTTTTTTCACAAGTTTCAACGTCAAGGGTCCTTACAATTTATTCGTTTCGATCGATAATATTTTTTTCTAGCTGCGCGCTATCTGATCGACGTTCGTAGCGTCGAGTTACAGCCCCTTTCGCGCTTCGAATTTCACCATTCATAAATCCTGTCGAGTTGATCCGTTCTGCCGATCGGCGATCGCGCTTCGATAAGGAAGAGTAATTAGCGAAGCTTTAAAAAAATCGTTCCTGCTACATGCAACGAGAGATAGGGTTCTGGTCGGTACACAGAAAACATTCAACAGCCCCGAGTCCTCTATTCCGCTATCGAGAACCCTCCCCTCGGTATTATAGCACTCGTTGCCGCTGCTACCGCCGTACTTTACGACAGACAGGATACGATACGAAACTCTCCATCAGCATCGCAGAGAGCTGCTCGTGAATCTTCTCAGGCTTAACAATATCCCCTCGTTCGCCCCCTTTCCCCCCACTGATACTCTCGGCTATCGCGAGTTTCGACTTTCGTCTTGTCAACGGGGGATAAGAGATTTCTATCTTCGTAAAAAAAAAAAAAATAAAAAAACACCGAAATTTATTCACGCATATATTTGTTCATAGAATAATAATAGTTATTTGTATGACAAGGGCGCAAAAAGTAGGCAATTCTCCACGAGTGTGGAGCGGCGAGTGAGCCGAAGGCCCATGACGATTGCGCTCATGAAATACACACAATTTTTGTGCAGACTGCGTGAAAAGTTCGACTTTGAGTGCCCTAACCTCACTGACCTGTGCGCAGAAACATACTTTTTACGCATTAGTACACTAATTTTACGCATTGGTACACTAATGCGTAAAAAGTGATGAATATGGCGCTCTGCGCATGCGTCGCCGTTTCTACGCGCAGGCAGCGCAAAAAATCATTTTTCGACATTAAAACGATACGTTAAAATGTGTATATTTAACACCGATCAAGAACATCAGTTCTAACATCGAAAAAGTGGTGAATTGTTGGACGTAGTCACGCGACTCGTAGTTGCACGCGAGAGACCTAAAAAATAGACGCGAAAGGATTATCTTCGGTTAGCGTCAGTATAGATATAAAGCAACTTATAGCGACCGCGCTTCGAAGATATATTACATCCTCCACATTCGTTAATTTTACGAGAACATCAGACGCTGAACTCTGCTGAAGCGTCATTCACTTTTTAATTAAATATATAACCTATCCGGCGGCTGCAACGGATGGCTCTTTGAAAGGCTTCGGTATTTTACTCCCCGAAATGACCGTCACGGTGCATTCATCGGCCCAAAGTTCCATCCATACAGACGATATACATGGATGAAAAGGCATCGCGAACATTGCTCGACGAATGAAAGGATCTCTCTATAAACCTCATGCATTCGTTCCGAAGCGATTCGATTTGCTATTCACTGTAAATTCGACCCCAAGATAGATAAATACGGGATAATCGTGATTATTTCCATCGAAATAAAAATCTCCGTTGCCAATCGAACGGATACTCAATACCATTTGAATAAAATGAGCATTGAGACACGTGCTACTAATTAAATGTCATAGTTTTAATCTCAAAAAAATTCTTCGTTTCTCGATTCACATGAATAATAAATGAAATCTGAAGTCACATGACCCAAAAAAAAAAAAAATTGAACTGTTGAAGAATATATGTATTTTTATTTCGAGGTTATCTTCCGACAGAATTATATTATCTCGAGATAAATTGTATCTATGTAAGAAAATTTTCATTGGTCTCACTTTTCCAATGATGAAAATTAAACCAGCATCAGCCGAATCAAATTACCGTCCCCCGAAGGAGCATCGTTGTTGCAAGGCTCCCTCGATTCTTCGGGTATTGAATTCCGATAACACAAAACGCGAGTGGTGTAGCAGCTACTGTAGAGCCGTCGACGTTGCCGTAGGGAGTATACAACGGGTATAGGAGGTTTTGCGGTGGAAGGACAAGGATGCTCCTCTCGCAGTTTCCGTTCGCTTTTCATCCGCGGTTTCTCGGATGTTCGTCGACGCCGTCGCGGTTTCATGGCTCTTCGAGTCTCGTTCGTTTTGCAGATGCATTAAGAGGGCTCTCGCGCAGGTGGTACTAACAACACCTCTCTGTGCTTCTGCACTTTCCTTTTACTACTTTCCCCCTTCTTTTTTTCTCCTCTGTCTATCCGGTTTTTCCAACAAATATCGTCGAACTCTCGGCATCGGCTCTTTGTTTCTCGCTTCATCGTTGCGCAGCGAGAAGGTTCCGTCGACGTTGTCCATTGTGTATCGGCTTCCGATTATAGACAACACCGTACGGATTGTTCGAGAAGAATCTGCGAGCTTTCCCGTCGAGACTCTTTACGTTGTCGCGCGAACAGAAGCAAAACAAACACGGAAAAAAAGAGGCAAAAGGATTGAAGGCGAATGAAAGAATGGGGGATGAGAAAAGCCTTTCCATCCACTCGTCGAAAGAGAGGAAAAACGCCAGCAACGCCCCTTACGGTAGTCGCACGGGGATTCTACTTGCGCCTGTTGGAGGATTCCGATCGGAACTCAGTTCGAATTTGCATTTCAAATTAAAGGGAATCGAGTCGTCTCGGGAGGCTCAGTGCGTTCGAACCACTTCTTCCTCTTCTTCTTATGCGTCTGCTACTGCTTCTCCTACTTCTTCTCTCTTTCTCGTTTGCTACAAACTCTTCTTCTCTTCTTTTTATCCCTCCTTTGCGTTTTATCTTCGAGGTTGATATTCTTTCGGCGTACGATGTAACGTTTTATAGATTCTGTTTCCCTCGATCCCCACCCCTTTCTGTCTCTCGCGGGCTCTAACCCTCGACCCTTTAAGTTTCCACCATCTCCTTGTTTATTTATCCTCCACTCTCAGGCGTATACTCTTCTTCTCGAATGTTTCACCTGGGAATAAAAAAAAAAGTAAAAAAAAAAAAAGAAAACAAAAAAAAAAACCGCGCCAAGTTGACGCTGTCTCGTCGTCGTAGAGCATAGTATTCATTGCTTCTTTCTACTATTGGATCTTTTCCTATTTTTCGTATTCTCTGGTTTGTGGCTCCCGGAAGTCGGCGGTGAAGATAAATCGAGCACTATATATATCGTACACTAGCGTCCGTGTACACCGTCATAGCATATATCCCTTTTATACCGAGAATACGAGAGGAGGCGCAACTATAAGCCGATGAGGGAAAAGCAGAGGGTCGATATGAGCTCAGGACCTCCTGAAGAAGATTCGATGTGCACGATGTTCACTGAGAAAGCCTCGACGTTAGAGACGAGGCGAGCTTCAACCAGGAGAGAAGAAGACCGAACGAGAGGAATCCCCCCTTCGGCCGTTTATCCGTCCGCTCTCGACCCGACTGCGAATAATCTCTCTCAAAGGCTCCCAAAGGGTCGCGAATGAGAAAGCTCGAGCGCTCTCTTGGCATCTCTCTCAAAGCATATCGAACTTCGGCTCTTACTCTTCTCTCTCTCCTTCTTCTTACGCTCCTTACCTTCGGTTCGGTTCCTATCCCTGGTTGGTTCTTTTATTTTTATCGACCATTCGATATCTCGGCGGGTAAGCCGCGTGCTTTATCCTTGCACGCCAAACGATAGGTACTCTCTTACAGTATACTACATACTCTCCTATTTCCGAAGAGTCGACCGACCTTGTCCGACGAGGCGAAAGGGCGTAACACCACTTCGCCCTCTCGAGATGGAGCACCAAGAATTTTGTGTCTGATCCGTTCGGGGAATAACCACTTCTACTTCCCGTTTTACTGTTCCACATTGTCCGACAAGTATCACAGAAAAAAAAAACATAATACTATTCTCAAAGTAACACCTTTTGTTTTTTGGCCCATTTTTCGAAGTTTTTCGATCTATAATTTCATCCCCTATGAATCAATTATTCTCTCTGATCCCTTAATCCTCGTTAATCTTCGTTTAATCCTACAAATTTTCTTCGAGACAAAGAGTTAAGAATGTCAATGGCTCTTATATTGCCGACAACTCGCGTCTGACCGGTCACTGGCATTTCCCCTTGGCGCGCTGCTGCGACACTCGTAAGCACGTTGCGTGCCGCCGTCGACACACTTCGAGAGCAGCTACCCGACGGCGATAATCCGCGAATCGATCGTAACCCATGTTCACATTAACGCATACCCTTCACTGTATACTTTCGTAAGACGGAAAAGAGCGCTTTATCGAAAGGCCGATTCAAAAAGCGGTCACGCAAACGGATCGTTATATTTATGCACGAATGACTGTATGTGTTTGTGTAACACACAGGGTAGGTATTTGATATTCCTGTTGTTTATCTGACATTCCGGTCGGGACACTGACTCTGCCTCTGTTCCGGGTGCGGTCACGTGAATCGATCTGGACACGAACCAAAAATTCCATATGTACATTCCACCCCTTCTCCCTCCACCCCCGCGGCTCTCCCTTTGATCCCTCTTGATCCGTACATTTATCAGTTATTCATATCTATAATACGAATCGTGTTATATTTGCTTTACCCCGTCTCTTCATTTTATCCTTTACAATATATTTCTTCATACAGTTTTTCTTTACTCCGAAAGTTCGATGTTATACGTCGGCTATAGGGAAAAACTGCGCGGAGAAAAAAAAAGTCGGTATATCAGTGCGATATCGACGAGGCCGCAGCGCATATCGCGTAGATAAAAGAAATTTGCATTTTAATAGCGTCGACCTACGGCATGGTGAATTCTGAACGGGTATATTCCGTGTGCATCTCTTCCTCGCATTCATCCGAGAGTTCCTCACCCATACAGCGCCGAACCTCACACGGTAACCGGCGAGCGGCTCCCTCGTCTAGATAACTCTTCATAACGATTCTCCTGCATATACGAAAAACTCTTTTTTTTTTTTTTCCCCCGTCCCTGTGGTCTTCGTTATTTCTATAGAGAGTATAAAAAATATTTGCATGGAATATATTTCAATCTCTGCGGTATCGGCGATTCCACGTGATTGTGGAACAAATTAAAATTTTTTTTTTTCTTTCGAGATTTGTACATTTCATTGATTTATTGAACTGCGTACGTCGATATTATAGATATATCGACGTTATATGTAGATAATTCATTTAAATGTTACGCTGATATGAGGTCTGCAAGGTAATAGAGACAATGCTCGAGGGTTGAGAAAAGACAGCACGTGGAAGCAAGAAAATATTCTCGCGCCCCGTTGCACATTGGCAGTGGCGTTAGTACATTTTTTTTTACTGCCACCGCACAGCATCGCGCATCAGCCCGAAGCCTCTCACTCGTTTCATAAGAGCTGCCGCTACGAGAATGAATATTTTATCCCGTTCGCTCGCGAGAACCTTTACGACCCTCCGGGCTTCTACTCTCCGTTCACTCCGCAGCCTTCTGCTTTGCCCTTACGGATAACCGGAGCTCTTCCGCCTCTTCGCACAGTATCTAGACTGCTATGTTTTCTCACTGATGGCCTCTTGTACGCAACGAAGTGACGCCGTTTCATACCGATTTTTCGTACCAACCAATTTTCTTCGTGTAATACAAACCAAAAATGCTACAAAGAATGATTTTTTTTATCGTATTTTCAAATCTCCTTGAATGAGAAATATTTTCCGTGAGCTCCGAATAGACGCGAAATATCGTATATAAACAGTAATTAAAATATTAGATTCCGTAAATGTCCGTCGGTAATATTCTCCGCGATAAATAACTTAGTCGAGTTATAAGTCAAACGAAGTCCTTCACCAAGGAATTACCGATGTCTTTCCGCAAGATTATTAATTATCTTGACTGATGCACGTCGAGGATAATTAACTTTCCATACTGGTACGCTTGCTAAGTTAAATCCACGTCATCTCGTTCGGCTTACAAGCAGAAGCCTAAATCGTATAATGCGCCTTCGCTGGGACCTCCGTCAAAGAGACCATTGAAATAGTCGGTTACATACACGCAAAGCTATTTCGCGTGATGCTCGTTCATCCATCTATACGCATGCGTATTAACACAAACAGACCCCACGAGAAGGAAGAGAGAGATCTCGAGAGAGGAGCGCGGATGAGGCACGCGTTTCCGCCGCGCTGCAAACCGGAGCGACGTTTCCGCGTCGAGCTTCGCATCCCTCCGTTAAATTTACATCCCGTTATTGCATCCCATGACCGATATATATTATACTCCGGTTGGTATATGGTGGAGCTTCGAGCTCGAGAATCACAGACGGATGCGATAATTAAGGGGTGAGTTACGGGCCAAGCGTAAGATTCGAGCTTTCGCTCACTTTCTCAACTCATATATTTCTCTCTCTCGTCTGCCTCGTCGTCTTAACATCCACGGGGTAAAAGAGAATGACACTAATGACTTGAACTCACGACAGTTGAAATAAGTTTTTTTTTTTTGCTTATTAATAGACATTTTTCACGTAATGATCCCCAGCAACGAATCGAATGCATCGTCAATATCGAAATTTACGAATATCGGAATTCGAAAAATACGAATTTTTTTATTATTTTTTTTATTTTTCGAACTCGAAGCTCAAATTTTTTCAAAATTTTTGAGGTCGAGTCGCTTTGTCAATGATCATTTAACGTCTGCTAGAAAAATGGATTAAAGTGAATAATGGAAATCGGTAGTAAACTGACTCTTTCGGGGCACATAGTCCCGTGCGAATCGCGTCGAGTTCATCGTCGTAATCGCCTCGTACTCTTTGCCTCGCGCTTCCGTTTGCAACCCTAGAATCTCTCAACCCCGAGAAACTCCAAAGCTCCCGCGTCATTTCTCCGTCGAGCGAGAGAATCAAGTGGCGCGCAGCCACTGTGCAGCCAAAACTCTCGGGTTCTCCGCAGAACGAGCGAACGCCAAATCCGGTTGGGCAAAACTACCCCCACACCCTCCCCTACGCCTCCTCCTCCTCTCCCTTCAATTGTATACACACCGTTCTCTAATATGTACATAGAGAATTTCCTCCAACTGTGTTCACCAAAGTCCGTTCATGCAAGCGGCTCCGAATACTATTAGAATTAGCTTTGCTCGTAGTAGTTAGTAGTTAGAGAGTATTACGTCACTATAATTCGTTTCACCAATTCGGTTTGTCCGAATCAAACTTTGGGCTTTAGATAATCGGGTATATACGGGTACATTTCCCATTCCCCGTCGTCTCTAGTGCACTCGGCTCATTTCTCTCGGTTTGCACCTTCGCTTCGGTTAATTAACTCGACGTCAATTTAGTGCATAATCACTGCATCGCTTCAAGCTATAACCTCACTTTCGTTCTCTTTCGCTTTGCATCGAAGTTCCTCCAAATTGGCGCGTAGCTGCGACGAGAGCGCTACAATGGAGTTCTGTCTCCAACGCGAACTTTCGCCCCGACTCTTCGACGGAGCCACGCGAAACATCAAGAAACGATATTACAAAGTGAAAAGTTTCATGTGACCTCCTCGGAAAGTTGTATCGGCGATGAGAGAGCAACTTTACGATGAGTTAACAAACGTTCAAGCAGAGTGTTCCAATTCGGAATCTCGTTAAAGTATCATAAAAGGACATCGTGTTGCGAGTCTGCGATAGCCGAATGCAGGTCTTTGTTGTTCAGGGAGCGTTCGTTACAAATGAAAATCTAATCGAGAGAGGGTTCTCCACCTCTCGTTAGAGGAATAGGCGCGTGTAGAAGCTGTAAGGGACTTAGGCAGACACATCGGATACACAGAGGAGATCCTCGACGTGCCTACTGTCTACGCAAACATGATACATATAGATAGCCAGGGGACTCTAACGTTTGGACATAGGAGTGTATGCCACTGGTGGAGAGGACATACAGAGAGACAGTTTACCCAATCGATGTTTGCGACCAAAGTCATTTCCTGGTCAAACAGCGGGACATCCGGATGAACAGCGCACACCTACCAGCATCAGCAGTAACGCCCGTTCCCGTCCCTAAAGCCCTTCAGGGGCTTCTGCAAAGAGAACATGAGGACTAAGCGGGTCGAACGATCGGGACAAACTAGTAGATACAGGTATAAAGACAAGTTGGAAACTAAGCGGAACAAGAGAATCTCGAGTAATAGAAATGAAAAGAAGTGAGATAAAGGAAGAAGAAGACGAGTCAATGAACGAGTTTTCTACGGTCGAGACACACGAGCTTTAAAAGGTTTTCTCGTAAAGAAAACAGCCCCGAGCAACGGGCGTCTCTGGCTTTCAAAACTGCGGAAATGACGAGACTTTCTTTCTTTTTTCCTAAGTTTTTTTTTCTATTACCCTTAAAGTAGTACGATGCTTATCTCGTCGCGATCTTTTGCCGCCCCGGAGATAGTTGAACAAGTAGAAAGAAAAGTATTTTAGTAGGCCGTGGAAGTGATGGGTGAGATCGACGCGTTGGAGATTTATGCAAGACGTTGAATATCTTGGAGCGACGAAAGTTTTAGTGTAGTCAGTCGATGCTGTATTGAGGCACGTATCGCAAAAATGCTCAACATTCACACCCACGGAAGAGACGTGATGTGTACCGGATAGTAAAATCCTACCGGACAGGGGAATAAATCGCTGGGGGAAAAGGGCGATGAAATCTATCCGGGTCCACTTACCTACCTACACATACACATCCTTTTCCTACTCCTTCCTCTTCTTCTACTTCGTGAATTTACGATCTATACGGTGAGCCCAACGCTCCTCGTATATTATCGAGGAGCAGCCATGCCTCTCGGCTCTCCGTCTCCCTTTACGCGGATCCAGGTGGCAGTCGATCGTATAACGCGTGATAGGCCTCGAAGAATTTATGTGCGCTTCCGCTCAAAGCAGTCTATAGGTACTTGTGCTCACTATTGTGTACCCTTTTCTGTATAACATACTTTGCTCTTCCGATTCTAAACCCGCGATAGGCGAAACGGTATTAAAGAATTCCGAACTTTTATCATCTATTCCGCTTCCGTTGCTTCTCTGCTCCTTTATTCGTAATGGCGATTGCATTTTTTCGATGAATAATTGATAAAAACTTCCACCGGAAACTCGATATCAAAAAGGTACATAAGGATAAACAAGACATGCAATCGATAAAAAGTGGTTTAGTTACGTGTAAACTAATCATTTCCGACACCAGAAAAATACGTTTCCGGAGAAGTAATAATGAATTGCGAGAGTTAATAATTAGTCGGTAACAACTAATTTTTTGTTTAGTTGTCCTAATTAACTATTCGATCTTCCAACTCGACATTTTTTTAGGTTAAGAAGAGTTTAAATTTTTTTCGTTGTGCCAAAAATTAGATACAAGTATATGAAGTTTTCTTCATTTGAGGCTTTTTGCATTTCTCCATTTGCGTCATACTGGTTTTTTACAATAGTCAAAGTCTAGTCTGGCGTATCGCTGGAGACTTTGGAAGGGTCGCAGCATACCGCGTATACCGGTTCATCGGGCAGAGAAATTAGAACTAATTGCATGTCCAACGTACAGCGAGAAGCACCCGAGAGACAAGGTTCCGGAGCTTTCCAGATGGCAGAACGTGGGCCGACAGATAGGAAAGTCTCACGTATCTCTATGCTCATGCGATTTTCCTCCTCCACCGTTCGCTATGTTCTGTTCCTCGTTAGCCGTTCCCGCCGTCCCAAAACTTTCTATGCCGTACATACGAAAAGCACCCGGAGTATAAGTACGATAGCAGACACGCGGGAATCCTAGAGCACTGCGTCCGGAAATGGTGAAATTATTGCGCCACTTTCCACGATTATAATTCCCGGCGGCGACGGGACCGGTCGGCACGTAGCCAAATCGTAATAATCTCTCACTAACTCTCGCGCGTCTTTTTCTCGCGCGTTCTTCAGCATCTTCTTCCAGTCTTCGAGGATTATTACGTCGTTCGAGGAGAAAAATCGGAAAAGATACTTGAAGTATTCGTGACATTTTTTTTTTACCACATTCGAATAGATCGATTTTATAAATAGCTTAATCCGGTAAAGTGAAAATTCACGGGGGCGGGGGGTGTAGGAGGGATAAGAGCAGCAGTTGCGCGCGATGGCTAGACTACGCGAGATAGTCTCTCGCGCTCGACGTCAACGCCGGGGTGTACCGGTAACGTCGAGCGTAAATCATTCTCCGGACGCTGTAACTGTCGTCACGTGAAAGCGAAACGTCTGCCGCGATGTCACGAGAGGAACCGTTGGATACCTTACCGCTACTCGGTCTGTACACAGTCGAGTCTACGATGGTACTACATCAATTTGACTATCGTCCACGCGGATATATCGTCGGCGTATTATACTCCTAGCATCATGTTTACGTACGCTACATTCATAAGCGGATTTAGATTGTTAATATACCTTTCAAATGCAAACGTAGATCACGAAACCACAAAGGAACCTCGTGAATCCTGCAGCCTCGGTGCCATTTGGAAAATGGTAATTCGAAAAAAACTTTTTTTGGTTTTGTGACGATTTTTTAATTTTTTAATTTTATTTTATTTTACCATTTTCCGGCCGGAAGTGGCGGTGTTTTCGTACCTAATATTGTGCTATAGGATCAAACTAAGTGGAAAACTCGGAACCGGCGGCAAAAAAATACAACGGATATAGCCAATCATTGAAACGCGGAGAGCATTCGCCGTTTTGTTTTTTTGTTGCATCAATTCTTTGTGCAAACAGTCGCGATTTCCGGTATTTTTTCAACATCGATGTCAATGCTCTCCGATGAAAGATCGGGAAAAGTGATGTATCTATTGCAATATACGTAAATAAAGACGTAAAAAAAATAGAATAGTTGAATAAGACTTGTAAATTCCTTCTTTTTGAAACACTACAAAATTTTGAAAAGCCTGAAAAGCATATTTATGCAATTATTGTCGTAAAATTTGAGAAACTTCATAAAAAATGTGTATTTATCGTATTTCCAAGTACTTTTGTGCACTGAACACGAATCCGATGGTAACGTTGACCCGACGTCAACCGGGACAATGTTAAAAATGGCCGAAATTTTTTTTTTTTTTCAACTTCCGCCAACTGCATCGTCTATGTATAATTCTATTGAAATAAAAAAAAAATCTTTTCGCAAGTCCTTGCAAATCGAGAGGTGCTCTTTCTTCGAGTTCCTCCAAGTGTAACGGGTTCGACGAGGCGGATAAATTAACTTGAAAAATCTTTACCGCGTCGTTCAGTCACTCAATGACTATTATTAGCGAAATTTTCTGGCTGCGTATGTATGACCCCCTCTCTCGTTCAACCGTTAGAAATTCATTTTATCTCACGAGAATCTGCGACCATTTCATTGAGAGAAACGTCGTCGTGACCCCCTCTGTCCTCTCGGGGTCTTTCGCAGTCTCTCACAGTCTCTGAGGCATTAACCGCTGAGATTTTGCGAGACGAGGAATGACCCGTACGCGAATGAGGAACGCGGACGCATATAACGCTTGTACGCTCGCGCATATACTGCACCTTAGTACACCGGGATTCTACGTGCTACGGCGGGCTAATTGCACTTAGCCAGTAATCTATTAGACCGTTGTGTGCGCGCGTGCCGAGAGCGAGAGAGCGGAAGAAGGGAGTGAGACGGAGAGAGTTCGCGTCACGTCGAGGTACTGCACCAGCCTCTTAATCGCACGTCGTAATTAAGGGGACGGGTGGATTGCGTGCTTCTGCTTCTATATGCTCCTCGTGTTCATACGACGCACTCTTCTTCTTCTTCTTCCTCCTCGTCGACGGTCTCGCACGATCAGTATTTCGGGAAGAAGTTATTTGTAACGCTCTGCCGCTCGAGGATCTCGAGGCATTTCCTATGTGACCGCAAGTCCCGTTTTTTTTTTTTAAATCTTTATAGACACCCAGCAGAAGAAGTAATTAACGTCTAATAAAGCAGTCGCGATCCTCGGTCATTTTACTTCATTCATTAATTTTATCTCATTCAATAAACAGCTATTGGCCACTCTACAAGGTAATGAGTGAAATGTACGCTTTCCGAAGCAGAAAATCCGTATCTACGACTTACGATGTAATTTTAAAAAATTCGAAAAATTCACTCAGATACTCGAAAGTAGTTTAGGTTATGTAACGTTGCAGAAAAATCCATTATCATTCGTTATATAGTTATTCTGGATAAAAGCAAACTAAGCTTTTCTCGTAGACGAAATTTCCTCGAGCGTTAAGCGGCTTAAGGTGCCAATGACTCCGTGGCAATTTCGCGGGGAAAGATGACCGTGAGTTACGAGGGAAAACGTGCGTGAAGCGTAACGGAGTGAGAAATCGAATAGCGAGTAGTAGCGGTGAAACAATTAGGAAATACGCTAACGTTAAGGGGGATGGCGGGAGGCTTAAGGGGGAGAAGAGGGTTGAGAAACGGGCGATTTGAGTAATGAGAAGAGCTCCGTCGAGTCAGCGGACTGTCGAGTGGATTTGGTCCCTCCCCCTCCCCCCTCCCTCCCCTCTTCCTTCCTTCTCCCACGTTTCCTCGACGCAGTGCATTTATTTTCGGCCAATTAGCGGCATTCCCGAGACACACGAGACGCCGCTGTTACTTCTGCTTGAAGTCTCTCACTCTCTTTCTCTTCCGACTCGAGTGGACTATCGTTGCATAAGCGAAGCGGGAGAATTGGAACAGAAGAAACAAGAAGAGAAACCGCGAAACCGTAGAGTGCATAAAGTGGCGTAGGCGCTGAGGCACGCGACATCCTTATAGCACTCATCTCGGGCGACATATCTCGCGGTATTTGCGAATTTCCCCGCTGTGAACATCCTTTGTGACTTCAAGCCAATGAAAACACATCTTCGCCGACACGCCCTATATCTATGCAGTTTAATATTACAGCAGGCCACTGACTTTCGCTCGTTTGCACGGGGCGTATCTCCCGAAGAATTTTCACTCTCCCGCGACTGAAAATACACATTATGATTCTTGAAAACGAGAGGGTGAAATTTCTCACTCAGCATTTAACAGTTTTGGCTCAACGTATCGCGAAGAACAACAATGTATGCAAAAATATTGACCTCAACTATCGGAAATACCAGACAATACGCGCTGTCTGAGAGCGCGCGTCGGCAAACTCACTTACTTCGACGACAAACTTCTTCTCTCATTCTTTTATTTTTATTTTTTTTTATTTTTTTTCCACTCTCGCTGACTTCTCTCAGACGGTGGAATGACATAGCAAGTTTTATAAATAGAGTAGAAGAGAGAAGAAAGAGAGCCCGTCTACGCTATCTCTTACTGTGTGAGCGCTAAAGAGCCTTCGAGAGACACCGATCCTGTGCTCACTGACTGTAAGTGAGAGATAGGAACGGTACGAGCGAGACGTCCGTGACATTTTTGAAATTCACGAAATGCCACACACAGTCTCTGTACGACGTCTCAGACTTATACCGCCGAGACGTCTGCGAGAAGAAGACGAAGAAGACGAGAGAAACACAAGGAGGAACCGGCTGCTTGCCGGTCAGACTTTTCGCTTCGCAAAACTCACGGAGCTCTCCTCTCGCACGTTCGCCAGATGTTTCACGGCAGTCTTACTCAGCTTTTTTTCCATCTCTATACTCTCTTCCATATCCTTTTTCTAGTTTCAACGTCTTTTAACGTTCTCTCTTTTTTTTTTTTTTTTTTTCGTAAACCCGTCGCAGTATTGCCGGACTTCCTATCATTCCATCACACGGTCTGTCCTGTGTGGACCTTTTCTACTTTATTGGAAAGGCCGGGAAGCCTCTGATCCATAGTCTGTGCAGTGACTTTCATGTATCTTCGGAAAAAATTAACTGTATATCTATAAACTTCAGTATCCGATCCGATAACTTTCAACTGGCTACAAAATCATCCCCCGTGACCGACGGAGCTAAGACGGCCATTTTTTCATTCCTTCAACCTTTCATATCCTTTTTTACGATCCTAACGTTTCTTCGTAGTTGCTGTTTGCAAGGTCTTCGGCACAGTATCACATTACCCGCCTTCTTCCCTTTCTGATGCGATGTCTGCTCTTTATGTACCTTTTTCACTTTTCTAAAGAAATACCAAAACGCCCGAACCATCATCTGCCCACTCAGTTTCATGTATCATTGGATAAAATGAAATGTACGCCCCATGAACTTCCGCTTCTGATTCGATATATTTCAACTGACTGCGAAATCATCCCCTCGTGGACGACTGGTCTCTGTAGGCCCCATGGGACACCTGTCGTCTCGCGCCCGCGAGAACTTTTAACAAATTGCCACTCTCCCGACTTCGCTTGACGACGCGGTGCTTCTACCGCTACTGGTTGGTTACTACTTCGCGAGAGCTATACGCTCGTATACACTCAGTCGCGACGAGCCTCACTCACGAGTTAACGTTGACGAATAGTCACGATTTGCGAAACCCGTTGCACTTCTCGCACACGAGTTCACGAGGACGCTTTGGCCCGTTGACGGATAGTCGCGAATTCGTATCGGACGGTCTGCATATCCGTAACGCGGCTCCTCGCGCATCTCATCGTTGCCTCTTCAATTCGCAAATTCGTCGACTCTCCGGAGACTCACGCGACTTTGCAACGAATTAATAATCGTGAACTGAGGGAAGAGAGAAACGGAAAGAGAAGTGCGTCCGCGAATCGTACCTCGTTCACTAATTGGCGAGGCGTAATACGCGAAAGTTTCTTGAGTGGTGTTGCTTTACACGTCGACACTGTTACCACTGTAGTTATCGCTCGGACCATCAATTACAGCGAGCGGTAACAGTGGTAGCGAGTCATTGATGAAATTAATTCGAATTCAATTACGAAAAAATTTTTTTTAAATGTACAATAATCATTACGCGGCTATTTTTTTTTTTTATAACAATTGTGAGATATTCTTTAGCAACCCAAATGATTTGATTTAATTGTGTACATCGTTAATTATGAAAAAAAAAAATCGTTTAGCGTTCGTAACTTCGAACGCTTACGCGATTAACCAGCGATTAAAAATTCTTAACAATAGTTCTATTATTGTAATGTACTCTGAAAATGAAGATTTATTATGGCTGCAGAAGACGTTGATGACCTCCGATTATCCATCACGTAGTTTAACTCACTCAATTCGTGTAATAATTAGGGAGCCATTAGGTGCAAAGTGTCTTCTCACTGCCATGTCCCGCGCACGCTTCAGTGGATGAGGACATTCGTGAGTAGCCAAAGTTCTCGTGCGTTCAAAGTGTCTCCCGGAGAATTTCGTTGAATGCCATTATGTGACGACTGTCTCGTTGCGAATAGCCTGATACGACGTTTCAACGCCAATTAACAAGATGATTTATTCGCCAAGGCTGCTCCTTGTTTCAGTCTTTGCGCCACCAGCGCATCGTCGTTGTTCTTCGAGACACTCGAAATCGTTCTTTCGCCGTTAAATAAACAATTATTCGAAGTCCTCTAAAAAAAAAAAAAAAAATATTCCGAAAGTTTATATCTCGGAAAAGAAAGTATCAAAGAAGTTTTCTTGATTGGAAGTATAGATGTGTGGAGCTTTTCCTTATTCCTCATTTATCCTCTTTTTCTTCATCCCTATTTCTCGAACTGTTAAACTTCGCGGGGCACCGTGCCGATCGGTTGGTGAGTTTCTTCTATGCGCCGGCAATTTAAACTTCCGAAACTTTAAGTTTTCGTTTTCTTACCCTCGCCGAAACAGAGTTTCACAGTTCCCGAATTTATCCTCTCAGACTTATTTATTTTACTTTCTCAATTCGGGCGGATAAAAGTTCGTTAATGAAGAATTCAATTCGAAGACATCGATTAAAGTAAAAATATACGAAAATTGGAGTTCGAACGCGACAACCGTCTATGATTGTTGAATACGATACGATAATTGTAAAGGAAGACACCCTATAGTCGTTACGGTTAAGAGGAAACCACAAAGAGCCGCTTTGGTGTCAAAAGCTGCACTTACCGAGATACTTCAGCGAATATTAGACGTGACCTTCTATCGCCCACTTTGACGGGCACTTTGACCACCTAACGCCAAGTAAACTCCTCGAAGCTCAAGAAGCAAATTCGATTTTCCATCAAATATCAAAGTGCTTCCCGTAATTTCCCAAGAAACTCGGTATATTTACTCTCGAACGGGATGGTAATAGTTCTATATATAGTTATATCTTTGAACAAACTTCGTCTTTGCCGATGTAATCACTTTACATCGGCAAAGACAAATTACTGTAATTACGAGAGCTAAATAAAAACATTCCCTTACATCTGGTGAAATTGAAGGGCTAATCCTCCGTTAACCACGTTAGGATATCCTCAGAATTCGTGAAGAACATCAATAATAACATCGGAAATACATCATTTGTATTTCAAAAGAGAACAAAAGAGGGACAAAAAGATCGCAAAAGATCTCTGAAATCTCTTAAGTAAGTCTCGACGTAATTAGCCGATGTAATTACTTCGAGAGGTAAATAAAAAAATTCCCTTACATCTGGTGAAATTGAAGGGCTAATCCTTCGTTAAACACGTTAGAATGTTCTCATGATCTGTGAAGAACATCGATAATAACATCTGAAATACATAATTTGTATTTCAAAAGAGAACAAAAGAGAGACAAAAAGATCTCAAAAGATCTCTGAAATCTCCTCAGTAAGTCGCGATGTATTAACATATTTTTATTTCGCCATAATTAACGCCATTGAAAAAACGAATGCGGCCTTAAAATCCCAGTGTACTAAACCCGTAGGCAAAAAAATATGTGAGTTAATCCCGGATTAGAACTTCTTTTCCGAGGTCAACGGGAAATGGCTTTTCGACGTAGCGAATTTATCTTGTCGAAAATCGGAAGCAGATGTAGCGGCTCTCGCGTCGATCAGCTTTAAAAACGAAATAGTAGAGAAATTCAAGGAGAAAATAAAATTGACTGAGAAGAGTCGGGGGGTCGGTGAAAAGATAGAAAATAAAGAACAAAAGAAGAAATCGGAAAGAGAGAGCGAAAGATTTTCCAAGAGAGTCCGTTTTCCACGCCACTCTGCCATCCTCGATGGAAGATTAAAACTTATCGGATACTCGCATCCCTCTTCGGCGCTACTCCAATCTCCCCTCCGTCCCGTTTTTCTCATCGTGGCTCTCTTCCTCCGCGTTTCTACGTTCCATTTCTCTTGAGAAACTTCGTAGAGTAAACCTCCACGAGATTTGCCGAAGCTTCGCTGTCCGGGAGACTCTGTCGGGAACGAGGGGAGCCACACACAGTCCCAATTCTCAAGGCAGCAGCAGAGGCAGAACCGAGAGGCTTCCGGTTAAATTCCATTCGCTCAAGAAATAGAGATTTAAAGCTTGTAGGGGGAGGGGGGAGGGGGAGGGGAGGTTAAGAGAGAAAATAGTAACTGCGATTGTGCTCTATTGCTCGTTGTTTACGAACACAGATACACAGGTGAAGAAAGTGAACAAAAAATTCGAAAAAATATTGCGGATAATATATCGATTGAGTGCAACACTGAGGAGAATTAATGTTAATGGATAATAAAACTATAATCGATTATAACATGATGTGTGTTTCATACTGAAAGAAAACTCTTCATTGCAATATAAAATATTTATCTATACTGAATATAATATCGGATTAAATACGATCGCAGGATACCAAAAAATAGGTAAATATTTTACTGTATTAAAGAACAGCTTTTGTATAGTACTCAGAATTTAATAGATTTAATAGATTCTACCAAATTGAATTATTGTCATTCCAATAACGATTTCTTCTGCATAATATGAAATTTATAACATTTTCGCCATTAGGCGCCTTTTTCTGCGATGTATTTTTTTCGACTCTCGGTGACTCGCAAAGCGCTCGATCTCTGTGCGATATAACCTCAAATTCACGGAGACCTGTTAATTAAAATGTGTCTTCTTTAAAAAGGATGAAATCAACAAATTTTACAAAAATTAAAAAATTTCCGACTGAAAAATAGCGAAATAACAATTAATTATTCACATGTCGTAATCGAGCGATTTCTGCGTCATTGAGTATGGAAATCGTTCGACTATAACACGTGAATAGTTAATTGTCATTTCAAAATGAAAATATTCAGCAAATTTGACACTCCAAAGCTACCGAAGTGTTTCAGTTAATGAGCTCGAAGTTGAGGATCGTATTGGGGTTTAACGTGCGGATAGAATCGGCTATGAAGCAATTAATTAGTTCACTCAAATATCGTACAGCATGAATCGTACGAAGTTTAGGTCAACAAACGAGTTGCGTGAGGTTGCAGAACAACAGTTAGAAATTCGCCAGAAAGCGAGAAAAGTGGCGGATGAGGAGTGTAAGGGAGAAAATGTGGCTAAACAGTTTGGTACCTCCGCTCGAGAGCCGGCAACCAAAGCTAATTGCCAGATCAAAGGCTCTCGACGAGTTCTCCTCAACTTTCCTGCTGCGAAAACCCGATGTCCCTATAGCACTGAGCTTCCTACTCCTCCGTAACGAAGAGAGTTCCAAACTCTCGTCCCGAGTAGACATTTATTTCGAAACTGAAGTTACATCGGTACGCACGCGTCTGTGTTGAAGACACAATATCGCAACGCACCTTATTTAATCGTTTATCACTGCGATTTTTTAATTTATTTAGATTCTTTTTATGCTTACAGATTCGAAGCTGTGAAATATTATCTAAAACGTGAATTCAACTATCAATAAAAATGGCAAACAACTTATGGTAAGCACTCGCAATTTTATATCCATACTAAGATTTCGTAAAACTCGCGCGCTACGCGCACTCCTGCGCGTATGTTCTACGCGCATCCCGTCCTTAATTTTACGAATAACTTACCGCACTTGACGGCAAAATATTTTTAAAGGATTACACTAACGATAAATGCAACAAAAAAAAATTTAGATTTTTTCAAAATTTTAAACTTTTTTTAAAAAACAGAATCCGCAAAATCAAAAGTTCATTACGTCATTAATTAATCGATATAATAATACGATTTATTTCCGAAAGCTGAAATTTCGTTTAAACACATAAATACACCGGATCAGCGTCGTTCCTTTATATTTTACGTAAAATAAAGTAAACACTCTAAAAATGCACCGAATCAGTGTGAAGAGCAGTGACGACAGTATATATTCGATTTTATACAGACGAAAGCTCTGTACATAAATAATATATAATATTCTGTGATCCGTGGGTCTGGAGAGCATCCAACGTTGTTGCAGACAGGAATGTTCTCCTCGCGAAAACGGCCGCAGTCCAGACAGAGCTCGACGTTAGCACAGACAGAGTGAAATAGTGAGAAAGATATGTGGTGTATAGCAAAACTGAGAAAAAGGAAGTCGAAGAGAGACGAGACTGTGACAGCCAACTTAAATCACATATGATGTCACCGTAACGCCACGGCATTTCGAGAGACCAGACCGACTCTAATGTTACTGCCGCGATGCGCCAGGCGATGAACGTTTTCACTATACGAGACTCGAGGGTGGTTTGCAATCCTCTCGTTTCTCTTCCTAAATTTTTTTTTTTTTTTTTTCCATTTTTTTTTTTTTTTTTTTTTTTTTTTTCTTCTCGTTTTATACTCTTCGCTCCGCCCTATACATCTCTCGGTTCTCTTGCCTCCTCCGTCGTCTTTCGTGACTACCGTCGCCGTTTTTTATTCCTTTTTGTCAACTTCGCGAATCCACCAAGAAACCCCTCAGTCTCGTTTTCTTTCTCGTATCTCTTACACCGACCCCGGCGCTACCCAAAACCCTTTTCTCCGTCTGATGGCGTCTCTTTGAGAGAAGCGCGTAAGCGCGAGACGAGTGTCATCAATCTTCGCCGCTTCCTGTTTTCTCAGGAAGTCGCTTTGACGAGTAACTCTCGGCATTTCGCTCGGTCATCTTTTTTTATTTGTTGCAAAATACGAAGAGGTGGAATACAAGTTTTATCATAGGGTTATAGTCCGAATATGTTTCGTCACGTTGACTTGCGAATTTTTCGAAGTTTCTGCGGAAAACGGTCGATCCGTCGGTTTTTTCATTCGGGTAAAATTCTTATATTTGATTACAGACTTCAGATTTATACATTTTCAGCTCCCCCCGTTATAAATTCCTAATTTTAATTATTATTCATTATTTATTTTTTTTATTTCGTTTATTTGCAATAACATTCATCTTTTTTTATTTGTTGCAAAATGCGAAGAAGTGGAATACAAGTTTTATCATAGGGTTATAGTCCGAATATGTTTCGTCACGTTGACTTGCGAATTTTTCGAAGTTTCTGCGGAAAACGGTCGATCCGTCGGTTTTTTCATTCGGGTAAAATTCTTATATTTGATTATAGCGCTCAGATTTATAAATTCTCAGCTCCGCCCGTTATAAATTCCTAATTTTAATTATTATTCATTAATTTTTTTTTATTTCGTTTATTCGCAATAACATTCCGAGGAAAGTTTGGGAAAGGAACTGATTGAATAAATTTCGGAACGAATAAGATATTGCATAACATATTCATCGCGTCAGGTGTCTCCGGGTATATACGTTGGTAGTATATCGAGCAGAGCGACGAACGATGAAGGTGGTTGGCCCGCGCGAGTAGGAAGAGGGCAGAGGTATAGACGAGCGAGAAGCACGCAAGAAGCTGAGGAGGCACGTTGTCTGCACATGGACTATAAATAATCGGGGGAATCCCAAGGTGCCGCAGCCAGTTCTGTAGCTCGTTCGCTCGATCTCCTCCACCTTCGCACCTCTCACCGAGAATCTCTGAATTCCTCGACAAACTTTGCTTCTCCCACCAAAACCGCGAAATGCAATCGAATAAAATGAAAAAAGGATTAAAAAAAAAGCTGAACCTCCCGTATGCCTCGGGATAACGTAACTAAACTGATAATCCCGATTTTACATGCAAAAACGCGACAGTCGCATCGCTGTATGACGAAAGCGATGCGATAGCTCTCGAACCGTATGACGACAACGACAAATTTCGTATTCGATTCGTAGTGTTTCGGCTTAACGTGAAGCGCCAACCACAGCGGTCTGCCCATTTGAATTTCAATATATCACGAAGCTTCTGCTGCTGCTGCTGGCTTTGCAGACCGAACGCCTAAACTACGAGTGGATTTAATCAAATTTCGACGTGACCACTGAAGCGGCGGGAATTACGCAACTCTGCTTTTGGAGTGTTGTAGAGAACTATTTTTTTTTTGATAATAATTTCGAAGCGAATAATAATATTGATTCGTATAATTATTGCGCGATCTCTCGTCCTATTTGTATAATCTATGAAATAACCAACGATCGGTAACGAATTGCTTAGCCAATTATGCAAATAATCAGAGAAACGTATTTCGTTGCGCGTAAAAATCGATATATTTCGCGTATTTGCTTTCCAAAATAATACAATACTCACTGATTGAAATTTTTTTTATTTATTGATAATTTATTTTTGCTTTTCCAAGAATTTTGAATTTTAATACTCATACAATACTCACTGATTAAAAAATTTATTATTTATTGATAATTTATTTCTGCTTTTTCAAAAATTTTGTTTTTTAAACTTTGGACTTTAAATTTTTAATGTAATCGCCGTTGAGGATTGTTTCTCATTATATTCCACAACATATTTAGCAATCTGCACTCCTCGCAGTTCCACCGACGTCTCCTTCGGTGTCGCCGACTCGGAGGTTGTTGTTGTTGTCGCGGTTGTCGCTGTTGTGTCTGCTGCGACTGTTGTGACTGCTGTTGATCTTGTGTCGGTTTCTGTGCACCGACATTTTTTTTTTTTTTTTTTAATAACAAATTTCAATTATATGAAATATTATATCGAAATGATAAAAATGAAAAAGTAAAAAAAAACACATACGTCAGGCATTTCATCCGATTGGATTACTTCCTGCTGATTCGGCTCACCGCCGATTATCCCAACATAAGCAATCGAAATAAATATTCAAACTGATATAATAATTTTTTTTACAAACGGAATATTCACACGATGTCTACCGGGATTGTTCCACTTTCGATTGTCTTTTCGACCCTCTCGCGCTCCGCCCCTAATAACTCTTCCCACCCATCAGAATCGATGTTTTTGAAAAAAAAAAAAAAAACAACAAATTCAAAACATTACGCGAAGCCGCACATTTTATTTATGTCAACTGACTGATAATAAAATTCTCTACGATATCATCCCTCTCTCTCTCATGTCCCCTTTCGTTCTGTCAAAATTTCTTTACGATAGCAAACAAATGAAAACGTCTACACAGCCGCAATGAGCAACGAGACTAAAAATTGTACAAATTATTATTCAAATTTGTTATTTAAATTAAAAAAAACCGAAACTGAAAATATTCGTTATATTAATTAAATTATAAATATTAATTAATTTTTCATACATTTCTTGTACATTAACCAAAAATAACAAATTCGAAGATAAAAAAACAGAAACAAGGATTTCTGTAGATACGAGAAAACTTAATTCAATTATCGTGAAAAGAGCTCATTGATCCCCTTAATTAAGAACGAACAAGGAGCGCAGCATCCGCCGGAGAAAATCTGTGTATCGAAAGAAAAGAATACACGATATAAGACTGATAGACTCGCGGAGTGACACGTGGCGATCTGTGCAATTGGGTCTCATTCTACCTCCGTCGACCACCCTTGAGGACGTTCACCCCATCGATCGTCGGTTGTTCCCTGCAGAGAAGTAAAGCGCGGTTTTGCGAGACAGAGAGAGAGAGAGAGAGAGAGGGAGGGGAGGAAGGGAGAGAGAACGAGACTTTTTTTCCTCGTTCGTTCGTATTCTTTGCTTAGTTGTGCGAAGAGTCGACGAAGCAAAGAGAGCGACGCAGAGGGCTTCACTGGCTGACCTACATTGCCTCGAGCAACCAACCCTCTATTCAGCCCCCTTTGCTATAGTTATCTTTAACGATTTACAGCTGCTCCACCCGGCTCGTCGCTCGCACAGCTCGTTCGTCGGCGAGCAGCAAGCAACCGGGTGCCGCGCCGCGGCTCCTCCTTACCAACTCGAGCTTCTCACACTCTCCGCTCTCTCATCCGAAACCAAGAAGCTTCTTCTCTATCCTCCCGTATAATATCCCACGGTTTTGCCCCGGAGCCTGAATGGCATCTTGAAAAATTCATTAAACTGCTCGAGTCTTCATCCACCCGCGGTGAGCGTGTAACTACCATAGGCGCTCGTCTTACTTTCGTTTCGCGGCCCGTTCGCCAAACGAGAAATGAATAAGAATTCACGAGAGAGGCGGAGAAAGAGGAAAGAGGAAATCGCAAGTACGGCACTTACACACCCATCCCTCCGAGTATAGCGGGCGTTAGCAGTAGGAAATGCATTTGCTCCGGGGGCTTCGATAATAGAGACGCGCGAAAGCACCCCATCGCTGTCTGCTCCGATAATATCGAAGGTCGTTAACGTTAATGTTCGCATCGCTCATACAGAAACTCGCGGACGCCGCTCCACCCTTCGTGTACACGAAAAGCTACCGCTCCGATACAGCGATCCACCTATGAGAGACACTAATCGACGCATTCTCGTCGATAATTGCAATAACTGTCCCGCTCTCTGTTCGTAATATCTGTATATATATATATATATACGTTGGTTTCCTCGCGTTATCTGGTATTTATTGTCGTAGACGCTGATGATGGTCGTGGTACATAATTACCGTTTCACCCCTCGGGCCATTAAACCATTGCGCGTATCGCAAACTCGACCTCCATTTCTATATACGAACTCCCGGTGCATTTCGGCGTATCGGAGTGACGCTTCAATTTGCATAGAAAGGGCTCTACGCTCATTGTATACGAGGAGAGAGCTATTGAATTCTCAGATAATTGTATTGGAGAAGAAAGCAATGTACATCAACGATCGAACGGAATTTTGCGAAGTTTCGCCGCGGGGCTTTTAATATAAATTTAAGCTATTCGCGAAATTGGAAGTAAAAATTGCGATCGCGAATGCATTTTTTTGAAGATGCGCAGCCCTTGGCAAATGAAATCATTGAGACATCGTCGATGCAAAGAAATCGCACTTTTGCCCATCGGACTTCCGGAATACCCTAATATCGCAAAAACTGCTCCTGGGAAACGAATTTTGGAATCAATTATTGCTTTTATCTGTTATAGACGAATCTGACGATCCGGCTAAACAAGTAGGGTCTCGCGGCTGCGATTAGCAAGAGACCTGTGGTTCGAACGGCAAATACTATTATTACGAAGTTTAACCGGAAATCGGGGAAGAAGAGAGTCTTGAAATTCAAGCGATCGCTCGGCTGTTTAGCCGCTGAAGATCGCTCGTCGTTCTTCATTAGTCGGGAGCGCAGTGCCTCGAATCTCACGAATCTCGTATTCTACCCAAAGTGGCTAAGAGCGTAAGTCCTCGAAGAGTGCACCAGGAGTGCTCCGGTGTGGAGATACAGGTGCAGGAAAGGCGAGGAGGTGCACCGAGGCGCATGCCTTACCTGTGGCCTGATATGACAACCCGGCTATTCGCCATGTTCTACACGGTCGAAGTCGGAGACACCAAGTTCACTATTCTCAAGCGTTATCAGAATCTTAAACCCATTGGTTCGGGGGCTCAAGGAATCGTTTGGTAAGCTAAAGAAAATAATGAACAACTAAAATGAGAAATTTCCTCGAAATCTTTTGTTAACTCCCTCGTCGTTCGTTTCCTTTACCTTTCAGTGCGGCGTACGATACCGTAACGGCGCAAAATGTCGCAATCAAGAAACTCTCGAGACCCTTTCAAAACGTTACCCACGCGAAGAGAGCTTACAGGGAATTCAAGCTGATGAAACTCGTCAATCACAAAAATGTAAGTATATCTTTACTCTCGTCAGGAGGGTGTATCGCTGCCTATTACTGAAGAGTGAGATTCTCGGGAAATTCAGAGCGAATTTCGAATACTTTCTGGTTTAATAAAAATTTGAAAAAAATCAACCATACGAAAGATCCTAAGAAGATTAATTTTTCATAATAAGAATTCTAAAAATGATTAACAAATTAGTAAAGAAAAATAATTTTTTAACAAATTAGCCGGTAACCAAACTTTTTTTTTAGCCGAAATGTATCCGCTATATTTTTTGAATACTCGTGATTTTTTTCTAATTTTCGAAAATTTGGGATTTTTTATCCATTAAAAAAATCAAAAAATGTTTTTTTTTGAAAATTCGAAAAAGTTCTCAAACATGCATAAGTATTCGAAAAAATTGGCGAAAAAATTGCGGCTAAAAAAAAAGTTAGATTATCAGATAATCAATGATTTTTTTTACTAATTTATTAATAACTTTAGAAAGTTGTCGAAATACTCTCTGAATTTCACGTGAATCGCACTCTTTGGTAATACGCAACGCTACAACCTCCTTAAAACTTTCCATTTCCCCCAATTTCCCTTTCAATTGGATGTCGAGACTAATCGGTGTGTTTTTCTATTTTTTTCTTTATTTTTTCCTTGCAGATAATCGGTCTCTTGAACGCATTCACTCCTCAACGTTCGCTAGACGAGTTTCAAGATGTATATCTGGTTATGGAGCTGATGGATGCCAATCTGTGCCAAGTTATCCAGATGGATTTGGATCACGAACGCATGTCTTATCTTCTCTACCAGATGCTATGCGGCATTAAGCACTTACACTCCGCTGGCATAATCCACAGGGTTAGTAAACATCATTTCGAATCAATCGTCAGCTGCGATCGTAAATCACCTGAAAAGATCAAAAACCAATAAGAAAAAAAGAACAAATACATTAATTTCTACATGGATTAGTCAAGGTAACAAATATTCAATATTAGACTTTGCCGATTTCGAAAGACTTCGAATTTTTCTCAACTGAGAGGAAAATACAGGAAAATGAAAAATACCGTCTTAAAATATAATTTCGAGTTCATCTTAAACTTCTATTCAAAGGTTTCCTATTTATATTTAGAATGAATTTCAATATCTAATATCCAGCAGCATTATCTCTCTTTACGCAGACAAACTTTTAACTTCCGTAATTTTTACGAATTTTGGTAATTTCATTTTTTTATGTAAATTGGTTCTATGATGCATCGCGTTTTTTAAATCGCTTCTCGCAACTAAGTAATGGAAAAAGAAACAATTTCATTCAATAAATTATTAATGAAATTGCATTTTTTTTCTAGGATTTGAAGCCCAGCAATATCGTCGTAAAATCGGACTGTACCCTGAAAATTCTCGACTTTGGACTCGCGAGAACCGCAGGAACAACGTTCATGATGACACCGTACGTTGTAACGCGATATTACCGAGCGCCCGAAGTGATTCTCGGAATGGGTTACAAGGAGAATGTGGATATATGGTCAGTCGGCTGTATAATGGGAGAAATGATAAGAGGCGGTGTACTATTTCCCGGTACCGATCACATCGATCAATGGAATAAGATAATCGAGCAGCTCGGTACGCCAGCGCAAGAATTCATGCAACGGCTTCAGCCAACGGTGAGAAATTATGTGGAGAACAGGCCACGATATCCGGGATATCCCTTCGAGAGGCTATTCCCGGATATTCTATTTCCCACGGATTCCTCGGAACACAATAGACTGAAAGGTGAGAAAAATCGGTATCTCGAAGATGAGAAAAATCAGCAATCATTGCTTTTTTTTTTTAATTATTATTATTATTATTATATATTATTTTATTAGTTTTATACGTTCATTATTTTTTCTTTATTTCTTTGAAAATCGATTATTCGTATTATAACTCTGATTTCTCCGTGCGAATAGCGAGCCAAGCCAGGGATTTGCTCTCGCGAATGCTAGTGATCGATCCGGAACGGCGTATCTCGGTCGACGACGCTTTGCTGCACAATTACATAAACGTCTGGTACGACGAGGGAGAGGTCAATGCTGTAAGTATTAAACTCGCCGATAAAATACTAATTTCTCAAGTTTTTCGCCGCTTCGATAATTTTATTATCAATGTTTCAAGGGAATCGGTAGATCTTATTCTATCGAAATATCATTATCTCATTGAAGCTATAAAAGCGTAAAACTTGTTACTTTGTTGCGGAAACTTTTTTATTAGCCGCGTCTCGCGATCTAAGAACAAAAAAAATTCCATTGCGAGTAAATTCAATGATATTAACACAAATAAAAAAATAAAATAAAAATAAAAATACAGACATAAAAATATAAAAAATTAAAGAAACATTGCAATATGTTTTTTACAGCCGGCACCGGGTCCCTACGATCACAGCGTCGACGAGAGGGAA
The DNA here is from genome assembly GCA_934046635.1 of Buathra laborator. Classification (NCBI taxonomy): domain Eukaryota; kingdom Metazoa; phylum Arthropoda; class Insecta; order Hymenoptera; family Ichneumonidae; genus Buathra; species Buathra laborator. The sequence continues at coordinate 2,889,804 of OW203894.1, read as the reverse complement.
CACACGGTGGATCAATGGAAGGAATTGATTTACCAGGAGGTGATGGAGTACGAGACAAGTCACGCGGCTGTGGCTCAACCATCGGAAACCGCTGGATCCCGGTAGGCAGACGGAAAGTCGCGCTTCCTCGCGGACAAGTCAGCAGCGACGATCTCGCCGGATCGTTAGTAAGCAGCGGGGAGGCTAAAAGAATTTAAAAAAAGAAGAAACAAAAAGTATCGTCTAACATTGATTCCGGTGAAAAGTTTACCGAGAATCGCCACGAGTCAAGCTGATCGCTGATCGAGGGTTACGAAAAAAAAAAGAAAAAAAAAAAAAAATTAATATGCACGTCCGCGCGGAATCCTCTTCTCCTTCTCGGTGATCGAGGCGTCTGTGACTCTTTGGCGAATTTATGACGATACACCAGTAAGATGAAACATACATTAAAACAAAAAACATTACACGTACACTCTGCGAGATACGAAAAAAAAAAAAAAAAAAAAAAAAAAAACAACCCGAAGAGATGTCGAACGGCACGAGTGCGTTTCCCGGCGGAGGATAAATTCCATGCGTCACACACACCGACACACATCTACACACGACACTAGGCTACTCATTCAAAGTGTACCCCACGCAGGTATACGAATATTTTGATAATAGATACCATATTCCTTCCGCGAGGGAATGACAATAGAGAAACTGTAAAACTTATTATCTTCGGAGTGCGAAAGCGTGAGAATGCGACACGAAGGGATTTTACGAACTCGGCGAATAGCGTGAAATGAAAAACATGTTTTTTCGAAAAAAAAAAAATGAAAAAATGAAAAAATAAAAGCCGCAATCTCAAGCCTGCAATAGACGAGGTCCCCAAAGCCACGTCACATAGCTGTAAAGTTTTTTACTGTTTACTTGAACGGATCTTTGACGCGATAATAATCCACTCGTTCATAAAATCTGTTTACAAGCGATGAGCGAGAGAGAGATTTGTCGACGACGAGTTTCGATGGGTTTTACTTTGAAATTTTATTCCGTCAAATCCCTAGCGGAGTTTTTTCGTAAGTACGCAAAGCTCGAGAGTGTTTCGTCGTAACGAAACGATGGAGAATAATAAAAATAAAAAAATTAAAAAAAATCGACGAAGAAGTCTGTGTACATTTTGTCGCGAGAACGAGAGGAAGATATTGCGAGAGGATCGATGATCGCGGAGTCTGCAATAGACGATGATATTGCAGTACGATAGGCCAAGTATACGCGATTATAAAACGGAGAATGGATAAAAAAAAAAAAAAAGAAAACAAACAAATAAATGAATAATTGTATTTATTATGAATTAAATGGGAGGGGGGGAAGTTAATCTACAAAAGTCGGCGCGATAGAATAATCGCGAGAAAGCGAAATGCAATGAAGATACAGAAAAAAAAAAAGAAAGAGAGAGAGAGAGAGACGGTTGAGTGATTGTAATGTAAACGTTGAATTTTTATTTTCCACGATGAATAGTTATGTGAATATATTGCTACAGTCCGATCCAAATAATCAAGCTTTTGTAACACTAATTATAATAAAGTAAATAATGATAATTGCTAACTACGTAATCGTATTGCACACGATATAAAAAGAAGAAAAAAAAAAGAAAAAACAAAACAAAAAAAAAACATTAGTACGAAAGTTTAAACGAACGGGAGGGATCGTGAGAATGTTTACGCGAAAGTGAGATTAAAAAAAAAAAAAAAAAAAGAAAAACCAAAAAAAAAAAAGCGAAAAAAAGGAAAAAGGATGCGAGAATGATGATAAATTGATGAGTAAAGTTTTCAAGTGTAAGTTAATGCGGGTACGGGCTTCGCCAAAAATCTTTGCGAATTATGCTGAAGTGTGGTGAATATACACGATATTTTCATGCAATGTTCTTGAATTGCCGAGTAAACGCACTCACGAGAAAAAAAAAAAAAAAAAAAAACAATCTTTCACTGCGCTAACAAACGAAAAGAAAAAAAAAATTATCGCTGTCGCTGAGCGATTCGAAGCCAAGTCAATTATCGCTAACTAATTATCACATTTCTTTTAATGGAAAAAAAAAAACAAAAAAACAACCGTGTGCTCCACCGTCACGGCGTTTATCGATGATGTTCCTTCAATTTACCTTTTACAGGGTATAAATAACGTTGCGAATATCTTTGAGTTTGGGATAAGCTCGTTGATTGAGTGCAAATAATCATCTATAAACTTCAGATGTACACAAATATTCGTCCAACACACTTTTTGCTAAACTGAATATTCGTGGAAAAAAAAAAAGAAAAAAATTGTTGAGCTTTGCGAATGCCGTTTGACTTTCTATTCTCGTGTATCTCTTAATGAAAAAAAAATGAAACGGGACGAGGATAACGGCGAATTGCGCACACATACAAATACAATAGACCACACCGGTTTCCCGAAGATTTTTGGGTCCGTGCTTGGCGCACGTGGGGGGGAAGGGGGTTTAAAGTGATATATCCGAATAAAATAAATATATTATACATAAAGATTACATTACAATATAAATACGATGGTAACGATTGAAAACACCGAGGTACATAAGTAATAAGGCAAGAAAAGGAAAAATGAAACTCTAATTATAAGAATAACTAATGATAATTAATTGGTTAAAAGAAAACAACAACAAAAACAACAACAACAACAACAACAAAAAATATTGGTTAACGGTAAAAATCCTCTTCTTAGGGCGTTAAGAGGTAAAAAAAAAAAAACACAGAATAATATTTTAAAGAAAGCGTATCGCGCGGGACGATGTTTGAGAGATCGGTGAAACGAGAAAAAAGTGAAAAAAAAAAAATTGAAAAAAACAAAAAAAGAAAAACCAAACAAATAATAAAGTCCATGTTGCTAACTTAGTGGTGAAAATAGTACGCGTGTAGTAACGACATTTTTAGCAAAGTAGCAGAGATGAGTTTAGTAGGCCATAGGAAATTGGCAAATGCAGTAAATGAAATGAAAAAAAAAAAAAAACAAAAAATGAAAAAAAATAAATCGACACGAAAAACACATTAAACACGAGAAAAAAAAATTAAGAAAAAAAAAAAAATTTCACAGACACATACACACGTGTAGCTTTTAGATTAGTTTTAGATTAGATATTTATAGGTGATTACGAAGCCCGTTCCTTCTCGTTAGGATGTGTAGCACCGGTGTGGAAAACAAAATCGTCGATCCGCGTTGCCCGCGCTACTTGCGGATCGCGGCGCGTCTAGTGAGTGTTTTTTTAGAAATCCCATACACCTTCCCACCGGTCGCGTTGGCTTTATTGTTTTCAAAAGAATAAAAAAAAAACACACACACAATGACGATAAGTGAGCAGCGTTTTTGCATTTTGCTCGATCGATGATGATCGCGAAAAAAAAAAAAAAAAAAAAAAAAAAAAAAACAATGCCTTGCCGAGTTGATACTTGTTATTTGTTCGAATCCAATATAAGTCGCGCTGTATTCGGGCCATTGGGTGTGACTAGCGTGCTTAATGTACAGTTTATTCACCTTAGCCGAGTGATCATCGACGATCGATCGTAACGCGAGAGCAATATTCGTTTTTGTACGTTTCAACGAGATTACGGATAATTACGGAGATTACTTCATTATCTCAAAGGACCCGGTAATTCGGGGGCAAGAGAGAGAGAGAGAGTAAACGCTGAAGAAACGAGAAGCTACGAATCAATCCAGCCGACGAAGCAACTCCTCTAGAAAGAACCTCCCAATCGAAAAAAAAAAAAAAAAATCCAACAAGACGAATCTTGTCCCACAGTAGTAGCAGAAAAAAAAAAAGAAAAATGCGCAGTGTAATCCTAATTTATTATAAATAATACCACATTAATATTAACTGATATATACCTCTTCTGTAAATACGTTTAACAATAATCATTACGATTACCCTTAACGATAATGAAAAGAAGAAAAAAAAAGGAAAAAAAAGCAACAAAAAAATCACTAACAATTGAATGGCAACAATAATTGCGTATATAGTTGATATTGTTTTACAAATGCTGGACGATATGTTTTATTTGTGAATATTATGAAGCGCGATAATTGTAATGCAGTTGTATCGTCGCGCCTGTCTTAAGAGAGAGGGCGTTCGATATCGTTGTATTCTCATACCCCCCACGGTATAAATATTATACATACTTTTTATTATAAATATAATTGACAACTGGAGTACTCGACAACTGACGAGACCGACGAAGAATGATGAACACAAGCGACCGATTAAAACAAAGAAAAAAAAAAAAAAAATCGAAAAATCATCGGTGATCACAACTGTATTATTATCAAATATTATTATAAACGATTATCAATGAATACAAAGTGTAATAACTCTACTATGACGAAGTACATTTTACATAGATGAATGTGAGAACGGTGAGAAAGAAGAGGAATAATAAAAAAAACACAAAAAACAAAGAAAATGCCGCAAGCTGTATCATTCGTGTACTTAGGAGGAGAACGGGTCAAGTTACGCAGGTTAGAGTTCAATAATGATGGCGATGCTGACGTTAGGACAGTTTAGCTTTAGACTGAACGTAGTGGGGTTTCTAAAAAATGAAAAAAATGCTTACTTTGTATCGCGGCAACGAAGAAGATTCAAGCGATTCAAAAAGAAATCCTTTTTCTCGTAAGTACGGTTCTTCCTCCTGCAATCTCCGCTCCTCATTCGAACTATAAATTCTCGCGATACACGGAGTCTCGAGAAAATAAAAAATCGGAAGCTGATGGATTCTTCGTCTAGACGCCCCAACGGTATAAATAGATGACAGAAGAAACAAAAACGAAAAACAAAGCCCGATGAAGTACCGTAATGTGTAATCTCATCTCTGCCCCGAGTTGGCAACTTTTCAAATACACGCCTCATTTTCATTGTATAACAATCGGAAAATTAAGATATTGCCGTTTTTCTGAAAAGTAGTTTTGAAAATTAAAAAATTCCTCGAAATTCGCGTTTTTAGGTTGTAGGAGGTTCCCTCTTGTCACTACACAAAATCTATCATCGGTTTCGTATTCTGCAAGAAAAAATACGTAAAATATGATGTGGAGAAAAGTTTTCTAGCGGTTTTAGATTTTGATGAAAAAAAAGTGCTCAAAACGGCGAATTCGACCGGGAAGAGGGCTAAAATCGCGTTTGAAGTTTTGGATTGTTCCCGACCAGGTAACGGCTACAATAAACGCTTCAGCCATTTGCCGGTCACCCTATTTTGTGTATTTTTTCCCGTACATCACGATAAGCCACTCATTTTCATTGTATAACAATCAGAAAATTAAGATATTGCCGTTTTTCTGAAAAGTAGTTTTGAAAATAAGAAAATTCCTCGAAATCCGCGTTTTTAGGTTGTAGGAGGTTCACTCTTGTCGCTACACAAAATCTATCATCGGATTCGTATTCTGCACGAAAAAATACGTAAAATATCATGTGGAGAAAAGTTTTCTAGCGATTTTAGATGTTGATGAAAAAAAAGGGCTAAAAACGTCGAATTCGACCGGGAAGAGGGCTAAAATCTCGTTTGAAGTTTTGGATTCTTCCCGACCAGGTAACGGCATCAATAAACGTTCAGCCATTCGCCGGTCACCCTATTTTGTGTATTTTTTCCCGTACAACACGATAAGCCACTCATTTTTTGACGTTAAAAAATAACAAAAACAAAACGATGATTATCGATTGGTAACCTAACCAATGCTCAATGACGCTGTTGGTTTAATATCAATAAAGAGGAAAAGATATGATATATTCTATCGATTTCGTTTGTCCCGAATACTACTACCCCAACCCTCATACCTATAGGCGTGTAATATGTGAATATGAAATTGAAAGATGGCGTTGAGGATAGGCGCAGTTTTTTATATGTATGGTTTACAATTTTTAATTTTAACGATATTAAAGGAAAAATATAACATGTTGTATGTGAATCTCTTATTGGTTAATTCAATCGATGAAAAAAAAAAAAAAATGTAATTAAGGACATCGAACCGCACAGTTGCTTCGACGAGACTTCGACGAGACGCCAACGAGGCGCCGAATGGGTAGGTAATGTTTTAATTCAATAATTAACGACTCCCAATACCGTTGAATTTTGTAAACTTCTTTATATTAGATAATATTTACAATATTTCCAAAGAGGACATTATATTTCGAGTCTTATATTAACAACAGTTCAATCTCATTACGTCTAACGTATTCGCCAATCATACATGGAAATAAACTTGTCTCTGATTATCCAGAAGCTGTATTGATATAAGACGAGAAAAAAAAGGGAACCCAGGAGATGCGTTTTGCGATTTCGCGGAGAGAAAGAGAACTTAGAAAAAAAAAAAAATACGAAAAAAAAAAAGAACAAATGGTCTCGAGGGATGCATTATGAAATTTCGCAATATCGTTTAGTCTTTTTTTTGTACAAAATACCTAAAATAAAAAAAAAATCATTTAGCCTATAAATAATTAAAATATGTTGTGTAGATAACTATCACGTTCATCATATAGAAATTTTCGTAACTTATTGATTTATGTTATTTTTTTCTTTTTTCTGTTTTTTTTTTTCTTCACATTTATACCTCCTACACTTTAGAATGTATCTACATGCGGTATCTATGCGAATTGGGATTTACAATTGCGGGAATAGGGTACAGAAGATTCTCGTAATAAATAACAAACGAATTGAAGTAAAAAAAAAAATAAAAAAAATTACGTTCGTTATTATCGACTATCTATCAATCTTCGTCGGACTTGTGATAAACCTCACCGAATTTGTTCATATACTTACGTACAAAGTCTTTCGCTTTGTGTTTAACGTTGTCGTTACACTGTAACTCGTCGACGCTTTTGCAATGTTTCAACTCCTTTGCGAGAACGAAGTGCGTGAGCTGCAAAGACGAAACGAAAAAATACGATACATAATCAGCGATAATTGAATGAAATCCAAAGTTACCAATTATTCGCGAGAATAATTTAAAAAAAAATGAAAATACATACCTTTCTCGCTAAATGTTTGAAATCTTCCGTATTCGTGATCCTTCCCTGTTTGCAATCGTTCTTTCTGTACGGATTCAAAAAGTGAACCATAACGTTAGCCATATTTATCCTGAACGTGTCTTTGATTTTTCTTTCGGCAGCGGCGATAACGTCGTTCGATGCATCCTGTTGAATTTTGTTGACTCCGTGTCTCGAATGCGATTTCGATTTATTCGCTCGTCGATGTTTCCTCAATTTATCGACGTGTTCCTTCAATCTCGCGCGTTCTTTTTGGCGTCTCATTTTGTCCTTAACGTCCTTATATTTCTTGTGATCCACGCGATCTTCTTCCCGCCGCGGCTGTGTTACAAAAAATAATCAAATTATAACAAAACGAAATTAAAAAAAAAAAAAAAAGAAAAAAAACTTCCGATAAAAATGCATTATACTTACACTTATAATGCGTTCCTGAACTAAGCCATCGCGTCGTTTTTTCGGTTCGGGAACAACGACGGTAGGTCCGCCGCCGACGATGCCGCGAGGATCCAATTTATTCGCTGCCGGATGTTTCGCGTTACCGGAAGCGTTGTCGATGGTATTTGCGACAGTGGACTCCATATCCTCGTCGACGGGTTCGTTGCCTCGATCCTCATCCTGATCGTCTTCATCCTCATTTGAAGAACTCGATTCGTCGCTGGATTCGGAACTCGACGAAGAATCGGGTTGTACCCCAATGTGATCCGGAGGCGGTGGCAACCATTGGGATATTCTCTCCTTAACGTGATAATAGTACAAACGTCCGCGAGAGTCCTTCGCGCATTTCCACTTTGGCGGTAAATCTATAGGCGGAACATCCGGTTGCGGCGACAATTCCTCGACGGGTTCAACACTTTCGGCGTTTGCGAAGGAACTTTCTAAAGTTTTATCGCCGTAAAGCGGTTGTCCCGGCATCGCGATCGGCGGTGTTCCGTTGTGCACGAGATTCGGATCGGAATATTGTTGATGATGATGCGACATTCCCGGATACGTAACCGTTCCTTGCGGAAAACCAGCGCCGTAAACGTTTTGGGAAATAGCCGGCGATATCTCCGACGGATGACCCGGCGGCATCGCCGACGTGTACATTGGTGTGCACTGAGCTGTTATATCGCCGTCTGTAAAACAATTAGCGAAAAAACATCGAAGCAAAGATTATAAACATAGTTCGTCGGTGATAAATTGGGTAATTTTAAGAGCAATGAGATCGAACCTTGCAGAGGATATGGCTGCCATTGTCCGAGCGCCGGATTGAAGAACAGAGGATATCCGGTTTGTGGATCCACCGTCGCGGTAGTGTGAGGATCGATACCAAGCGCTATGCAACGAGCCTCGTGCTCTTGCCACGATTCTTCCTGCTGACGGCGCAGTCTCTCCTCCTCCTCTTTCGCGACCTTCATAGCGAAAAGTTGACGCCTCTCGTACTTTGATAGACGCGGTACCGGTACCAAATTCGATCTTTCTTCGCCTCTCTTGTCCTTCGATCGATATGATTCCGAGTCCGGTGATTCTCGGCCTCTTCTTCTATCGATTCTTTTATCGCTGTCGCTACGTCCGTATCTGTCGGATCGCGTTCTGTCGTAATATGTCTCGCGTCTGTCTTCCTTCTCCAAATCTTCTCTGTACCCTCGATCTGTAAATTTTTTTCCACAATAATCAATATTTCTCCATTTAAAATGAATTTACAGAATTTAAAAAAAAATTATAATATAACACCTTTTATTGATATCCGGAAAATCGATACATTTTCCTTACATCAATTATTTATTTTAAAGAGTATATTAAACGAGACGATTAATGACGATAATCACAATCTCTCGATTATCAACGATATATCGTTTCTTACCAGCTTCGCGTTCGTGTTCTTTCATCTGCTCGATTCTCTCCTTCTTTGGTATCCGAAAGACTTCCTTCAGATTTGCCCATTCGTTTAGTAAATTTAACGACAGTTCGGGAATGAGAATTTGATCGGAAGTTTCTTGTTTGACCTCATCGACGACTTCTTTCTCACTGCTTACCGCAGCGCTTGTTTCACTCGTCTGCTCGGTATTCGGTTTCTCGTTGCTATCACAGTTGCTGTCGAGTTCCTCGATTTTCGTCGTCGTCGTCGTCGTCGTCGTTGTTTTGGACGTTTGCTCGTCGTCGGGGGATTCCCGTCGCGGTGAGAGATATCTTTCCTCCGACCACTTTTGCACGACGCTAAAGACTTTACTGTCCATTAGCATTGTCTTATTGGGTATTGGCAGTGTACTCAATGTCTTGAGGACCTCGAGTCTGAATTGTTGAGCTTCGTCCGTTTCGTTGGCCGCTACATCCATCATGTAACTCCATATTAAACGGAGTCCGTGATAATCGAGGAACAATCGACGGCATGGCTGCTCGCCGCTCTGTATTATGCGTAAAAGACGCGTGCGATGCTCGATCTCGCGACTGCGGACCATCAGCCGACTGAGAGTTAACGTGTGCGCGCGATTCTTCAAGCCGCACTGGCAAAGCTTGTCGATCTCCTCTTCAAGCTACAAATTAAAACGTCGTTAAGAAGGAAACGAAAAAAGAAAAAAAAGAGTTAAGAAAAAAAAATTTCAGTATGAAATTTCTCACATCTTCGTCTTCCATGTAACCAACAGGTTTCTTCGCTTCTTTCTTCTTCTTTCTTCCTTCGTCTTTGTCTTCTTTTTCTTCCTTCTCGCGCTTCTCTTTCTTCTCGATCTTTTCTTTCTCCTCCTCCGGCGTGTCGCCTATCCATCCCCTACAGGCCGTTGCCTCGCAATAACACTTCTGCGCCTCTTTGCTGTTATTGCGGAGGATATTAAATTTTGTTACAATTTTAATAAATGAAAGTCGGGGAGGTAAAGTATTTTTTTTTTCTTCTCTATAACTCACCCGTAACGTTGAAAGTGATAATCGAAGGTAATCTCCTCGCCGGCAGCGATAAATCGTCTGTTGAAAAATCCTATTCGCAATTCACCGTTCACCGTCCATTTTTGCGTTTCCGCGTTTGGATCGCAACTGTGATTTATGAAACGCGATATATTTCCTTTCAGTGTGGCGTCAATTATCTGATCGGATTTCAGTGCCATGAAATAATAATGACGATTCTTGTCCTTCGAGTAATCCTTCGCTCGCCGTCGAAAATCCTTCGCGTCGAGAACTTCGCCGACGTATTCCATTATGAATTCACCACTGAGGAATCCATTAATCATTTGTTTTATACGATTTTCTTGAGATAACTGTTTTTTTTTTGTTTTTTTCTTTTTTTATAATAAAGATCGACGAAAACTCACGCTAATATATCAGACGTCGCTCTCAACCCAAAGCCCTTTTTCTCCGTTCGAAACACTTCGCACTTAGCGTATTCGCAGTTCTGGAATCTTTTGTTTGTGCAACGATCGCTGACGACGCATCTCGATCCGCTGGAGAATACGCGATACCATATAAATACAATAACAACGATCTATTCATTTTATATAAAAAGAAAAATGCGATTGTAATTGAAAGCAAATCGTACCATTCGATCATAAGAAGTCTATTGAGACAATCTTCGCCGCAGCCGAGTTCGCCTCTCTCGATCTCCTCCTCCGTGAGAAAACAATCGCAGACCATTCGCTTCGTTTCTTTATTCGTATACCTGATATCCACAAATCGATTAAATAAAAATCCAATATTTATAACGAAAAAAATTTTTTTAAATAAAAAAAAATTGATAAATGAGAGAAATTACCGTTCCGTGAGATAAGCGTTTTCCCGCAAATGTTCAAACTGACTGAGTCTCTCCTCCATCTCCCTATCCTTGACTTCCAGTACCATAGGTAACGAAATTCTCGCGCCAACAGTTTTGGGAACAGGAGACATCGCCGCGCCGTGGCTGTTATTGCTGGAAAGTATTCCCGACTCTTTGCCGAAATCGGAATCGTTCGGCACCGGTGTAACGGCCGCGGAACTCGAACCCGAACCCGGACACGAAGGTCCCGATCCGAAATCACTACCAGTCGCGGATCCCGGTCCGGAACCGCTGCCCGCAACCGATCCGAGACTTCCAAAACCGAGTCGCGAACCCGACGCCGAACTTCCCATCTCCAGTTCGCTCGATCTTCGCCATCGTGACTTTACTTTAACGGGTTTCGAAGAGTCAGAATCGTAACCCGTAACGCCGGCCGTCGAAGGAGCTAACAAATCACCGGAAATCGCAGTTTTATTGCTACCCTCGCGATCCGATTGCGTCTCCGATTGGCTGTCGAGAGTATCGCGAAGGTCCTGAATCGTCGTTGCTGCGGTACTCGCCAGTCTATCGCGTTCCTGCTGCATAACTACTTTGGAAAGATCCAAATTCGGCTTTGTGACGAGTCCTCGACCGCGGGATCTGTAACAAGTGGTTGCGATATTTTTTAATAAATCGCCGAGCAGTGAATTTGAGAGATAATCGTCGGAGAACGATAGAGGCAATTATTTGTAAGTAAATTAAATTTTTAGTCGTTGATTTATCGCTGAAACGACGCGATTCGACTATTTCTATCGTTAATATAGTCAATGCAATTGCCTCCTTCGATCTCTGAATTAAATGGTCGCGATGATACTTTACCTCTGTTTCATTAAGCCGATCGAACGAATCCTACTGCTCCGCCGTACCGCCGAGCTGTTCGAACCGCTTTCCGAACCCGTCGTATCCGTACTTCCGCTACGACTCCGAAATCCAACTTTTTTCTCAACTTCGTTGAGACTGTTACTCATCGGAGTTTTGCTGTCGAAATCCGGAAGTTTGCAACTGTTCAACGACAACAAAGTATCGTTGCTGTTCTCGCTACTGCTGGACAGCTTCGTATCCTCCGAATCGGCTTTACCGTCCATCTCGCTGTCCCTCGAGAGCTCCTCGATGTTTTGCGGACGTTCGGCATTTTTATTCTGCGATGGATTTCCCGGTATCGATCGCGTAGATATTGGATTCGAACGATTGGCTTTGCCTCGCGAGACTTCCGGTTTCGGCGAATCCTTCCGATCGACTACCGGGCGCCTCGGACCTTCTGGCGAACGAATTTTTCCATCTTCCTCCGCCGTCGAAATCACTTTGGCAACGCAATTCTCTTCGGCGCGCGATTGTTCCGATTTGTCGGAATTCAGAGCGCTGTCCTCGTCGTCCTGAATCGGTCGATCGATGATAGGAATTTCTTTACGCGTCGCCGACGAATCCGATGTCGAACTCGTGTCCTCGACGTCCAACGGATCAACGACTACGATAGCTTCTTTAGATTTATCAACGATTCCCATTGCACGTAACTCGTCGTCGATCTTCGCCAATCGCGCATCATCTTTCGGAACAACGTTCGTCATCGTTAATTTCTCAATTTCGCTATTACTTGATTCTTCGGCGGTATCCGGTCCCAATAAAACATCCTTACCGCACGTGCCATTCTCGTCGTTACAATCGACCGACGAAACGGAATCATCTTTGATAACGTTCGCTGATACGCGCTTCAAACTTTTATCTACAATTTTTCCTAAAGCATCCGCGTCGCTTGCGGTTTTGTCTTTTTTTACAAAACTAGATTTTTTACGTCCTACAATTTTTACACGCGAATCTTTACTAATATCCGAATTACATTCGTCACCGCGTGAATTTATCTTTTCATCGTTATTCGTTGATTTATCGTCTTTAACGTTATTCTCAACTACGCGCGACGCATCTTTCGAAGTATCGTTCATGCGTAAACAATTTACGCCCTCCTCGATAATGCGATATTCGCTCGTTTCCTCGTAATGATTATTCATCGACGTAACTTCCGTGTCGGTTGCCATTACCATCGATTCAACCATCGATTCCGTACCGTCTTCGTTCTGTATCACGGTAAACTCCACGACGTTGTTACCCTCGAAACTCGACTCGTTTACCAACAAAACTTCCTCGAGAACAACGCTACCGTCGTCCGCCAGTGTGTAACGACTGCTCCCCATTGTTTCGTCGCCCTCGACTTCCATCTCCTCGCATATTATTGTCTCCTCTATAACATCCTCGGACCATTGTACTTCGTTTGACGCGCTATCGCAGGCGTTACTCTCGTTAGTTTCCCCGCTTCCCACGACCATTGCTCTCACGTCTTCGGCAGTGAAATTTTTCGTCTCCTCCACGATATCCGCGGCATCCTGACTATCGCTTTCCGTCGCGTCTTTTCTATATTTCGCGGAATTCTCGCTCTCCTCGACGACTCTATCGACCGTCGGAGGTTTTTCTCGATTAACGGTTCGCGGACGTCCCGGTTTTCTTCCCGGTACCGGCTGACTTCGCTTCGGCGGTAATTTCGGCGGATTACTGTCCTCTTTGCTTTCCGTTGAATCGTCAGCGCTATTGCTTCTGGACGTTTGTAAAATTTCGCCGTTAACTCCGACGACGACGTCGTCTCTCTTCTGTTGCTTTCTCGCTATTTGCCTCGTAGATTTTCGTACCGCTACAAACTTTGGCGGCGACTTGGAGGGCGGCTTCGCCTGATTCTTCCGAGGTCTGCCCATTCTGCGCCCATGCAATTGCGGTTACCTGCAAGAATAGCGATTTTGCCAATTCTACGAAAGTTCGACGCGCCGCCGCTGACGATATTTTCACTGCGCAAGAATCTCGATGATTCCAAATTGCGCTTACGATAAATTCCTTGTATCGCGAATGAGATTTTTTTTTTTTTATCGTTGCTTCGTCAACTTTCGAGTCTTCGGATTTGTCGTAAATATACTACGCACTCACCGCACTTTTAAGTATGAAATTGTCGCCGATGAATCGTTGCCATCGTTGGAATAGCGATAATGTTATTGCTCCATCACGAAGTTCCCTCCGTCGCTTCGATTCTCCGACATATCCTTGAATGACAGAATGACGAAAAATTTTCGGCGATATTCGCGAAACGAAAAATACGCGATATTCTTACGATATTTGTTTTGTACGAAAACTCACGTTATACGTTGGCATCGGTGTACCTCCATCAAAGCCTCTTGTGTTGGCCTCTGTGTTAACACTTTTGACTGTGGTGTCCTCGCCGATTAGCCCAGCGCACCGATAACTCTTTAGCCACGGGTTAGAACGACGCCGAGTTGCGAGAAAATCTCGTATTTCGACACGGTCTACGAAACTTTTTGCAAACGTTTGTACACGCGTTTCTGTACAATTTTACACACGTCGTTCTTTTTCGTAAGTGTATAAAATACGTGCGATATGCTAATGAAGGTGTTTATATCGCTTGTTGCCCCCGGATCAGCGTAGTGAAGCTAGCGGCTTTTACCCCACTGGGCGGCCCTCTCGCGTTTTCGAGGAGACGACACAGTGACGAAAGAAATGTATTTACACCAGACAACCACAACACGCCGAGCCGAACACAATCGGGGGTTTGGTGCACAGTGCTGACATCTCACTGGAAGCGGGAAGCAAACCTTTGAACCGTACAATTTTTAAAAAGACTTGTTTATTCGATATTTTTTATTTGATACATTTTGTAACAGATGAATAGCCTAAAAATTGCACTATGTAATCATAATAATTGATTTTAGAAATTGAGATCAACGATAACGCGATTGTTCGATATCCCGGGAATGAACGGGAATATTACTAATAAATGATTGATTGCAGTAATTAATTGTCGTCTTTGGCACGGAATAGTTATTATTATGAAGTAATTGCATTTTCCGAATAGATCGATGACGTAATGAATGTGAGTGTCTAATTACACAAAAATAATGTAAACTGCCCGATAAATTTAACTGATGAGTGAAATAAATTGAAAAAAAAAAAAAAAAACAACAAGATTCCGGTTTTTCGATAAAAACGAAACAAAAGAATTGACTATATAAACGATTATGTAATCGGTATCCTCGTACATATATTTCAATCAAATATTCCAAAAAATGAATGATTTTGTCAATTTTTTAATGGAAATTCAGCGGGACGGTATGTTCCAACAATGATAATTAGATGAACGTGTCGCGTCGTTTGGAGTATTACAGTCGGAGGAAGACATGGGTGACAATGTTTCCATTGATCGGGGAATCCTTCGATTAATCGAAACACGTCGAATTTCCTCCTGTGGCGTGCGTTCGAAACGCGAACGAGCGCTCGACGACAGTATCGACCGCGGTTGATAATGGCTTTCGCCGAACTGCGGATTTGGATCGTAACTGTAAGGAGAAACGTATACGATTTAGCGACATTTTTTTTTTTTCGATCTGATTTGCGAAAATCAGACTTAAATAAAAACGGACCGAATATTCATCATTTGTGTATTCGATTGGCTCTGGTAGACGGTTGCCGGCACAAGATTCTGTGAATTACGATGATGCGTCGACGAACGCGAATAAGCGATTATCGACGGTTCCGGAATGTTTGGCGCCTCCGGGATCATTCGATGTTGAGGCACGACGCGCGCGTTCGAACGAGATCTCGCGCTCGGTTGACCGCAACCCAACGTACGTTTGATATGATATTCTTGATTATTCGTTAAAACACGCATTTTTTGCGGCGCATACTGAGAATTCGTCATCTCCGGAACATTGCGGGATTCTCGAATAATTCTCTGCTGTTCTTCCGCGCGATTAATCGATGAACGGGTAAAATTTGAATTTCCAGTAACGCTGTGAGCGCCTCGTACGTCGGTAACTCGAAGCTTCTCGAGATCTTCCGTGAGTTTGGCAAATGTCGCTTTGAGATGTTTCATGTATTCTAACGCTTGAGCGTTCGTTTTCTTCAACTTTTCGTACTTGTCGTCCTGAAATAAAAGCAACAAAAATAAAATTATCGGCGATCTTGTAAAAATATTGAAAAATCTAACAAACGATAAAAATAATAACGTTAATGAAAAATAATTGAATTTATGTTATATTTACGATTTGACGAGAACGACGAATAAAAATCATAAATTGACTCTTCTGAAAGCGCGCCGCTTCGAGAGTACGATCGACGAGTTCCGACACGGGACTGAAGTAGTGCGATATTTGCGGCGGCGCATTTTTCAGAGGTATCGTCTGTGATCCTACAGCTTTGCATTCCGCGCATTGTTTACGCGCTAAAAAAATCGGTGTGATGACAAATAAAATAAAAGACTTTCTCGCCGCAGTGTTATTGAAATTCGATAAAGTGATTTGCGCGGGGAATATACCTTCAACGACACAAATATTGCAGAATACGTGCTGACATTGAGTCACATAAAATTCTTTCGTCGTATTTTTCACCGATCTATAACACCTGTTGCATTTTAGCCAATTCTCCATTTTATTAGAACACTTGATTTTACGGTCGTATTATTTTGCTTCGCAATCTATTTATTACGCGAGTGACGCTGCGCGGGTGTCGTATGTCCGAATGAAGATGAGTGAAAATTTTGCCGGTATGCGGCCGACCGGAAGTCACGATGGGGATTAATTCGACGACCAACACAACACAGAGCCACGCGGGTTCGAGAAAAACAATGGAGTTATTTGTTGCGAAAATTCGAAGAAATATTTAATACTTCGTGAGTAAATTTTCAGATAAAGAAATAACGAGATAACAACGTAACGACTATTATTATTAGAAAAGCGAGTTACAAAAATACTGTCATACATCATTAATAAATATTGCATGTGTAACGCGTACATTGGCTCTCGGATATAACATCGTTTCAATTATCGACACATTTCTATTCGATCGATACCGCTATATTTACGAAATTTTGATTACCGTCATTAGCAGTCATATTTTTTACTGATCGCGCATCTCCTCGTGTTTTCTTTGTTCGTAAAGAACAGAGTGATCACTGATGAAACATCGGCCCGTAAAATCGGCTGACTGCAAGTGGCGACGCGACTGAATTTCGAAACACTTCTCTGGAGCGTTGAGGCGTTGAGAAGAAACAATAAATTTTGATGCATACGTTCAAAGGATTAAATATTTTCGTGAATAAATTTCCATTCAACGAAAATAACAACGTAACGATTATTATTTTAAGATAATTGCGCCCATAGTACAGTCATATACTTCATTAACAAACTTCGTGTACACTTTTCCCTTACAACATCGCTACGATTGTCGACGCTTTTCCGTCGTTTCGATATATTATCGTAACTTAAGAAATTTTCATTATAATCGTTGACAGCCGCGCGTAACCCACGATCTTATTTAAATTCTAATGCCAAACTTAAAAATATAAATATTGATTCAAAGATTTTTACAAGAAAAATCGTCTGATCGCGAAATATCCGAAGATTATATATATACAAGACGTCGTTCTGCTGGCCGATGCCTGCATCGAATGGTGTTGACCCTGGCAATTATTCTCGCATTCGTCGTCCTCGCAGAGGTCGCATGGCTTCGTAACTCTTGGCTCATAGAATACTCTTGCGCGTCTCGCTATTATAAAGTTCACATTAGTTATAGTTTAATTACAGTACAAATAAATAAATAAATTCAATAAATCGATAAATAAATACGATAAATCGATAAACTCAATAAATAAGGTCGATAAGTCGATAAATTCAACAAATAAATCCGATAAATCGATAAATTCAACAAATAAATTCGATAAATCGATAAATTCATTAAAAAATTCGATAAATCAATAAATTCAGTAAATAAATTCGATAAGTCGATAAATTCAACAAATAAATCCGATAAATCGATAAATTCAACAAATAAATTCGATAAATCGATAAATTCAATAAATAAATTCGATAAATTAATAAATTCAATAAATAAATTCGATAAAACGATAAATTCAACAAATAAATTCGATAAATCGATAAATTCAATAACTAAATTCGATAAATCGATAAATTCAATAAATAAATTCGATAAAACGATAAAATCAACAAATAAATTCGATAAATCGATAAATTCAATTAAGACATTCGATAAATCGATAAATTCAATTAATAAATTCGATTAATCGATAAATTCAACAAATAAATTCGATAAATCGATAAATTCAATAAATGAGTTCGATAAATCGATAATTTCAATAAATAAATTCGATAAATCGATAAGTTCAATAAATAAATTCAATAAAGCGACAAATTTCGACAGATTACATAATTCTATATAAATACTTACAAGAATCGTAGTAATCGTAGATAGAAACTGGAACAGGTTTCTGCAATGCTACCTTATGAGTTCTGAACGCGGAGACTGTAGGGCAGTACTCTTGTCTCGTCATCTGGAAAACAAATGAGAATTCCATTAAAAAAATTAAAATAAATTAGCTAAGAGTAAATTTAACGCTTTGCCATTGCCACTGACCTTGTCAAAGTAAAGAACGACCATTGTTTCACCATTTTTGGTTTCCACGCGTTTAACGTTCTGCGATACTTCGAGACTCGGTAGAGAATCCATATCGACAGTGAATCCGGATGGTAGACTAACTTCCATAACCGCCATATTACTCTCGTTGGCTTCTCTGGTTGGAACGAAACCCGAGCAAATAGACAATTGAAGATGATTTTCATTCGAGTTTTTGTCGACTTGTGGATCCAATGTGAATAGCGGAAAAGCTCCGGTTACATTCAGATTGTAATAAGACGAAACCTGGATGACCGCGTAACCCGTTCCCGTTGCCGTTATGTTGACGAGTCTCGTTTTTCTCGGAAGCTGCGTAAACCCATATAAATTGTAATCCATTGCCAGACACTCTTTATCCATTATAAAAAAAAAAAAAAAAAGAAATCGAAACTTTTGCTCACCACTTGTTTCTGCAGAGTCATAGCGTTAGCAGAATTGATATTCATCTGCACGTAGCCGCCGCCTTCGTAGAGGAAAGTTATAGCTATATTATTGTTCTTCGATATCAATCTTTCTCCGAGTTTTGACAATGCGTGTATTCCGACGACCGTATCCTGAGTCGAAGAAAATCCTCCCTCCTGATTTCGTTGTTTCACAAGCCATTTCATCACCGGTATAGCGTCGGACACGAGATTTCTACGAAGATAGGTGAGCATAGCGTACGAAGTCATCTCCACGTCGACGGATCTCGGAAGTCCGTACCAAGGATTCTCGTCGTCCTTAGGTATCGGTTTGCTCCACCATTTCAGCTCCTCTTTCGTTGTTGCTTTGGACTCCAATTGCGCGAATGCCTTCTCTTCGTAAGGATCGCGCGCAAGATTCAGCACGTAAGTGCATAAACTCATTGCGTACAGATCGTCGATACCTTCCATATTCCGCACTATGTACGCAACTCCTTTGTGTATCGTGTTTAAGTATTTATTACTTGCGCCCTATAATTAACAATAAATGAATCGAAATTATCAAAATTATTCATTAAAAAACACTTATCATACTTCCGCTCTGAAGAATTCAACAAATTATCGGCTTAAAATTCAAAATATTTCGCTAATCGACGATAATTACAATGTAATTACACTGTAATTGTGAATCTTACCGGATTTTCCAAGAAAGCAGTGAGAGTATAAGCCGTCAATGCGAGTCCCTTGGCAGCGCCGCCCTGCATATCGGTGTGACTGACTTTGCCAACTTCCGGGAAGCTACCATTGGCCGCTTGGATGTTCGATAGCCACAGCAATGCCGCGTCAATAATACGATCCTCGACTGTGATGTGATCTGCCGCTTGAGTAAACGATTTAGCGACGAATGCCGTCAGCCTATAGAGAAATAGATGATTCGTTTTAGAAAAATGTTTCTTATTTTCTCATTATAATGTATAAATGATCGCTTACCAGGTGCTGCCGCTTGGATCGGACATTCCGAAAGCGCTGAAGGATCCGTCTTTATGACGATAAGTCAATTCCTGCTGATACCCAATTTCCAAATACTTGAGAGCTTTGCTTTGAACTGCTTGATTCAGTTGATTCGTATTTCGCAGATAATTCAGTATAACGATATTCGGCACCATATTCAGCATATTTTGCTCTCCGCAACCAAATGGCATTTTTATTAAATTCGCTAAATTCGGAATACTCGGCCCGAGAATATCTCCGACGCCCGATACCTCGACGTGTTCGGATCCGGCGACTATGTTCTTCGGGATATCGACTGTGACGTTAGTACGGATGCTGTTTGTGCTCTTGAGATCGAGGAAAACAGCTTTGTTGCGATACTGCGTTTCACCTTCGGCCTGAAATTCGAAAGAAATTAGAAACACCCGTTTTATGTTGGAAAATATGGCTATCCGGATACACGTACCTTGACGAGCAGCTTGTGCTCAACGCTATCTCCGGCCACTTTACTCGTTGCTGTGGCTTTGATACTCACGTAACCCAATTCCAGTGGAGTTACCATAAAACTCACACTTGCGCCGCTGTTAGCTTTTACTTCGACAGTCTTTTTCCGGAACAATTCGAGTTCTAAATTATATCGGCATATAAAAATTAGTCTATCGATTTTGAAAAAAATGTTTTTGTAAATAGCATTTTTTTTTTTTTTGATACTCACTCGGGGGTTCGTTAACTTCGTTTGTTAATTCCGCAAATTCCAACTGCCCGGCGTGTTCGAGTATAACTTCGGCTTTGGTGTCTTCGTTCATATAATTAAATACGACGATCTGCACGGCGACGATTTCGCCTCTTATCACAGAGTAGGGAAGATCCACGGATAGGAAGAACGGCTTGAATACCTTCAGCTGTAAAGAAAAATGTGATTTAAATTTTTTTCTAAAAAATTGAAGTTTCCTGTTTTTTTTTTTTTTTTTTTTTTTTTTTTTTTTTTACGTACTTTTCTCGGCATATTCATGAGTCCGAGACCGTGGAATGAGTCGACGGAAAATGCGCTCAATACCCAAGAAGTTATGCTATCGGGTACCGTGCGCCGTATCAATGTTTCTCCCTTCGATCTGTTTTCGTTATAAAAATCATTAAAATCGCAGGAAAACTATGACAACGAGAAAATAATTAGAAAAGCACAATAATAACGAAAAACGACGAATTTACAAGAAGTATACGAGTTTTGGCGACGACGAGGCCACGAGATTTCGCTCATTAGAGGGCATCTCGACGGCGTTTACGTAGAAGTGAGATAAATGATGTGTACAATATACGAATGAAAGAGAAACGGAAGACAAAAAAAATCAAAGATGCGCATAAATACCCTAAGGAGAAACTTGTGAAAAGCCAAGTGTTTGAGATGTCATGCATTAGGAATACACGGGGTTTGTTCCATACGGGAGTTGGGATGCGTGAAAAGGCGTAAGGACCTTCCAGTGGAGGTCTTGTCACAGGTCTGTACGTAACCGGCGGACCAATGTCAGACCTCAGGGTGGACGCTCCCCGGAACGAGCCTCCAACTCTACCGTCCAGATTTCCTGGCTGTCCTGCAATGCGAATTCTCCACAATTTACACCGATTTACAATACTCCAAACGCGTTTCATATCCCCCCATTCATTTTTTTATTTACCAAAAATTCTACATTACAGGAGTTAATCTCAATTTACTTCAATTTCACGTAAGTTTAAGGGATCATCTTAGTGTAAAATTTTCAAGAAATCTTTTTACACGCAGTTTGCACTCTTTTTTTATTTTTTTGAAATTTTAATTTTTTTTTTTTTATGAAATAACAAAAAAAAAGGCAAAATTCGATTTTTTTTTTCAAATCGCTGCCATTTTTTCAATTTTGATCGAAAAACAAAAAATCTTCGATAGCGCGATAGCGGCTTTCATACTGATTAATAATCTTTTTTCAAATGTTGTTTTAGACAATATTTACGATTAGAAGAACGTACACCGTGCGGAGGCAATTTTTTTTTACAAGCCGTTTGTAATCACCAAAAAAAACTATAAATAAATAAAAATAAACGTTTTAAAATATTTTTTTTCTGTTCTTCATGAGTGCTTTGATTTGACATAAAAAAATCAGACTGAACAGCGAATTTTATCCATCGAAAAAAAATTCATGAAAATCAGCAATTTTTATGCCCGTCACACTGAGATGATCCCTTAATTAATTAAGTAGAGAAAACAAAACACGATGAAGGATGATGATAGCTCACAGAGTCAACGAGAAATCATCATTGCTAAATGATTTTTAGACGATATTTTTTTTTGCACCGATGTGTTTCTAAAAAATTATCTAAAAATCCTTTGGCAACTATTTCCGTTTCTTCGTTGTGTGAGAGAGTTAAAGTTAGTAAAAGCGTTTTACCGTGTGTTCCCGGGGGCTGAAGCGTCTTCTAGAGTTTCAATGTAACAGACACCACGTTGCGGAAGAGTAATTAATTCACATTAAGTATTAAATAATAAAGAACACAGCGAAAGAATCCCCAAAGCGTATCGGTGATTGATTTTGATACTCGTATAATGGGACGAAAAAAAGATGTGATACTGTATTCGTAGATATAAAAAAAAGGATTAATTAATTCGTTGGCATTACCCAGCGTCAAGCGTTTCCCATAGCCAAGTTTCGGGGAATTTCTTGCGTACTTTGGGCGTCTCGGTTGCAATTTCGGGCGCACCAGCGCTCCCAGCAGCGGATGCATACATCACTCCGTCGAAATTACCTCTGTAGAATACTACGCAACAATACGAGTGACGAATGGCGTTAAATATTGTTATTAATAATCTAAACGAAGAAACAATGGCGAGTAACATTTTTTCTTGCATCGCTCTCGATCTCTCGAATAATCGATCGTAAATCGTCCGTTAATTTTTTTATTTATTTTTTTTCAGCGATCTAATTAACGAAAATATCGGTGGGATATTGTCAACCGGTTGGCGAGCATAAAAAATCTTTTATTATTTTTGTGACTGCGGTGTTAGGTGTACGTGAGGCGAGATGCGATTATGATGTTAGTCGATCGGTTATTATATCGAATTAAATCCGTAAAACTCAATACTTACGAATCGGGAAGTTCTTGTGGACGTAACCGTTAGTCATTATTATAGCGCCGCTTTTCTGTTGAACAAATCGAATTCGTTACACTCGTCTGTGTTTTATTGTTCGTTTACAGTTACAGAAACGATTTACGGTACGCGAATTACACGATGATTACCTGAAAAACGTCTTGTGCGGTTGCCGAACCCGGACGCCAGAAGGAACGTCTCGAAAACATCGGTTCATCGTAATTGGAATAAGGAGAATCGTTGGCATTATCGTACGATCTTAGCTCCTGGATAACTTGTTCCTAAAATCATTAATTCGATTAATTAACACGTTATTTTACACCAAACATCGTAAGAATTAGTATTGCGCGATTTTTCTACTCACGTAAGAAATATCATTTCCCGACTTGAGAAGCAACGATCGTTGATCGATACCCATGAGACCGATGTAAGAATCCGGTTTCGAATTAATCGTTATACCGACCGATCCTCCGGGAGCAACTTGATCCGACGAGACTTTAATATCAACGAAATTTCGCAAACTTCCCTCGAGTTCGATGTCCAACGCGTCGGCGACAATCTCACCGTCGTCGCGCGTGTAATACACGAGAACGTGAGCAGTCGGTGCCATTGCGTAAGTCGCCAAGAAACTAAAGGAAGCGGTATTGCTACCACTGACTTGAACGGATCCCGCCTTCAATATGTTTCCACGTCCAAAAATTTCGTAACTCAGATATTTCAACGGAGATGTGCAGTTTACTTCGATTTCAATGTTTTTCTCTATAACCGGTCTTTCAGTTTTTACCATCGCCTGGATAAAGGTATTGCTCGGGGACATCGCTTGGTTGGTGGAGGGAAACCACTCGTGAAGAGTCATATATTTAGCCTGTGGAAGAAAAGAAATATTGCAGCGAGAAAAAAAAATTAATTTTTCCGAATTAAATTATTTTGTTTATATTTATATTATATTTATAGTATAAATATAATAAAAAATCGCGCGCGTTATATTTATATTATATTTATACTATAAATATAATAAAAAATCGCGCGCGTTATATTTATATTATATTTATAGTATAAATATAATATAATATAATATATACATTATTTTTTTTTTTTTATTTTTTTTTTATTTAGGGAATTAAGTTTTCCGTAGTTACCTCGATATTGAGAGGAAGAGCCAACGCCTGTTCCGAAACGGGCGAAATCGGTGGATAGAAATCCAACTGTATCATTCCGTGATTATCGAGAGTTCGGGTTATGTTGGTATAAGCCGATTGATTGAACGTGTAGCCGTATGATATCGTAACGGGATTTTTCGTGTCCCGTACAGGCGAACCGTCGTGATTCGTCAATTTTATAAATGCCGTATATTTCAGTCCGGGTTTGTAGTATTCGGAAGTTTTTATCAGTTCCATTGTGTATTTATGTTTGTGAAGAGTTATTTGCATCGAAACATTTTGTCGTCGACCGGTCAGTTTTTCCTCCACGGCGACATCCAGTTGAATAGGTCTTTCGTAATCGTCGGTTAATCTGCAGGGAAACGTGAAATTATTTCACAATTATTTTAATACCATCGGAATAGTAAAATAGATGTTTTTTTTTTTTCAACTCGTACCTCAGGTCCGATGTAACGTCAATGTCTACAGTAACATTGCCGTCGATATCCACAACTTTTCTCAACGGTGTTTGATAAATAGGTTGCAAAACAGAGGAAAATATGTTGGGATAAGCAGTTATCGTGGCTTCGCCTTTAACAGGTTTTCCGTAAGTGTATCTGTTGAAAAAAAAAATCTCGAATAACAATCTTTCGATATCTTTTTTAACGGTGAAACAACGAATAAGAAAGAAATACGAACTTCGCTTCTACGGTAACGGCGATCTTTCCTTCCTGGAAAGTCGCGTGTTTCGGCGCATTGATCGATACCTCAAATTTCGGTAAAACATATTCAGCGACTTGAAACTGTTTTTTGTAAGTTTGATTAGCCGCGTTAGCGACAATTTTCCAATCGCCGAGTACCGGCGATGCGGAGAGATCGAGTTCTCCGCTGTAAACTCCTCGAGTCAACTGTAGTCTGTTCCATTGTTTTATCCTGTTGCCACTTCCGTCCTACAAAAATATTTTCAGTTAATTTCAATTGTTGAAATCCGAATGGCAATTAAAAAAAAAATTAAAAAAAAAACAATTGTTGACTATATGCGACATTACCGTAACGTAGACGTCGAGCGGTCCGTCAAACTCGGGTCTCAGTTTCGCGTCGAGAACGACGCAACGGAACGAAACTTTGCTGCCGGGTTTATAAATTGCCCGATCGGTTTGTATGAAAACCGAGTAACTCTTGTGAATGTACTCGACGTCCGTAGAATTGCGGAATGTTAATCCCGACAAACCGACCGCATTTAATTTATAACTACCGGGAGTTGTATCGCCGACCTGTGATGGCAAATCAAAAGCGCGTCGCGTTAAATTCTTCTTCGGAATATTAAATAAAAAATCGGCAAAAAATTAACGGCGATCGAAACCTTTAATATGAAGATTCTCGTCTGATAAGGTTCGACGGAGTTAAGCTGCGACACTTCGAAAACACCACCGTTGTCCAATTTGCCGACCAACTCCACCGAGATATTCGACGGTGTTGATATACCGGTAGTACTCACTGCTACGTGGTAATCCGAATTAGGACGCACCACTTTCGGAGCGATGACCGTGTAATACCTATGAAAAATGGCACAATAGTTTACGCTTCGTAAAATTCTCGAGTTTTACGGCGCATATGTGTTTTTAACATCGTAAATTTAAACAAAAAAACACATGAAACACAATTTTAACGATTAAAAAAAAAAAATTTAAATAGTAAAAATAGTTTCTAAAAAAAAAAAATAATAATATAGAATTTTGAAAAAAAAAAAACGTAAAAATAGGTTTTTAAATGAAAAAAATTACAATATAATTAAAAAAATCGTTATTTAAAAAAAAAAATATTGAAACAAATAAATAATACGATATATTTTCTGTGGGATACGAGATACGTGTTTCCCATTTGTAAAATGTAAAATTTCACAAATATATACTTTTTCATTACGATATTCCTAGCGGTTAGTCGCAAAGAAGGTAATAATTGGTCAACGATGTTTTTACAGCAAAGTTTGAATTACACACATATAACGGGGATTATTATAGTTATTATTATTGTAGATTGTTCTTTACGATTGTAGAAAATATTTTATACGTACGGTTCCGCGGTGACTGTTGCGAATACGCTGCATAGTAGCGCTAGATAAACGGGTCGTCGCATCTTCAGTCCTGTGTCCTACAAACAAAAAGGACGATTACGAATTTACGTTCGATTCACTGCTTAAATCCCGACGGCGGTAACACAATTGAAATTTTTTTTTTTTTTTTTTATTCTTACGAAGAGGTGAAACACGTTACGGAGTGCGTCTCTCTCGCTCCGCCGTAAGCTCCGATCGCGCTATCTCTCTCGCACACGATAGGGTTTCACCTCCTCTTAAGTTTCTTTTCTTTTGTTTCGCAAAACGGAAGAGAAGATCGAGCGGAATTCGCACCGTGAGAATGTCACCGTGCAGAAAGGGAAGGAGGGTGAGAGCCGATTGTTTTGCCGGGTTACCGGCGAATACTACGCGCAAAGTGAGTCAGTGAGTCAACGTGCTCGCGAGGCTACGCACCGTAATTATTCTTATGCTACAGTATATGTATACCACCGCCTATAATTCGTACAGTTTACGTCGCACAAGATCAGCCATAGCTCTCGAGCGGAAAGTTTGACGTTCTCCTCAATTACGGGTCCATTAACTCCGAGAGACATATTTGATGAAACAATCCGTGAGACTTTGTTTGCTAAGATAAATTCACGGAAGTTTTTCCCGAATTCCTTTTCCAAGGTTTTTTTTTTTTTTCGTTTTTATTTTATTTTAACTATCGTACATAACAGTCGATGAGTTCACAGATATAGTGAACAACACATCCGGGACGTGACGTTACCATTCGAAACATCTATTTTTAATGTCCATCTTCATTACATCGCGTGACCTTATAGCATTATATCAAATCCTCTCGATAGTCCGGGGAAAACCCGATTTTTCTCGATTTGAAAGAGATACGAATGATTATCTCACAGTATAACGATGTAATCGAACGAAGCGACAATGTCAATAATACATCGCGACGTGAATTATGGTTATGTAATTTATTCATCGTGAAAAAAAAAAAAAAAAAATGCAAACAATAATTGTCACACAGAAACGTGTATTTTTTTAATTGGGCACACGATGTTTCTCTCCGCGCAAATTGCGGAAGTGTTGTGTGTTGCGGCCTCTTGTTGTTCATCGCTGGTTACACCGCGACTTCTTTGGTCGTAGCATATCGCGGCAGAGAGTCGCGCATGTGAAAGCACTAAGTGTGCCAAACCGGCGGAGTAAAGTACGTTAGCTACGTCTGGATGTTAAAGGAGACGATTTCACACGAGAGTTTTTCGATAGAAATGTCTCGTTCGCGTTTCTTACTACAGCCTATAAGATACGATCGCAGAGACCTTGCGTTGATCTCTCAAGGACTCGCGCAACGAGTCCAACTGCAATTCTACGCGTACAATTTCCATTTCAAACTCTCGCGTGCAACGGATAATCGAGTTAAATTATTTCGCGTGTCGATTCTATGAAATCTTTTTTTTTCGCAAAAGTTACGAAATTTCTCGATATAATTCGCATTAAGGGAGTGAAATTAGAAACGTTATTATCGCGTTGAAACAAAATAGTTTTCGACAGATTTGGACGACACGCTTCGAAAAACGAAGTGTATAAAAGTACCGGTCCGCTTAATAATGCATTACGAGCATCAATCATCTTCGTCGACACTGTTGTCAATGTTAGGTTATAGATAAAATGGAGCGAGGGGCCTCTCTCGGTCCGCCGGTCGCGGCGACGTTGAGGTAGGCACGGGAAACGGAGTTGAGATCATTTCCCCGTTCGTATATGTTAATTTTTTTATTTTTCATTTACTCATCGTCGGAATATCTATTCTCAATGACTCAGTTTGAGAAACTCGAGACAACGCAAACGTGAGACGACGTTACGTGGGTTTTACCCGGTATTCCATTTATCGATTTATTACATTCCTTATGAAATGTTTTGAGACCAAGGTTATTCCAAGGGCACGTTTGCGTGGGTTGTTCTTTACCTTTTCGGACAACTCGTGTCACAATGAAAGACTATAGAATAGTTTTCGACGCTGAATAGCGCAATATTTATTTACACGAACGACGAAAAGGTAAAAAAATTGACGTGGGTATCGAAGCAAAAGTAAATTTGAAAAAACATAGCTTTAGTTATGGAATTAATCATAAAGTAATGTTTATGCGTTTTTATTGATAATAATAAATATTCAATGTTTATAAACGATCTATTTTGTAAACGGAACTTTTTTTTTTCGTGTTTTATTTATTTTTTCTCTATGCCCTTGAGAATTTTCGAATCAATGACGCAGTTACTTTTTTGGCAAAGGATTCATTAAAAAAATGTCGGTCTATAATTGCGCCGGAGAAGCGCTCGCTAGGATCTTCTACTATTTTCGTCGATGACTCACCTGCTGGACGAAACTGGCGCACCTTAGCCGCGGCCGATCTTCACGGCCCCGCGGCTCTCTCGGTACCTCCGACAACTGTGATTTACTTCCGGGTAAAGTTTACAACTCTAGCGAGTCGAAGAGATTCCCCGTAGCGACAAATTGAGATAACTGATTCTCGCGAAGGTAGTCGAAAGAGAGAAAATAAAGGAGAAAACTCGCGATGACTACCGGTCTTCGATGGCCGGGTCGGAAGCGTTGTAAACGAGCAAACGACAGAACGCTTTGTGTGTATGTTACTGCGACAGGCAGAGCGATCCGGTGGACGGCCGATCGTACACTACCAATCAAGGTAGCCGCAACGAAGGAGAGAAGACCCGCGAGAGCCGAGTAGCCGATGTGGGGAGACCCCGAGAAACGAGTCTTTATGCTTTCTCGCTGTATCTCTCTCGGTCTCGCGTCTCTCCGGACCTTCTCTCGACAACTCTTTCACTTGACAATCGGAACTCTCTGTTACACTCTTTCGAGTTCTATATACTCAAACAACTACGCAGTCAGAGGGACTACCGGGAATTACCGTTAACGGATAGAGATCAAAGCTATATCGCCAAGTTTGCTATAGTCTGCGCTTAGTCTGCTACGAAATAAATGTCCTCCAGCTGTGGATATACCGATTCTCACCGATACCGGCTAATCGCATCTCACATGTAACATCCTCCAGCCGGACCTGTTTTTTTACCTTTCGCGTAACAGAAGAACAAGTTTCCCGTGAAACGTGCGCACACGGGTTACGCCCCTATAGCATGCATTGTATACGTCAGCGGAAAATACCGCGCGAACGTAAACAACAAAGAATTATTATTTCTCCATATACACGAGGGGTGATATAATTTTCGATAAAAATAGAATCTCGGGATTTCCTCAATCAGTTCCAAATACTGCATCGAGTTATTGGTATCGAACTCTGAGACATTTCTAACGATGTCAATATGGATACATATTTGGAGATTTTAATGCACGGTGAGAAGTGTGTAAAATAAAAAAAAATAAAAAAATGTCCGCATGCATTTTGCACATTTATTACAAAAGGCATTTATTAATAAATCGAAGTACTCGGAGAGCTGATCGTGATAAATGTTGTTTTTCGTCAAAACAGCAATAAAGATAATTTTGAGAAGATGAATTTTCGGCACGTATGCCGACAAGTGCGAAGAACCGAACACGCGATATCATTTTCCGCGGGTCGTACTAGAAGCGCCACTTTCGCTTCCACTTCCGGTATATGCGTTGCTTGCGAGTCGCTTGTCTCTTATAATTTTACAACTTCCTTGACGCTCCGCCAGTCGGTCGCCAGTCTAGTGAACATGGCCGAAAACAATGGCAATAGTTATTGAGCCAACTTTACCGTTCGCCTATGGAATTGTCAACAAATAATACAATATATCGATGAAATAACGTTGTGAATTAAAGATACTCGGGGTGAGTATAAAATAAACGTTTTTTCTTTCGTACATGCATGAGATATAAATGTTACGAAGAATTTTCGACGATCCTTCCCCGAGCCACTTCCTGCCGTACACGGCAATAGCGGCGATTCGTAACTCCCCTAACGCTGTCATCCACCGTGTGCTGATTTCATCCTTTTTCGAGGCTATCAAGCATTTTGTAATCTTTAGTTGAATTTTTTTTTGTCCCCCGAGCGCTTTTCGTCTTTTCGACGATCCGTCGATTAATCGATTGACAAAGATTTTCGCGTTAATGTGAGAATTTCGGGGATCGCCAATAACGCATCACTCGCGTAGTTGCGTCGCGAGTGAAATTGTCCGAACAATTTTTTTTTTTTTTCGGCGGTCTTGTTTTAGAGAGTTCATTTCGGTAGAAGACACGTTTTTTTCTTTTAAAGATTATTGCATTCGCGTCTGCGACACGCGACTTTGGACAGTCGACAGAGCATCAAAGACTCCCCAAGACGATTCGTGTTGTCGAATAAGTTGCAATCTGATTTCATCATAAATAGTTAAAGATCTTGACATTCCGAGAGGCGCAACCGTCCGTCGATCGTAGGACTATACTTTTTAACCAATTTCCGCATATCAAACAATGCCGCTACGAGTATCGAACGGATGCAACACAATTTTCAAATTTCCGTTGAATATTTTTTCGTAGATTTGATTAATCAATTTTCACAACTCAACCCAATTATTTATAATAAAAGAAAAAAAAATTTAATAAAATTTTTAAAAATTTCTAATTCCGCATCGTCTTAATGTTTTTCTTAGCTTCGACGAAGAATTTCAAAATCTTTTCACAATCAAAGGTTCAATAGGTGGCAAAAACGCGATGCGTTGCTTCAAGAATTAGACGTATATTAGTTTGGAGTGCGTAATGGAAAAATAATAATTGTCGAAATCTGCGAAACCAAAGAAAATAAAAATCGCAGGTGGACTGGACACAACGCAACGATAGACAGTCTGCTAATGCCGGAAAGTAAGTTTTCTGCATCAATTTAAATGGTAACATGAAAGATTTTTTTTTTTTTTTTTTTTTTTCAAACATTTATTAATTTGCTTAATGATTGTTTTCAGTCGCATAGTATTATGGCAACTGCTATTCAAAAGAATGGCATGAAACCTCTGACGAACGGAACGTTGAATCACGTCGAGAATGTCGGGAGTTTGGAAAGCGCGGCATTGTGCGCCGGTTCGAGAGACGAAAAGCTTTACAAATGTCCGGCTGAACCGGAGGAAGAGGCGGAAGCTCCGCCGGAAATTGATATTCTCATAAGAAACGTCGTATGCAATTTTAGCGTTCGTTGCCATTTGAATCTCCGAGAGATCGCGTTGAATGGATCGAACGTCGAATATCGACGAGAAAATGGGGTAAAATCGAAATTTTCACGATGCCGATATTTCATTCGTTAACAACAGCCGCCGAAAACGATCGTCTAATTCGTAAAATTGTAATTCCGTATTTTCAGATGATAACGATGAAGTTTCGGAGACCTAATACAACAGCGACGATCTGGTCATCGGGTAAAATAGCGGTGACCGGTGCCGAGACAGAGGCGGAGTCGAAAATCGCTGCGCGCCGAACCGCCAGAGCCCTACAAAAGCTCGGATTCAAAGTTCGCTTCAGAAATTTCCGCGTGGTGAACGTAATGGGCACTTGTCTCATGCCATGGGCTATTAAAATTACTCCGTTCTCCATGCGATATAAAGAACACGCAGAGTAAGTGAAACGGATAATGATGAATATACGAGAGTATATTTTTTTATGGGACGATATCAATTAAATACATTTATTAAATAGCTACGAGCCGGAGCTGCATCCCGGCGTAACGTACAAGATTCCGGAGCTTAGCGCCTCGTTAAAGATATTCTCAACCGGAAGTGTCACGATAACAGGTACTAAAATGAAAAAAAAAAAAAAAAAAAATCGCATCGTTGAATCGAAGAATTCGTAATATATTTATATCCGATAATTTTCAGCACCCAGCGTAGCTAACGTTGGAATAGCAATCGAGCAAATATTTCCGCTAGTCTACGAATTCCGTAAGAAGCGCACTCCCGAGGAAGAGAACGCGATAATTGCGAGGCGACGCAAAGCAGCGAAACGCAGTCGAAAAGAGTTCCTAAACGATCCGGATCCCATGATACTGGAGGATCCACTGATGTCCGGGGAGGAAGAAGAGGAGGGAATGCTGGTCGAGAGTGACGCTAGTTGGGACTGATTAAAAGTTCAACATCTCATCGACCGACCCTCTCTTCTCGTTGAACCGCGAAAGAAAGATTAAACTAAACAGCAACAACAACATCAACAACAAAAAACAAAAAAAAACAAAAAAGTGTTTGTTTCACGACGTTCGTTCATATCTTCGACAAACGACGACGACGACGGCGACTTTAAAATAAGTACGTATCGTCCGATTCGACGTGTTAAACGGAAATACGAAAAAACAGAAAAAAAAAAACAAAACAAAAAAAAAACACGAATAACGAATGACGACGAAAGAAGTGAACGACTTGCGACGAGTGAATTGTGAGGCATAATCCGACTACTCTAAACTCTCGCTAACTCTACTTCCGTCTCTTCGTTTATACTATCAATCTCTTTCTTCTCTTTATCATTATCAATATTATTTTTTTTTCTTCTCGATTATCTTTTTTTTTTTTTTTTTTTTTTTTTTTTTGGACGCGAGCGTCACCAACGTGCGCGTTTAAATGATTGTGTGAAAAGTGCGAGAGTGTTTCTTCGGGTGCCAAGAACGAGAGGGAAAGGAGTCGCAACGCAAGAGGAACACAACTGTAATCGTAAACAAAACAAAAAAAAAACAAAAAAAATAATCGTAATAACTCGTAAGCTGTTTAACCGAAGCAAATATCATCATCGACGACATTTCCTTAACCCGCCCCTTGTGTATGTTACGTTCATGCTAGCAATACAACCCCCGACCCCTGTTATTGTCTTTGTATAGAACGCGAATGTGAATGAACGGTGAGAGATGTTAAACTTTGTTGGAGTGACGATTCGTTCACACAACGCCGCACACACTCTTTTCGCTTCTTCTTTTTCTCTTCGTTACTTTTGTCTTACGTTTTTTTTTTTATTTTTTATTATTATTATTATTATTATTATTACTTAACTTACTGTGCCAAAGATGGATGTTCAAAATTTAAGGCGAAGCGATCGTTAGCAAACTTGAGTCTGTGAGCTGAAAAATTTTGTTCATTTCTAGACGATAAGAATAGTCCTCTTTTTTTTTTCTCTCTTTTTTTTTTGTTTTTGTTCTCTTTCACTCCGATCGTCCGAACTCTCATCTCTCACACGAGTGTATACGGTAGTTATTTTACTCTCGTTACTCATTACTTCTATCGTCGCTTTGATATAATTGTAATGATTTAACTTGTGAAGAAACGCACGATTATGTTTTTTGCGGTGTTGTTTCGAATAATTAATCGTGAGTTTCGTTGAGTGAAACGAGTTTGCACTTCGTTCGCAGTATCCCGGCGGTGATGTTTAGATTAGATATTTAATGAATAATTAAAAGAGCGGCCCATCGCTACTCGAGCATTTGTAACGGATAGCGAGTATTAGAGAGTAGAAAATTAGTTATTTAGAGAGTAATTATCATGAAAACGTGTGTCTTATAGATATTCTTTTCATTATAATCCGCCTGAGAATTCACAAATTTCAGTTTTTTTTATTTTTCTTCGCATTCGACTGTCGAAAAAAATTTGTTCTTTCGCGTCATCCCAATCCAATATGCTGAGTTTATGACTCGTGTATCATTCACGCGGTTGTCCGCTCGCGTCTGGGCTGCTCGGGAGTTTAAAAAAAAAACACGAAAAGAAACTGTTATAATAACCGTACAGATCTCAAGCAACTTTGAATCAAAAGGACAAACGAAATAAAAACAAAAAAAAAAAATAAACAAACAAAGAAATGTAGAATGAGAAATTCCATGGAACGTTCTCGCTATCGCATTGCACAATATACATAAAAAAAACAAACGTAAAAAAAAAAAAAGAAACAACACAATCGTAATTTATATCAGCGTAAGAGGCACACAGATTCGTTACTGCTGTATTTCGCTCGACGCGTAACTTTTAATCATCGACCGTCTCGGAAACTCGGAAACTTCCGGTTTTCGCAGATTCTTTTTTTTTTCATTTTCTTATTTTTTTTTTTTTATTATTTTTTAAAATTTATTTATCAATGTTTCGCGACTCAAGCTAAGTACATATCGGAGCGTATCTTTCTCCGTTATTTATAAGCACCAAAATCATATGTGCTTAGCTCATTTTTTTTTTTACGACATACTTTACCGCGGTACGTCATGTTTCTTCATCGAGGTCTGTCGACTGCAAATTTGACGAGAGTTCAGCCCATTAAAAAAAAAAAAAAAAAAAATTATCTCGAACTCAATTGCGAGAGACGACTATTTGTAAAAAAAAAAAAAAAAAAAAAAAAAACGAGCTAACAAGTTTAATCGTCAATGTAAACATTAGTGCCCAGCGAAAGAAAGTAATTTAGCGAATATATATAAAAAAAAAAAAAGAGGCCACTCGCATCTCTCGTATCCCGCGTAAAGCGAAGACGTTTGTAAAACCCGTCCTCTGTATCTCGTGCCATAGCGAGCGGCATAACTCTCTGATCGCAAAGACAATCCAGAGATTTTTTTTTTTTTTTTTTTTCGTTCGTAAATTTTAATTTTTCTTCGATTTTTTTTTTCTTTTTATACCGAAAACATTTTCCCTTTTTTTTTTTCGAAAATGTTTCTATGCTAAAGTCACTGCCTACCGGCTCGCGCGATCGACGAACTGAACGATCAAGTAGATTCCGCTGGACTTGTAAACGCGTGTCACAACTTTTGTACTCGAGGAACTCGGCGTTATCTTTTTTTTTTTTTTTTTTTTTTTTTATATATATAGAATTTTTTTTTTTGTTGACCATTCATTAAATTCATTAATTCGCAATATGGTTGAATAATTTGAGAGCTCTCTCTCTCGCGGGGCGGGGGCTCGTACGGTAACGCGAGCCACAGATCTGTGTTTATAAGTTCGAATATCGGCCTTCGTGTTGATAAATTTTTCCTAATGGCTCTAACATTAAAGAAGAAATACCGCTGTATGTGTCGCGGTTTGCATCGCATTTGACACAAAAATCCGCATAGTTTCACGACAGAAAAAAAATTGTTAATATTAAGGAAAGAGCGCATCATCGATAAATCGTTTAAAGGAAACAAAACGAAAGAAAAAAAAAATTAAAAAAAAAAAAAGCAAAAAAAAAAAAAAAGAACTCAAACACACTTTAGGAGGATTAGAAAATGTTAACCAGTAAGCAATAAATATAGTAGGTAAATTAATGAAACGAGAAAAATAAAAAAAATGGCAGTTGCGTTATCGGTATTAAGTTAAGCAATCAATAAAGCAAATTGTGAAGATGAGAAATATGAGATTCGATGCGGAATACTCACCGAGATATAATATCCTCTTCCATATAAACAAAATAATACTCTCTCATCGGAACGCAATCGGGTTGCGAAATGCCTTAAAATCAATTAAATGATTCAGAAATGCCTTAAAATCATAATATAAAATAAATAAAAAAAAAACCGTATTTGTTGTATTTCGCGTGCGCGCAACCCGATCGCCGCTCCATTGATTTCTCGGAATTGTGGATTTATATCGGGATAAAAAAAAATGAAAAAAAAAAAAAAAACGAAAAAGAAGAAATAAAGTGTCGAGGTGCTTCGAGCTTATAAAAGAGATTTCACCTTTGGCACAGTAACGACATCCGACGCAACTGCGCAAAGATTTCGGGATATTATTATAATGTGTATATCCCATATACCGGCGATCTTTCGTGTACGTTGACTTAGAATCGAAACTCGAAGCGAAGCTGATTTACAAAAGAAACAAAAAAAGAAAAATGAAAAAAAAAAAAATAAATAAATAAACGGTATACTAAATTAGATATGTATTGACGCGTACGACGCGGAGATTACGACAAAAGTAAAAAAAAAAAAAGCCGCTGATGAAATTTTACCGTTTAAGACGATTAACGACTTCATACGTATTTGCATCTAAACGTATATCATTATAGCGCGTAAAATCGTATACGAGTTTAATAAATCGACGGGAAAACGAATATCGAAGGAAAGAAAAAAATTAAAAAAATAAAAAAACAACAAGAAAACATAACTGAAACAAACGAGAAGCAATCTTGTCGAATCGGCGACGATGCATTATAAATTTATGGCCAAGTAGAACATTTTTAGATACGCTTATGATGATCTTCGCACGCGATGAGAACAACAGGGCCCCGCATGCCGCCCCTCCCCGCCCTCGTAACTACATACAAAAAAATATTGGCCGGTTATGATCTCCGTTAAGATATGTGTATACAAGACTGCTGTGAGATGTAAATGAAGAAAAAAAAAAAAATCATTTGTATGTAAATTGGAGGAAATAAAAATTCAATTCTAATATGGTAGTCGAACGCCACAAATTTATCGAAATAATTCTTCTTTTTCGCGAACGCAGTCCAATTTTACCAATTATAATTAAATTTAAATTTATCAAAATCTAAAGGCGACGTGAATTAATTTTTATCGTAATTTGTCTTATTACAGATATTATTTCCTCAGTGAGAAAATAATTGATAAAAAATAAGCGTTTCCTCGATGCGACGAGGAGTGTGGCGAAGTGACAAAGAAAATTAAGTCGTTTTTCCTTTTTCGCGAACGCAATCCAATTTTATCAATTAATACTTAAAAATTATGAAAATTTAAAGGCGACGTGAATTCATTTTTATCGTAATTTGTTTTGTTACGCATATTATTTCTTCAGTGAGAAAGTAATTAATAAAAAAATAGGCGTTTCCTCAATGCGACGATGCGTCGTGTGTCGAAGTGACAAAGAAAAGTAAATCGCTTCTCCTTTTTCGCGAACGCAATCCAATTTTATCAATTAATACTTCAAAATTATGAAAATTTAAAGGCGACGTGAATTAATTTCTATCGTAATTTGTTTTGTTATGCATATTATTTCCTTAATGAGAAGATAATTAATACCAAATAAGCGTTTTCTCGATGCGGTGATCCGTCGTATGACGAAGTGATAAAACAAAAAATCAAATCGCCTCTCCTTTTCGCAAAACAAATTACAAAATAGTAGTCTTTATTTTGCAAATACGTAAACAAATAGACTTTCTATACATGTCAATGATTACCGATCACTGGAATATATTTTATTGCGGCAATCATCGGGATATTTTTTTACTAATGATTACGAGATTCGCTGGCAGTAGAAAAATAGTGTACGGAAAATGCATTATTCGTACAGAGAATTAAAATAACTCGTTGGCATTAGTTTTATCCAGTGACGAGTTAAGGTAATCGAAATTAATTGTATTACATCTCCTACCGATCGAAATAATTTTAAAAAATTAACTAAATTCAACGGCGAGCCATTGAATTGGAATTGACGATTTTTTCAGCTATCTCCAGGATGCTGTTATCAGTCATTGATATTCGCCATTATGAAGTCACTCACCGCTGGGAAATAGAGTACAGCGAGTTTCAACATATCCTGAAATAATCGTAACAATAAAACATTACGACGTTTATCCAGATAACATACATAAATCCGAGTAATTAATTTAAAAAAACAACAAAAAAAACAAATACAAATTATAATTCACCTCATGCGTTTTGATGTCCAAACCGCCTCTGCTGAGACTATATTTGTAGGGTAATATCGCGGGATGTTTCTCGATACTTAAAAGCGCATCTTTGTAAATATCGTTACCCGGCAATTCTTCGATTGTTCTTTTCGAAACGCCTTTGAGAAAATTTCCCGAATTTCTGTTACTAAATAGGCAATTGTTCCACAGAGCGTTTTGAAATGCTGTGCCATATGCGCCTAAGAATCCGAGTTCTTTCGTGAAATTCCCTCTCATGTCCAACTCTGTGATCTTTAAGTACGTATCGTGATATCTGCGAATAACGATCGATCGATAATTATTTCGTTTTTAATTGAATATCATTTTTTTTTTTTTTTTTTGAGATTTTACCTCAGCAACAGACCGCAAACTCTGGAAAGTACGGCGCAACTTTTCGTCACCAATCCACCGTACATCAGCACCGGCGGTGCGATTGTCCACAAGGTGACAGTGCTTTGCGCTTCCAAGAGGCAAATTTCTTCGTAGAAATCCAATGCCGCGTACATTAACAGAAGATGATGCGAATGCGTCGTCAGACCGGTAGTCACGAGATGATAAACCAAATTCGTCAGAATCGAAAGCGTATCGAACAAATCGCTCGCCGGCACCTGTCCGAGAAACGACGATGGTTTCTTCGATTCGCTGCCAAATCCGTGTTTTGCGAACTGTTAAAAAAAATATATATTATTACGGATAATCAGTAATTAATATTTTGTTTCTATGAAACATTTTTTTGACTCACGAGATTAACGGCGAATTTGCGCAGAGATTGAATTATTTCGCACTTCTCTTCCAGCGAAGATATCACGTATATCGTGTGAATCCAATCGACATAACTCTCCAAATCTGCAAACAATTCCTCTTTTACTTTTACCGAAACGCGTTATTTTTTTTTTTTTTTTTACTTAAGTGAAAAATATTTATGGTATTCACCTGTTACCGATATCGAAGTACACCACTGCATGAGTTCGAGAAACTTTGACCGATACTCGTCGTCCATAAGTTGGAAGGAGTGTTTGAGAAAAAAATTCACCACCGGTATACCTTCCTGCATATAGCGAGAGAATTCTATCGTCATGTCGAGCAATTGCTCCATCTGTGTGTTTGAAAACTTTCCTCTTTCCAGTATGAAAGCTGTGAAGCATAGCGAGTCGAGTAAATAATCACGACTAGCGGTAGTTAACGACGTATGTATACACGATAGCGTCACGCCACGTATTTTTTTATTTTTTTTTTTTTAAAGTACTTGGCGTCGAGACGCTACCGCGTCTCTTGATACGATTTGCGTTGCGAATATCCCACCTCTGCGAAGCGTGTTGTACAAATTATAGGAAAATCGGCTCTGATACGAAAAATCGGCGTATGCGAGAAAGTGATAGCCGGCTGTGTTGGCGAGAAGCGAAGTAGCGTTGCACGGCATTTCGACGATGAAATGGTACTTCCCAACGTCCTCGAAGCTGCAAAA
Source organism: Buathra laborator (assembly GCA_934046635.1). Taxonomy (NCBI): domain Eukaryota; kingdom Metazoa; phylum Arthropoda; class Insecta; order Hymenoptera; family Ichneumonidae; genus Buathra; species Buathra laborator. The sequence continues at coordinate 2,850,779 of OW203894.1, read as the reverse complement.
AAATAGAAAAAAAAAAATGAAAAAGTTTGAAGGAATTGAAAAACATTTTTTACGAGTGACGACTCACTTGACGAGATCGAATATCGATTTCGAGTCTTTGTCTCTGTAGATCGACGATCCGATGTGAAAGTATCGCACCGACGGCAAGAGAGGTGCCGCAGTTTTTTTCAATCCCGATAACTGCAATTAAATCGCCAATTAAAGTCAATTAATCGTTTTCCGCGAAAATTTTCACGGTGTTATTACCTTAGCGACATTCCAGTCGAAATGTTCCTGCCGACGATTTTCGTAAAAGCTGCCGCGATCCCTCGCATCTTCGAATCCTAATCTCAGTGCCTCCGGTATCGGTTTCCAGACGCTCTCGATGTTCATCGACGGTATTTTCTCCGGTACGAGTTCCGGTTTATACGACTTGAACAGACTGTAGTTAATTCTTTAGACTCGCGGATTATCGCAAAAATTAATTAACTAAAGATAATTCGGTGATTCTTACGAGAGAAGAGCGTTAATATGTTTTCGTGGTTTGGAGTATCGCATCTGTAACTGAAGCAACCTGTTGACTTGTCTTCTAGTAACGTCCTCCGGTTTAGTCAGTAAATAAAGGAGTCTTGCAAGATGAGGTTCCTGAATGTAAGAAACAATAAACATTTTTTATAAAAAACAGAGATTTTTTTTTTCGACGTGATTTTCCGCAAAATTTTTTTTTTTTTATTTCGAGTGAAGAGAATAGTGAGAAACATTTTTTCCTACCAGTCTTTCTTTTTTCAGCATTATGTAGAAGTAACAATCATAATAATTGTTTATTCTCTGCCTATCCACCAATTGATACTCCCATAAGCCGATAATCCACTGAACAATTATAATTGAAACCGTGACGTTTAGTTCCTTCAACGCTGCCATCCAATGTTCTATCATTGTTTCCGTCGCTTTGCTATCTACGCGATTCTTGGGGATCAAACATTTTATCAGAGGTACCGAAGTTGTCGCTCCTGAAAATTGAGAATTAAATATCGTTATGACTTCCACTTCCTTTCAAAATTTCTCAAGTTACTCACCGAGATCGGTGCTGGCGATGTATTCGATCAAAAACTTCATATCACTCGTTTCCAAACCATTAGTCGCAGCCTCATCCTGGAGGATAGTGAGCACTTCGTCGAATCCCGTAATTTTTCCCTTATCTGTTAGAGAAATTACCGCTAATAATTTATAATATTTATTTTATTTTTCTTCGTAAAAAAAAATGACACTATTGTCCATTATCGAAGCTTTGTAAACAATTTTCGGAGTTTTCGGGGTCTGACAGACCCCAAACAGACGTGAAGAGGGTTAAGCACAGTAAAAAAACAAATATATATTTATATCGAAGTATCACAAAGACGTCGGCGTACTTATCGATTTCAACACTTTGAAGCACTGCTTCAATTTCTCGTTGTCCGACATTGTTGACGATGAATTATAAACCAAACAAAACCTTTTTATCTTTTCCAACAATAAGTCAGCGTTCCCGCTCGTTGGAGAAAATTTGAATTTTTTGCGAGTTCCCAAACGCATTGATCAACGTACCGACATGACGTTCAGAAATATATTAATTTCGTTCGGTTTCATGGCGTTTACATCTGTGCGAGACGAAGCGCGCGGCAGTGCTTCGAGTTCGCGATCGTAAATCCGACAACTTCATCATCAACGTTTATCGCTGCTGTCAACAGTGAAAAAGCGATGCGGGATTTACGTTGCAAAAGCACAGTGTTTGTTTGACGGTGACGAGTTGTGCGGTAGCGAAGTGATAAAATGTGGCCGTCGAGACTGGACATGTCGCGGGACGAGTGCAGAAAGTGTTTGCGATGTCTCGGTAAGGTTATGCTAAGATAAACCTCATTGACATTGTTTTATTTCGAAAGTTCTCGAGTTCCTTCGATGTTTTGAGGCCAACGACGAGCGATCATTCGAATGTTCGATTAATTCCCCTTCGCCTTTATATTCCCGAATGTCGCTCCAAAATTCCGACAAAAAGAACTTTTTTCGTTCGTCTCAATTCCTATCGAAAACCGAAAATTCTCCGATATCCCGGCCTTTTTTTAACGATCGCGATATTCGAAGTTACAACAATGCTATTGGCATGCGACGCTTTAGCTCTTCGTTTTTCAGAATTGGACGCATACGGAAACATGGTATCCGTTCTCAGAGCTCAAGGAGCGTTTACCGACGAGAAGCAAAGATTACTTGGCGAATTGGCAAAAGTTCTTCACATATCTAACGAGAGACACAGAGCTGAGATCAGAAGAGCGGTAAACGACGAGAAGTTATCCGTTATAGCGGAGCAGTAAGTTTCGCCGTAATTCCAATGCCATTGATTTTGCGAAATACGAGAGAAAAATTTAATTCATCGATTTTATTTGTCAACAGATTGAATGGTCCAAATACGTGTACAGATTGGTCCATCGAAGGGCGCAGAACAATACCGCTATTGCCGAGACTAAAAGCGCACACAGCATTCACAGGTTTAGCCAATAGTCTGTCTCTGGTTATAGCTGCCGCCAATGAGAAGAAACTTCCAGCGGCCAGCAGAGCAGAAGAGCCGATGGGTACAGTTGCTTCTCTATCGATCGTCAGTTCCAATTATTTCCTCAAATCTGCAAAATCCAGCAAAGAAATATCTATTTTGCAGTAAAAGCAGAAACGGAATCCCGAGAATCCGCGGAACACGAGGATCGGCCAAAATTAACGGTTTTACATTCCGATATTAACGTCAGAGGAAAAAAAAGAAAAAGATCTTTGCGGGAGGTAATTATCGTTATCGCCGATTATTATCCGACACGCGCATTTTTCCGCTATCGTAGACTATGCGCAACAATTATTTTTATAATTTTTTTATTTTCAGTCACCCGATAACGATAAGTGTAGAAAAGCAAATTCTAGAGATTCGACGAACGGCGATACCGAAACAAATTCCCCGTCCTGCAAAGAGCGCAGAGTCACTTCGCCGATATCTTCAAATCAATGTACAAACGTTGTTCAAGTATCGATAGTAACTCCGAGTTCGACAGCGGATACGCCGTTGCGTAAGGAAAATATTCTCGGGTCAACGCAATTAACTTGTTCCTCGACGAACTTGACGCATAATAATAACATTGCGCAAGCGGCTTCGACGATTACGAGTTCCGTAGAAACGAATGCGAGTACAGTACAGACGACGGCGAATTCGCATGCGATCGCGTCAACGGCAACGAATCGGAACGATGTTCTCTCGAACGTCGTTACTACTTATCCGGCAACAGCGAAAAGTCGAACGACGGTCACTGCCATACAGACGAAAAATAATCCCAACGTGCAACAACCCATCACAGCTCAATGCACCGAGGGAAAGAGTTTGCAGTCCGACGATAAAGAATCGCAACGAGAGAGCGAAAAAATTGTTACGAAAGTTGTCGCGACGACGGAGGAGAGTCCGAAGATTTCGAGACCCGACAGCACAACGTCCAACACGCCGGGACCTAAGAGAATAACGACTACGAAACTTTGTTTAACTACGAAGCCGGTTATCACAAGTATATATATATATCAAATTATTGTACATTACATTAGTACGCGAGACGAGTTAATGAGAATTTTGCTCATCAGGCAGTACGAGTCGAGTTTCGGCAGTTAATTCGGGAAGTACAGCTTCCAGCGGTCCCGGACCACCGGTCAAAACTCCGACGACGTTAACTTACAAAAAAATTCCACCTGGAAAGCTCAATCATCATCCCGCTTCTAAAATGGTAAAAATAAATTAATAAAATTACTAATCGATTTGATTATAAATACGAAAATTTGTCAGCTAAAAATTTCAATAAATTTCAGGGTATCACGTTGAATTCGAATAAAACACTGAAAATAAATGCTCATCCAAACGCAAGACTGGCGGCTAAAGCCAATGTAATTGTAGTGCAAAAGGGTTCATCGAGAGGAGTAACACTTTCGCACGGAGGAAAGGTAAATAAATCGTAAAAAAAAAATGGGATACGATGTTAATAGATAATATAATATAATTTTTTTTTTTTTTTTTTTTTCAGGAGGTTTTAGGAAAAGTTATAATGGGCGGTAAAAATCTCTGTCTCGCGAGTCAGAAGAGTGCAACGTCAGTCGCTCTTTTGCCTCATCGAACAGTTGCCAATAACGGTGATCAGAGTTTAACGATGTTGTCGACGGTGAACGCGAATCACGGTGAATCTCTGAAAAGCAATACGAAGGTAAATCAGCAGATACTTTTTACACCGTTGTATCTTCGTGTTTTTTTTTTTTTTTCTCAAAATTTGAACGTTTATTGATTTTTTTAGACTGGAAATATGATTGTGTTCGATATCCGACAAGACGTTTTGGAGAAAAATAAAGTTCTCTCACAGTTCCTCGAGGCTTCCGGTGTCTTTAATCCCGAATGCAAGACTGCGTCAATAGTTAACTCCAATAACATTCGCTTAACTACGAAAAATTCAAACGTTGATTCTTGTCACGTTGTTTCGAATAATAACTCAGATCTATCGAATAGTTTGCCTTTGGAATCGCAAGAAAAGTCGAAAACGGGGAACGAGCCGTGTCTCTACTCGAGTACCGAAGCCGCAGATTCTTCGGATGCGACGGGAGAAACGGATATTCGAGAAATACTCACAGATTCGGAGGAGCGAATCGAAATGCACGGTGTACTTGACGCTCAAACCGGAATATACAATTTTGAATCGACAGGTAATCTTTTTGCAGTCCGTAAATTTTAAAAAATTGGCATTCGAAAGGCATAAACATTTTTTTTTGTATTTTTTTCTCGCAGATGGTACTATAATCGAAGACCACGTAGAGGAGTCGATACCGACGTCGGGTATCGATATCTTTAGCACAGCCCTCGCGTCGGCCGACATAAATCTCGAAAATTTTCATTACGTAAACGACGAGGACGACGAAATAATTGGGGAAAGGAGTGACGAGATATTGGTAAGTAGTCCGATGTCGACCGTCGAACAGCTCAACGAACTTAGCGATTCATAACAATCATTAAGCGATATCTATCGAATTGTTGGTTCTTCGTGTCAACGTGACCGTAGATGACGATAAACGCGGTGTAAATCACGATGACGAAGAATGTTATTAATATATATTTTATACATATATAAGTCTAATTGAGTTCGAAGGATATTTTCTCACTGAGGTAAAAAAAAAAAAAGAAAAAAAAAAAAAATGCAACAAAAAAAAAGAAAAGAAAGACGATATATCGCGTATTATTTGTATTTAATGTCGACAAACGCTCTAATACCTCGAATGGTTGTTAAACGTCTCGTCACTCACAATGGTGCGTATTCGTTCGTAATTGTCGTCTATAATTAATTTAAACAATATATACATCGCGTGTACTTTCTTTTACAAGGTATACGGCGATTAAAAACAAAAATTCCGTCGTTTCGCATGTAAAGAAAAAAAAAAAAAAAAAAAAAAACAAACCCCGTTATAATGATAATTAATAATAATGTAAATTTATCTGTGCCAAGAAATTTCTTGTGTGGAATCGTCTTTCCGGCATCGATTGCATGATAATTCGCCAAGTGTTCGGATAATGTAAACACACGTTGCACGTTGTACTACTATTCGTAATATTTCGAAGAGATAAGGAAAAAGGAATGAAGTTAAAATTTGCTACTCCGCGTGCGCAGCTTCTCAATCGGCGTATTATATCGAATGGATAACAAATTAGTTTAATAAATGATTATTTATATTGTCGATAACGAAATACGAAAAAGAAACGAAAAAAAAAAAAACAAAAAAAGAAAAGTAAGTGGACGCTAAGCGTTGAATGATGAAATAAAAACTGCCAGGCTATCGGAAATTTGTGGCAATTTATTGAAATTCTTAGATTAGACAATTTTTTTTTTACGATTATTTCGAAGGAAGTGAAAATATTTAGAAATTAATAAGGACGAGGGGGTGGACCTCCGCGCATCATACCGGGAGGTGGTCCCCTCATTCCCGGTGGTCCCATCGGTGGACCGCCGCGTCCCATCGGTGGCATTCCTGGTGGCATTCCTGCATTAAAAAAAAAAAAAAATCATTTAAAAATCCATCCAAATGTAAATTCGGATCTATCGACAGCAGTCGACGAAATTTTACCAACGAATCATCAATATCTCCATATCGCCGCGACATACGCAACAACTTTTACTCGTAAACAATAAATTGAAAAAAAAATGAGAGACAAATGCAAACAACGCGACATATTCACATTAATTATAGTCAATTAACGTTCCCAAACGAAATAATTGCCGCGTATTGTACGCAACAAAGTATACGATCAACGATAACAACATAATAATCATAAATTCTATGATTTTTATAATGATTATTATAAAAAATCGTTCGTATTTCGATCGTAAGCTTTCGATATCTATAAAAATCTGCAATTCTCCATTCTGTTCGTTGACTTTTACAAATCTATTGGAAAATATATCAAAATGATATTTCCGTGAAAATTTATCGTCAAAACCGGATATACGGTAATGCAGTTATTTTTTAAAGTCGGAAAGAGTAAAATTACGCGATTTTAATTGTGGCGCTGAAAAAACGTACCCATCATTCCTGGAGGTGGTCCCATCATTCCGGGAGGCGGTCCGCCCACTGGCATCCTTGGTGGACCACCCGGATGCATCTGTGGCGGTGCAGAGACTTGTCCTCTGCCTCCGGGAGTCATAATCTGTTGTGACGGACCGCCGACTCCGCGCACCGGTCCCTGCAGACCGGCGGGAACGCCGGCAACGTTTGCCGGCATTCCTCGTCCGGCGGCGCGTCCCATTCCTGGTCCTGGCGCAGCGCCGGGTATCGGAACGCGCGGAAGTCCCTCTTCAGGTGGCGGAGGACCTTCTACCGTCAACGAGACGATATTCTCGCCTCTCAGCAACACAAATCCCAAAACTCTCTTAACCTCTCTTTCCGGTTGTTTCGTATTTTTAGGCTTTATTTTTCGAAATTCTTCGCAATCGCCGAGTATCAGATTCATGTGCTTGTCGAACGCCTTGAATGTACCGATAAACGTGCGACTATCTTGCAATATTATTCGCACCCTGTAGTTGATGTGTTGCAACATCTTATTGTTTTTGCCGATCGTCTGTATGGAAGAATATATTAAAAACATGAATTTTCGTGGGGAAAAACAACCGTTCGGGGATATTTGTTACGCGAAGCCGAAAGTAAGGTTAGTGAGGCGGGTAAACATATCGGAAACGTTGCAGCATTAGTGAGGTTAGAGGGTAGACGCGCGCGGGCTTCCGCCCTAAATGTTAATTTCGTGATTGATAAGGGATGAAAAATGAACGTTAATTATTTATCTTACCATCTTGACGCTTCGGGCTCTTCTCTTGCGTCGCAAAAAATATGTTTTATTCTCCCGATAATGGGATAATAAGTATTATACGTGTTATACGTCGTATAATATGAAAGCTACCGGCCGGAACGCCAGGTTAATGCATAGACAAACGAGAACACACGAGAAGTGAGATGCAGCGCCACGGACGCTCAGTGAAGACAACTTGACGATGAAACCGTTGAATAAAAAATAAATTAGTTTGACGGTCGACCGAGAGGGAGTGTCGCGAACCGTTTCGTGCCGCATGAACTTTTGAATCGATGCGCGGAGATCCCTATCGTATAGAAAATCTACAATCCATTTTTTTTTTTCAGTCTCCTCGGTATTGTTAATAAAGAATGTTGTTGTTACCGGCTATGCTTCATTAAAAATTGATGTTAATAAAAAATTGAATTAAAGATTAAAAAATTGCGACAGTAACAAGTTTTTCGAGTTCAATCTCTATATGTATATCCTGGCAAGGGTTTGCGGCGAGTCCCAAGAGCTACCTGCTTCGTTATCAGTTACTTTGTTGTCGCTGTAACGAGTCTCTGTTTTTCATTACAAGTCTGGCGATCGTATCCCCTTAACTAGCGACTTATGAGGTACATAAGAGTTCACTGACCGCAAAGGAACCTGCTAGCGATCGATAGCATAACTTCTGCAGACTATGCATCCCCAATTTTATCTTTTCGCGATCTTTTATTAATTTCTTTGTCGCGAAACGAGCAAAAAACAACAGAGGTAACCGCGCAAGCGACGATAACCGAGGCGAGGACAGTACCGAAGTTTTGCGTAATATTGACGCGTGCGACATCGCAAAGTTGACGGAGAAAAAAAGAGGGCGAGACGATATTGTAAAGTATTTTTCTACAAACATCGTGGAGGCTATAGATAGCAAGAGGCCCGTGGCAACTCTCGGGTTGCACCATCGTCATAATCGGGCGCGACGCAGTCGTTCCAGCAGCTTTTTAAAGCACACACGCTGCACCATATCTCTTGTCCCGGTGCTCGATGGCGTGCCCGGTGTGACGAACGCAAAGTGGGTCACATCCGGGGGAAACGACACTGCACGCTCGAGAGGCGTAGTCGAAAAAAAAAAAAACACTATCGAAAAATTTCACGTCGCACCTTGCGCGTTTTCCTCGCTTTTTTCGATAATAATTCCGTCCTCCGATAAAGTACTGGCAGTTACAAAAATTAATATTTAATCCAGTAACGTATATACGATGCAAAAAAAATCGTCTCGATAAGAAAAAATATGGCGCACGAACAGAATTTTTTTTTCGTAAAAATAATATTTTTCATATCTCCAGCGATTTAAAACCATTAAAAAAACTAATCGAAAAAAAAGGGGGGAAGGAGAAGGAGAAGGAAATAAAACTAATTTAATTTCAAGTATCTTTTTTACGATCATCCGAATGTATTTTAATATTTTTACACTCTCTCCAATATACCCGCGCGGAGATAATTATAGAGCTGAGGGATTACAGAACATCCGAGTTCATCGTCTAATTCGTTTTCTCCACCGTTTCGGTATAACGTAATAGTGTAGCCGTGAAAGATATAGAAGTCGATGGCCGGACGAAGAGTTGCCGATGATCGCGTTCGCGCCCTAAGGCTTAGAGTTCCTTCTTCGCGTCGCTTTCTACGCCGGGCGATTGACCTGCGACGCGGAGGGCCTTTCGGTTGCGTAACTTCTTCACGGACCTCTACGTCGTTGGCCCCAAAAATACGATGACTCCGAAGAAGAGAAAGCTACGAGAGCTCACGACTCGATGCATTAGGGGAGCTCTCGCACTCTCTCGGATACATCGGCCTTGGAAGGCACTAATCTACGTGATGCAGGGAATGGCATTGCTCCTCGTTGTCGCTTTGCGTTCCCCGCGGTCATTGACCCTATCGGGCGATGTTCGTCGGCCCTTTCTTATGTCACGGCTTTCTTTCTTCCGTTTTTTTTTTCATCATTTTTTCGTTTACCTTCTATCGCATCTATCGAAGGGGCAAAGACCTTCGTAACTCTTTCGATTCACCGTCTCAACGATCCTGAGAAAGTAAAGAAGAAACAACGCGTAAACGCACGCGCGTCTCCACTTGACCTGCATACCGCGGGTACTCCAAATAAATACGAAACTCTCGTCAATGTACACAATATATCTCGTATCTCGAATCTGAAAAATCGCAATGCTCGGGCAACAACTCCCCGTTGCGTCATAGGTAAGTCCGATGTAAACATCTCACCAAAGACCACGTGATTACCGAGAACTGTTTTCGCGGGGGTTAGAACATGACGAGGATGGAGAACCCGAAATGGGAGCGTTTATAAAAAAATAAAAATAAAATAAAACAAAAACAGAGAATTATTCAGCAACAGTTTATTCTCTTGTTTACTCGGAGGAGAGATCTCGCTACAGTTAGCAATCGGAGCGCAACGCTCCCCATTATTTCCTCTCGGTATAACGAGCCGGGATTTCCCCAATGAAAATTTTATCATTCGAATGTATTTCTCAACGTATTCGTTTTTTTTTTTACGAATTTGTCCGCACGAACGAAAAGAATTCGCAAAGCTATCGGCCGAGGTGAATATATAGTTAAAATTACGCGAGAAAGGTGGCGCGTTGCAGGCCCGCCGCGTTGCTCGTTGTGCAATTGCACCGACGCGAAATGCACTGCGATATTCTAGCAAATCCGCAGACGGTAAATCTTTCGTTAATATCGAGTGACGAGTTGATACATTGTTTAAAATGCTCGATAGTTACGCAGCTACGGCGATATATAAAATCTATCGTATCTGTTGATTTCAATTGAACGTCTTAGTTAATGTGGACAACGCGGAACTGACCTAACCTAAACATGACGCTATACATAGTTTTATTTTATACATGACGACGTGAAGGACGAATGAAATTGTTAACCGCAAGGATAATTACAAATTCTATTATAAGAACAGATAGACAGTACAAATAGGCTTCATAAACTTGTCGAAGGTCGACGTAGATGAACACCAATGGATGGGGGCGGGAGGAGCGTCAAGAGGAAAATACTCGCTAATCATACATGTGCGCAAATTCTGTCTCATCGCGCGTGTAGTAAACAACTTGAGATATATATCCTCGATTATAGAGTCTGCATGAAGCACGGGTTGTTTATCGCGGCAACCAGATATATCCTATTTTCTTTTTTTTTTTTTTTTCGAATAAATATTTTCAACGATTACACTTAACGACGCTCGCGGTTTTACCGATATTCGTAAACATTACACTGACAATTGACGATCAGCGGAAAAAAACCGTCAATTCGTTTGTCGCGGATCGCGTGTCGCGGAAAAATGATCTGTATCATTAAAACCTAATTTTTTCGTTATAAATAAAGTTATTTATTCAGTCTTCAAGCATTCATTTCCGATATTTATCTGCAAATCAATAATCAATCGAATTTTCGTAAAAAAAAATTATGTGATTTATAATTATCAATTTTTTATTACATATGTATAATTGAACCGATTTTAATAAAAATAATAATGATAATTCTTATGTTAAATATTAATAGTAAATAATAATTGAAAAAAATGATTAAATATCATTTTTCATCGACGAGATAATAATCGATAAGCACGCGCGCAATGAGGTTATTATATCATTCATAGTAAAATGATTAATTTTCGATAGTAATCTACAAATTGATAATCGATCGAACGATGTTAAAAATAAATAATCATTCGTCAAAATGGGGTTAATATCGACTTTTTTTTTATCAACAAGTTTCCGATCGTTCGATGTTTGCATAGACGCGCGATCGTAGAGAGTTTCGCCTATTCGAATAGCTCACGGTCGCACAGTAGTCACAGTCACGGTCGTGTGTCGAGTCTCGTCTCATCGCGGTGTGCATGTATACATGTAACGTTTACTCGTCGTCAGTAGTATCATTCCGTCTCGTTCCGTCTTTAGTTGCCATTTCAAGTTTGAACGCGGTGCGGCTCTCGTGTGTGGCACGAGAAGCCTCGAGCCAGCGAAGCGATTGCGACGACGACGACGAGTTCTAAGGTCGTTGCGGCATAGCTTAAAACAAGTCGCGTTGAGATTGGTCAAGGTACGACGGAGCGAGAGAGGAACGGCGGAGGAGAGAGAGAGGGAGAAAAAGAGATATAACACGCATCGGAGAACTCGGCTCGACTCGGCAGCTTTGACTCTCTATAGATTGTTCCTCGTTTTTTTTTCCCCCACCACCGCTGATCTTTCACGATCCCCTCTTCGCGTCTCCCACCGCCGCTACCGCCTACCGCCGTACTTTTTCTCGTGGCGTCTTTTGGCTCCCCGAAATTTTTTTTTCTTTCGTTTTCGGCACCGGCCCCACTTTCCTTTCCTCGGCGCTCTCCCACTTCGTCAGCGATCGGACGAGCAACGTCGACCCCGACCCCGTCACACGTTCCTACGTCGTACGTGTATTTACGCACAAACCGACGACGCCGACGACGACGACGAAAGATGATCGTATCTTTTCTCTATTTTCATTTTCTTTCTTCTTCTTCTTATTCTTTTCCCTGATGGGGCTATAGGCTACGTTACTACGCACCCTCGGAAGCAGCAAAAGATCGATTCTCGCCACCCTCATCGCGGTGCCCCGGCCCTTTGGCACGAGGCACGAGGGAAAAAGATGGTCTGGGATTCCCTGACAGAGAGGGGTTGTCAACATCCCAATTTCTCAGGGCCGGGGGGCAGAAAACGAGAAAGAACAGCGCAAAAGCGAGATACTAAGAAAGTCTCTCACCGGAGAAAGACGAAACATAATATTACATTTCAGTATAAACGATCGTTTCTTTCCTTCTTTTCCTCGATGGCAAATATTTATTTTATGATTTCACTCGAAGCTTATTTTTTTTTTTTATTTTTTTATTTTTTTATTTCTTCGAAATGTTGAATAGATGTTATCGCAGCGATACTTCGTCGGCGTGGCTGTGCGCTATCGCAGTTCGTTGGGTGTGGATGACAGGAGCCGAGAAAAGGCGCTTATATCGCATGTACGAGAGGGAAAAGCATATAGGAACAAACGCCGAGCCGTCCAATGGCCCCGTGAGCGCGGCAGCGCAACGTCGAGGAGGCAGCCGTCGTGGTTTCGGCAATCTACACGTGCAGCCCGTACGCACTGGGTCATTGCTCTGGTCGGCTCTCCGCGGTGGGCGCTCACGGCGTTGAGCTCCTCTCTCCGGACTAACAGACTTCGAGACTTCTCGAGTTTGTGTGTATATAATAATTCGGGTTTGGCCCCGGACGGTTCCCTCGATTCTTTCTCAAAAAAAAAAAAAAAAAAAAAAACACTTGTCGAAAAGCGTTGCGGTGCGACAGAGATGAGATGAACAAAAAAAAATAACATACGAGGTATATATTTCGGCCTTCGAATTCTGCACGCACGCTCTCCACGACACAACGATATTATGTGCTCGAGGTCGCGGCTCGTCATTCGTAACAATTATTATTATAACACGCGCGCTCCTCTGCATCCTATCGACGCGCGCGGGCGCGCGTGTCAATGGATTTTTGATAAATCATTTTTTTCGATATATCGATACGATATTACGCATATTCGATTGTTATTCAAGGATCACGATTAATATATCGTTTCAAAAGTGCTATGGTTTTTTGGCGTTTTCGATTTCGCAAAAATGACCCTGAGAATCTCGAGCTGTGGGTTTTTTTTTTTTTTTTTTTTTTTTTTTTTTTCGGATAGATAATATTTCGTTGCAAAAATATGAAAGGTATCGTAAACAAGTCGTATTCTCATTATCTAGCTTCAGGGTCTTTCCTTATACAAGTTTAACGTATGGAACATTAAAAGTCCTTCGCCGTGATAATGAGCATCGCGAAGCACGAAGGGAATCCATAGACTTGTACTCGGGAGTGAATAAAATAATATTAACGTCCCATAGACAGTATAATTTTTTGCATTGTTAATTCAACAAGAAATATATATAAATAGTGTATAATCGACTGTTAAAAATTGAATAAAACTGATGACTCTTGGCATTTCGTTATTTTTTTTTCTTCTGCCACCTGCGATCGATGTACAATAAAAAAAAAAAAAAAAAAAAAAAAAAAAAAACGGGATCGCACTCGAAAAAAACAAAATAAAAAATGTCTCAAACCAAAAAAAAATTCGATTGGGTACCAGAATCTTCAAATATTATCTTGACACCAAAGCCCAAAAAAAGAATAACAATTGCAATATTTTTCATTGATACATTGCGCGCGATCAGTTTTTTTCGCACCAAGGGCAATCGGAAGCTTATCGTTAAAATACGAAAAAATGAATAAAGAATATATTAAAAAAAAAACGTTTCATTGTCGAATAAGCTAATACGATTCTTCGTGTAAACACAATAAATCGCCGCGCATGAATACGCGAACTGTTGTTTGTTGTAGTGCACGAGCTTCGGAGTGAGTGAGAGAAAATCGCGCACGAGGAAAAAAAGTGAGAGAGAGATCGGCGCTGGGGCGAGTGAGACTCCTTCGTCGCAGGTTTTAGGTGGCCGCGCGTGGCAATCGACGATGGAGAAGAAGCCGTCGTACCCGAATTCAACGGGTGGAAAAGGGGGTTACGGCGGGAGAGGAAGAGCCGAGGGCCGCGGAGGACCTCTCGGCGCGAGGTGAAAGCGAAAGACAGGAGACAAGTGTGTGGGTGCGAGAGCGCAGCCAATAAGAATCGCGAACTTCCTCTGTGTCTGTGTATACGAAGTATAACCTCTCAACGTATACGCAGAAGGAAGCGAAAAAAAGCAAAAAGACGTAATAAAAAAAAAAAAAAAGCAAAATTGCGCGTGTGCGTAAGCAAGAGAGCACACGAGGCACACACACACACACACACACACACCTTCGTCGTATCGGTTTCTACAGCGCGTTACTGTACACTAAAAAAGCATATATAGTAATACAATTCATATCAGTGAATGTACCGCGCGAGGCTCAACGCGATACCCATTGCCCGGGACGAGTATAGCACTCTCGGCAATTCCACTCGGGCCTTCCACAAATTTTTTTCGCCCGACATATATACTTCGACAATCTCAGACGTCATAAAAAAAAAAAAACAAAAATTAAAATAAAACAATTCATAAAACTCCATATGCGTATCGTGTAATTCGCGGTGCATGCACTTTGCATGAAATTATTATTATTATTGTTTTTTTTTTTTTGTCATTTCTTACATTCTAAAGTCATGACTGGGGTATCTCCGTAAACGGATAAACAACGAGATTAGAATTCTTTCTCTCGTTTAATTTCTCATATTCTATATCGGTCGGCTATTAAATTTCATCTTTCAACAAGTCCATTTATCGAATTCGAGGAAAAATTTTTCGGGGGGTACAGAAAGAAGGTTCCGAAGCTTTAAAGGACATACACGCGCCGATTCTTTCGACGAGCTATCAATGACTACTCTCTCATCGAGCATCGAGCAACAGCGCGGGGGCTCTTTACGTTCAGAGAAAACAGCAGATACGAATCACGATTATAGCGGGGCGTCAGTGGGCAACGTTAAAAACTCTCGTGTGTATACGTATCGAATACATATCCTTTTTTTTCCTTCTATGCGCGGCAACCAACCCTCGACACTATAAAATCGCCCGGGAGTTTTGTACGTGTGTTCGCGCGTGTGCGTGAGCTGTGAGGAGAGTCTGTGAATGCACGCGTCAAAGGCAGTCCGCAGGTCACCGCGTCCTCTGCACTCTTTCTCTCCCCCGAGCTTCGAATGCTATATAGCTTATACTATTACATCGTCTCGCTTCCTCGCACTATACTACGGCATGATACGGCCTCTCTCGGCCGAGCTATACAGCTCCTATGCTACTCCACTTGTATCATCGTCGCGTCTCCGTTCAACGAACGTTTGTCTACCATATACCCTCTCGCTTTCACGCCGGCGCTTCGCGTCGTCTCTCTTATTTCCGCGGAGTTTCGCAGTGCGTCCTTAGCACGGTCGCACGCGCGACTCGATGGCAGAAACCACGACGACTGCCTCCACGTGCTGCGAGCAACTCGGGGCTTCGACGGCGGCAGCGGCAGCGGCGACGACCTACAATTTAGGGCGACCGCCGCTGCTGCCTGTGCCGCGTGGAGAAGATACGCGGGAGTGGGGGATGGCCCGGCTTCGGTTTGACGGTCAGACGCAAAAGGGGCTAAGAGGGGGGAGGTGCCGGAGGGGGGGATATATAACCGAAGCATTCACGCAACGTGTACGAGAAAGACAGTCGTATCAAACTCCGCGAGTGAGAACCAACGGCTTAAACAGGGACCGAACGCTTTCGGCTACGTTCGACGATCCTCGGTGACGCGCTATTGCCTCGCCACACACACTCCGAACTTGTGTTTCCTTCTCTCGCTCTTACGAACGTCGTCGTTGTGTCGTCGACGGGAGTAGGAGGTAAACATTGAACAGTATGATTGGTCATCCCGAGGCGGGTCCTTCGGTTTTCCTCGTTTTCGTCAGTCGAACCGTCAGAAACAAAATCGCGCTCATACACTCAACAACTTTATACCTCCTAAACTCCCGTGTCAATCCTCGGACAACTATAAACATTCGAGGTTTTGTCGGGTACACAAAGTGAAACGATTGTTACAAGTTTATAACAAGAATTATAACCTATTATTGATAAATAATACATCGTTGTAAAAACGAGACGCGATATTTCATCCCGGTCGGAATTATTCGCATTTAATTTATATATTTATCGTAATAATATTATTGAACATTGAATAATATCGTTGAGTGATCTGTTTCGCGTGTTGAGTACGAGATTTCAAATTCATTCCGGAGAGAAAACTATAAAGGATATACGAACGATCTTGTGAGAAACGATACAACTGACAGAAGGTGACTGAGAAGAAACACAGTGAATCTACAAGAGACGAGACGGAGAAGCTTATGTGAAGATTACAGTGGATTTTTTCCATACTTGCAGGTGAGTCATTTGTTTTAATATTTTCTTTTTTTTTATTATCGAGTCGATAATTCGAAGAATGAATTGGATCGCGAGAAAAACGTTTATAACTCGGGAAACGTGATAATGACAGTAGTAATGAAAATGAGATAACGGTTTTTTTTTAATCACCGGTCAGAATGGCGAAGAAAATTTATAAATATTGTTTGAATTGCGTTGTAACCGAAAAAGTTATCGTACTTTGAAAGAAATTTTTTTCCTATAAATGTCATCGCTTGTGTTAAATAATTGAAGGTTAAGCGCGATTGAAGCAAAAAAAAAAAAACTCCGGAAATTGATCGCATGACGTTAATATACGCTGACGCGTCAAAGCATCACGCTATCGAGTTAACGCGTAAACGCATAATTAGCGCTCAAGCTAATCTCATCGTAGTGAAACGTTTCGATGTTTTTCTTTCCTTCGTTTCCATTGTTTCCCTCGTACGCTACGTCGAAAGAAAATATAGTATAACGTTTCGTCTATATATGTATCTTTCTCGGCTCCTGCGTGAACGAGATACGCACTTTCTCTCTATCGCTCCCATCCGTCTTGAGGGATGGGACGAAGGGAATACGCGCATCGTCGCGGCGCAGTCGAAATTTCCCCTCGTTAGAAGCGGACCCTTTCGCGGACCGTTTTCCCCCAATCGATAATATTTTGGGGTGCTTCACGTACAACCCGTGGGGGAGCAAAAAGGGGCTCACCTATAGCATCCAAAGAGATGCCGAAAATCCCAAGCACCACTCTTTCTTCTTTCTTCTTCCAAGAATTAAAAAAAAACAATTCCAAAAACCATACAACCAAAAAAAAAAAAAAAAATTCGAAAAAAAAAATTGAAAAAAAATTGACAAGAGTCGCGACAAAAATATTGTCGAAAATGCGAGCGCAACGATAGAGCGTCGTCCCCCTCCCCTCCATTGCACGCGCGTAGTACCGGAGGTACTACTCTCAGTGATGTAACTCGACGTCCTTACCGCGCGTCGAGTTGCACGAGGTCGGTGATCGCTATAAAAAAATGTGGACGGTACACGTGGAGGCAGCCGACGGGGTTTCTGCCTGCGTTCGCCGCTGCGCCTCGCGCCTGCCGAGGCACACACTATACCTTTACTCTCTACGTGTTATATATATCTATATACGCGTATATACGTACGCGAGAGAGTATACTATATATCGAAGCGGCAACGAGAGTCGCCGCGTCGAAACGGGGGGGCCGCCGACCGCGTCGGCAGCCTCACACGGGGCCGGGACCAGCACCGCGCGTGTAAGCCTCGGCATTAATAACGTTGCGACGTTCGCGATCGTATCGACTCGACGCCCGACCGAGCAAACGTCGAATATACCACGACGCCTCGACGTCTCAACTTCGAATGTCACACCGCTAAAACTCATGACCCATTAAATACTATTTATATTATAGTATATACTTCTTTCTCCATTCGCGCTATTCGTCACTGGTATTTATACGAGTTTACTATGTCCCATTCAGCTTTTCTTCGCCTCGCGCTTTTACTCGTGCGCTCATTCTTTTTCCTTTGCTATCACCAACAGCCGATCTCGGCGCATTCGTTTAAACCAATTAACATACGCCGTTAAAACTTCGGTCGAAGCTAATTTTCTAAGACACTTACGAAGCGACTGAAATAAAAACAAACAAAAAAATCGTTTTTCATACATCGCGATCTTTTCGCGTTCGTAAAATCGATATATTTGAATAATCGAAATAAAATAACGAAACGATTAATAATTGAATAAAAACTCATAAAAACATCGATTTTTAGGTAAACGAAAAAAAAAAAAATTCGAATATATATACGGGGCGTTCCAGAAGTGGGCGTTTTTCCGTGTTACCCGATAGCGTTCGCGGCCGGAGTAGCGGAATTTTTCGAAAATCTAATTACTTTACATATTACAACGATTCTAATTAATTTCTACGCAATATATAACGTTTTTTTTTTTCTTTTTCTCGAAAAATTTCAGACTACTGCAACAACATTGACAATGGTGGGTTACTATCCGTCGGAGGCGATATCCGGTAGAAATCAATCGCCGCCGATTTCCATAGCGACATTGGAAGCGATGAATCCGGTGAAGAGTTTGGTTTGCAGTCCGGATTTGACGGTATTCGCTACGCCGGCAGCGGATCGTCTCGGAGGTCCGGTTGCGACGAACAGCGACGACAAGACTTATCAATGTCTTTTATGCCAAAAGAGTTTCGATCAGAAAAGCGTATATCAGAGTCATTTACGTTCCCACGGAAAGGAAGGCGAAGATCCGTATCGTTGCAACATATGCAGCAAAACGTTTGCGGTACCGGCGCGATTGACGAGGCATTATCGTACGCACACAGGCGAGAAGCCCTATCAATGCGAATACTGCAACAAGTCATTTTCGGTTAAAGAAAATCTCAGTGTTCACCGCCGCATCCACACGAAGGAACGTCCGTACAAATGCGACGTGTGCGCACGAGCGTTCGAACACAGCGGCAAATTGCACCGTCACATGAGGATACATACCGGCGAACGTCCGCACAAATGTTCCGTTTGCGCAAAAACTTTTATCCAAAGCGGCCAGTTGGTTATCCACATGCGCACGCATACCGGCGAAAAGCCATACGTTTGCAAAGCTTGCGGCAAGGGATTCACGTGTTCCAAGCAGCTTAAGGTCCACACGCGTACGCACACCGGTGAAAAGCCCTACACTTGCGATATATGCGGCAAATCCTTTGGCTATAATCACGTATTGAAACTCCATCAGGTCGCGCATTACGGCGAAAAAGTCTACAAATGTACGCTATGCCACGAGACGTTCAATTCGAAGAAAACGATGGAACTGCACATAAAAACGCATTCGGATTCGGGTTCCGTATCACCGAGAGATTCGCCGATAGAACCGGTTATCGAGATATCGCATCTTCATCATCATCATCATCATCATCAGCAAGTAAACGGAAACGGAGGAGTCAACGGTGCCGTTAATGTTGCGCAGAGTCCTCATCATAATTCTAGTAATAGCAACAGCAGCATAAGCAGCACCAGTAGCGGAATGAGTAGCAGCGGTAGCAGTAGCGACAAAGAGAACAGCAAGACTGACGACGCCTGTACGATTCAGGGACAGATATACGGGCAGCCGAGAGATTTTTCTTATTATCTGTATCCGAGAGAACAACAGTGCAGTCCGGTGCATCAGCAACAGCAGCAGCAGCAACAACAGCAGCAGCAGCAGCAGCAGCAACAGCAGCAGCACAGCCAATCGACCGGCGTTAATCCCGCGCTGTTAGCCGCCGCCGCCGCCGCAGCCGCTGCGGAGGATCGCAGCTTCCAGCAGCATCAGCAGCAGCAACAATTGTCGCCCGTAAATCATCTATGCAATGATTCCTCGTCTTCGCACGTATTTCTTTATCCCGAAGTCGTATCGCCGGCCTATTCGAATTATTCGCTACAAAGCAACGAAATAATAAGCGTCAGCGATTGTTCGTCGCTACTGAATTTGCCGGGTAACGATGCGCGACGAAGAGTCGAAGCTGCGCTCGAAGCTGTGGAAGAAGAACGGCAACGGGAATACAGCGTTTCGAGAATCAATTGCCATCAGGAAAGACAACAAATATTAACACCACCGAGCAGCAATCCCGTGAGTCCAGCGCCATCGCCCGATCCTCTCGATCTCGTCATTCCAACGCGGGAAACTCTCATTCTACCGCCGCGAAAGAGATGCAAAATGATTCTTGAATCAATGGAAAGCGAACGAACGGAACTTGCGTCGCAGAGACACAGCTCCGTAATACAATTCGCAAGAGCTTCTTAGTCGCTCTTTTATTTTTTTGTTTCGAAAGAACGAAATACTAATAATCAGGAGACAGAAGAACGGGAGGCTGAGTTGATGATGAGGCGCCGTTTTACTTACGGGAAGGCGAGTTACGTTCGTTCGTTTCGTCGGCTCCTCGTCATCATTGTCCAAAACAAATTTAGTATTAAATTATTAAATGATTCGTGTGTTTGCGAACGTAATAACGGATCATTGGATTTGGATGATTATATTCCATATTTCTTGTGAGTATAACGATTCCTTATTAATTATTAATTATTAATTAATATTATTATTATTATTATTATTATTTTTTTTTTTGAGATTTATTTATTATGTTCCCTTATTGGGACGCGACAGTTGATCGTGTCGTGTACGTGTGTATTTTTTCTCTTCTCTCTCCGTATTTTTCTCTGAAATATATAATAATCGATATATATATATGCTATACATGTATATTTTTCGAATAATCTCCGCGCTAAGCTCGTGTTCTTGTTACACACAACAGGGGCCTTCACTATTATGCCTAAAGATCCACAGAGAGCTATTCGCGATTAAAGAATGAAAAAAAGAAAAAAAAATTAAAAATAACCGTAATAAAAGACGATTGCAATTTACACGCATTTGATATTCTTGCGAACGCGCGCGCGTGTTAACAACAACAAACAATTTATTGAAATAATAATTATTATAATAATATTGAAGCTTTGAAGAGGAGAGAGGAATGGGAAAAAAGAAAAATAATGAAAAAGAAAAACTATTAATGAGTAGACGAGGAAAAAGAAGCACCAAACAATTGATATCTCTGTGATATAAGAACTCCGTACTACCAGAGTATTGAGGGTAGCTGAGCCCACTGCCAGTACAAGCGTATTTAATATTAAACATTAATCGAGAAAACACGAAAAAAATGAAACGGAAAAAATTTGAAAAAAAAAAAAACAAAAAAACAAAAAAAAAAAAACAAATCGGAAAAATAAAGAAATTCGTACGGAAACACGCAAAAATAAATTCATTCGTAATAGTAAATCGTAATTCATTTCGTATATATATATATACACGCTGAATCGCCGTGGGCGTGTATTGCAATTCGTGAAAGTGCACGATGTTTGAAGCATAAAGGTGGGGAATGAAAAAAGGAAGTAACGAAACACGAGAGAGAAATCGGGCCGAGAGGTAGGAAGGGTCAGGTGACTGACCGTTGACCGATACCGAAAGATAATCGACTTTGAAAATACGGGGCGTTTATAGTTACGCGTGGGTTTCCCCCACTTTCGCGAACAACTGCGGATTTCGTCACGTTTATTTAAGCTAAAGAAAGAAAAAAAAAAAAAAAAAATATGTATGTCAACTATATACATAAGTCGCGCGATAATAACGTGTAATCGTTATTGGAGAATTTAAAAAAAAAAAAAAAAAAAAAAAAAAAAAAAATACACACACGAGAGGCACGTATTGACGAGAGATCCGGTTTTTTTCGTCTATTACAACAAAAAAACTATTATTATAATATTAATTATACTATATATAATATGCCCGCTTCGGCGCATCGGACTGATTACGTGTACAACATCTCTCCATCTCAGCATATTAGATACTAATACCATACATACATATTATTATAAATCGTAACATTAAAAAAAAAACGAATAATAGAAAGAAAAAAAGAAAAAAAAAAAAAACGTATATTTCATCGCGGTAATAGTGTAATATTGGTAAAACGAGGCAAAGGCCGATATACGAGAGGAAAAGTTTGAAAAAAAAAAAAAAAAAAAGCGCGCCATCTATTTCGAAATCGTTCTCATCAATAGTTTTTTAAAGTGATAAAAAAAATAAATAAAATGGATACATAACATTCTCTCTTTATCCTCGTACCGTGCTGTGCCTGATCGGTCTCCTCTCGTCTTTGCAAACGCGCAATCAGGACGACCGTCACAAACAAACTTTTCGGATATCTTTTTTTCGAAATACACTTTACGTTGACACAAAAGAGGCCTCGAAAAAAAAAAAAAAAAAAAAAAAAAAAAAACACGAAAAAAAATTAATAAATTCATGCCGCGCCGTAGTTTTTATAGTGTAACTATAATGATACATAACCTATAATCGTGTATTTGTAACTTCGCGACTGCAAATTTATCAGGGAAACATAAAAACGGCTTGTCTCGCGCATTCTGTGACGCGTACGAAGCGCATATCGTACAAGCGTTGAACTCACCGAAAGTTGCAAGGGTGCAATGTACTCACCGATGCAATTTCTACGGTGAGTTCGGCGCGGCGTGAGACGAGAATTTTTGCTAACGTTAAATCGTAATAATCGCGGCTCCGACGTTTTCGTATTTAAAGAAAAAGAAAAAAAACAAAAAAAAAAAATTGCGAATGAAAATATTTGTCATTGTTATATATCATCGATCTCTCGATAACGAGATTTTTTCTCAATTCATCAATTCGACGTGTTTTTTTTTTATATCGTTTATATATCGTTTCATTGTAACGCGAATCAAATTTTTTTCGACGTTCGTAAATTTATTAAATTATTGTAGAGAAAAGAAACAAAGGTTCCGTGTGTAATTGGACGTTTTTTTTAATAATCGTGGCCGCGTGTTCTCGGTGCAAAATCACACGAGTGTATTTACTTAAGAGAGAAATTAAAGATGAAAAAAAAAAAAGAAAAAAACAAAACGAAACAAAATAAATAAAAACTGATGCCAGTCAGACACGAACCGCCTGCCATTAAAAGCGTATATATCGGTACGATTAATATATTATTATACATTATTACTATATTATTAATATTGATAGTTATTAAGATAAAAACAAACGATTTGTGAGTTATGTGTGAAAATGTATGAATGTGGTATCGTGACGAGTGTACGTATATATTGTACATAATTATTTATAAAAACGAAAAACAAAACAAATTGAATATCAGTGAGACGCGTATTTATGCACGTGATATAACGGCGTGCATACAATAACGAGATTGTACAACTTAGGCCCTCCCTCCACCCGACGTCAGCGAGAATAAAAGAGACAAAAAACGAGAGCGCGTATAGAAAAAAAAAAAAAAAAAAAAAAAAAGATTCCTTGTATTAGCTAATTTACATAACTATATATATAATATACTATATATAATTATGTGAAATCGCGAAATCGTTTCAAAAATAATCATCGCGTTGCCGAAAGCTCTTAAAGTACAAATAGAGAGAATATCGACAGCGAGTTAAAACGATGTGAGAGCCTCTTGACTCCCCCCCCCCCCCCCGAAAACAAATTCGTCGTGATTGTGTGTTGTTACGTTGTTTTTTTTGTATATAGTCTCGAAAGCATTATATATTTAAATTTAAGAGGTTGTCTGTTGGTATGTACATGATTTATCGGTATAGCTGATTTATTATTACTTTCATAAGAATGCAACGACGTTCGACATGCGACGGGGTCACTGACCGGGATCCCCTCGTCAATGCGATCGTAATGAAAAGAATAAATAAACATTTTTCAGTTATTAAAAAAAAAATCTGTTGTGTTGTTTTTCCTTTATTTTAGAATAGTTATCCTCTCCTTTGAACAATTCCGCTTCGATACACATTATTTTTATCACCTGTTTTCGTGATTCACGAAAATTTGAGTTACTGCACCCGAGTACACGCGGGCCACGTAGAGAAGCGTTGATTTGAGAGGTTAGGATTCGAAATAAGGGTCTTCCGTCTACTGACCTACTTATCCATTCTTATATTCCCTCTCGAAATAAGAAAAGTCATCGACCCGTGCGGCCCGCAGCAGATGGAGATAAGATATCGAGGAAAAAACGAGGGAACCACATCGAAAGAATGAACGAGAAAAGATAAGAAAAAAAAAAGCTTTCATAACTCTCTCTCGGTCGCGAGATTCCAACGCGAGAGGTTATAAGCGCGTAGATGCGTCGAATGAAAATAATATCGATTTCCGGGGAGAAGAGAGTCGCTCAATGACCAGTGACCAGGCTTTTCGTGATTCATGTCTCGGAATCACCTTCGTGTATTATTCTCTATCTCTATCTTTTCGCCTTCTCCTCATTCGTTCCCCTCGTATTCTTTTCTTCGTTTCTTTTTTTTTCTTTATTGTGCAGTCGCACACGGGCGGTAAAAGGCCCCCGAAGGGTCGCCGCGAGGGCGTTGAACCTGTGCTGTCGAAAAAAAAAGGTGGGCCAACTCGCTCGGCAACGAGTTCACCAACTTTCCCTTGTCCCTCGCGTTACAACAACGACATGTACACTCTCGCAGCTGGAAACAAGAAGTCTCCTCGTTTTTTTCTTTTTCGTTTTAATTGCTTATTAAAGATACGCTGTATTTATGGCGGATCTCAGTGTTTGTTCGTGCAATAAAGATCAGGTAGCGTAACTTAAACTTGAAAATTATGAAATAAAAGAAGTTTCGAGAGTCCTACATTGGTTAATTTATTTTTCTCTGCTTTTTTTCGCGAAGACATTTTTAATTTTTTTCTTTCGATTAAAATCGACTCTCTCCTTGCGCTGTTCTCGGACACTCGTCGCATATATATACTTCGCTACGGGGCAACATCGACTTTTAACACGCGCCGTCATCGTGCAGTCGAAAAGCACGATCGGTCGACATTGCTGAGCGATGCCGCGGACCAGCGTTCCTGCGTTGAGCTCCGCCACCCTAACAACGACCCACCGACCCATATTGGTTCGTTGAACTCACGGGGGCTTGCCGCACGAAAACTCCGAGAGAGCGAGATAGAGAGTTCAACACGCGCCCGTATGAAACGTTCCCTTTGCCTTTTCCTCTAACCCCCCTTCCCTTGAGCCATCAACCCCCGGGAAAACTTGCCGAAAATGCTGGTTAAGGGGAGAACAGGGCCACGCCTTTGGCACAAGATCACTACGCAGAACTCGCCCTCGATAATTCTACCTCTCTCTACTTCTGTCGTTTCGTAGGTTATATTCTTCCCTGTACTTCCTTCCTGCCCCGTTTCTTTTCTACACCCTCGAAATACGCCCGCACCCCACCCGAGAAACGAGGGTAAAGGATCCTGCTATTAATGGATTTCGCCGTGGTTTTTAGGGTTGGCTTTCGCGGCGTACTGCGACGTAAGAAATTCTTCTTCGCCAGCGCCTGAAAAAGACGACGAACATCACGGAGAAACGCCATGTTTTTTTTGTTGCAACGCAACCGAATTTGCGAAAAAAAATTTATCGATCGAGAGATGCTATTTACACCGTGTAATGTGAAATAAAATAAACATTTTTTTTTAATAAAATGGAATAAAAAATATATCCAGTAAAATTGTGTTTTGCCGTTTTGAAGTACGCGATGTTTTGGGAAGGATTTTTTTATTTTTTTTTATTATTTTATAGCAAAAGTCGAGATTCAAAATATTTATTCGTCTTTTAGAAAATATCTGGAAAATACAGATGCATATGAAAAAAATATACGGGTGTAACTACGATGTCGAATTCGCTCGGAATTTCTTCACGTAGCCGCATATGTTACATTTAAAAATACTTGCGGTATAATTATAGTTATATTTTAGAGTTTCAAAACGCATTTAAAGCTCCAAAACTGTTATACTATTGTATTTTGGAGCTAAAATATCCTATGTACCAAGAATACTACGTTTTTTCAAGCGGATTTTGGTAATACGAATATTGCTAATTTAGTTTTGCGAATTACTTATTATTTATTATGAACTTTTAGGTATCAATTTTTTTTACAAAAAATATAGCGAGGAATCTTCGATATGTGACATTTCTCATTACCGTTTTCAGGAACTCATTATCTTATCCCGAAATCCAAAAATATCCATGAAATACAATGATATGGAGATATTCTTGTTATAATGAAAATTTTTTTATAAAAATACTGTAACATCGATTGGAACGCCATGAACTCGAAATTCGAGATTCGTTTCTCCAAAATTGCTCTAGAATTGAAAAAAAAAAAAATCAAGACATGTAGAGCTTTTTTATTGGATTATTTTTTACTGCTCTTATGGTATCAATTGCGGCGTCCAACATTTTTCTATGGGTACTTTCGAGATCATCGTTTTCAATGACTTTCCAAGTATCCTCTACGAGGTCTAAAAAATTTTCTGCTACTTTTCTCTGAAAGTTTGTACTCTCAAAGCGTTCATTGCCCCATTCATCGCGTAGAGTTTGAGATTTTTCATCGACTCGCAGAAAAACAACCAAATCCGGCGCCGGAAGACCTTTGTCTTGTTGCTTACAGCATTCCAAACTTTTGCCTGTATTGACCGCACCGTAAGCCGCTCCGGATGCTGCGTATCTGTAAAAAATGTTTTTTATATTAAACTGTAAATTGATACTTGAATAATACTTTTTGACGCTATGACCATCGGACGGTAGTACAGAGACAATCATGTGAGAGATGACCAAAAGTTTGCGTAACATTTTTTTTTCATTTCATTTATTTGTCTACCTATCGACGACAATGGTTTTTCCAGATGCGAGGGTTTTCACTATATCATCTTTGCATTCCCAGCGATTCACGGAAAATAACGAAAGAACAGTTTCCTGCGGCAGATTGATTTTGGACTTTAGGTACTGATTGATTAATACTCCCATTACAGTATTTCGATCTGAAATGTAAGAGATATATGTAAAAACATTTACAAATACATACAAATAACATACTTGTGAAAAAAGATAACGATGATACTAACTTGGGAACTGACGAACTTCCGCTGGATACTTCATGTTGTTTAATGCCTCCACGAGCTTCTTAACCTGTGTCGATTTTCCGGCTTTGTCGCATCCTTCCACAACTATAAATGCTCCGCGTCCCATACCCATGATTTACTTATTGCAATCGTAATTTTCGTTGAATGAAACTAATTAGTCGATCAGTTTGTCTATTAATTGTAAAATAAAATATAAAATATAACAAACACGCGGCTTATCGACATGAATTGGCGGCAAACTTTTACTTCGATGCGGCGATGTTTCGAACTTTCATCGCTCCGAATCCTCGGTAGGTTAAGCAGTACGCGCGAGACTGCTCGGTGCGTTTTTTGGTTTTTGACAGTTGCTGTCGGCACTTTGTTATTACGATTCTCGTAAATATTTACTTGATAGTCCCCGCTAATAAATAATTGACGTCTGTCAATAGTGGTCCCGGCGGTTCGATCGAACTTGACCACGTGGACGAGCTGTCAAGGTTACGAATAAATGTAACGAAGATGTTGTTTACAAAATTGTAACCTTGTTGAATGAAACTAATGATTAGTTTCGTTAAATGAAACTAATTAGTCGATCAGTTTGTCTATTAATTGTAAAATAGCATATAAAATGTAACAAACATGCGGCTTACCGACATGAATTGGCGGTAAACTTGTACCTCGATGCGGCAATGTTTCGAACATTTATCTCTCCGAATCCTCGGTAGGTTAAGCAGTACGCGCGCGATTACTCGATCGCTCTCCGCGATGGCTCCGCGACTGCTCGGTGCGTTTTTTGGTTATTGACAGTTGCTGTCGGCACTTTGTTATTACGTTTCTCGCGAATATTTACTCGATAGCCCCCGCTAATAAATAATTGACGTCTGTCAATAGCGGTCCCGGCGGTTCGATCGAACTTGGTCACGTGGACGAGCTGTCAAGGTTACGAATAAATGTCACGAAGATGTTGTTTACAAAATTGTAACCTCGACTTTGGTAAATATTAGATTCATTATTATTTCGATGTACATACAACTTATTGTAAAACACATTTGCGCGATAGATAACCTAAAAATATTAACTATCGTATAGATATAAAAATTAATACATCCTCTGTAATGAGCATCAAGACTGAGAGGAGCAATGATTCCGAAGACTCAATGGGTAAGAGCGCCGCACAGTTTACTTTCAGAATATTCAACGGAACAGTAATCGGCTTTGTAAAAACGTGAAATTTATTGTATTTCATTCAGCACACGAGTTCTTCAAAAAAGACAAAATTGTGGACCAAATCTCACGTATTCCGTCCACCGAAAAGCCTCAGGAAATCTGTCGATTGTGCGGAATAATTGGTTCCAAATATACGCCCATTTTTGACGATGACGATTTGTTCATCGCAGAAAAAATCAGTAGATGTCTTCCGATTGTTGTAAGTGTAACGCAACAAGTATCAGTAATTTTTTCCTGTAAAAAACAAGCAAAGCACCAAAGTGGTAATTTTAGTTATGTAATAATTATCGCAGATTTGTCATTTATGTTCATTAATAATGTACAATAGTGAAAAAAAAAATGAATCCATTTTTACGGTGAAATTAACGTAAATTATTGAAATGGAAGTACTTTTATAGTAAAATTAAAATAAATGATTAAAAGTGCAGTATTTTTAATCTTTGTAACATACCATCGATTAACTTTCCATCATAATTACGAATTTTAAATTTGAATTAATTGAATTTCAGTCCATAAGAGATTACAAAAAATCAGCAATAATAAACTTTATTTAAATAAACTAAAACTAATATTTAATGTAATCTTAATAGATAGACAATAATCTGAACTCTATTTGGAAATTCGATAAATAGTTCGTGTATTTCGTATATCACACTTTTCACTTATATTACGAATAAATAATTTATTCAACATTCCCAAGTAGACCTCTGGTCAGCGCGATCAGAGTTCTCGAAAAAATGAAAAAAATAAGATTGATGCCAATAATTTTTTTCCAGGTACTATCAAACGACGATTTACCGTCTCACATTTGCTCAGTGTGCCTTCAAAGTCTAAACGTGAGTTACAAACTCATTGTAACATCGTTAAAAGTCGATTCACGGCTTCGGCACCTATTGACCGAATTCAGAGACAATTCTGATTCTGCAATTTTTCCGAACGTAGAGGAGAACATTCAGATAACCGATAAATGCAATTCCGACGATATTCTTGTCGCACACACCGAGAAATTAGATTTTGCAGCGATATATCACGGACCAATGAACTGCGAAATGTGCGAAAAAAAATTCGTCGATATGGACGAATTCGATCGGCACATAGAGACCGAACATTTGTTGCCCTGGGCGTGCAGTTTGTGCGACAAGAGTTTCGATTCTTCGCAGAAACTCGTTGCGCACAAGGAAGCAATGCACGCGGGAAATGTTTTAATCTGTAGCGGTTGCATCGACGCTGAAAGATTGGCGCACGGATTGCCTTCCTTGGCGGAGATGCAGAACAATCGCAAGCGAGTGGAGAAGGCAAAGCGTTTCGGGACGCGAGAGTCGAAAAACGCCATCGAAGAAAAGCGAAGCGCGAAGAACGAGGCAATCGAAGAATCCACGAAAAAAAATAGAGACACCGATTTGTTGGCGATGTGCGATATATGCAAAATCGCTTTCGGAACCGACGAACTTCTCACTGCTCATCGGCGAATACATCAGAAAAAAATACTTCGTTGCTACATATGTAACACCGACGCGACTTCGATTTACGAACTTTTTCTCCACAAACGCGAAAATCATAATGTCTACAAAAGAGTGCAATTGAAATTTGTTTGCGATACTTGCGGAAAATTTTTCTCAAACAACTGGCAGTGGATGAATCATCGGCAGAAAATCAATTGTAAAAGAAGATTGTCGAGTCACAGTTGCAAATATTGTAACAGTAATTTTACGACGAGTTGTAAACTTACGCGACACTTGCGAGTAGGTAGAGTCCGATTCGCGGTGAAATTCTATTTAAATTTTTTTTTTTTTAATATCGATTGCGAGTCAATAACGTTTCTCGTCGTATTGTTTCAGAAACACAGAGACGAAATGCTGAAAGATCCTTCCGCAACGATTTATCGATGCGTCGCCTGTCCAAAAATATTCGTCGACAAGGAATTCTATCAAAAACATCGGAATGTACGCGCATCCAGCGTCGGAGTCTCGTTGTTCGAATTTTGCAGACTTTTAACGTAATTTAAAAAAATAAATATTGCAGGTACACGATCCCGAATGTTGGGATAAATTCAAATGCGGTCCGTGCGACAGATCGTTCAGAGATAAGAGACGATTGCGAGAACACCAGCAGTCGATTCACGAAAATGTGAAACCGCATCAGTGCGATATTTGC
Organism: Buathra laborator; assembly: GCA_934046635.1. Taxonomy (NCBI): domain Eukaryota; kingdom Metazoa; phylum Arthropoda; class Insecta; order Hymenoptera; family Ichneumonidae; genus Buathra; species Buathra laborator. Next base: position 2,820,593 of record OW203894.1, on the reverse strand, counting down.
GGAAAAATGTTTCATCGATTATCGAATATGGTAAACGAAAAAATAATATTTCCCTATCATTTTTTCGTTCTTTTAATAATTTCCGAGTATCGATCGTTCATCATAATTTCATCGTTTTTCTTTCATTTCGTAGCGCGTTCATCGGAAGAAACATTCCGGTCACAAATGCGATCACTGCGACGAAATTTTCGAGAAGCTGCGACTGCTAGCGGAACACATCAAAGGCGTACATAATTTGGAACCGAATTTTAAGTTGACACCGAAAAAACGATACACCAGCGGTTGCTTTGTGTGTCGATTTTGCGGAAAAAAATTGGCCACTTATCAGTCTCTTCTCGATCACGAACACATTCACACGGGCGAAAAACCCTATGCGTGCAAAATTTGCGACAAAACTTTTAGGTGAAAAGTTGTTATTCGATATTCGAGAAATTTGGGAAAAGCCGTCGGGTATTTTTTTTTACTAAATTTTTTTTTATTTTTTTTATTGTAGAAGTTATACGGCGCGATGGGCGCACGTTCAGCGTCATGTTAAAGGAACTTACATTTGCGAACATTGCGGCAAATCTTTCAGGTAAAATTTTCCACTCGAGATTCGTGTTGAGAAAAAAATTAACGATAAAAAAAATGCGCGTAATGAACGATAATAAGGATTTATTGTTTTTTTAGCTATAAGCAGAATTTAACGACACATATGCAGGTGCATGTGCCGGTGGAGAGTAGAAGGCATCGATGTTCCAAATGTGGAAAATTATTTCAAAGAAAATCTCATCTCAACGTACACATGCGAATACACGACGGCGTGAGGCCCTATACGTGCGATATATGTGAATTCAGTTTCACTCAACTCGGCGATATGAGACGGCATCGCGCGCGTCACGCGAACGGTGACGTTCGTTCGAAAAAAACGCAAACTAAGGTTACTGATTCCAGTAACGAAGAAGATAAAAATTGAAAACTAATTTATCAGTTTGAAAATTATGTTATGAATTTTATTTCTCATACGAAAACTCTCGTTTTGTACAGTAATTTCTGTTATGCAAATAAAACATATGAATTTTTTTTTTCATACGCGCGAATAAAAAAAAACTGTGATTGTATTGTGAATAATTCGGTTTGGAGAATTTTAATTTTCGCGAAATCGTCGAAAGAATAATAATCAATTGAAGATTTTTATAAATTTTCGGCATCATACGAAAACCGTTATTTCTTACAATGTTTATTATTGTGCCTTCGAAAAGTTAATGTGTCGCGATGTTTTGTATAAAAATATCGAATTGGGAGTGTTTTGCATTCAAATAGATATATGGTGAGTTTTTGACATTAAAAAAATGAAATATCGCGAAGCTGCAGTGATATTGCCTCATGGGATCAATAGGAGACAAGATTTTACCGTAATATGCCAGTTGTTCAATTCAATAATTGACTCCCGTCAAAATTGAATATATGCATATCGGAATTCTATCTAAAAGAACAAATATTTGCAGTGACAGTAATCGCAACCCTATAGGTACTACGAGCCCCGCGCTTTCGTCGTATTTTGTCGTAAAAAAAACAACAATGGCTGGCATGTGTTTTTTCGCAAACATCGGAGTACTGACGAACCTCACCCGGCGTTCCTTTCAATCAGGTATATTGTTGTAATAACAGTATAACAACACGATTAATTCATCTCTCCGTGAAAAGAATAACTCGATATATCTCTCTTTAATCGTCGTTACTGCAACGAATCTTTCATTGATAAAAAAACATAACAATTTTGAAGTACGATTTTTAGGTTAAGTTTCGTTAACAATACATCGCGACACGCCGCGATCTATTTAAGCGGTTTTGACAGTGAATTGTTAGTATTTTCGGATGGAGTTTTATGTTTTTTCCTTAAAAATCGATGTACCGTTCACGAAAGAGAGTTTTTTCGGTCAATATTTCTAGCCGCGCAACGAAGCGTACGTACCTTCTGCACCATGTCGTCGCCTTTGGACAAAATTCCCGACGTGAACATCGATGGAAACGGAACGTTCAAATATATTCTTGTTCATGTACACGACGACATCAACAAACAAACGAAACCCATAGTTCGGGGTTATGCAAGATGCACATGGCACGGTGAATACCAATATTTTTCTTTATTCATTAAATTAATTTGCCTCTCGAGAGCGCAATGACGATTCTTCGTATCCGACGCATCTAGGGTTTGGTAAGGACATCAAAGTGGTCATTTTATTACACGCAATTTATCTTTATTATAATCAGTACATTACTTAATTATCTTAGGCTTCAATGAGAATTAATTATACAGCAGTGTGATTCGCTTCCGTCGCACATAATCCGTAACTACCGACGCAGTAAGATCAATAGTCGTCGATTACTTTTCGCTAAAATTTTTTTTGCGGCATTCATTTCCTCCGCATCTCGTGAACATTCAATGTATTTTATAACAAAAATTAATTTATATCATCGTTACATCGCAATTTTGGAAAAAAAAAAAAAATCTAAATTTTCAAAAATCATTATTTGCTCAATGGACAAATCAAGCAAATTTAATCTCATTTTTTGTTACTTTTAAAATTTTTTTCCAGCGTTTTACAGTGTATAAAACATGTTTTTATTTTTTAAACATATTTTTCTCTGCACAACGTAAATTTGATAATCGTCTTTAATAAAATGAAATAAAAGAACTAATAAAGTAAAATTCGATTATAAAATTAAATTAAAATTAAAATAAAATTCGATTAGCGATTTATTAAATGAAAAATTATTCCGATTATTCCGATTACGATTATGTAATATCGAAAGTTACGAATTACGATCGAACACAATCGATTCACACTGCAGCCGTGTTTCGCGAATATGTTACAAAAATGAGATCCATAGACCGATGTGTTTACGTTCAAAACTTTCGCAGAAAATCGTTTTTCACGCTTCACGCGACTTCCAACAGGGCCTGCTGTAGTATATCGTATAATATATACAATCTAAACATTATAATTTTCGATACTCTCACGCGAATTGACCGATCGTTTAATCGTTAAATATAAATTACAAATAGTCAGTTTGATTATACAAATCGCCTGACGTCATTTCAATCGCGCGTACGTTTTCGCTTTTAGACAACAAAAATAGAGTTTCACTTCGTCATTGTTGACTTCGCGAAAAGTCACGCCTTGGCAGTCAGAACGTAGAATGTATTTTGAAAACGTGATGTACGACAAGAGTATTGAAATCGCGGATTGTGGTTTTTTTTTTTTTTTTTTTTTCGTTTCTTTTATTTTTTGTTCGAAAAATATAGCGCAGCGATTGGACTTTGGTGAAAAAATTAATCGGGAGCATCCCCGCTGAAGGAGCGAGTCGAGGAGGTAGATTATTGACGAATAGAGTTGATTTACCGCTTCCGACGATATTTTTTAATACATTTTTCATATTTACTCATTTTTTTTTTTTATTTTTTTTTTTATTAATGTAAAACACATTGGAAAGATATGGTCAAAGCTTGTAAATCTATTCTATCCGACAAATCGGATACAATAATTTTCCGCACTGTGTGCGCGAGTCGCGTTTTTTTTTTTTTATAAAAGAAATTGACGATACGTCTCGTTGACGGAACATTTTTGACTCCAATTTTCGTAGTTTTTCTGAAAAAACGCGCTGATTTCGATTTACCGATCACCGGGTAAATGTGAAACAGCATCGTTCCATTCTATTTATCATCCTCCACTACGAAGCCCTTCTGAAACAGCAACACGCTCTCTGAATGCTAAAACCCTCCCTGCAGCTTCGGTTGCTCGAGTTTTTCAAAATCTTCGAAACGTGAAGAGTTTCCGTGCTTTTTTGAGTTTCCGCAGGCCGGGTCACGTCTTCGTGAACCCCGACCTGCCCTCAGGTACTTTGGGGCTCATCGCTGCGCTCTATGAGATCGACGTCAGCCATCTGATCCGCAACTTTCTTTTTTGTGCCGATAAACGATTTTATTTCCGTATTGTCGTTGTCTTTCGTTGACACTGATAAATCCACTTTATCCTTCGTACTTTCCGTTTCAATTTCGCTTTTCTTCTCGTATTCTCTCACCGGCGATGAGAAACCGATGAGATCGGGTTCCGTGTTTCGATGCATCAGAGTAAACGGAAGTTTCAACGATACGACTCCACCCATTAGAGAGATTAGAAGTTTCACCTAAACAACACGAATAAACATATCAATCATCGAATCGTTGATTATCGACTATAAGAATCTTTTCGCGGCACGAAATATCTTCAATTAGAAGATAATGAAAAATCGTCTCATTTCTTTATTTAAAACGAAGTAAATTTTTTCTGAAACTCCATTTTTGGGACGGCGATCGGTGTTTTCAGAAAAAACTCAACTATCGCATTACATCGCTGTATCCGAAATTTCTATGATCACCGTATCTTAAAATTCAAAGTACAGAAATTATGCAATGAAAATAATATCGAATGAAAAGAAAAACTTAAATGGATCAAATAAAAATCGTTTTTTTCCCGAAAGATTAAACTGAAAGAAAATTTACACGAAATTTGATTCACAAGTGTTTCTTGATAAACGAAAAATAATTTCTGCCGAAAAGAGTTTCTGCCTTTCGAATAGTTATGAAACACAATTTTTTTTTTCGTTTTTTTTTTATCAATTATTTTATTTCTACTGCAAAATTTCTGCACTATTACTTTGAATTTCTTAATACGTCGAGACAACTGATTAAAAATATCGTCAGGTAGCATATTAGTTGACTTCTACCCCCTTAATTTTCCCGCCGTCCCATTTTTGGAATGTTTATTAGTCTTATTTTCGATACAAAAGTTAAAAACAAAAGATCGAGATATTACCTTCACGTAATACGAAACGTTGATCGCGAACGGATCTCTGTCCTTTTCGCCATTTCCGGAACAGACGACCGTCGACGCGAGGCTCGATCCGGCTTTCGTGTAATTGTCCTCAAGTGCGATCCAATTTTTCGTCGAACCCATAACTGGTCTAAGGCTGTAATTTTTCGATAGTTTGCCTCCCGGTCCGATGGGGCAACACTCCCGTTCCGATTCTACGGCTACAACGTTTTTGAATTTTCCGCTGTTGAACATGCAAACGTCGACGTGCTGCAGGACCAATACCTAGAAAAAAAAAAAAATGTCGTCAACACGTCGTCGGTGTACAGCTATTGCAATGTTCCGATTACAAAGTTTCTCGAATAGCCGCGGAATGCAGTAATTTTTCATAATTGGATTTGGATAGAGGTGATTCCCAATAAAGATTTTCCATCCGTTTTGTCCGCGGTCCGCGCTTTCAGTCCGATAAATTTACGCGCGAACGCGATGCTGCAATCGAGCTGAGAATTATTGGTACCTGTTATCTCGACCGGACGGAATTCATTACATACCGTAACGTTCGTGGCGTTCCTCCATAAAAAATTTAAATTTCCATTGCCTCCGTGTATTTTGGCTTATCCGGCATATTCGCGGAAAAACGGGATGAATATATTGAAAAAAAAAAGAAAAAAAAAAAAAAAATTTTACGATCGAAAAATTCAGTGTGCAGGAAGACAACCGGTAACTCTCGATGATTGATTCATTTCATTGCACAATCCGTTCAAAATGTCGATCCTTCGATCTTTACAGAGATTTTCGTGTTACAGATCTGTAATTCAGATTTTCGTAGAAGTCAATTTCGTAATCGGGAATATCTTGCCGAACGGCAGAAAGAAGAAAAGGCTTATCGAAGGCTTATCGAAAATTATTAAAAAATAACGGTAATCCTTTAATCCATTAAAGCTTTTCCGGCGTTCATTCCGCCTTTTTTTCAATAACCATTCGACCTGCAATCACACTGTTCCGGGATTTCAGTGCTTCGAAATAAACAAAACAAATGCCAGTTACTCGTTACGTAGGATTACCGGTGATGCTGAAATTGCTGTGAGCCTTTTGTCGTTTCAATATTTAACATTTAAAGTTTTTATCGAGAGGCCAATCAGCAGCAAAAATCGATGATGCGAATAGACGATTGGGATAATATCGAGTAATTTTGAATTCCCGATATCGATAATCCTCTCCCTGCTTTGCGAAATAAATATTAAAAAAAAAATATATATATATATAAAAAAAAGTGTTGCAGCATCGACTACTTTCGATACTGAAGAAAAATCAGAGAAATCTCAATTCTGCATGACTTTTTTTCTTCGAGTTATGCGGATAGCAATGACGACTATCGCAAGAGAAAAAAAAAAATAAAAAATTTAATCTCGTCGCCGAATCGTTTCATCGTCAATTTTCCGTCGATGAGTGAACCGAACGGTTTTCGTCCCGATATCGCTGAGCGATTTTTTCAAGAATGTAGCATCGGGAAAGACTCTCGCGACTTTCTTTCATACCAATTTCCGGTTTCAAGGGTTTCTACTCTCGTGCGATACCTCACGTACTTTCCCGAAGTAATAAAGCTGTTCTCCGGGGCGAAATACGGGCGCAGAGGGTTTCAGAAATCGTGTTTGAGAACCAACAAGATCGAGCTGTGGCTGTACTGCCGATAAATTTTACGAATCTTCATGAATACTGAAAACCAGAGAGGGCTTCAATCCTCTCCCCCTTCGCGGCCCGCGTAATCTACTGAAAATTTCAGGATCCAACGTTCCGTTGGTCGAAGGTTTGCCGAGTGGGATGCTGCGGGGTTCTTCAACCCGCACGCGAACACCTTTTGCTACAGTTGAACTTTATCGACGGGTATCTTACAGTAATTCGAATGGACTTTTCGTCGAAAGCTGAAAGCTATAACTGGTCGAATATCTGTAACTTTGTGGATCTCTCCTTCGTAAACTTCGATGGATAACTCCTCCGCTTTTCATTTAAGCAGTGAGCTTTGTATTTATTCGTTCGTTAAGTATTATTTTAATGCTTCTTATCCCCATTTCTGTTGATAATTCGAAAGCTCTTCAATCGCGCGAAGAGCTTTTTTCGTCTTTTTTCGTAACTGAAGAATGTTAATTTTATTGATCTCTTAATGATTTCTTGACATTTTTTTTAATAGTTTTTTTACGATTTTGGGAAATTCTATCTGTAGAGTTCTATGGATATTTCAAAAGCTTTTCATTTGGTTGGCGTCGTCGGAGAGTGTCATATTATTGTTTTTTATATGCGTTCCTTTTTTACGGATTTTTTTTTCTTCGTAATTCTTACCTCTCGTTTTTTATTGTTATTGTTTTTGTCACCAGTAACATTTCAATGTTAAAAAAAAATGCAAAGTTTTTATTATTACGTTCGCTGCAGAAATCGATAGATGATTCGACAGCTTTTCAATCGTATTTTTTTTTTCTTTTTTTTTCGGCTTTTTTAATCAATTTTCAACGTTGAAATCCTTTCGCATTGATGAATAAATTCGTGAAACCGTCGAGAATTTTCGGGGAATTTGTATCGGAGATTTAATAATTTCGTCGTATTCGAGATTCGAAAATGGAAAAAATTATTTATTAATCAAATTACCTGAACTCTCTTGACGGACTTGTGACTGTCGTTTGTGACGTTAACGTGAACAGTTATCAAGTCCCCGTGGGCATAGATCGCCCGATCGAGCCATGCCTCGAGTCTGACTGCTCCGCCGCTCAGTAGAAACGGTTTCTCCATTGCTGCATGAGGGGCTGCAGGTTCTAAAAGCCACACGTACACCACAGCGTTAAATCCTCTTACAAACTGTATTGAACGGATTACAAGCGCGTATTATCGCAGATCGACGCTCTCAAAGACCTTCGGGATTTCATGTGTTCGCGACTAAAGATCGAACAAAGGTTCGCACTAAAATACACCGGTATTCAGCTCCGTTACCGGCATTTCGTAATGTCTGCGACAATGATAATCAATAATAACGGCCAATCAATAATAACCAATAATCAATCAAATCAATCAAATAATCAATATGAATAATTAATATTAGCGGCGCACTAAAATACACCGGTATTCAGCTCCGTTACCGGCATTTCGTAATGTCTTCGACAATGTTAATCAATAATAACGGCCAATCAATAATAACCAATAATCAATCAAATCAATAAAATAATCTATATTAGCGGCCATTACCAATAGAAAGCTTTCTACTAATAACAATCCTTTTTAATAATGAAACTCTCTATGCCATTGATTTTTCTTCAATTTTCATTTACATTTCGTTAATCCATCTCTCGCGATATCGAGAATACGTCAATTTCAATAAGTGAAAACCAAGAGATCGAGACTGACGAACGGAATATTTTAATTCCGTTTTATCCAAACAAAACCATTGACTGCCTAACTACGTTTTTTGCAATTTTTTGCGAAACATATTTTTCCGCGTAAAAATGATTTTTGTAGAATTTTAAGTAAAATTGGATGCGATTTGCATAGTAGACAAAAGTTATTGGGACGAACGAATTTTTTTTTGAGATTATGAAATAATTTTTCGAAAGTGAGGGGTGAATTTTATTTGAGAGCATTTTTTTTTTTTTTTTTTTTTACTTAACTTACCAATGCATTCCGTTGGTTCATTTTCGGCATCGATTATTCGAGTTATCTGTGACTTGTTGCATTCCTGAATATTCGACACTTGGTGCGGTACTGTGTAAAAAGTGCTCATTGGTAGGGGTGGCGGTGTTGTACGTTGTACCACTCTAATCCCCATTCTCACTGTGCTGTTTCTATGCAGTTTTTCATCCACTCGATCCGCTAGATAAAAAAAAATAAATTACACTGTATGAAAATTGTTCATAACCTGAAATTACGCAAATTAAAAAATAAAAATTCGCCCCAAACAATAAATTTGCGTCATCTGTTGCGCGACTGAAAACAAAACGATAATATAAATCGCGCGAATTCCGTTGGGGGAAAGCGAAGGCATAATTTTAATATATTTTTTTTAATAGTCGGGAATAACAAGCAAAATTGCGCAGTTAAATACCTATAATAATAATATAATAATGAAAAAAAAAAAAAAAATGAAAATCTTCGTCTAAAAATATTTACAAAAAAGCGAATCATCCGCGCCACACGTTTGATACACTTCGTTCGTAATGTTGGTGAAGAAAAATTATTATATTTATCTCGGAAATTCCGTTGGGGGAGGGAGCGGATGCATATTTTTACATTTTTATCTTTTATTTGATTAGCCGAGGATAGTAAGCGATGTTACGCCGTTAAATATAATCCCCAGATGGATAAGAGGAAAGGTGGTCGAGGGTTTCGTACTCTTCTTTCTCTTCGCCCCCTCGCGGTGCGTATACCATTAACGTTCTTTGAATCCCTCTTGGCGCGAAAGTGCCAAGAGATGCATTATATCCAGATGCTACTTACGGTAACTACGGAAGGGCTCAAGGATAAAGCCGGAATTGCCGTAATTTAGCACGTTTCGTCACTCATTTCTTATCTACGAATATCCTACGTCAGCCTCGTTACTGGAAACGCCGCGGGTCCTTCGGGGGGCCTACGTGTAGAGCTTTAACTACTGCGTTCACCCCGTCTTAATCATCAAAACTTTTTTCATCTGTTATACGATTCTCGTTTCAACTTCATTTGCTCCCTGACGATAAACGCGTCAAAACCGTGTATACTAAGTGTGTAACGATGTATTACGGCGCATAAGATTGTGGATTTACAAGTCCAAAGGCTTATCGTAAATGACGAGGCGGTTGGATCAATAGTTATATCTTGTTTTGCGTTTCGGAGTAATAAAAATAACTGCAAGTTTTAATATACAAACAAAGAGGAAGTGCGGAAAAAAACGTAACGTTGCCACCGCGTTACAGCGGCGAACGTATAACGAGCGTATGAAATAACAGTGATTAAGCGCTTCGAGGAAAGAAAAAAAAAAAAAAAAGTTCGAACTATGCGCCACCGGCAAAACCGGAGGGGTTGTTGCACATTGCCTCGTCGTTGTCTGAGCGTATGAGTGGCTTGTACTACTCGGCGGGCGTTAGCTTCGTATCTCTCTATATACGAACGACCACTTGTGTCGTTTCGGTCGTCTCGATTTCCGGACTCTAACGTTATACATGGAAAAAGTTTTTTCAACGCGAAACTATCCACTCCCGTTATTTTCATGACTAACCCCGATGGTATCTGTAAGCGTTGTAGTTTTAATATAATGAAACTTCGATTTGAATTTCCGATGCGATGTTAAATTCAATGAGAATCCATGTTTCTCGTACGAAATTTACGCGATTTAATGTTAACGAATAAAATTGTTTCAAACCATTTTTGCGCGAACTAAAGTTAAAAATCTTCGAAAAAATATTAATTTGTTTATTATTTACGCGAAATATTTATTATACTGAAATAAATGTTTTTTTTTTATTAATAAAAAATAAATATGGGCGATTTTTTTCGAAAAGAAAATACGACGACGAGGCAATGATGGAAATTTCTAATTTTCATCGGACTTTTTTTTTTTTTTTATAATTGGTTTCTTTACATCGAACAGAGTAATTTCCTTTTGTCGAACAATCGTTTAATTTGGTTGCGCAGTTTTCCTCCAGTCATTCGCACGCTACTGCTTTATTATTCGACGATACTGAATTTTCTTTATTTTTTTTCCGAACTTAATAACTCATCGAGAACAATTTCAAAGCTCTATAATATATAAAATATACACGGAGGTTTAATAACGTTTTACCGTGAATGAGTGAAGATTGGAAACTTTTCTCGGCTGCAGTTTTTTTCATCTGCAAACTTCACATCGCAATATATAATATTCCTTGCGAAAGAGCGAAAAATGAACTCGAGTGAAGAGGTTAAAGGGATAACGCAAAGCACAGCTTCGAACGAGTAAACGTTGAAGAGGTTGGGAAATGAATCTCAAAGAGTCTCCTATCCTTATGCGTTTGTAACTCTTATTTTTTTCTCCGAGTAGCGTCTGTCGAGATTTTCTCAATGGCTCTTACCTCCTGCGGATGCGATTACTTTATAATTTTATCCGACTTCTTTCGACGATTTATTCGAAGAATAATCGTTTTTCGCCGTTTAAAAAAAAAAGCTAAAAGTACGCCGCGCACAAGATGCCTTTCAACGATTTCATCCGATTGCGCGTCTCGATTTATTCGCCGAAGAATAAACTCAGAAGTTACAAGAAAAAGCATCAAAGGGCGTGAGATAGCTAATAATATCGGATGATTAATTAAAACGTTGGCGCAGCAGCGAATTCATTTTTCATCCAGTCATTCATCGACATTCTTGCAATTTTTTTCTTTCTTTTTTTTCTTTTCCCCTCTTCTAAAAAGATGGAGCGCCGGTCCATTGTGCCGTCTTATAATAATTCTTTAATGGACTTCGACGAAGGTACTTTTTTTACCTACGTAACTGTACACAACCGGCTGAATATAACGGAGTATAATAATTTATTTTTTCTCGGAGGAAATAACAATTCAGACGGTAGAAAGTGCGAAGTTTTGAAATTTCTAGTTAACCGTTGAAGCTTAACATGATTGTTTACTCACCTACGTAAGCTTTGACGTCGTAACTGGTACCGATAGGTGCGCCGTTGTATTCTTTGGCCGGAAGTAATCGAACCGACGGCGGCACTACAGGTGGTACTTCCATCGAGAATGCGTGAGCGTTTGGTCCTAATCGTCTCAAAAGAGCTTCCTGTACATAAACATTGAGATAAATATATTTTATTTTCTTATTTATTCATCTCGCGACAGTCTGCAGATTCGATTAATCGAAAGAATTTTTTTTCTATTTTTTTTTTTTTTCGTTTTTTTCTTCCTCTCGATTTTTATCGTATTTTTCATTCCTTCGGGATGTTCGAGGATCATATCGATAGGGATTCAGTTCTGGGGCGACAGTCAGGTACACTTGTACCTTGTAATACGCAACTGGATTTTCGGTGAGACGGAAGTTCAACGTCAAATAATGTGTGTGCGAAAAAAAGAGATAAAAATCGGACATTCGATACTTCAGTGTTCGTGATCGTTTCCGGTAAGAGCTTCGCACCCGCTCAGCCGGGTTATTTCTAACGCGCTGTCTTTCGCATCGTCGAGGGAGTATCGGATCGATCTTTGATAGGAAATAAAGGATATTAGAGGAAAGCCTCATTCGGAGAAAACTTTTATATGAGAACTCATTCTTGGTAGCGTTTCGAGAAAATACGAATCCGACAGAGATGTCATACGCCGATACGTGTGAAATCCAAAAGGGTGGCGAGAATGAGTCTTCGCTACAGTGTCCGTAACTACTATACTCCGGTATTTCTACTGAGGCGAAGGTTGATAGATTGATCGCCCTTATTGTCAGGAATCTCTCGGTTCTCATGAATATAACTCATGAAAAAAGGTAATCCCGTTGTATATAGCATATCCGGCGCATTTCTTTTTTCTCGATGAAGAATGTCTAATAATTTGTCGTCTTTTTGGGTGTCGCAATTAACCGAATGAGGGGGAAGGCGATGAAGAAAAAATAGTACATTATGCTACAAGGGAGAGAAGTGCGTGTTTTTCGCCGAATGTGAAGTTTGCTGCATGAGCGAAGTGAGGGCTGAAATTACATGAGACGAAAAAGCACACCCTCCCGAGTAGCATATTATCATTTTTTCCGGTTACGTCAAAAAATGACTATATTTTTACACCTGCAACGTTAGAAGAAAAATGCGATTTGTTTCTAATTTTTTACGTTCGGAGTTCTTTTCCCCCGCGGAAATCACTTTTTTGTCTGCAAAATTGACCTTTTTGTCCGCAAATTTACTTTTTTGCCCGTAAAATTGACTTTTTTGTCTGCAAATTTACTTTTTTGTCCGTAAATTTACTTTTTTGCTCGCAAATTTACTTTTTTGCCCCTAAATTTACTTTTTTGTCCGTAAAATTACTTTTTTGCCCGCAATTTTTTTTTTCCCCTCTGGTAAAAAATTGGCAACTTTCCACCCGCGTTGCAGACATGCAAAATGGTTATTTTAGCGTAGTCGGGAAAAAAAAAATTATTATTCTTCAATTAGCCAAAGTTTCGAAGAAACTTTGTCGCGATCTAAAATTTGAGGTTAACCTCTGAACTTTGTTCCTTTATTCAACTCGATTACTTACATACAACTATTCCCTGCAAATTTACCATTGACTTTCGTCAATATCTTCGACAACTCGAAGCATAATTAAATTTATTGATACTCCGCTGTAGTAAAAGTAGTAAATAGGTTCGCTTCGAGTTAAAGGGGCGAAGAGGTTGTCTCGTAAATTGCTACCTCGATGGATGAGTGTTGTGAATGTATCGTCGCAATTCAACATGGAAAAGTCGTGCAAAAACTGTGGTCTGTATTCAGCACACTGCTACCCCTCGGAGTACTTCGTCAAATGAATGCTGCGCATCGCCCACGTCTTACTGTACAAGAAACTACGCGAATTCTAAAAATAGACTTTCACGATTCTTCGAGAGTTCCATTCTATGGGCTGTTGAACTTTTCATTTCCAACATTTGCTAAACTATTAAATGATAATTTTTTATCGTGTCGACACCCCCGATTTTCACCTTTTCCTTCCTCCGTATATCACTTTTTTCGTACTTTCTTCTTCAGCATCTGATCCATTCGAATATTGCACTCCGAACACGTATGCATATCGAAGTTTCTGAGAAGAAGTGCCACCAAAGCAATATTTCTTTACCCTCACGTCCCATATCGCCCCCGTCATAAAAATACTCCATTCCACTCGACAGACTTGTTTTTTTATTTACGAAGAAAAAAATTGAGACTTCACAGGAAACGAATTCGAAATGTTCCAAAACATCGGAAAATAATGTATACATCAAATATTTGAATTTATATTCGTGGGGGATGCGATTTTTGTATTCCGTTCTTTTCGTCGTTAAAGATCCGCTCCAGCGGGAGATTCGTATAAATTTTATAATTTTCCGAAAAATCGATGTCGATGTCTAGTTTCGGCAATCAGACAATGAAAAAACATGTCGAACATAGAAGCGTCACGGGAAATTGGCAATAAACGTCGTACCGACAGGTGTATCGATCGATGAGTGTTTCAACACACTACTGACCATCTGTTTATCTATCTCCCGTAAGCGCCCATAGAATATAATATCAGTATTTGCAGACCTCGCCACTAAGTACATATATCGACTGCGAAGAAGCAATGGGGCGTATAGCGCAATATTCAACATCTAATACGATGTGGCATACGCCCTTCTGTTTTTTTTGCCAACCGGTACGCTATTCCCTCAGTTTCTCGATGAGCCTAAAGAGATAAAGAAAAGAAAAAAAAGCTGAAGATAACAGCCGAGTCCTTGGAGTATAGTCGTCCGCAGTCCCGAGGACGCGGCTTTATTCCCGAGGATCCGTTCGTCTTTTTATTATCGGGGTAAAAGTGGCTCGAGCAGCTAGAATGTCCTCACACTTGCGACGAGCTCTCGTATCAGTGTAGTAGTTTCGTTCATTTTATTATTTTTTTTCTTATTTCCGGTTCTTTTCGCAATGTACCTTCGTACGCACCTTTTGTTCACTATAATACAGTTCCACAGCCTAAGCGGATATGAATATGACGAGACATTTTTTTTTTTTACCACTCAGCACTCCGCTAAAAGCAAACGAAAGATGCGGTCAACCAATCCGACCGCAGAAACGGATATGAAAAAGCATATTCTGTTGTTAGCTTGGAATTCTCGGAATTCTTGTATTTTTTTAAATTTTATATCGTCCCACGCATACGCACTGCGTACATATATGATATACAACAAAGCTTCGGCCGCGTATCTCTCTTAGGGTCAAGAGTTCGCGGCTGGATATCGCCGGAGTTCTTCACTACCGTCGTAAAAATGACAGAAACCTTTTTGATCGAATCGCCTTTACGCTGTTTTGGCGATCTTTTTTTTTTCTTTTTTTTCTCTCTGAAATAGAGAAATTCCGATGGGAATTTTAGACAATGGATTACGAAGTTGGAGAATTGCGTGTAGAATAGGTAGTTGTTGATCTCAGGGACGTTATGATTCAACGTTGTCACACGAAACAATGCTTTTTATATATCCTCTCGAGAGAAAAAGGGGTTTTATATGGAAATGTCGAGGCTGAATTTTTAACGTCGCGCAGCGGATAACCTTGTGCCGAGTGAACCTGAACTATCGAATGGCGATGGTCTTTCTTTTTAGCATTGTAGAGCATTTGAATCCACTGCAGTGTGACACTCCCGGCTGCCCAAGGGAAACCCTCGGTATTCGTTGTTATTGGAAATGCTATCGGACGTATGTCAAACGGAAACCGATTTTTGCTTATCACATACATCAAAATATACCACAATCTCGGCGCGTTTAATTTTTTTTTTAACTGTGAAATAGATTTGCGTAAGAAAATCCTTTAAAATCCTTACAATTAATTTTTAGGGCTGTTTTTTCAGAATTACCATAAATTATGAAAAAAAAAAAAAAAAAAATGGACTATTTTTTACTTGAAAGTGTTGTTAAACTTCGAAGTAATCGAAAAAAAAAATGTTTTTGGTGATTTAAATGACGAATTGTCATTTGTAAATCAACTTTTTGCCATTCGCGTGTTTTCGGTAATATCACCTTTTTTATTCTATTCGATAAATCGATGCACGTTATACGCGTCATATTCTTGTTATCGTTACAAACTGATCGTGTCATGCGATAGGTATAAATTACGTTACGTATGTCGCTATTAAAATATTACTGTGTTCTACAGTCGGCAATGCGATTATACTCGTTAAATATCATTGCAACTGGCGCACCGTTGGCGATTATCCCCTATGGCATGTTGTCACAACTGAGCGATCGGTCGATCGCGAAGACCTTCAAACCATTCAAATTCTATTCGTTCGTCCCTACGTCCACCTCCGCCAGTTATTCGAATAAATCGGAATTACTACTATTCAGGGAGAATTATTAAATTCACGGTGTTTCCATAACGCTAACCTTGTACAGAAAATTTCGATATTTACGGCATTTACGCGAGTGCGCGATCGGCACGTTTCGTTGCAAATTTATCGTGAAATTAATTAACGCCGCGATAAACATGTTTCATTCAATCCTATGCTATTGATTCACGTATTTGCACCGATGCTTCCGATATTTTATTCGATTTTGGATCGATTGCGAATTTAATAATTCCGCTATGCTAAAGATTTCATTTTCCAAACGGCTCTTGTTTTGTTATTAAAATCAATCAAATAATGTTCTCAATTTGGTTGAATGTGAGACGTAACAGTGAAATTAATACGATTATTAATTATTATTTATTTATTATTTTATCAACTAATGAGGACAATTAATCCTTTTCTTTGTTAATTTGTTTCGCGATATGAATGGAAATCGAGACGCGTATATTTTTGCGTTATCTTGATACCCACGGGGGGTATCTCGCAGATTTTAAATTCAGCTTATTATTCTGTAGTCCACCTCCGCGCGCTAAGTTCACGTCTATACCTCGCAAAAGCCCACGTGTACGACCGCATTACATTGTATACATTGTTGGCGTTGATCCTTACGAATAACGATACACTCACATGAGGACTTCGTGTTATCGGAGATAATACGAAGCAGAGAGGCATTGTAGTGTCAGAAAGATCCGGGAAATATTCCAAAAAGCTCGTTATTCTACGTATATCAAAATGTACATTTTTCAACGCAAGGAAATCTCGCGAGTGTAGGATTTACATGAAAAACCAAAACGTTCGGTTTTATTTGAATTTTTGCCCCTCCCACGAGTTTTAAAAATATCTATTCAATTTTTAACATTGGTATCGATACGTTGTATCAAAGGATCACGGATCGCGTAGCATTTGATACATTTCCGGGCGCTTTTTTTGGTAAAGTATTACAAAAAAAAAAAATTTCAAAAATTATAAAAATGGGGACTGAAAAAAAGTGTAATGAATAAACTGTATTAAGAAGAAAGAATGAATAATTATTTGTTATTTCACACTTTTTTATTAATACAGTTTATTTATTACACTTTTTTTTTCATTCGGAATTTTTTAAAATTTTTAAAAAATTATTTTCAGAAAAAGAATTTTTAATTTGCGGATACGTGTGTAAATTCGATGATAAAATGTTTATTTTTTTTTGCATCTTCATATTCAGATTTTGCATGTCATTCTATAGAGGACTAAAGTGCCTCGACGCGATAGCCGTGCTGTTCAAAGAACTTTTTTTTTTTTTAAATATATGCAGACTCGCGATAAGAATGTAAATAAAAAAAGGCCGTAGACCGTCGGCTCCCTTTCAGTAAAAGTTCGTATCTCCGTTTTTTCATACTCTTAGAAAAAAAATTAAATCTTCAATTTCCACGCTAAAATGCTGTAAGCCCTTTAATTTAAATAACGAAGTTCATCTTAGTTTATGCGGTCGGCAACTTTTTTTTGCTCAACTTTCTAATCACATATTTACTGATTACTAAATGTAAAAACGCGTAAGCTAACAGCGATAGTATAGTGTCTCAAGAAGAAAAAAAAAAAAAAAACATAAAAAAAATGAAAATAAGTCGTAGAGACGGGCGGTGCCTTTAGATACAAAGTGATATTAAAACGCCGGAGTACCCAAGATGGAAGACTCCGAGGCCGTGCGAAGCGAAATATTTCTTTGAGATAAAAATATGTAAGGTTAAGGTGACGGGGAAAAAAAGTGAAAGCCTTCGGGATGCTGCAAGGGTCTACCGTCTCGATGTCTTTAGAAATGCCACGAAAGAAGCATCGACGCTGTCTACCACGCCGAATTAGACAACAAACTTCTTTCAGCGTCTCTCGGTGAATTTTCTTTTTATTTCTCCTTTCCTTCCATCTTCGTTCGTTTAACCGATACGCCGGCAAAATCTTTTCACTGCTTTTCGTTCGCGGAAAACGCTCGGCGGCGCGGAAAAGCGATAATTCAATTTGAAACAAGACTCACGATTAGCGAAGACAGAAACGTGTAAGAAGCTCCGATGTTGTTCGCGTTGAAACTCGACAGAGGTTATTAGCGGAAAATTTCTTTCTTCGCTGTTGGTGAAAATTCATTTCGCGAGCAGCAAGCGAAAAAGGTTGAGCAAAAAAAAAGAAAAAAAAAAAAAAAGATTGAAATCGCTTTAACCGGGTCGAGCTACTGAGCCGGAAACGTTGACGCAGCCGTTCGACCCTTATTTCTTCGTTTTCCACCTCTCGTCTCGCTGTACGCGTCGTATTTCATTTTTTTTTTCACGCGAGAAGCTCCCGATGAATAAGTAAACTTGTAAAGTAAAAGATCTTCTATGTGAAATGCCGAATAAAAAAAAAATATTAATCTTATCGGCGATGGATCGATATCCTATTCTTCGGAGCGGCTTCGCGGTTCTCGGTGTAGCGTAAGAAGTTTCTTTATGTAATACACACGGTACATGCTGAAGAGCCACAAGAAGACGCAGCTTTTCTCCATTCCGTTGAAAGAGATTTCCCCCGAACGAGACTTTGCTTCGATATTCTCTTCAATCGCCTTCGTTCCTATCGTCTCTATCACTCTTATTTTTTTCTCTATCCTTCGTTCCCGTTGTATTCAAGATTTTATTTCTGATATATAGAGGCACTTCAATGGAAAATGCACCTGGATAGAGTTTCTTTATCTCGTAAGAGCGAATTCGACTTATTTACCGAACGCAGTTTCAAGAATTTCCCGCTAAATTATTCCAAGTGCAATGCTAATGCAATAAAGAGCCTCAGATGGTTGAAATTTTCTATTCAATTAATTGAGATGTACGGCGAAGCAATTAAAATGTATCTCCGGTGCAAAACTGCAGGGAGACATTCGTTGCAAACTCCAACTACTCCGTTCTTCAGCACCTTTCGTTCACCGCGATAATAATTGACCAGCGAGGTCTCTCCTCGCCGACTTCATTACGCGTTACATTGAATTTGCAACTGTCGAATTTTCCAATTCAAGTACTCGCAGTTAACTTCGTTTGAGCGGCAAACTCTTTAGAATAGTATACGTGATGTCATTTTACCGTAAGATAATTTTATTTCCGAGGGTTTCTGGGTTTTTGAGAATTGATTAGGGGTATGAAATTTTACGCTTCTACCTTCGTGGGATATTCTTGCTGATCTGTCCCTTCGTTGGGGTATGTTAACCCTGCGATAGTCGAAATTGCGTCCCGAGAGATTTTCGTCGTTAAATTACTGGACCTCCGTAGTATTACAGGACAGTTTGAAGCATGAAGAGAGGGAGGGAATTAAAGAGGGTCGAGCGGAAGGGATCGAAGACTGTCTTGTCGTCATCGAACGTTCTGTGTTTCCGCCGTAACGACCTCATTTCTCGCACAATCTCAATCCCTTTATGTACGAAGCATGCATTACAGCTTTGCGCGTTACACTAAACTACACTTGTGTGTGTAACTGTCCGGTTGAGTAGGAATCATACTAACATTGCTGTTTTTCTTCAATATTAGTTACACGCAACGATTTATCTTGGGAGTGTAATTTTCTACTGCATTTCCTGAAAACACTGGAAAATACCGCGTAAATGGTAGTTAATCCTCTGCTAAAGCTTTCAAGACGATTTCTCCTTTGGAATTTCCAGAATCAATGGGCATTACTACGCTTTTTAGTTGTTTCCAGTAAAACGATTAAAAAATAGAATATCAATTATTTTTTAGCTATTTTTGAAAATACTTTATAGCAATTTCTGGTGTCGTTGATGGTACTATTTTCGTTGCGGAAATTTAGAATTCAAGATAAATCAAATTGGGTCATCCGAAAGAGGATACGCTGTGTACGAAAAATAGAATTTTCGATAAATGATCTAATTAAATTGAACGATCGTATTATAGACATCGCTGGATAAAATGTATCAAGTCCGTGTTTTCTGAACCGTCGCGAACCTTGAATAGGAGGTCGATGCTTTTCCAGGCAAATCCCACGCTAATGCTAATGCTTTCACGGTGTGCTCTCGCGCAGTCTCATTCGAGTTTGCAGGAGCAGAACACAATGCTCCAGACGCGATTACACTTTACCGTGTATATACACGCCTCGTTTATGCCGCTGCGCACGAAGTCTGGAATTTGCTTAATATTTCGAAAATAATGACACCACCGTTCACACGAAAATCATTTTATAGAGAGAAGAATAATTGTCTTCATGCGATATTTTTTAGTGAGTTTGTTAATCGTGGATTTCGAATTGCCGGATCACTTTACACGTAATGATTCGTTGTAATCTCCGGATGAATTCAGAGCAAAAAAAAAACATATACGGTAGACATACCGATTTTTGGTCACACCGTAGGTCTGATTTTGGTCATCGCGTTCAAAGGAATAAAACAGAATTTAATCGAATAAAATAAAAACATCGAAAAGATCATTCACTGAATTTATACGAATACTATCAAAAAATCAACCGGTGATTTTGAAAAAAAAATTATTTGAAGAATATAATAATAAAAATGGCCACTAGTGATAAATTTATCATATATTTCCGTTATTCGGTGATCAATTGTTTTTTAAGATGTATGATGTGTTCGGAAAGATGAGTAATATTTTTGTATAAGATATGGAATACTTTTCTATGAGTGATGACCATTTTTAGAACCTTACCGTGTCGAACTGAAGCTTCTAATACATCACATCATAACGAATCTGTTTCTCCTATGTGTTATCTTCGACTGTACCACAATCGATAAATTCGTGAGTAGGCCGTGAGTTCAAGGATACAGTAGACGTTGGAGAATTGCAAAAGTAAGCTTAGAGTGGATAACGTGTCTGCATGTGTGTGAACAGTCGAGGGAGTTGGAACACCAGGTGTTTGAAGGATAAGAGGGTAGGATCTGCGCGAAAGTCGCAGGGGATGCGCGATAGCGGAAGTGATCGCGGCCAGGGTCAGGTCCTGACCGAGCGAAGGCTTCCTCGGCAACTGCGTCACCTCGTATCGCATAAGCTGAACCAACAATAACGGTCCGCTATAATCACCTCTGTAAATTCATCTTAATCAACTTGTCGATCACCCGTTTACTCCTCAAAATTAATTAATCCTGCATACCTTAAGAAAGCCGGCATTAGCTTACCAGAATAATGTATAGAGGTTAAGGTTGCCATCGGATCATCTACATTCGCGATCCGAATGCCCCGTTATCACTAATGAAATCGTTGTTTCCGACGTAAGCCTTCGTCGACACGTGTGCCGATGAAACATTGCTTTCTATTGATGTATTAAAACAATTAACTAAATATGTTTATGTATATAAAAAACCCATCAATTTCTCGTTATCTCCGAACGCGAAGTTATTCGATTTATATTTCCCCTCTTCGAATTGGGCGCATCAAATTTCGTTCGAAAAGTCCTGAACGCGGGAGATATAGACATTTTTAGTCCAATATATATGCGCTTTTCTTTTCTCTCTAAATTGGATTTTTTTTTTTCCGTAATACGATACGAGAAATGTTTATTCCGGTGGAGTGTAAGGCCAACGCGCACATTGGTTTTGAAACATTTAATGAGAACGTAGTATAACGAATGCCGAAACGACGCGTTGTATAGTAAAGTTCCGTGCGGTGTCGGGTCGCAGGGGAGGAATCTAACGCCGTTCAACACTGTTCGGGGTTACTGTTGCTTCTGCTCCTGCTGCAAGCTCTGTTCTGGGTCAAGCCCGGGGTCAGGGTCAGAACTCGCGCGAACTGACGTCAGAGTTTTCATGTATTACCGATTGCGGGAACTCCGCGCTTTCTATATTGCACTGTTCTTTCGCTTCGTCACATATACGATCTTCAATTTCAACATGAATAACGCAAAGATCAGGATAGCAACAATCATGAACGGGATGCCTCGTTTCGTTGCCCATCTCAAAGCCATGAATTAGATTCCACCTGATTGTCAAAGGCATGCGCTATTATCGCGCCCGAGTACTCGACCTGATCAGCACGTCAAGTTGAATACGGATCACTTGGTAGCTGGAATATCGGATACGATAGATATATAGGTGTTAAGCACCAACATTGATATTCTCGAGAGCTTTACGGTACGTCACGGGGGAAAGAAAAATGCTTTCAACGTGATGTCTATCGTGTATCTTGAAATGTGCGACTTTTCCGATAATGGGTGTCACTTTTGACGGAATTGCGTCGACGTTTTGCCTCTTCTAACGTGAATTCTAATCGTTATATCCATTTGATATCTCTTGGCGTGTGGAAGATGTACACGTAAGCCGCGGTTACATTGTGACGGATTCGCGTAATCCGTTTGTGCAAACGATAGGTACGCAGTAGAAGTTCCAACAGAGTTATCATGTTACATGTCACATTTTCATGTATAATAGTATCTCTAGCAGTACATAGTACGTATACCTTCTCTATCACATTACGACACTATCACGTAACAACTCTATCGGATCTAAAAGCATTTGGAAACTCTATTACATAAAAAAGCCTATCAGATTGTAAACTGTACAATTATGTTATATGGTTTATCTTCGTAAGTAAAACACCTTAGTGCATGGAGTTTGGCATTAAGCCAAGAAGAGTGATCGAAGGGTATTTCCGGTGTGTATTACAGGGGCATATATCGTGTCCTTATCGATATGTAGCGCATAGCACCAATGGTCCACGCGAATCTTATTTGGTTCGATGAAATACGAGCTCTCCTCTCTTTATCCGGGGGATGGCAGGCACATTACCGCCCCGGGATCTCCCCTATTGCCGTCATTCGCGTGTTTATATTTTGCGAGGGACAGAAGGGAGAGAAATGGACGGATGGCTCAACATCCCGGAGGGATTTTGTCCATCGCATCATCGCGAAAGCGAATTCCAATGACCAAAACAGAACACACCTGTTCTGAACAAACACCTATTCGCTTAATGCACCGCTGGCGATCGATACATTTTTTCCTCACCAATTACATCGGAACAGTTGAATCTCTTAATATTGAAATGAAGCGCAAGAAAGCCGGAGCACTCAACCAAAATTGGTACTCGAAATGTTTTTAGAATAAAACAATTAACGCCACAGTCGATGAACGCTAAGAATTGCAATGAAAGACCTTTCTAATAAAGTCTCCGAAGCCATTCGCAGGGTTTGTATTATTTTTTGGTGCATGACCTCGTCACCTTTTATTGTCAATGGACGTTAAGAAAATGAGAAATACATCCAACGGGAAGAGCAGTGTAAGCAGCACTGACATCAACATCACGGTTGGTTACAGAACTGGGGGAACGACGTTCGTTCTCCCCTTTATCTCGGTCTCTTACATTCGACCCCTCTTTCTTTCTTTTTTCACACTCAACCCCGCAAGAAAATACACGAGCATCAAGAGAGAAAACTGTTCGATGTATCAAACTCTTGGAGGGATTGCCTTGAGAGGGTTTCTCGTCAAGATCATGCCGCGAAGATTCTGACGTTTGTAATGAAACTTTTGTGGTTCCTTCGGCATCGATATCTATATCCCTGCGGCATTTGCACCCTCTCCCTCGTGTATTCCTATAGCTGCGTCACGGCTTTTACCGGAGGATTACCAGATAATACACTCCCTCTCATTTTCACAAGAACATCGTCTCGTTTGCCCGTAGAACATTCTTTTTCGTGGAAAGTCCTTTCCTCAATTTGCCAACGAGCGGGAAGATTCTACAAAGTTTCGTTGTTCCGCGGTCGAGTTGATCATAGAGCTGAGCTTGGCAACTTAACCGGTCGATAATTTTGCTTGGCATGTATCCAGCCTTCTCTTTCGCAAACCACAACCATTGGAAAGAGGACCCTATCGGGGTTCATGGTCGTGTTTGTCCCATATGTATAAACCGATACCATTATCCTCGTGGCTGTCCACACACCCTTATCCACTGTGTCCACGAAACTTCTTGCTCGATGTGTACACACGAGAAATAGGAACAGTAACCACATTGCACTCTGATCATAATGCATAGGAACACCGAACGGTTGATGTACGGAGGCGCTAGAAGTGTCGACCATTGGACAAGCATTATTGGAGGGTTTAACTCCAATACCCGTCGGGGTTATATACATTCAACGTTTGGTGTACGATACTAATCTCTCACACTCCTGTTTCTCTCCAATATTCTATATCACACCCAAAGGCACACGTGTACATCCTCCCACTATGTATAGATATAGTGTCGCGAGAGGCAAACGTTATTCGCTCTCTTGCGGTCGAGTACACGTATGCTTGCTGTCTGATACTTCGTCCTGGTGGCACAGCTATCCGAACAACGGTAGACAGCCCTGGTGCAGGGTTTACTATAGATATATCGGTTACATTGTCCCATGAAACATACACATAGCGCGTTGACAACATACAAGAGTACTCGCAAGACCGATGGAGAGGCACCACGGGATCCGTGCATTATACGCGTTATGCAGTGCTGTACGAAATTCGCTAACTCTATCTACCCATCTTATGCTGTATGAAACCTCTATCGGTTTCACAACGCTACCTGGCAATGTCGAGCTCATTATATATTTCGTTTGTACTCTCTTTGTCATCACTGAGCACATTTGTGTCCATGTTGTAGTATACCCTCTCCTAATTGTCTGGCAAAGTTCAAAGGATATCACGCGATTCGTGACATACGCGGAGACCAAAATACAATGCCACTTGTCTCCCCAGTTTCTCTGTATTTAAATAACCTGTACACATGCTGGGATCGATTCCGCATTACCACAAACCAGCAGTGAGGAACTCTTGTGTGTTGCACATAGGAGAAATCAGAGTTCGAATGGTAGGGAGGGTTGAATCTGGGACGGGTGACGCTGGTGAATGGGAGCTAAGATCGTGACGCTGATGGCAGACGAATAAAGGAATGGTAGAGACGTGCCCGGGGTCTGTGAACATTAGGACATCAGAGCGATTTATCGCATTCGACAATGTTGCTTCATTGTTACTCGACGAGAAGGGTATATATCTTCTCGTTAAGATTGGAAAGACGTGAGAAGAATTCGATGAATGTGCATTCAACATGGATTACTGTGAAGGAGGTGTGTGGACTGCTAGCAGTTTCCGTCTGCATGGGTGGTTTAGTATACATGAATCAAGATGGTGGGGCACAGTGTTTAGTTTACGATGATATGTAAAACATATTAAAAATATGCTTAGGAAAGGATAATGCGGTTGAATCTAATGATAAAAGATCTAATAAGAAGCGATCTCATTAATCCTCGAAGTTTATGTAGGTACGGTGTTTCATATACGGATCTTCATCGGGTTATTATTATGTTTTCGATATTATTTAGTAATTTACTCGCGAAATCGATACGGTAGGCAACATGTCAGCTGAGGTGCCTGCTGATGAGAATCAAGCAAACGGTATTCACAGTTACGGGTTCTATGAAAAAAAAGGACCATTTCCACCAAATTGATATGCCTGAGTGGCCATTCTGCAGTTAATGATTGAAGCGAATTATAAGAAATAAATGATAAACCACATTGCGTTTTCGTGAAATAATAAAGAACTACGCAAATTCAATGACGAATAGGCTTTGCAACAAAGTTTAGCTGATCATCAGATACCTATTAGTCCCCTCCACTTCTGTAATTATCACGCGACATTACCCTGTAAGCCTGTTACTTCGTTAGTCCATTATGGGGTTCGTTGATGTTGGGCGATGCCGTTTCGTGCTTATATCTCAAACACTCTATACATATACGCAACAACGTTGGGACGAAGCAATTACCTAATTATTCGTGAAAGCTTACACGCTATCTTGTCGAACATACTATCGTGACTACCTCAGCCAGTCTTCGTTTCGCTGATGCCTTTCTTCTGCTTCGCAATTACGTATTATATGCTATCAATTCCAATATCTGATATGCTAAAAGTCCGCGAATATGGTTGTAAAATTCGGCTTTTGTCGTTACAAGTGGCTTTACTTAGCCTCTCTCTACACTCAATTTTGTCGATATATTCAGGTCGGTTAACATTGCATAACGGGGCAAGGACTTTAGCGTATTCAACGCCATCGTTGCTACCATACCACCATTATATCTCAATAATTGGCGACGATATTGCATGTGTGTATATCGGGAAAGTTATTAACTGGGACATAATTGCATGGTCGCGAGAGCGTTCCAATTACACGTTACACGGGGCACGGAGTACGTAGAGAAGGTACGTACCTGAAGGGACGTCGTCGCCTCCAGATGATCGGCCCCAGGATACGGGGGATAGAGCTGAGCCCTGTAGACGATAGCCTCAGTACAGAATTTCAGACCCATCACCTCCTCGTCTTCTCGGCCGTAGCGGAAGGTCAAGGTCACCTGACCGTAAACCTGTCGATCACAATGATTGACTCTCCATTTTTTATCTCATGAACGATGAACGATATTTTCAATCATAGCTCGTTCTTCCGTCAGTGTTTATCGAAAATCGAAGCGTACCGTGATGAGAAGCGCGTTTCCCATGTCGTCGACAATCTGATTAACGAGATTAAACTTCAACGCGATTGTACAAAGCTTCGATAGAACGATCGCTTCATTTTTTTAGTACTTTTTCCCTTCGAATTAATGGGTGGGAATGAAAGATTTATTCGAAAAGTTGGTTGGAAAGTTTGTCTTTACAAAGTCGTAGAATGTTCCCGAAAGATTGCTAAAACCGACGTCGAGTTTTTAGCCATAGACCAGATTATACATTGTTCAACGGACAAAGTTTGCCCGATGATTGTTTTATCTGTTTCTCTTAATTTTTTTTTTCTCCCGAACGTTATTTCCAGTTCATGACTTGATTTGCACGAATGTAATTGTTGATAACGAAACTCACCTTCTTGTCACGAACGTATTCTGGATCCACGAGTAGAACGCCCTGAAGTGTGTCGATCTTTCCATCGTTCACAACGAGATCTCTGCTCACGAGGTAAAGCGTTAATTTGTTGTTCGGCAAGGATTTCTTGAATACCCTGTTTAAACAAAGCAATTTTTGTAACAACTCTGCAGCGAGACGCATCGATATTCGATTTAACGATTGAAATTGTCGATGAGCGCGGAACGGCTTTATTGTGTTAAAGCCTTTTATACTATAAGCGTGCAGCATTTATGTGGCTCGTTGAATCATAACGATGGATACAATGCATGAAATATAGGCGGTCGGCCCAATTTAGTAGCGAAGCCTCAGTTTGGAAGAGTCCCCCGTATGCGCCGGTCATTATTTTGGCGTCATCCCATCATCAATACATGCGCCGATTATAACGGGTTTGCGAACCGTGCATCGATGGTCGATCTATACCATTATTATTACAGGTTGCCGTTCGTTCGTTGAGGCGTTTAAATTGGAAATGCTCTGCATGGTCCAATGATTTTACATTGCTACATTTTCGTTCGGTAACAATGAAACAGGGAAAATCCCTGATGATAGAACGTTCGGATTGTTATGGAATATCGTCGAATGCTTCTCCAATAGCATTTATAGATTCAAATATCGACAGGCATAATATACCGGATTTCTTTAATGATGATGGAAGCTTCATAATTCTCGTTGGGACCAATCAAAAGCTTTTCCAGTCGTATTTAATTTGAAGTATCGGCAATAGTTAAATGGATTTCTTCTGGATGACGATGAGGATTCGAATTACGATTGTGAAGAAATCGATTCGATTGTATTGAAGAAATTCATCCAATTCTTTTTTAATTGCGTCATGAGAGTTTGGATTCATTTCACGTGTAAAGTTGATTGTGACACTTTAACTGCAGAATTATAAACGCCTCTCAGTCGTCGGAAACACCGATAAAATAGTGTAAATGTCCATTACCGTTTTATCGTAAGAAAATAAATAATCAAATAGGCCGGAAGTGCATGATACTGCGGAATTTCGCTCAACTTTTTGAGTCGGGATTATAAGTTCTCTCGGTCGTAACTGCTGCAGATCAATGCGAAGTTCGCGGAGTCTGGTTGGCTGTATAGTTTACGATGGTTTAAAGGAGCTTTACGGGCTTTAGCGATGGCGCTGCCGGTTTAATAAGTTGCACGACGAACTTTACTGAGGTCTATCTCGGTAGTACCCGCGTAATACACGTTTACGAGAAACGAGAAGAGAGGAAGCATTTCGCCAGACATGAAATTTTGTAAATTAATGCGATTGTACTCTACACCTTCCCACTTTTGATGGAATTACTACCAACATTATTACACCTTTCGATTCACTTGGGAGAGCAATTAAATTAATTTGAAACGTAATAATCAGAAGTATGGGCATTTCTTATTGAAGTACCCGAGTCCCGGGGAACAACGACTCATGCAAATAATGACATTTCACAGGGCGTTGAAACACGAGCCTTCATTCCAAATGTGTTTCTGGTCATTGAGGTGAGTGACCAGAGCAAATAGCGTGGGCGATGTTCGCTTTGAGTCGAACAAAGAACGCTGAAATAACCACTACGTTGAAGCTGTCTTCTGCTAAAACTCTTCAACTTAATTGAACGTGTCCAGCCGTCCCTCGACCGGCCACACGTTCTGCAGAGTTCACATTCCGAGCGTTTAATTAAACTATTTACAATGCCTTTTACTGACCGGCTGTGTGTTATTGCCAACGCTTTTTCATCGCTCTGCAATACAGTCCAAGAATTCGATGAAACATCCCTCGCGCTTTTACTCTTTTTTCCATCAACCGTCTTCAGTGCGTCTGGTTATACTATTATTATTTGTCTGTCGCACGTGTCAGAAACGGCATTTAATTTCGTTAATATCGTCACCAACGACACGAGATATATCAAGTAAAAAAAATAAGGAGTGTTCAACACTTCGATAAATGGTATTTTTTTGTCAGTATACATTTCATTATTTTCGGAGAATAATTTTTATATACTGAGCACTGAAAATTCTATTTGAAAAAAAAAACGACTTTTTGAAGATAGAAAGATATTTTTTTTTAATTAAAAATTGGTCACTTGGCACGCGATATCGATCACTAAGGGTGGTTATTAAGCGTATCTGCGTTCTGTAACTGCTTCGAGTCTTTAGCCGATTATTTCATTCCCGAAGGTTGATGGTATGACTAATCGAATCGGCTAATTGCATCGGGTCATTAATTAGAGAGTGTCGTTCCAGCTATGTACAATTTCGCGCGGTCACGACACTTCACAGACAGAGGGTGAGAACTGTGTGAGAAACACACAAACCTCGAGGGTCTTGCAGGTTGATGACCAGCAGTACTACGCCTCACATTTTCGTCGTCCCTTCGCGTATATTAATTTATTCACCGCCATTGTTCTCGGTCCCTTTTGTGTCTGTTACTACTGCACGTGCATGAGATCGAGTATACAGATTTTACATAAATTTTTAACCTCTCGCCCTCTTTGTTTCTCCATATTTGTACCGCGGATTATATATACACACGCAAATTTTTTGTATACGCGATAGCGAAAGAACATTCCTGATACTTTTAAGAGGGTCTCGCGACAGCGGATGCTAAGGGAGCGGCGAAATATTCATTAATTCCCTTTTTCAGTAAACATTGATTGAAATTTTAATTACTTTTACGACACGCGACAGAATACGTTATCTCCATTAGCGGCTAAATCACTCACGTTGGACACCCTTCACATTATCGACAAAAGTTCCGAAGTTTTCCATATCTCGTTGGAAAAATCATAACACAGAAAAGTATTATTCGCGCTTATCTAGTTTGCCCCATCGTCGAGCGAACTATCGATTTATTTTACCGCACAGGTAATTCCACACGTCGCGATGCGTGTACTGGTAGGTTAACAGCTCTGGAAACCAAAGCTTTTTCACTCGAAATTTCAATCACCACGCAATGCCATTGGTCCCAAACGATCGAAACCTTAATGACATAGCTTCCGCAAAACCGCGCGTCGTTATGGCTCATCGCGTTACTCCTGTTAGTATCGCCGTATTTCATGAATTCGTAATTCATGCGCAACCGAAATTGGACGCTTCAACACGTGAGCTGACTGTACTTAGCCGCTATAATCATCACCGCTTTATTAGGCATTATATATATGCCATTAAATTTTCGGTTGTTAAAATCGATCAATCTTACAAATGAACATCTCTGGTACATACCTCTGATTATTGAACGCCGAATCATCCACCTTTCTGTAAAAGAAAAATCATAGGGTAAAACGTACGTTCATTTTCCTTCAAAAAAAGGGAGGATTGTGATCAATTCGTAAATTCATAACCTCAAAACTTACAAATACGAAAAAATATTCCGCTGTTCCGAATATATGCGGAAAATCGTTATAAACAGATCGGCGATCTATTTGAATTTAAAAAATATGATTTCTTTATACAGATATGTATTTATCGATCAGTAGAAGCGGAGAGGTTCGAAATAAGATTCAAAAATATGGACTAATGTCTCGCTGAATATAACTGAATATACCTTACGAATAGAAAAACAAGCGCTTTGCGTTGGTATAGTATTTCGTTTAGAGAACGACGAATTGGGGGGGAATTGAGGGTTGTAACCCCCGCAATGTAGACTTTTCTTTATCCTCGTCGATCCTCTCTTATATTGACCTGCGTTTTCACCTATATCTATGGTTTACGTTCAGCATGTATGGCCTATGTAACGCGAGGGAGAAAGCCAACCCTCCGGGGGATGACAGTAGTATATAGCCTTTCACTGTTCGGTATCAATTCTACACGTAGCCAATTACCCATCTGTCAGAGAGAGAAACGCACGCATCCAAAGTGAACCCGCAAAACAGAGAAAGAGGGTGCGAAATGGAATACCCCTAAAAAAAAAAAAAATAAAAATAAAACACCTGCATTCGCCACTACAGGGCGTTATTCCCGATAGTAGAATTACACGATAGCGCTGTAACTAACAGAAAACTCAAACAACGAATCAATCCATTTGCTTTCTTTCAATCGTGAGCTTTCGAAGCATTTCTCCCTCTATATCATTACCGACGCGCCATAATTCGAGTGGTGAGAAGAGCAAACAAGTTGGGATAGCTGAGGTTATCTACGAGGCGACAGCTCGTTCAGTTCTCTTTTGTTTGTTGCGCTTCTCCTCAGACTGAGTCGAAGAACGCCTCTAAAAAATGAAAAATTACACGAGAGACGGATGAGTGAGGGGTTGCTACGGAAGACGAGTTAGAAATAAGAATGGAGCTATGCAACGTGATAAAATTGGATCAGAATAGCGTCTCCGTCTGGAAAAATGTTTTCAGTGAAACTTCCAATAAACCCGTGTAGCTGATGCGCAGGAAAACGGATGACGGAGTGTGAACCGCGTCGGGTTTGAGGAGCGCGTGACGTAGGATATACTTTGCTTGATTAAATTTAGCGACGAACTCATGTGTATCGCGTAACAAAAAGCGACTGCACCGCGAATAATACCCGAAGAATTTTCCAACGGATAGAATTCGAACCGTCTGGCATCCGGTTTTATATCAGATTCTCGAGTATCAAATCGAATATCTCTTTCAAACGGAACGGTGAAACTCGTTCGTATTTTCGCGCACATTGGATCGCGGAAAATGACAGGTCTATCGAATTCATTCGGCCAATCTGCGGCTCGCAGTAGAATGAATACATTGTATTGGCTGTTTCTGCAGAGTTTGATTTAACGGTTTTATATCTTTCGAGGCCTCGGGGAATTAATCGATTGAAATGAACGAGAAATAGATATTTTTTTGATTGAAAAAAAAATCGTTTTTTTTTTTGTTCGATTCAATAAAAAGTAATCATACGGCAAATAAAAATGATGATAAATATACTTGATAGTGTATTTGTTTTTTACGTGAAAGATAAAGACAGAGATTCCAATATGTAAATATCTCGAGGAATTAATCGATTGAAATAGATATTTTTTTGATTGAAAAAAAAAATTGTTTTTTTTTTTTTTCTTCGAGTCAATAAAAAGCAATCATACGGCACATAAAAATGATGATCAATATACTTGACAGTGTATTTGTTTTCCACGCGAAAGATAAAGAACAGAGATTCGAATATACGAATATCTGGGGTTCCATTACATGCACTGTGAGTAGATGGGGAGGAAAACTCAAGCAGATCAAACTCTTGCATAATTTACGCCGGACGCTACGGAAAGGTTGTAAGGAATGTGACTCGTGACAAAAAGACATCAAAAATTCATGTGAATAACCTTGGATCGGAGTGCGGAAGCATTCACCAGTCTCTCGGGGGCTTTCTCGCCGAGTAGAAAAAGAAATGAAAAGTGTTCGTCGCCCTCCGTTCGTTCTCGGGAACGAATCAGGTCGGAACAATATTAAGGGTTCGTAAAGGCACGCGGCATGCAAAACACTTTCATCCGTACGTAATCGAAGCCGACAAACCGGTACACTGGAAGTAACTAATCGTAACACGTCCTAAATTGGCGAGAACCGATTTTCCTTCTCGGCAAAAGTTTCGAGCGCTTCAGCCCCTAAATTCTTCCCCCTACCGAATGTCGCGCTCCGAAATCGATACACGATGACGTATATCGATCGTTAAGCTTGTCGAGTGACTTATTTTCGGAACTTCTTGCATACGACGTGGAAAAATTATGAGATTTAAAAAGATTTTTTTAGGTTATGTTTTACGCTTCTGCGAACGGAATCTGCGCATTTTAATTTTTATGTATGTGATTATCACTGTTCTAACTAATGAAAATACTTTTTTATTCGCGGAATCGTTCATAAGTTGGAGAAACATAATTTATTTCCGCTTAAAGTTTTACTGCGAATATTGCAAAACAATTTATTCCAAAAATTGACGTACGAAGAATTGATGGCTTCTCTCTGCCTCTGTTTTTTTTTTTCCTCTCGCAATTGTTTTTTTAGCCAATTTGCACACATAGATGAACACTGCGATGACGCGATGGTATACGGGAAAAGTCGTAAGCAAAAATATGTTTCGTATAGTGAAAAATCATTGATCCACGTGGACACTGCATTGTTTCGTCGGCTGTATTGTACCGAAACACTGTTGTTGCTGCTAATATTTTTCTGCTCGTAATTAAACTTTGTGGCTATTGCGGGGAGAGAGTTTCTGGTATTTTGTGTCTGGATATTCCTCGCCGTATTAAATTTATAATCCGACGCTTTTGCTCGTTCATAGCAATTTAACGGAAGCTTTGCCCTTATTTTAGTTCTATTTACTGCGCTTACATTTATAACTCGATGGTGAAATATAATTTTGCGGTCGCTGATACAGCGCGAGAGATATATCATTGAAGATATTCGGGTTTACGTTGCGGATGAAACGACGACAGCGGGTAACTTTATCGATGATAAATATGTTATTTCTGCACGTGATTTTTAAATTTAGAGTTCCTTTTGATAGAAAAATTTACCGGAATATGAATAGATTTCGAAATCCTTTTATCCAATAAAAGTCAAATATCCGTTCTGATCCCCAATCGCTGGATATACACTTTTAGGATGGGTGATAGAGTTTTTTTTTTTCGACCTTCAGCAGTCTTTAAATTTGATTTATGATAGAGCTTTCATCGCAGATTGAAGCGTCGTGCCGATTTTTTTTTTTTTTTTCGCAAAACGGGACAAATTGCGGTATCGAAAATATGGTCGGCGTAAAAGTCTCGCTGAGGTCCAATATTAACGGCAGAAACTCTCGTTTTTTTTTTGTTTGCTCCTTCTGTCCGGAAATGGAGAATGAATCTTCGCGAACGGTAACAGCTGACGACCGCAAAAACACCGGAAGAACTCCCTATCGATATTATACGATATATTCGAATATTTTTTTTCATGTATCACCGATTTTGATATTAGAATTTATTTTCGCATTCCAAGCGAAAGACAGTAAACGGATATTCGAGAGGTTACGTTTATAGATTTGTTTTACCTATGAATATTCGATCGAACAAAGTGCAGACAAACAAAAATGTCCGACTGGAAACGCTGTATTCAATATTTTTTAAAAATTCATAGCATAGTCTGCAATTATACTATTTTTTTTTTTCGATAGAAAGATTTGGTAGTTTTTTTTTTTACGCTTTTGTCGTAAAAGAAACCGTATTTTTTTTTGCGATTTTACATTTCAATTTTTATTACAAATATCGTACGGTAAATCGATTTTCTCGACGACACACGTCTGGACAGCTTGTCTTCATCTGTCTATAAAAAAAATCCTGCAACCTCTACCCAAATTCATTTTTTTGCCACCTGCCGACGGTCTTCCAAGGGCGATTGTGTCAAACCCTCTCATTCTCCCCTATGGGTATCGTCTATAGGTAACATCTGCATAAAACATGCGAACTATATTTTTTGTTCCACCCGAGTGTCCTGTACGTTGCTTATCTTCCGTTACATCAGCATAAAATATCCAGTCTAATGAACCGTTAAAATCGCCCGCTTCGTCGAGGGCTCAGGCGTCTAAAAAACTTTTCATTCGAGTCTCTCCTGTAAATAAACGCCCGCTGCTGGTCGTTCGAGGGATAAAAAAAGAATACTGCTATTGATCGTCGAAAGATCGATCCCAAATAAAGTCAACAATGAACGACCGCAGAGCTGCGCAAAGTTCCATCGATATTATACAAAAGCATCGAACAGCTTTTTTTTTTTTTTTCATCGCGGTGATTCAAATATTGGAAGTTTTTTTCATCGAATCCGTGGAAATGCAAAGACAACAAACAATGTCCCGATGCAAACGCGATGTTTTTCGGTTTCATTACTGATTTTATGAATATCCCGCGATGTTTGTTTTACACACGCGATTGCTGTATTGCGTGTTTTCTCGTTGTCAACAAAGTGCAATCACCATAAATACGTTAGAAGCATAATATTGCACTCCTCGTTCATCGACAATCTTTGGTTCGCTGAAAAGCGGCCGAACGGCTATCGTTAAAAAAAACTTCACCGGCGTCAATTATCGATGTATCGATCGTTCGTAAATGGACGACCGGCCGCTTGAGTTGTGGAATGGCCCTTCCACGGTAAGTGTAAGCGTCGAAAAAACTCGATGAGCTTAACGACTATCGACAGTTTGGAAGGGCGCAAAGCTCCACGCATCGCTGCGTTAGAAAGTCCATTTTTCTTCGAAACGGTACAGCTGCACCGCAAGAACTCTCGATAAAAATAATAACGGAGAAGATAGTTCTTTGAGACAAAGTCTTTGAGACGCAATTGCGTCTGAGAGGAAATTCATCAATTCCTAAATTGAACCAAAAATTTCGACTACAGACCACAGTATTCCTCTATTATTTTTTTGTCAAAGAATCAGTTGAATCCATTAGGGAACACAATGGTAATCTTCCTTTACCGTATTTTTATCATATCTTTCTATTCTCAATAAAACGACAAATAAAAAACTTGTTGAAACAATTTCGTGTTCATGTTGAAATAAGTATATTTTTTTTCATCGCGTATGAATATCAATCAGAACGGTATGATTGAAAACAAAATAGCGTCTGCCTCTGCATCTTTCAGAATTGTATTTTCATGAGCCGTCTGTCAGTTTTCCGAGTTGTTTTGGTTTTTTTTTTTTTTTTTTTTCGTTGTTCGCGATTCATCCGGATGCCTGTTGCCTTGAATTTTCTCGTTTTTTCTTCTTCACGGCGATACACTGGTATACATTCTCTCGATTTTCACGAAGAATAATCCTCTCGTGCGCTCGTTTATACGCCGAGGTTTTTCATGGAGATAAGAAAGATGAGCCGACGGGGCCTTCGGGATGAGAAAATTCAAGAAAATTTTGCTGTTTGCGATGGGGTGAATTTCAGTGCGGGTGATAGAGCTTACAGAGACGGGAAAGCAGCTTGAGCACAAACCCCAAAGCCAGTTCCGCTTGATATCCACTCACTCTTCCTCCGCATTTTATCTGAGCGCTTCTTCATTCCATCCGCCGTCTAAGCGTTTCTCCAACTTTCGGCTTCAAGTCATCACTGAAACTTCCCGGCAAATTCTATTCTTCCCGACTGAGGAAACAATCTAAAAAGCACGAAGCACGCGAATTTGCGATTGAGAAGTCTCTTACCGCGCGACACCGGAGGGAGAAGAAGAGCAGATGAGATCGCTCGTTGTTGTCGTTGCGAACGAGTTCACGAAAGCTCTTTGCGCCCGAATAAAAATAGAATAACTCGGGAATAGGCCGTCTGCGTCATCAAGCAACGACAATCAGTATCGAAAACAAAAATAGGTACGATGGTTATAGATACGGCGCTACGCTAAAACTCGAAATTGCATCGAGACCTCTCGTGTATCAGAAATGAGATCGTTATTTCGCTCACGCGACATTTGCGACTGATAGAATTGTTCCATTGTTCGTACGTCGAACTCTACTCGGGCAATTTGATAGCGGCGCGACTATAATCCTGTCGATCGATGGCGTCGAAACGAAAATTGGTTGGAAATTATTTCGCAACATTTCGAATCATTCCGGAATTTCGAAAAATCACTAAAACTATTACGATATTAAGTTTTTTTTTTTTTTTAGTTTCTAAGAATTCGAGTTATTTTTCCGTTGTTGACAATATGTCGTTGAAAAAACTAACATAGTGCGAAATTCAACAAAAAGAAATATTAGATCGAAGAATTTTTCAGCCTAAAGGCAAATCTATAAATATCGTTACATTAATAGAAGACGACAGTAGTCGAACGGTTTGTTATCCCGATCTGTGAATCACGTTTTCTCTTCGAGGAATGCCCTCCGCTCTTTGCGGGACTTACAACTTATAATTCTGGGGGCATAGCGTCGACTCGGCAAATCTATTTTCTTTCATTTTCCGTGTCGGAAGACGTGGAAAAAGTTGAAGAAGTAGCGCGGCAGCATAGCGGGAAAAAGAAAACAAAAAGTTGAAAAAGAAAAAAAAAAGTGTTGAGTCGACTTCTCGAAGTCGAAGCTCAGGGCAACAGCCGTCTCGTGTAAAAACGCGTCTATCATCTTTCCCAATCACGGAACGGTTAGAGTTCGAAGCCCTTCTCTCGGGAAAGTATCTATCTATAGATGGATGCTGCGTAACTCTTCCGTTTTCATCGCTGATTCTTGATTCCGAAATTGTTGCTCATTCCGCGATTTCCCAAGTGTTACGATTATAAATAGCATTTAAACGAGTTTTCGCTTTGGGACCTGTCGACCGAGTTACGCAGTTGCGTGTGCAACGCGACTGCGAATGAACAAACGTGAAGTGCCACCGTGAGAACCAACAATAGAAACCGAACATTGCTCTCAACTTTGGTTCAGCAGTTCAAACAGCTCGTTGGGCGCATTCTCGACGCCCGAACAAACATCAAACGTCCATTGTTCGTTCAATCAGATTACAGCGCAGTGAATGTGTGACAAGGTGAGAACTTTGCCGCGCTATTTTCCACCGTTGACGGTGCAATGCGAAGTTTCCATGAGATTCGTCGCCTTTGTCACGCGAAAACTGGCGAAATGTCTACACTAAAGTGAGATCAGTTCTCTCGGTAACGACGCGAAACGAGAAGTCAAAAGCAAACAGCTTAGATAAGACGAAGATAGTTCGCTTATAGACTGAAGTACATTCGGTGAGAAGTGAGTTAAACTATTCAAGAAAATGGATTCGATTGCCGCTATACTAATTTTGCTAAAGCAATGGATGAAACGCCTATATTTCCGCGTCAAATCCAAGCGATTGGCAAGACGTATGGAAGAAAAATAGGCTGTGAATTGGAAATAATGGTGAAGATAGTCGCAAAGAAAGATTCGCTAATTAACAGATTAATCGCATGCGGTATACAAAGAGTTAGCGGCTTATCTGCAATAATATATCTTTGATTCTTCGTCATTTAAGCTTTTTCGTTCATCTTGATTTCTTTTCGCGTAATCCCTCTATCGTTGGCACTCGCATCCACGACTCGTCTGCCGAGATAACCCGTCTTGCGAATTCTCTTTCCTCTTCCGCTACTCTGACGATGAATCCTTCATTTTTATTTCCTCTACACGCGGCATCGGCAACAGTCCGTAGAGGACTCGTATTCTCGTCATGCTCGCCGCGAAATCGTGGAAATCCCGGGCGGAGATTAATAAGATTTTCTCTTTTACGCTTCCTGCATGCTGTTCGGGTGTGAAAAATAACCGGACTGTTCGTGCGAAGCTTTTGCGAAAAACCTACTCATTCGTACGGTGCTTTTTTTCTCGCTAGTCAGCCCTCGCGCTCCCTCCCGCGCCTCCCCATTCCAAAGTTTGTTCTCCCGCGAGGTAAAATGTTGCGAATTTCCAGACCGGGAAGATTACTGAATAGGCGCGCGCGGTGGGCACCGACGATATGTAAATAAATACATAACTCAGGCGCGCGCCGAGCTTATGGAGAACATGTGGCGCAAGACTAACTTCTCTCGTATTCGGGACCAACGCGACACGCGAAACAAGATTGAAAGGAATATGAAATATGGGCGATACAACTCAGTCTGACTTTAGATCCTTTGGCTTATATATTATTTAAATGCGCCTAACGCACCCGCAGAGGCGCGTGGAAAATATATGCCGAGAAATAGCGTTAAAATATTGCGTGCTGAGATTCTGCGGGATAATGATGCGCGATAATGTGTCGCCATATCGATTTATCGATCGAAAAATTTACATAATTGGGAAACATTGCGCGAAATGGAATCGTCGGCCGGAAACAAATACTCGAGAAACTTAATGGAGTATACCACTGCGAAAATCCGATTCGCAGCTCGTGAAATTCGCAGACTTCGGGATTCGGATGATATTGAAGTATGCGCTACGGGTTGAAGTTTAACGTTTCATTTCGATAACATTATATATTAATGCAATGTCGAGCGGAAATGTTACTTCGCGGGTTGTCGACCCTATAGCATCACCAGCCGTCGGCGTATCGTATGAAAGGTGAAAAAATTTGTGTAGTATTCCGAAAAACATTTCGAAAAAAAAAAAAAAAAAAAAAAAAAAATCGTCGAGTTTTTCAAGTTTTCGGGTTTCAATGATATTTATATGAGAAAGAATTATTTTTTAAATACAAATTGTTGTAAAAATTCGGCGTTCGGCCGTTAAAAGTTCGGCGTTTCAGTGATAGCAAGCATCACGGTAGATATCACCATAAACCGCGTCCAAGAGCATTGAGACGCTAATTTACGGCGTCCGGACGTACGGATGTACGGACTATTGCAGCTGACGCTGAGCTGACTGTAGCGAGTACGCCATCACGTAACATTTCGGTGAACGCGGTGATGTAGACGCGTTACAGGATTGGCTATTGTTATCGTAGATTATCCCCGTGAAATTTATAACTCCGATATCTCAAAATCTGTCGACCCATTGAAGTCGAAAGAAAGCAATTTTTTTAAATTAACCGCGAATTATACCATAAAAAAGTCGAGCAAAATTTGATCCGACGTTTAGTTTCTGAAATATGTCGATCACAAGTATCTCTTCGGGATATTGCTGTATGTAAACACAATAGCGTCACACGACGAAAACAAATCTTTTTTTAACTACTTGACGTCGAGACGCGACCGCGTCTCGACATCCAAAGTTATTTTTTTGATTTTGTTTGTTTTTTTTTTTTTTATTGTTTTGATAGATCACGAAAAGTCATCGGCGACCGTAATAAATTTGCGTTAAAAAAAAAAAAAAACAAAAGACAAAAACGCAGAAAACGTAACATATCATTTTTCAGATACTAATATCCTACAATCGAATCATCGCGATATTTCGAATATTTTTGCCAAATTACAAAAACATCATCGTAACTATTCTATTAACTAGTAAATGATTAGTGAGGTTATGTAACCACTGAACGAAGTATTCGCTTTTGCTATTCAAGCATTCAATTCGCGGGTTAATAATTGATTATGTAGATGATTAATTACCCGAAAGCCCTGAAGCAGAAGCCTGTAATGCCACTTC
The DNA here is from genome assembly GCA_934046635.1 of Buathra laborator. Taxonomy (NCBI): domain Eukaryota; kingdom Metazoa; phylum Arthropoda; class Insecta; order Hymenoptera; family Ichneumonidae; genus Buathra; species Buathra laborator. Next base: position 2,780,945 of record OW203894.1, on the reverse strand, counting down.
ATGTAGACTGTTACAACGAATTATAATACACGCAAATAATCGAGAATATTCGGCAAGTATGAGGGCATCAAACTTCACTCGGTTCTCACTGGCGCGAGTGTAATTCACGTGAAATTCCTCAACTATTATATTCACTCGAGTGCGATGAGTATTTGCATAAAATATATGTATATCTACGACGTTGCGTGAAAGTCCTCAAGAGAATATACTTAGCGCATGATTCATCGTATTATAGTCTGCAGAATTCTCGTAAAGAGGGAGTAAAATATGTTTTTTTTTTCCGAGCCATTAGAATACCGAAAGATGAAAAAATGAACAACGCATTTAGTCGTGAAAGGGTTTATCACACCATTTCCTCGAAATGTCAGAACGCCTACGAGTTTGTGGGCTTTTGATGTGAACAACGCATGCGAGTGCAATGGAGCCGTTTCCAATAAACCTTAAAACTTCGCAAATTCTCGCGATTAATGAACAATGGAATACCAAAATGGAATGAGCATATCATGAATTTACTATTTCCATATCCCTTTAATTATCCATAAAATGGCCGATGACGCCGATCGATGATCAAAGCTGTTAAAGAGGTTATTGCAACCCAATCGGCGTATGTAATTCCAATGGTATTTCTCGGTAATTCTTGTAATTCCAGTAGTTATAAATGCCTATTGCGTAATTGGACCTTCCATTTTTATGTGGTCGTCTATGTATCCCGATAGAGTTTTCCATTACATGAACCGATTGAAGTTTTCCGATGAATAGCATTCGTATCCTATATCGAGCGCGAGTTACTTTCGTACGAAGGGAATTCAAAAGAGAATGTGAATTTAGTGATGCAGGAAGTTATAGACTTCATTCGTTCAATTTCCGGTCGCGTTGGCGCGCTGGATTTCAATTTTCCTGTTGCACTCGTGTCGCTTATAGCCGTAAAAGAGAATAACTATAGTCTCCGTCCACGTGAATGAGCTGTTAATTAATTAGTCAGCTCATTAGTCGAAGTCGTGTATCCGTCCGGATCCTTGGACGGCCGAGGGGATCGCATCAGAAATAGGGTGGTAGTTAGCCGCGCAGTGGGTGCGCGCAAAGATGATGTTCCCTTTCGTATAGCTTGGAGGTTCACGTAGACGTATCAACTCCGGAATAGAACGTCCCACGGGTCGAAGACGTGTCTTCCTGAATTTCCCAGGGTAACCATGAGGACTGGCAGAACCCCAGTATAGTGGATATCTCGTGGCAATCGTTCTCGGTATCTATTGCGTAGGCATAGACCCACAACCGCACCACGCAGAAACATCTTATATGCATTTCCATCAACTGCAGAGTGCGCGGAGTTATATTTTCATAAATGCCGACGCATATCGATCATTCGAGATTACAACTTTACGTTACGCGCGCCAACGAATTTATAGCTCATTTCCTTAACGGATACCCACTTCCCGCTTCCATCTAGAAATGCAAAAGGTCAGCTCTGCAGTACCTGTAACGCTTCGTGTGATATATATATAAGTAGTAAGCACGTTAGCTATAAGTGCCTGTTAGACCGGATTTAACGAGATGTCGTTCAATTTCAGCTTTAGATCGCTGCGAAAAATAAATAAAAAAAATTGCATTAAATCGAAAATATTATATTTAATTGAATTTTATATAACGCTTCGATTTATTTTACGAATACTGATAAATAAATAAATACGAATACTGCGAAAAAAAAAAAAAAAAAAAAATAGATGAATCTATAAAGCACACTATTGCGTACTGTGGGTTGACGTGGGTTGATTTTTCTTCTCTATCGGTCATCGTTATTTACTTTTCGAGGACGTCAAACAAGTTTTGAATTGATACATCGTGTCGTTCGGAAGATATAGCATTGTATTGAGGTACAAGAGACGTAGCAATGCCCTTCAAATGGTTTACACTGCACAAGAGGGTAGCAAACGTTGCATATCAAACATATCGAATGTCTCATCGATGTTTCATTTATTAGAAACTAATTTCCCGCGATCGCAAAAATATACAAGGATCAGCCATCCACATTGCCCCTATAAATTGTATGTTGATTGAGTCCTCCATTTGCTCGAACGATCGTTTAGTGCGCTGTATATGACTACGTAAGCCAATCGATTGCCGGGATTCCGTGTTTGCATCGACAAACGCATAGCATATACCGGTTTCTCCATATCGAACATTTGTAGTTGCAAACGAAATACATATGTCCGTATTATACTCCATTGCGACCTTTGGCCCTTCATGGCTTCGTTTGTGCATTTCGATGTGTATATATATATATATGGAAATTGAATGCTCATAGAGGGATTACATGGGGCCGTGAATTCGATACAAATCATACAGAGATTGGCTCTCCGAAGTCATAGTAAGCCAACAATGATACATATGTTCGATTACTTCCGGTTCCATACCCGCTATCGATAAAACTGCAAAATAAACGATTGATCCGAAGATAAAAACTAAACAAACTTATCCTTTGACAAATTTTTTCAACACCGCGAATTTATATTCGAATTATGGGTAATCGTCGTTCAACTGATAAGTTCGCGCTATAGATAACATCCACCGGTCGTGCGAGCGCTGAGGTTGGCTAATTTTTATTTGCTCGCGAATAGAGAAGTTTTTTATCGCCATTATAACAGACACGTTCCCGGAAGCGCTCTCATTGGCTGATCTTTATTTTCTGATATCGGAAAAGCTGAATATTCAACAATTTTATCAAAGTAAAACTTTCGTCGTGTTTTCACGATGAATGTGAACGGTTTTTTTTTAACGCGGTATTCCGTATTGGTTTTTCAACGCAAAACTATGGATCTCTGTCCGCTTGGCCAACGGCTACGCGGATTAAAGGGCATATGTTTCATACACATTTGGCGAGTTACGTACGGCATGGGAACGCGAGAGCCGTATATGTTCCGCTGACTGGACCAATTAATCAGCGGCACATTCTGCTCTCGATGGAACGAGACACAACCTGATGAGGAAGCGGAGTGGGCGATGTAGTGCTCTCACGTCGTCTAGTACTTCCCGCGAAATATCGCGCACAGGTTGAAATTCTCGTTGGAGCGCATGCAACCCATTTGATAATTAATGTCTGCGTGCATTAATGTAGCCTCTGTATGTCTACACAATGATAGGTACACTAATAAGAGTAGTAATAGAGTTTCCATAATATGCTCGTCACGCTTGCGGAACTATTGCGGTATAGGCAATTTATCGCTTTGCATGAGAGGTCTCGTTAAGGATAACGCATTGTGTGCAAAAGCTTTCGAAGTGGAGAAGGAGTCGTATCATCGTAAATAGCTTCGCAAACCCCTTCCCGGCTATACAGTCGCATCTTCCTAATAACGTCTCTCTTATCTCTGAACGAAAAAAAAAAAAAAAAGTACCATTTTTTTTTTCGTTCGTAATTTTTTCCGTCACATCATCAGATCGTATTAATGGTAATATGCAGTTTCACTATTGAGTTACACTATAAGATAGCATAAGGGAACGTTAACTGTACCGAAAAATATCTCGGAAGATCGATTGGCTATTCAACTCGTTTATATACCCTATTTTCTATATTTACGGGAGGACATTTCTCACGAACGTTGCACAGTATGATAACGTCTTTCTGCATCACTTTAGTGGCGTTATCGCCATATGCGCGTCAATGGGGCGCTTGAACGAGTGACGCTGATGCACATTCAAGATCTATGAAAAGCTTGTGACTAGTTTAGCAGTCACGTGAAATTGTTTTCAGATATCCGCACACATGGGATACATGCGTCGCGGAAGGTCGATCGAACTCGAGAATTGATATCATTCGAACAACGCTGTTAAACTTTTATTCTGCGTGTATATACGTGATAAATGATAGATGCGAGAAAGACAGGTGCGGGCAGGAAAATAAACGGAGCGTACAATATTTCTCGATATGCGATAGCTGGAAGAGATTTAGATTCGCGTCGTCACGCAATTTTTGACGTTTTTCAAATGAATGAATATAGTATCGCATGGAAAATAGATGGGAGAAAAAGTAAGCCGAAGGTCGAAGCCCTCCCGACCCTATCGTGAATTTGAATGCTACGTGGCGTGGAAACATTTGTTACCCCTCTCCCGTGCGCAATCAGAACTGTTCGCTATTTCTCGAGAGGGTAGGATTTTCCGTACCGTCGGTTCTCATCCCTAACGCTGGCGAAGGATTTAAATGCCAGCGTCTTGCCATTTTGCCAACGAGGGGGATTGGCTATATCTCGAAAATTCATCGATTCGTCCCTCGACTTCGTTCCTATTATCGCACTCCAAAGACCTATACTGACAATGGTCAAGAGTACACCGATACACCGCGAGTTCTGCAATACCTACTGATCATTTCGTTACATTCTCAATCGATTTCCACCGAACCTCGCGTGGCCACTTCTACGAACAACGAAACTCGCGTGACGCTCCGACACTACTCACTCGAGCTATCGAACGTGACACTTCGCCGGAGTCATTTTCTGTGCAAAAATGTCATGGACACTATTGAGGCCAAACGTAAATTCAAACGATGAACAACAAGATTTCGAGTCAAACTTGATTGCGTTCTTTTATTTACGCTTTTTTTGTCTGCGTAACACATACACGCAAAAATGGTCATATTTCACGAGTATTCTCGATAACAATGTTTCCGTTCCAAGAAAAATTCGGAAAAATATAGTTTAATATTTTATTAAATATAATTTTCATCTTTTCGTAACTTTTTTTTGTGCATCGATTTGATTTTTTTTGTTTTGTGAAAAAGATTTGTAATGATTTTTCTTTTTTTTTCGAAAAATGTATTCGAAATTCATCGTAAAAATGCCATTTGAAATATAAGCTCATGAATCAATACCTCCCAATACAGTGATAATTGTATTGATTGCATCGACATTCATTGTTTTATCACAGTGACAGTCATTCGTTGAGTATATAATTGAAATGATCGGGGGATAACAGGGGTCTGTCGGAGGTCGGGATATCGGAAGAATAATTGGTCCGAGGGATCGAGCGAGGCAATGCTTCCAAGAGCTACGTAAGAGAGTAAATCGTCTTCCGGGGTGACTGTGGGGGCGGGAACTTCACTTCCGCTATATCTAATCGCGGACTATTTACTTCATCTGCCATAATAGAGGAGAATCGTGCTGAAACATCATCAATGTTATCATCGGTGCGGTCAAATCTTACGCGGAAGTTAATGTCTGTAAGGGATGGTCGGGCGCATTGGGACACTTTTCGTAAAACTGATTTCCGGTCCTTCACTTGGAATTATCGTCTATCAATATTCCGATGATTTGCAAGTAGTTACAGATTCTGCACACGTTAAAGTACATAAATCGCGACTGTAGCGCCATTTCCCTAATATCTGACGTTATCAACCCCCAAATTACATAGTATTAGTCACGCAATGCAATTTACAATAACGTAACTCACCTTTCGGCTTTCGTGTCATGCCCTGTCGGCTGCACTTGCACCTGAGTCTGTTGCTGAACCGATTGCTGATTCTGTTGCTGACAATCGGCCGATGTAGTCGTTACCGATATACTCGTCTGTTGCTGTTCTCTGTCGTCATTCGACCTCTCGATCTCGCTGTTCTCGGCCATACTGCCCTCTCCAGCACCCCGGCTACACAGTCCCAACATGCAGTACACTATCACGCACAGAACTTCGGCTTTTTTTACTTCTTCTCTTTATTCTTCCGGTGTACCTTCACGATTGTCGAATATTCGTCGTTAATCGGGAACACGATATCATTTTCAGTTAAGCTTCACTGACCAATTTGGACGTTAAAATATATCTACGGTTTTTTTCTGTGGGTCTGAGCAGTTAGGACGTTATCTACTAACGCACAGACAGACATTTTCAGCTTTTGCTCGTCTTCTTTCGGGAAACGATCGCCCGCACTTTGCTACATCGCGGTTAGAACGGAGGGTTGGCGTTGTTTATAGTCGACATTTTTTTTTCTCGCGGACTTTTAGTTTCAATGGCTTGTCCGATCGGCACAGGAACACTTTCGGAAATTGCGGGAGGTTTTTCTACTGTTAAGTCTCGAGTCACTCAGGATGACACTGTGTCTTCTTAGCGCTCGGGAAACTCGCTACAGCGTCGTTTTCCAATCTGTGTCGTCGACCCGACGAGATCGAAGTGACTGTCCTGATGTAGTGATGCGTGCTGTAACGCCCGCAGAAGGCATTCCTGCAAAAGAAATCGGAAAAGTTTCGGTAGAACTTAAGCTGTGTCCGGCTGCTCGACACGACTGGTACGACGCGGCAAAGGTGAGAGTGAGGCGAACCCACGCGAAAGGCGTAGCGCCAGAGATACGGAAAAAAACTTTTCGGATGTTCTTATTTCTACCGTATTTCTTCGCTTTCTCATATGTAGTTTTTCTGAGGCGGTTGGCAAAGTTCGGAAAGACTTTCGAGAGTTCAACGCCGCGAGAGTTCTGAAAGGTCAATTTATTTCCAAAGGAATATTATCGGCAAAAACTTGGAGACACCAATGTGTTCGATATCCACGGGACTGCGTCACTCTTAGTTTTTTTATTAGGTTTGCTTATTTCAGAAATCGAAAAAAACGCTTAGGGATGAAGATAGACATTACTTTCTTTTTGTTTCTGATGAAATATTGGAGTTGTCTGAGAGGTTTGTCAAAATTCTGACAATGACGACGGTATGGTGGAGTTATTGAATAAAAATGGTCAAATAATGGTTCGATGGATGAAGAAAAAAGTGTCCATTTTTACAATCGTTTCCGCAGTAAACTGTTTTGTTAGTCGATTTTTATCCAATTTCATTTCTACACAATCACTTTACAACAGATTTCAAAAAGCAATAAAAAAAAAACCACTGCTATAATTTGCCTAATTGGTTATTGGTTGTTGACATTAAGATATGTAGTTTTACCATATTAACGGTATTAGATTTTTGTAAATCACCACGAGCAATGCAAACGCGATATTTTTACACAGAACTAAATTTCGAATGATTGACGACAAATTTACGCTCGCTGACAATGAATCGATAACGCGGTGAAAACATCGCGCAAACTTTGCCGAGGATACGGATGCGAATAAACAGAAGTCCATTCGTTTGAATATCAAATATAAATATATACGTATATATTTCGGTATGGATATTTCGAAAACTTTGTCACTCGGGGGGCGGGTATCGCGTTGTTATCGAATAAAAATAGTGGAACGAACGCAATAGTTACGAAAATAGAATACAGTCGATATTCGTACTGTCGAAACGTTATACATTCGTCTGCTTCGACGTGTATTTGCGTCAATATCGTACGATTTTTTTCCCGCAACCGCAAAGTAACGAGGTGAGGCGTATGACAAATGTTGGTCGTTATCCGACGCGAGACCCTCGTTTTTTTCTCTTTTTCGTTTAGTTTTCTCTTTGAAAAGAGTATGAAAACCGATACGGTGAGAAATATCTAGAGCTCACGTCCGGAGATTTGACGTTTGATGGTTCTGTCCGCGAGGTCGCGTGTTCGGAATCCCCAAGTTGCGAAAACTTCGAGCTGTCCGAAGTGGTGCATGCGGGCGATCGCATATCACAGCAACAGTCTGCGTTACCGTACGTATGTACGTCAGGTGAAATATGCTGGTATTCTGTAGTCAGGTGGGAATATAAGTTTGCCAACATTCCGACTCATTTCGGGTTCTCGTACTCGTGTCCAAAGTTTCACTGACTCTTGAGTGTTTTCTCTTGTTTGGTTGGTGTTATGTGCAAAGTAATCAGAGTGTTCGTGCGGATCTTATAGAGCGCCGTTACTCACGCGCGATCTTTTTGTCGGGTAACTCGACAAAGGTAGGGAATTAAAAACGGTGAACAAACGATTAAGTTTTTCATGCAAATATTTTGATTGCTCGAGAAAACGAGCGTTTAAGTTCTCTTGTTTGCGTACAATCCTCACAAAGTCCGAAACATTGTTAAACATTTTTTTAATAAATTAGCAATAATGTTAAAATCAAATTATTCGTAATTAATTACCGTTTTCGGGAATAACAAAGATGATTGAGTTGAAAAATGTCGATTAGATCTTTGAGTTTTAAACGGCGAAAACATCGTAAAGGGCGATCAAATATCTCTACTCTCGCGGTAATGAGACACTATCAAGTTTGTCCGATCGATAAGCAAAGAAGCACCGAAATAATCAACGAACTGTGAAGATAAAAGTGGCATAATAGTAGCCGATATTATGAATCTCGGATAAAACATGTATTCAATCCGAAGCTTTAGTGTACGTGATTCAAAAGTTCGCGAAACTCGTCCGAGTTTACTGCAAGGATACCAGAAGCGAAAGACCATAAACGAGTAACTATATACGGAGCGAAAGTAGATCGGGGAACTTTATCCATTTTTCATGGCTCTTTCCTGCATCCTTCGGACTTTTCCCTATACATGCTTCTCACCCTTTGCGAACCGCACGGATCATTAGAAAAATGCGCGTGTTCCGGGTACCACCTGCTACGAAACTCCTGCGCGATGTTTTTTCAACGTTCTTCGCGATTTCGAATTTTTTCGACTGACGGTAAAGACACAAACATCGTGATTTTTAAACCCCGTGATAAACAGCGTTTTACGCTTTCGAAGAAAAGGGTGAAAAAAAAAATCTGCAAAAAACGTTCAAACGGCTATAGATACTTTAAAAAAGCTATGTAAATTCGTAATAATTCTCCTACAAAGATAGGGATTATTTGATTATTAACGAGGGGGTTGAGTTAAAATTACGATGCTTAATAATTGGTTTTTTTTTTTCATTCACGTCTCTCCACTTTAATGTTTCCAGTAAATTGTTTTCTCTTCAAATTTTAAGGGCCGAATAGTTCATTTAATTGCCCTTCAGCCGTCTACCCTTTCTTTCTTATCGTCAATGTGTTGTCTAAATCAGCCATTAAGGACGAAATTGCTAGTTTATTCTGAACGGTGACCCTTTTCGGTGAGAACGGTGATTTCATCCCCCTGAGGATATCCCTCCCTCGCCAAAGCGGCTGTGCATTTAGTACAGAACTACGAGCCTTTCTCGCGGTAGAACTCTGCTTCTGATCGTAAATCACACAAAAAAAAAACGTAGTCAGCGTGGTATGGAGTCGGTTCGTAGAGTAGCAACATAGATATGTGTTCATGCGTGTGAGTTCGTGGGAAGTACGTTTGAACAAATGGCACGGCAAATTGGACGAATCGCCCACGAACTCAGCACGGCAATTTTTGTCGTCGACACGTCCTCAAGCAGATTCCACCTTTGACCCCTTCGAATTTTTTCGTTTTCTATAACTCCGAAACCTTTACGAAGGAAATGCGACTTTGTACTTTTTCCGATAAGTCAAAGGTACCAAAGATTTCTCGCTGTTTTGCGTAGATTAATTAAAAATTGTTTCTACGATGAAAGGGTCTCGAGCTTTTGCACCCTTTTCCTAACCCTTTTAAAGAGCCGTAAAAAAAAAAAAAAAAAAAAAAAAAAAAAAAAAAAAAAAAAAAAAATTCACTCGAAACTCGTTATTCATTATTGCGGCGGAAGATCGATCGCGAAGTTTGTAGCTAATTATAAAACGTCATCGTGTTGAAAAAACGGACGGTTCTCGGCAGATTTCACGGCGCGATATTAATCAAAAACTTCGGCGTTTCATTGGAGGAACAAAAAAAAGGAAAAGAACAATAAGAACGCGGAATCTACGAGCTCTCGGAATGAGGAGATTAATATGACGAGTTGTGCGTTCGGTATGAATTACAAACCCGTGAAATTCAGTGAAAGCCAAAGGATTTCGGGGTTTGTTTAACTTGCTGATTTGTTTTACTTACGCAAGTCGAGTGCGAGTGGGGACTTCGAAGGACCGCGACTGTAGCGGTAAGATTGCAAACTTTCACTCGTGCAAACACGCTACGAAAAGCCCGGGTTTCCACTTAGGCATGGGAAGAGGGATGGTCGAAGCTTAAAGCGCAACAGGATCGCGGCAACGCTTTCACACGGATCGATGATCTCTTTAAATGTTTTTGTACAAAGTTCGAACTATAAATTCACCTCGAAATAAAAAAAAAAAAATACTTTTGTGTCGATATTGCTTTGGCGGTTTTTCCCGCAAATTAAAAGTATCGATTATCGCACATTTTTCGGATACGAAATAATAACAATAAATATTTTTCCTTTTTTTTGCATCCACAGTTTCTAAAACTATTTTTTTATCATCTAAAACATCGATTTACATTTATCTTGCGGATAGATTTTGTTGTTGTTGTTATTCGTACTATTTGTTTATAAAGAGTTCGAATACTCTTTACGTGCGTTTGAATTTATCGGCCACAGAATAGTGGAAAAGCTCGGCGAGTAACCAGACCGTTCCGTCGTCTGGGGCGGCTCGCCGAGTACTGGCGAGCATCTCTATTTCAGCGACGCAGGCGTTCCCGACGTGAACAAGAACCGCGAGAGTTTCAACGGCGCGCCGTTTCACTCCTTTCGCTCCCCCGCTAATCGGGAACGTTTTCACGGTACTTCGATTCCTCCTTCTCCTCTTCCGCCCTCTTCCCGTCCCGGGTGGTGGTCGCTTTAGCGTTACCGATTTATCGCGATGAATCGCTCCGAATGAATTTTATCGCAACGGGAAAATCACGAATCCGACCAATCCGCTGACCCGTATCGTTGATTCGTGTCACGAGTCATTCGCATAAGAATAACATTTTTAAACACGCGCAGCAGCTAAAGTGTGGCGTTCAACGAGAAATGGGTTACCTTTTTTTTTTAACTCCATGTTGCCATCGTTAACTTCGTAATGTGGCAGTAAAGTCGGTCTTCAAAGGCGCTTCTGATTCTGATAAAGTTACAAAGTCCTCTTTGCGAATCCGATGGTAGTACATCAACAGACAGTGAATTATAAAATTGTAAAAGTCTTTCGACGAAATCTCCGTAAATCTTTGCTTTGATTCAAAGCCCAAGGAAGCTTTTAACGCGAATAATTAATTTGTCGTCGAATGATTCGCATAATAAAAAAACAATGGGTTACGCAGACGTCGACACCGTCCACCATATAAATTCAATTTTTTATAAGTTTTTTAAAATTCGCTTTTAAGACGAATTTTTTTAATTACACATACCGATTTGTCTTTTTCATTTTTGCTTCCTGATAAAAAAAGTATTGTTTTGGTTTTAAAAAAATATGGAGGTTTTAGTAAAAACGCCTTAAAAACGTTTCAAAATGGCGGAAAATAATATTTAGAAGTATCTGACAAATCCAAAAAAATTTAAAGCCCTATCACTTGAGAACATCTCCAGTTGCGAATGGTCGTTCAAATTTTTGTCGAAATCGTCACAGTCGTCAAGATTTTACGCGGTTTTTAAGTTTATCAAACATTTTTGTTGACATAATACTTGCAATTTTCGAGACATTAGGCTTCAAATTTCTACACAAATGGATTGTTCTTTTTCGATCATCGGAATTAAATTTGACGAAAATTGATCGAGGCATTTGAATTTTACAAGATGAGATTATTATTATTATTTTTCGTTCATATATTCGAAATTACATTGAACTATAAAAAAAATTATGCAAATTAAAATAGCACATCACTTCCTCATTTAGTTTTTAATGCATTTACAAAACTCTCCGAATCACGAACCCAAAATTAGTTATCCGACTTTTTCATAGAAGAGTTTCGTAAACGATGTTAAAACCAAAATGCGGAAGCGATCTGCAAATTTTAATTTGCGTCATTTTTAGTTTTTTACGAATTTAGTAGACAAATTCGCGTCCAGTATAATTCTGTATTGGGAGCCGATCGCGCTCGTGGTTGGTACAGAAATCTTTGCGTGATGCATAACAATAACGTTGATAGCTGTCTCTATAGGCAATAGAATAGAATACTGTAACATTACGTAAGTCGATGTTGCCCCGTTCTCCGCCGCCTTCAACTATTCGCTCTTCGAGAATTGAGCGTCTGAGAGACGTATACGAATAAACGAGAAACGAAGAATTCGTGTACCAAAAAAAAAAAAAAATAACCGCCAGACCTTCGTCAAACGGCAAAAATACGATTCGCGGATCCACCGTACGAACGATATTCTAGTAATAACATCGGAACGGAATCTTACATTTCGGAGTTTCATGTTTAATTCATAGCAATATATCGTGAGCCATTTGTTTTTCTTCTCGCGAAGTAACAAGAAAAATCACATTTCCATCACTCAAACATGATCTGAGGCAAAGTTAGTTCGTCAAATATAATGAAATTGGTCGTAAAATATGATATATTCACCCTACTTGTCGGTACAATATTTTATTCGTAAATCGACTTAAGGGTAACAGATTTTTTACGATAAAGTTTACTACATATGTAAAGTCGGTGTTGATAAAAACAGTTTTATTTTTTTGTTTTCGATCGCGCGAATTGATCAAATATTGTTGCGAATAAATACCAAATTGCTCTACATTATCATCAGAGCCGTTCATAACCTTCAAATCTTCTTGTCAATACAACGTATTTGTATTATTTTTGTATTATTATTGTTTTTTTGTGATGCCATCGAGGATGCCATTCTTGTTTCAAGATTACGGAGATTTAAGGGCATTCGAATCACGGAACCTCATGCAACCGCTCGGGTTTCTTACCGATTTTTCGATGTTATTATAGAATAAAATGGCAAAAATACATCGGAGCGTATGAAACAATTATTTTATCGAATAAATGTCATTTATCTCCAACAAATTCCGATAACTATAATAATCCTTCGATCAAACACGTCTTTCTATCGTTGCGTAAAAGCCAATATGTTGTTAAAGCTCTTCACAGCTTCGTTTATCTCGATCGTAGCTTATGTGACGCGAGCAAATAATACTACCGACGGCCACGGCGGCTACCGCTGCACGATCGAGGTACATTCTGTTGTGAGTGTCTGGTGAAGACAGACGAGCACCAACGCTCGATATCCGTTCGGTCTGCTGAAACTCTCCCTGACAAACTTCCCCTCGAATGCTCGTTGAAAATCTTCCTTTCGTCCGTAACCAGCAACCGCCTAACTGAGGATTATCTGATAAAGCGAATAAAATATGGAATAGAAAGGAAGAATGAAAAAAAAAAAAAAAAAAAAAAAAAAGTGGAAAATCGATCGGAAGAGGGATAACGCGATCGCGATAAGATAATGACTCGCGTTCGGTCCCCCGCGCGGGATAAGTTCGATATAATTTTATTCCTTCCGCGAGATCATCCGCAACGTTTAAATGAGGCAAATAACAAGTATATACGACAGATATATGTATAGAGGATAGATCGTTGCACACTTTATATCGATCACGAGCCCCTGGAGCGCGAAATACTTAGCGAAGAGCCTCTGAGAAGCTTTTAGACGAAATAGAGCGAAACTCCGAAGGTGGTGGGACTTCGATCGTTACTTCGATATAAATTCTTGGTCTCGTTGTCTGAATAAAAAGTAAGAAAGAAAGCGAGAGACGGGAAAGAAAGCCGAGAGCCGAGTCGCGGAAGGCTTTCGCGACCGAAGCACGATACACCCCGTGTACACCGACAAAACCACATTGGCGTGGCGCACTCGCTGCCCCTAACTCACCGGCATCCATCGAACGCGATAGTATCGACGCGTCCAAGATATATCGCGGATTGCCTTGCGATCGAAACTCCTTGATAAAACTTCCCGTAGGCCGAGGTCACGCGCACCCGGCTCACCCCCACCCCTTTCCTCCTCTGTACTCTTCTTCATCCCCATCCCTCGTTCAGCCCCCGAGGAGGTCTCGTCTTGAAAACTCCGTTCGCACCACCAACGACTTGCCTCCGCCTTCTCCTCCCTTTTGCTCAGAATATTGTGAAATTTCATTCAAATACATTATAATTGAATTCGAGACATGCAGAATAACTATATATGTCACTCGGAAATCGAAACTCGGGCTATGGTAACCAGGATACGTCACGTCACGTCACGTCAACAACTAAGAGGTTTGCGCGTCTTTGAAATCTTTCGAATAGCATTTGATATCGGCGTTACTCGCTGATATTTCGTTCGTAATGTTTGTTGAAAGGTAAGCCTATCGTTTATATGATAAGCTGACGATTCATTTACCACATCAATCAAGAGACTCGGCGGAGTCTCGTGCTAACGACATTTCGGCGTACAGCTCGGCAAAAGCTCCGAAACCCTTGCGTTGCAAGGATAAGATTTTTTTTTTTTTTTTTTTTTTTTTTACCGAGAATCGAAATTCGCACGCGCGACAATACGTAAATTTTGGTTTCTCCGATATAAATTCACGACACTTCATGTGACTTTATTATTTTATTTATTGATTTATTCTTCCAAAATTCGCTTATCCGCGACCCTATCTGAGAAGCGCGATCTATCGTTGACACTGGGATAACGCGAATAAGCGATTCAGGAAAGCGAGGGGTCGAGGCCGTCTAAACCTTTTTCGGAAAGTCGAGATTCTTCGTAGATCCGAGGAAAAATACTACAGCAACCCGGGGTTTTCGTGACAAAATCGAATCGGTATTTCTTCGAGTAGATCGAGTGTAAGATTTCGGACAGATTGAAAATATCTATGAAGCGTTCGCTTTCGGACGGGACAGCGAATGCTCTTGCTGCGCAATCGAAAGAATTCACTGGTGGATAGTTCTGGGGTATTGCTTCTGGTTGCAGTACATGTCCTCTGGACTCTCGAGAGATCGAGTTTAGAAATTTCAACGTTGCAACGTAACAAGCGTACGGGGAGCGAAATCTCGTTTTGCGATGTCAATTTTCACTGTTTTTTCGCTCGTACTGTACGGATGTGCGTATATGCGATGAGGAAAAACAAAAACGCGACGAGTGTATAACCGGATACACAGAACTGAGGATTGAAGGCAAAATGGAAACAAGGCGTCGCACCACTATAGAGAGAGGGGCCGAGTAAATTGGAAACGGGAAATAAGGGGAAAACGAGGTAACTAGGGGAAGGTCGCGACGACCTTCCGTGTAAGAAAAGCTCGAACAGCATCGCCACGATTTCCTTCGCTACGTTGTTTCATTCGCGTATTCCGTGTGGCAACCACTGTCCTATCTCACCGTCGACTCGACTATCGTACCGCAAATTATCTTTCGTCTACCCTCCGAGGTAAATTTCTACTTACATTTCTGTCTACCTGCTTCGTAGCGAGAAAACGAATTCGCAAGAAAATAAATAAGAAAAACGTGAACACGAGAGGAGAGACCAATTCGGTCAAAGAATCACATACTTTACTATTATAAGAAAAGTGTACTATGTAAAGTTTAAATTAAAACGGTTCTGAACTAAATTTTTTTTTTTTTTCAAACATTCGCCGCGATCTTTTTTAAATTATTATTTCTTTATTTATCACTTTTTTAAGTTTTTTTTTTCTTTATTACTTTTTAAAATTATTTCTTTGCTTTTTCATCATTATTGGTCAGAAATTAATGAGTTTCATAAAAAAAAAATTTATGAAATTTTTTAGCGTCAACTACGCGATTCACAGGATATAAAGGTAATGGACTGACGGAAATAATATCGAAATTCGATAATTGAATTATGATATTCACCAATATTTTTGTCGCTCTATTAGTTTCCTTCGCCAGAGCTTATAGTGAGGCTAATAGTTCATCTAACTTCAGTGCTGTACAAAATTTCAAGTTTACACGCAATAGCTTCCGAGTTGCAAGTAATATCGGGTTTCCCTTGACTTCCGCGGGGATTCGGTGTAATAAGCTCGGTAAACTTACGGTTTCACGTATGTTGTGCACGCGTACCTTGCAGTACATGGTAGCAGTTTATGCAGCTACTATTTACGAAAGTCATACGCCATGAAAGGGAACTCTACTGCTCTTATGAACGTCGCGGCGCGGTGTACAGTGATACTCGTAGCCCTTTTAACTATCGCACTTTCGCTTCTTCCTCTTCCGATTCTGATGTTCAGTATCCAATGACGTTGGGGACTGAGCTCAGTGGAAACTCAATTCGGAATATGGAACCTTAGGAAGGATAGAAACTCGCTGAATGTAGGCGAAGCTGTAGAGGAAACCTCGTTCGAAGGTTTCCTTCGCCGCCTGACGCTACTCCAGCGCGACTCCGAGGTCATAGTGGAATTACCTTGACGTCTTCAGGCGTGAATCTTTCATCGCTTTGATTGATATCACCTTCCCATTCTCCGCCGTCCAAATCACATGCATTCATCAGCAAATTTCACACAATCAACGACTTTGTCAATCGAATAAAAGCTCCGATACGTCGACTAATAACGGAATACTGTTTTCGATGTTCAATCATTTTCCGCTCGTTTAGCAACAAAAAAAAATATATATATATATATATTTTTTCATAAAGTCGTAAACTACGAATAAAAAAAAGTTCGCAAAAGCAGCTTAACGACTCCACCAATGTGTTATAAAGTTCATTTTTCACGCAAAGGACCTACGTATTCGAGGCGTTATTTTTCCAGCAGCTTATTTATAATAAAAAAAGACTAAGCCTGGCGTCCCTCCAACACATTCTTGATCGCCGCCGGTAAACAGGAAGTGCGTGAGCCTTGTGATTCATGCGACCGAGAAATTTCACCCGTAGCCGTCCGATTTCCATCTTCACGCAATAAAGTCCTTGAGTTTTTTTTTTTTTTTTCTTCTTTTCCGTGAAAGCATTTTTTTTTATACTCTTCGTACACTTTTTCAAATATCGCTTCTGAATAAAGAAGCGCACGTTTTTAATGAAACTCGTAAATTCCCCTTAAAATTCAGATGGACTATCGGCGAGAATAAATAACTACGCGAACTTTTATTTTATTAGAATAAAATAGCATACGCCGCGAAAGCTGCGTTTGGGGTGCAATATCAGGAAATATTCGTCAGACCATCGATATTTTTCTGCCCTCACACTTCGCAGTTAAAATTCCGAAATGCAAATAAACCTGTAGATACACTAACTTGCCGCTCATGAATTGCCTTTGGCATAGATACCGAAATGGCGGCTGCCAATCTACGAGGGTTGGTCAACGCTAGTCGAGGCTTCTACGCTTTTCTGGTTACGGAGCATCAATTTCGTATCTACAAATATTTGCATTATCCAACTTGATCCAATATCTCGCTGCGCACTTAATACACTCGTTGTTGCATCATAATAAACAGCATCGCCCGTGTGCGCTTCGTTCAAGAATAGCCAAAAGTATAAACCTATTATCTCGGTGAGTGTCTTACGACGAGAGAACTGAATTTATGGCACGATAACGTCTCCTCTCACCTTGTTCATCGATCGTTGATACAAACTTTCGCATTCTCACGATACCTATCGAGTTGAAATAGTGCTGTACTCGTCGCCGTTCCATTATCTCGTCGAATATCAATGGAAAAGACATTGTAACCTTCGTCGTAGAAATTTCGATAAAGCGAAGGCCGTTTCTCACCCTTTAACCAACGACTGCAATAGTAACCAGCAATGTCGGCGGTTACGGAAGTGCCGAGTGAGTCAGCGAGAGATAGTCACGATATCGCGAGGTAATTTATTTTTACAATCGCTTGTCGCGCGAAGAAACGCGGAGCGCAGTTACAGTAGGATTGGATCGAACACGAGAGCGTTACGGTGTGGTATAGTGATTACTGTACCGCGGTAAGACCATAGTTAGCGCGGGTAAAGGCTGAAAAATAATGCCGGGAGGGTCCTTCGTATTATTATAGCACAAGATGGTCGTAATTGAAACGCGAGCTTCGAGGAAATTAACGTGGCAGCAGTTGAAAGCGCAGCGAGAGAACTTGCAGGAGTTTCGTTACGTCAAGACGAGAATTGGTTGCGTCGCTTGTAGACGTGGATTTTCCGTTATATATTTATCGATTCCCGGGCTGTTGTATAAACTTTCTGATAAAATCCTTTCAACCTTTCGACCGAAAGCCATTTGGCATTAAGATCGTGCGGTTTCGGGGAGTTACAGCTCGGCGATTGGTTCATCTGCTTGTCGAAGACGAGAATTGGTTGCGTCGCTTGTAGACGTGGATTTTCCGTTATATATTTATCGATTCCCGGGCTGTTGTATAAACTTTCTGATAAAATCCTTTCAACCTTTTGACCGAAAGCCATTTGGCATTAAGATCGTGCGGTTTCGGGGAGTTACAGCTCGGCGATTGGTTCATCTGCTGCCTTATCGTGAGAAGATATAACACCGATTGGCTGTAACACCTCGCCGGGTACATCGTCCGTAATTAGATTAACCTATCAAATATCGTGTTTAGTTTAACGAACAATCAGTCCGATAACCCGCTCTCAATGCTCTCAGCACAACGCGCACGAATTTAATTAAGGGCCGCTAAATTCTCGGAAGTTGATTATAGTTCCCTCGCGACCGGTTGTACTCAGTCAAGAGTAGAAATGGCGAAAGGAGTCACGAGAACAGTGAAATGTAAGGTTAGGTCCGGGAAAGGCAAATTCAACATTTCGTCAAAGACACGCGCATAAAGTTAATTGTGTTTTCTTGTACTTCCGGTTTTGACAAAAAGTGTTCGTAAAAATTTGCAAGATGAAATTTTCATTACGATTTAACTACGATTTGTGGTTCTGTTGCCTTTCAAAATAACGACATGAAACCAACATTTTCGCAGTTTTTTTTCGATTTTACGAGGTTTCCAGTTTTTTATTAGCATTTTTTGAAAATTTATTATAATCGCGTTTCCAAATGCATATTTGACTGTCGAGATAAACGGTTCATAACCTTCAATGATGTCGTGTCGTTAACCTTATCTGCTTTTATGGCGCAAAAGATTTATTAGATATTCGAAGCAAAGCAGGCAAAGCTTTTACGCAGTTGAGAAAAATATGGTCTGTACGTGAGAGGTGATGGGAAGTTCGATTAAGATAATTTTCGATTGAATTAGCATCCTCCCTCATTTGGAATACCCAAGTACCCTTCGCGGAGGTGCCTTCTTCTTTATTAGTAGTTTGCGGAGCTTGGAACAAACCCACTCTGTGGAGCAGCTTGGATTAACGCTCCCTTTCGATTACCCGAACCTCGTTCGTGAGCTCTGCAGAAGTTCATCGCGCACCGCGGCGCCCATCACGTAGTTTTATCTTAGTTAACTACTTTCGAGTCCAACGGTGGATCAATTCAGACCCTTACTATCTTTTGCTCGTGCTAACGCGTGCAATCTCGTTCCTGTGTCCTCTAAAAGCTCTATCGGCTTCGGCCCTTCTAGTTTTACAACTTTCCGCGGAAAGTTGCGCAACCCGTACTATTACAGCACTAAATCTCGGCTACTTTATTTTTTATTTCAAACTCCCTTAACACAAACTGTTGCAACAAAGTAACAGCAAAAAAAAAAATAAAAATAATACGTTCAAATAACTTTTTAGTCGGAATTCCCGTCGTTCTGTTGTCAGATTTGTTACGGAAGTAAATTTATACGTCAATAAAGTAAATTCTATGGTCTATGCTCGAGTTTCGGATCGATTTCGGATCTCTTCGTATTCCTGAAAGCTTTCGCAGAGAAGTAAGAGCAAAAAAAAAAATAATGTGTTCAAATAACTTTTTAGTCGGCATTCCCGTCGTTCTGTTGTCAGATTTGTTACGGAAGTAAATTTGTACATCAATAAAGTAAATTCTATGGTCTATGCTCGAGTTTCGGATCGATTTCGGATCTCTTCGTGTTTCTGATAGCTTTCGCAGAGAAGTAACAGCAAAAAAAAAATAATAATGCGTTCAAATAACTTTTTAGTCGGAATTCCCGTCGTTCTGTTGTCAGATTTGTTACGGAAGTAAATTTGTACATCAATAAAGTAAATTCTATGGTTTATGCTCGAGTTTCGGATCGATTTCGGATCTCTTCGTGTTTCTGAAAGCTTTCGCAGAGAAGTAGCAGCAAAAAAAAAATAATAATGTGTTCAAATAACTTTTTAGTCGGAATTCCCGTCGTTCTGTTGTCAGATTTGTTACGGAAGTAAATTTGTACATCAATTAAGTAAATTCTATGGTCTATGCTCGAGTTTCGGATCGATTTCGGATCGATTTCGGATCTCTTCGTGTTTCTGAAAGCTTTCGCAGAGAAGTAACAGCAAAAAAAAATAATAATGCGTTCAAATAACTTTATAGTCGGAATTCCCGTCGTTCTGTTGTCAGATTTGTTACGGAAGTAAATTTGTACATCAATAAAGTAAATTCCATGGTCTATGCTCGAGTTTCGGATCGATTTCGGATCTCTTCGTGTTCCTGAAAGCTTTCGCAGAGAAGATCAAGAGATTTATCAAAGCTTCACGAGGATCAGTGTTATTTGCGGACGGGAGATTCTCATAGCTACGTGTCCCGAGTGTGAAACGAAACTCTCTGATCCCAGAAAACCCGAATCGCCCAAATACTCCAATAATTTCGTTATGCGCTCGATATACACTACCAAAGAGTTTTTCCCCGTCCCTCTGGTACAAAAAAAAAAACAATGAAATTACGGATTCAAATGATTGATTTTTTTCACTCTGCCTTTTGTTGTTTTTATTATTTTTACAAACAAACCGCTAATCACTAACGAGAGCATTGATTGAATTAATGCATAAAAAGGTATATCCGTACGATCTCCAGGGTATTCCTTGAAAATGGCCGACGTTCGAATTCCTGCGATTTCGCATACCTTCGGCAGGGAATAACTTTGATTTCATGTACACGTCGAATTACTGACAATAATATCATTAAAAAAAAAAAATTTCATAAAAAATTCTACGAATATCAAAAATATATTTACCTCTTGAATTATTTCGATTTAACGTACACGTCGAGTTATCGACGAATATTGGACTAATTAATATGAAATAAATTCCTGAAATAACGGTATACAATTCTGTTATGGAAACAAACGTCGCAACTCTATTAAAACATTTGATCGAAGATTTATTAAAAAAAAAAAAAAAAAAACGCTATCGTTATCATTCGAAATCAAGTAAAATTGCCAATTTTAAAACTCCCGAAGATGTTTGCACATACAATTTTTAGTGAGTACACCAAGTTGACTCACTACTTTTTTGCAACTGCGAACTTTTTGATCCCTCGAGAGTTTTAACGAACGACATCTCTTTCTCCAGAGGCTTTGAACTATCGCAATGGGATGGTCGCGAAGCCTAAATTCCTTGGGAGGGTGGAAACTTTTTACGACAATCATCGTCATTATCACGAGTTGATGATCCTCGTAGTTACCACTGCGTATATACGTATACCATATAGCGACCCTTAGCAACCGGCGAAAAGTTGGTGAAAACTTTTCCCCCGGATATCCGTACTCGTGCGGTTGTACAGTAGGTTAGCATACAGGATCGCCGTTGGGTTAAGCGGGAAGTTGTTATTCTCAACACAGTCGCTGTATGTGTGTCTGCGTGAGCGTTAGCAATTATTTAGAGAGGTGGCGAACAAGGGAAAGGGCTTTAGCGGTGCTGAGAGAATAGCGTCAGGAAGTGTCGAGCTCTGTGTAATATCTCCGGGTATTCTCACCGTCGGTTGTGCAGAATAATGCGAAGACTCGCCGGCAGCGTCGCGATACAAATAGCCTTTATAATAATGATGATGCTGATGACTATTCTTGCTGCGGTTCAGCAGTAATACAATAATACGCTTATTGTTTGCATTACATGACGAGATAACAATCATTCAAGCAGCAAGAATACGAATTATCAGCTCCATTAACACAGTTTCATTTCTAATCCATTCGTTCGATTTTGCATTTAAACCCTTCGGAGCAATGGATCGATTCGCGTGTCGCCGATAAAAGTCGTAAAACTTGCCTCTCGAGAAAATGAAGGATCAGCGAAAGGATGAAAAAAAAAAAAAAAAAAATTCTTCCCTATCTTTATATCTCGTGCTTTGGCTTGCGTGAGGACGTCTATCCCCTCAAGAAATTTATTTGCTTCACAATGTATACCTGTATAGCTGCTACCCATAGGCTTTCATAAAAATTGCACAAGGTCACGTTCGTCTCCCGAGCGCGAGCTCAGGATACTTTTTGACCCGAATACCTCGACGAAATATACAGGCGGTTGAAACACGATCCTTTCAACTTGGATAAACTTGTAGACATCCTTCGAGGCTTGTGGCTGTACAGTTTTTTTTGTTTATTTGGGAGCAATGGGAGCTTTTAAAGTGGTTGCGAAGATGCATTTCTTCGTCTCGGATGAGACGCCACATCGATTTTACGATTAATATTTCAAACGGGGGCGAGACACGGAGACAACGCGTGGGTCGAGAACGTTGACGTATGCAGATACGATAGTATATGCATAATTTAGCGATACAAAATAGACATGGAGAGAGATGCAAATATGGCTTCACCCACCCCCGGCTTTCCAATAAATTTGATTAATAATTACGAGCAAACAAACCTCACGATTTGCCCACAAAAAAAAAAAAACAAAATGGCGAACGTCGGCTAATATCGAAACACACAGTTTGATATTTAGACGATAACATTGTCGGTGATATGAAACGTCAATAACGGCAAAGGGTTGGAAACATATTATTGTACATCGATATCCCTAAATTTTCCGTAAAAGTGCCTCTGTAGCGAACGGAAAAGCACACGGTGAAAATACTCGTTTTACGCCAGTAAATCGTATTTATGACACTCTCGAGTGAACGGTCAGCAGTATGGAATATCCGGTCTACGGTAGTAGCTCACGCGGAAGCCTGTAGTTTTTTTTTTTTTTTTTGTCTTTTTATTACATCACGAGGAAAGGGGTTACCGTGTGCGCATGCACGTTAAACCCATAAATCTTGCCGGGAGGCATAAAACAATACGACAATAAAAGGAGCATACTTTTCGCCCGTAAATCAGATACTATATCCTGCGCACACATCGTCGTATGTATACATACAAGCGAATGAGTTCGATTTTCTCTGGTGCTTCTTCTCGAGTTTCTCAATACGCGAAACAAGACACCTATTGATCGATAACATCGGTCTCTCATCCATACTTTTTATCTGCCGTATAAAGATCGAATATCTTCATCGCTATAAGCTGATTTCGAATAAAAAAAAGTTTGTACGGTGTGATTATTAATTTTCATTGGAAGCGGCGTAATGTTCGAAAACGTCCGCGCAGCTTTCTATGGATCACCGGCAGTGACGATAACAAAGTTTAATTCACGTTCGCGTCAACCGAGGCGACTGACTCTGAACTATTGCAAATTCGCATTTTGACGAAAAGTTTCGCGGAGCAGTTGCGTTAGTTAGTTCGAAATTACATGTCATATAATGCCGTTGCAGACATTGTATCGTATTCTACCTTGAATCCAATGGTTAAGGATGTACGGGAGGTACAGTCACGTCAATCGTGAGTTTCCGAGAAAATTGAAATACGTATGGATTTTTTCCGAATTTTTTCTAATAATTTAAAATTGCGTTTTCATTCGTTCGTTTCGTCTAAAAAGCGCTATTTGAAATTATTAGACAAAAATCGGAAAAAATCCCAAAAATTCTTTCAGAAAAATAAATTAATTATTTCCATGAAAAAAATTAAGTTGCCGGTGATTCGTTGAATAATTTTTTTTATCGATTTGTTAATAACATTTTGGAATTATTTTTATGCCAAATCAAACTTATCAGCATCTTCTGCATGCTTAATTTTTTTCGAATTTTGATTCCATCGCGATATATTCGAAATTTTCTCTGAAACTCACGTTTGGCGGGACTGTACCGCCCGTACATTCTTAACTCGCTCGCTGTAATGCGTAACGACGTTTTACTTCAAGCGTCGCGAACCTGTAGTTGTCGGTTCATTTGATGTTTTCATTATCCACGAAATAAATATGATACTCAAAGCATATATACGCTATAAGTGAATTACTTACGGTCTGGTGTTTCGTTTGAAAAAATAAATTGACCCAAAAGAAAAGGGAAAAAAAATACCCACCTACGCGCGAAAGTTTAGCCGAAAATAGATCGTGACGTCAACACATAGGGTTGATTGGCATACAATTTCTTTTGCGTAATGAATACATTCCGTGTTTTCTTCTTAATTCCTGAACTATGCGCTTGCTATCGATTATAACATTCCACGCATTTTCAATACAATCGAAAGACGTGACTGAACGCACAGAATTCTGTTGTCGTACAATTCTAACGAGAAGAACGGTCTCTCCATATTGATGCGAGAACGGTGAATGACTCGTTAAAATTGGTATTACGCATTATATCATTTTTTTATATTAATAATGATTTCATCCCTTTTAAATTTACATTTTACTCCATTTCGTTTATTCAATGTTTTTACGATATTTTTTATAGTCGAAAATTGGTACAAATTAAAAACATTTTTTCACCTCTTTAAGGGGTGCGTCGATATTTTTCACAAAGCTTATTTTCATTGTTTTATCCCGGCATTGCGCCGTAACGTACCGGAAACTTTGTCGATGAAAGGCACCGTCCGAGAGACCTTTGCTGTACGATGTTTCGCACTTATCGCCGTACTCGGAGCTGCTTTTAGTACCCACTGAGAGAGCAAGAGCGGTGAGCATCATCGATTTCTGGTAATTTCTAACGTGTACTTATTTCACCACAAGCATACAACGATACAACGCTTTCACCGATCCTCTCTCCCTCTTTCTCTCTGCGTACGATCCCCTGCAAGCTTCGCGTCAACTGTTTTCCTCACGTTTCTCACGTCTCGCCCGCTTGCCGGCCCGCATCGCGGCCAACAGTTGCCTTTCAACCCTCGTCATCGGCGAAACCCGCAACTGCCACGAAACTGCGACGCGACAAACGAGACCCGACTCTCTAAGAACATAAATGATGCTGAATTTTCGTCTAACTATTCTTTAATATTCCTCCCGAAGGTTTTTCTCTGAATTTAAGGAGAGCTTATTGGTTTTTTTCATAGAAATACGAATGTCACAGAAAGTACTTCTTAACGGTGCGAACCTCGTATTTACGTTGCTCTCTGATCATAGGGAATTTCTTTTTAACACCCGTAAAAGAAAAGAATTACATATTTTTCGTGATGTTTCTTCGAGTTTCAAATTTTTATTTTTCACCGGCAGAGACTAACATTATCGAGGAAATTACGATGTTTTTCGGAAAATCGTTGGAAAATTTTGAATTTTTCATTATATTCTCAGTGCTAATGATTTCGGTTAAAAACTGAGATCATGAAACCGAAATGAACACTACAAGAATTGAATTTAAATTTTTTTTAATTTTGCCGTTTTTTTTTTTTTGTAAAATTTTACTTTGCAAATAAACATTTTTTTTTTTACAAACGCGGTATCCAATGAAAGTAAATCGTACAGTAGTTATGAATTAATCGAAGTAAATCCATACTATGTAAAGTACAGCCGCGTGAAGACACACCTAACCGGAAGCGGAATTATGGACAAAGTTCTCATTAAATCATCTGCGGATTTCGGTGCCTCCTTTGCTTTGAGTATTTCCCTGACCTTTCGCGGCCATTACAGTATTCGCAGACGCAAAGCGTACTCTTGGGACGTCAGAAGAGTCAATAAAGAATCGAGAGCTCGAATCCATTCCTCAGAGATTCAATGATACTCCAGAGAATACGCGACAAAAAAAAACGAAGAGATATCCTTTGCGTCGCGATACTGAACCCCAGTCTTCCCTATCAAGATGGATTTTCCGAGTGTTCTCGCGCCAATGGCCTCACATAACTTACATACTTCTTTGACAAAGAGATTCGACGATACGAGTCTCGGTCGCCTCCTTCTCTTGCAATATTCAAAGCAGTTTATAAATATATAAGAAGAAAAAAGAGCCTTCCAACACGTCTCGCCTCTTCTGTAACACTCGCGAACGAAGAAAGACGAATAAAAAAAAAAAAAAAAAAAAAAAAAAACTTTCGATCTTTTTCCGAGACTCTCAGCGCGAGCTTTACTCTGTCCCGCGCTCTTCCGCACGCTACAGTGTCTTCCCGTTCTTTGTCACGCCAACGAGTAAGTAGTATCCCCTCCCAAGAGTCTCCCGTCCACTTCTCACTTAGGCGCCAGACTGCGGTCGAAGAACTTCATTTTACGAAACACACACCAACCTCCGTACATTCAACGCGGAAGAACTGTCTGCAAATAGCTTCTCCGACTGCCGACGATTTTTTCTCAAGCTGACGAGAAAAAAAGAGAGACCTTGGAATATTTTTCACGATTTTTCTCTCTTAAGCAATTTCGAACTTCGGACTTTTGCAACTCGAACAAAGCAATTTAACTCCTCTTTGGATTTTTACGATTTTTATTATATGTACGTATATCGCGTTTCCTTCTTTCTTTTTTCATCTTCGCTGTTCTATTACGAAAATCTTCGCCGAATAAAGCAATGAACGAACTTCTGCCTCGAGATATTCGAGTTTTTGACTTTTGTTCGAAAAGAAAATAAATTTTTCACTTGTTTTTCATCGTTCAATGAATACGCGTAGATCTTTATTGTTCTTTCGTCGACAAAACATCGCTTCGTTTTTATGATAATTCATCCTTCGTACGTGCGTAACACGCGAAAATTTTCGCGAAAGCTCATCATCGAAGTTGTCTCGTATCCGAGTCATCATTAATGCGAAAATAACCCCCAATGCGTCGAAAAGTTCGATCTCAATTAAAAGTTGAAATTGCCATAGTACTGCGTCCGCAACGCAATGTGTACTTGGAAGTTTCGCGAGGAAGGGGAATCGGTAGGCAGAGGTAGAAGGATATACAGGTGAAAGGATATATATATAGCGACGTCGCAGTCTCAGTTAATGTCCGCCTTTTCGCGCGAGACGACGTAGAAATACAGAAAGGTACGTACGCTCTAGCAGCGTTATTCCTCGTTTCACGGAGTTAGTTTCACACCCGGTAAGACCTTCAAAGTTTCTCGTCTTCCGATACACACGTGCGAACGTACGTATGTTTGCGCACTGCATGAATACGCGGTGAACTTATTCCCGGTGCATTGTGGGTTCCCTACGAAGCTGGAGAATTCGCGGCGGGAAATTCTACGTATTTACTTGAATGCACAGAGCCAGTGCAGCCCGATCCGTCGGCTTCACGGACAAACGCCGTTCACCACGGAGCTTGCAAACATAGCTGAAAGCTCAAGCGTGTAACAGTATGCCGCGGCTTATCGGAAGTGAAGCCGCGGGGTACTCGGGATGCAGAGGAATGTACCGTGTGACGCGAATATCGCTGAAGGTTTTCGCGTTGTATCGTAGTTCGCAAACGTTCGCAGTTCCTCGTAGTTGACACGAATTTGTGATGTTTATTTCGGTAGAATAAATCGATTGAACTTTGGGGCGCGATATTGGCGTATGACTACTTGGTAGCGCTCGATGTGCACTTGGCGTCTCGACGTGATGATAAAGAACGATTACTACGCGTATTGACGCGTTAATCGATCATTGAATCGATCGATTATTCATTTATCGAAGTAGAAGGTGCCTACGTAAATTATTTTTAGGCGCATACAGTTGATAATGAAGATTATTAAACAGCAGATGAGGCCATTAAAAAAATTATAAATAAAAAAAACCGTCCAAAAATGCAATGGTTTGTTGCTGTCTTTGCGTGTTGTTTTTTCAATTTTTTTACCAGCAGCGACATCGCGGAAAAATTTACGATAATTTTTTAAATATCGTCGAAACATCGTGAAATTTTCGTGATTGTGCGTCATTTCCAGCGAAAATGAAGATTTTTAACCTCAAAATTCTCTTACAATGAAAAATAATTTTTTTTTTTGTAGAACGCTTTCTGATTTTGAAAATGCCAATCACGAAATGTATAGATATGAACAAACGTCGATCTATTTTCGACTAAATTTATATTTAACATCTTTTCGTAAAATTGAACTTTTAATAAATTTACGATTAATTGCCGATACGAAATGACTAGCGGAGCGTATCTAAATGATTAATCGACCCATTAGTTCACAACTACTTTTCATCGATTTTCGTTATGTATTTGCGTAATTGATCATCGAGCGTTTAACACGGTTTAATTATGCGCGAGAGACGCTCGAACAGGAAAGTCGACCGGACCGAGATATTGCATCATCGTGCATTCGCTTCCGCGTGAACGAACGAATTCGATTGAAATAATTCATTTCCGGGTAAACCGGAGGACTCTCGAGATCCTCATCTTTTATTGCAACGATCCCTGACTCCAGTCTACAGCGAGAATGAAAGAATAAAAGTGTTTTATTGCTTGTCAGATATGAAAGTGGGAACGCGATTTTTCCTCAACTACGAGTGATACTCGACGCCTTTCTTATTCAGTAGAGAGAAGTGAAATATACAGATTGCACGGCTGTATTATAAGTCTGTGCGATTTTCCGTTGCAGCGGATATTTATGAGGAAATCGGTAATGAGCTGAAGCCACACGGCGACGGATTGGACACCGAATGCGTCGGAGGCGGTCGAATCAATCACGATGAACCCGGAAAAAAAATCAACGTCTATGGATACTCTCAGGTTAATAAATTTTTATTATTTACATTTAAAGCTTTCCATTTCACATACCATTTACTAAATGTGATAAAAAAAAAAAAAAAAAAAAACCTGTTAAAAATTACGATCCGCGATGTATTTTTTAAATTATTCTTGAACGTCCGGAGCGCCACTCATACTGCTGCGTATAAAAAAAGAGCGAACTAAACGTTAATGCAGACATCCGGTAAAAATGGAACCCTTTGCGCAATACTATTTACTAAATGTGATAAAAAAAAACTTGTTGACAATTACGATCCGCGATGTATTTTTTAAATTATTCTTGAACGATCGAAGCGCCACTCATACCGCTGCGTATAAAAAAAATAGCGAACTAAACGTTAATACAGATATCCGGTAAAAATGGTACCCTTTGCGCAATAAAACAGTTATGAATAAACCGTTTTTTTACTTTTACTATAAACCGAAAGCGCATTCTCCGCGTTGTGTAACCTTAAAGCTACTGTACGTGTTTTGCATGTTTGATCGGAGGCCCGTTCGTGTTTTTAATGCAGAAAATAACTCGTTGGCCGGATGTTACATATAATAGGGAATAAAGAAGTTGCAAGGTGCAGGGTAAACATCGTAAACCTTGGCCTCGGCGGAGGGTTTCCCCGATGCAATGTGTGCAGTTGATGGCCCGAGTTCGATATCTTTCTCACACCTCATCCTCTCGTTCTTTCCCGCTGTATTTTACACTCCCGTACTCTGCTCTGTTGCTTTTACGTATAACCGTACAGTTTGTCGAGAATTTTTCAAACGTTTTCCACGAGTACAACCGCGAAGTTCTCGTTAAATTCCGAAGCTTTCATCGCCTTTTTTCGATGCAACGATTGCAAAAGGCGCGGAGAGGCGATACTACGGCGAATAAAAAAAAATCACTCACGACGATTGTAGTCGCGCGCAGGGAAATCGCGTACGCGTTCGCTTCTTCAATTCGCAATCTTCAATTCGCATTGTGAATATCCGCGAACAGTGGGGCGCGTATATATAGCATTTTCATTCACTTCAAAGCGGCGCGCGAGTTATACGCCAGCAGCCAAAAGAACGGCGTTTATTTGTCGACAAAACCGCTGGAAGAAAAACAATTTCTGCATTTGATTGAATTCTTAAGGCGGAAAAATGTCGGTTTCGAAAACAGGATATAGAGACACCTGCAACTATCGAACGGGTATTTTTTTTTATTTATTTTTTCTATGTGTGTTATCTCTCGGAAGAGTTTATGAAAAAACTGAAGAGTTATTCTTTCAAGACGCGGCAACGAGTCGCCAAGATAAACAATTTTAACGTCGCCCCCGGGGACTCTCAATGCTTCATGCTTGGTTAGCGATGGCTTCAAACCGCCAATGAATAACTCGATTGCATCGATAAAATGTTCAATTTCAATCACAAAAATGACCAATTTTTCTCAATTCAACGATAACCGAAATTTTTAGTAAAAAAAATCATTATATCGAACAGTAATCTATCGATTAATCGATTTCGATTCAATGCTATTTTTTTTTAATCCCAAACTATGATGATTGATGATAACAAAAATAAAGTTGCGGCGCATAAGACAAAAAATTGAATTTGGCATCGTAATTTTTCGTCTCGAAAGGCGGCGCGTTTCGAGATACTTTATCGCATCGGCAATATTCGGCAATGTGCCGAACAAAAAAATTAATCGACGGCATTCCCGCTGCGGGTCGTCACTCAAGTCCCGCGGTGCTCGCTGTTACGATTCACGTTTCACGAGCCACTAAAACAGATACGCGAGTCATTCTTGTTTTTCGTGTATTTACGACCCCCGGGATACCTCCGTTTACATCCGAGAATAGCGCTGTTTAATGTAGGAAGCGTGTGCCAACCACCGTTGGTTAATCCGGCGTAAAGTTTTTTTTTTCCGCGATATAAATTGTTCGGCAAACGGGAGAAAGTTGTGTTTACTATCCACGATGTTCTTAACTTTTTCGCGCGGCTAGGCGCTGTTAATCTTTAGCGAGTATCCTCGACGTCCAAGTTAACTTATGTATCTGCTCCGCGGCTGAACGTGCGAAGGAAACGCGGAGTTGGCTTACTCGTTAAACGACTTGGCATCGGCTCAACGTAATACTAACGTATAGCGGAAAGCGCCGGTGAAAAGGGTGGACAGTGCAAACGTTAAAGACAAATTTAAATATTTCGTTTCCAGGGCTTCGGTCAGGCAGATCATCAGGTTTCCGTCGATCTGTTGAAGAAAAAGTATCCCGACTACGTTGTCACGTGGTCCAATGAAGGATACTAAAAATCGATTTTTTGAATTTTTTTTTGAAAAATCGAAATTTTGCTTAAAAAAAATATATATATATATTTTTATGCTATTTGTCCCGTATAATCGATTAATCCGCGTGTATAATATTTATTTTACATAAATGAGTTTTCGGTACGAGTATAATTTTCGTACGATTGTATGATGAAATGGGAGTGTTGGAAATAAAAGCGCAAACTAAAAAATTAATTAAAGAATGGATATTTTTTTACCTCTTTACGATCAAATATCGAGAGTCGGTAAGCGACGAGCAAAAGTTGTTAATGCAGTTCCCTGCATTACTTTGCATAAGTATGCGATCAATGGTCTCTACCTTACCGACTGTTGCATTACGATACTCTATCCCGTCGGCAAGATATCGGACAATGTTTCATCCTTATTCCATCCTTAATAACGATCGAAGCATCTTATGGTCAAGAAAATAGCTTATTTGCCGATAACTACATTACCAGCTGATGATTAAAAATTTCGATGAATGAAATTCAAAGAACAAGATACATATTACCTCGTAATTAATTTCGAGTCTTTTAGTAATTTTTTTGGCTGGTAAAATTCCTAACTTATGTTGAAAAATTACTATGAATAATTTAAAAAAAAAAAATTTTATGGTAACTCTTTTTTTTATTTATCCAATTCCCCAATCTTCCACGACGAACTTCCGTTAGCTCCTTCGCAACAATGACCGTTGCGAAATGTTTCCGTTACCGAGCGACCGGAATTATGTTTATTTCACAGTTTAGAAAAGTCACGCGCCCGATGAAGTGGTAAAATAGAAAAAAAAATTTAAAGTAACTCACCGATCGATCAAATCAATAATCATGTTTACCCGGGCCGCTAAATCTGTCGTGAAGAATCTCGGAAATCGAAAATATTACGGCGGCGAGGATAATCTCAAGGTGCACACAATTTTTTTTAAATCGCGTTGACTCTGACGTGATTCGCATCGACGACAATATTCGCTTCACATAGTGAATTGTCTTTAATCGAATATCATTATCAGGTGACGATAATCGGAGCTGCAGGGGAGGTCAGCCAGACGCTGTCGAATTTCGTAAAAAATGGTTCAAAGCTCGAAAGCTCGTTGGTCCGCGACTCGAATCCGAGTTCTCGTTTTCTGATGTTGAACGGCGAAAAAACTCGTTCTTCCGGCGCTTCGAAGGCTCTTAAAGTTCAAAATCCAAGAACCGAAAGTTATCTCGAAAATTCTCGCCGAAATAACAGTCCCACTTTCGTTTCTTGCTTCGCAAATCGCGAATTAGATTTGGAGAGGGTACGACGATAATTTTGCATTGAAAGATTACTCAGCGTGACTCACCATAAAGTTACAAAGTTGTCGTTTACTCGATTAATCGTATTTCGCAGACGGTGACCGAGTTGAGAGACAAAGAGATTAAACTCTTGACGGAAGATGCAATGATAAAACAAACGAAAACTTCGAGCGAACGATCAATTACGAGTTTTCCTCTCGCAAAAGTACGTTAATTGATTTTTCCAAACCCACCGGCAAACTGTTGCAATTAGAGACGTTGTCTTCTCCGAAGGGGGACAGCGCTTTTACTTTTTACTTTGAGACGGAGAATTTAATGGATTTTTCGGGGGGGCGATTCGAATTCACCTGCTTGCAGACAAAAACGACCGGACTAATGGGTGTTCTCGGTAGAGTATCGGCGACTTCGGGGGACGCGGCAGCATCCCAGAGTCGGCAGGTGGCGCGGACGACGGCGTTTACGCCGATTACGACACAGGTACTGTCTTTACTGGATAATATTTAATTACAATCGAAAGAAGATTAACAGCGATCCGATGTTAAATTAACCGCGAAGTCATCGAAGCTGTATATTTTTTTTCGCGATGAAAAACGATACAAATCGCGAAATATCGACGCGAAAACTGGTGGAGTGGTGCTAAGTCTGTGAACCCTGTCCGCAGGGATGGCCAACGTACAAGCGAAATCGTAGTTTACACGAAGCTTTCGGGAGATCCGGTCAATGCAGATGGTCTTACAGACCATCGGTCATCTTCTGTCCGAGTGCAACGGGCTTTTTTCTTAGTGCCGCTCCGCCAGTGCGTAAAGTTTCGAAAAAACGTACAAAATCGCGGAACGAAGATCCCGGAGATTCTTCTCTCGAGCGTCGAATTGTCAATTGCGAAAAAATTAACAAACCGGAAGCTCCTGCGAACGATGGATTCTGCAAAATCCGGCAGTTACTTCAGAATACGCGCGGTGACATTTTGGAATTTTATTACGGAGCCATTCGATACCCTTTTATCGTCACGACTTTGCGAAATGAAGAAACATCGCTGATGGGAATTTCGAGGGCAATAAACACGCAGAAACTAAAATATAGTGCCGATTTTTCGCACGAATCATCGACGAGCAGATTGAATTCGATTCTCGGACCGCTGGAAGCCGTCAGACATCTTCCCATCCCTTATGAATATTCTATGAAAAAAACCTGCAAATCTGTAGCGATTGGGATGATGAGCATTTGTGCCGAATATGCCGGGAAAGTCAACAAAACAGCGCATCGACTCTTCGACAAGAAATCCATTTTCGCGAAACCCACGGCGGTCGATCTTTTGAGAATATGGAAGAAACTCGACAATTTCGTCGTATCGTTTTTGAAATCTTACGAAGAACTTCCCGTTAAAAGAAATCGAAGCGATTGGTCTGAAAAGTTGGCTATCTGGCGGAGCGTAAAAATAACCGAAGAAAAAATTGCATATTTCGATAAATTGCTGATCGCGGGATTGCGTAAAATTCGCGTATTAAAAAATAGTATCGCGGCGATCGAGCGTTTGATGGAACGCGAGCTTCGAAGGCGATAAAATAATTCGATAACGTTAACGTTACGTTAAAAAAGAAAATAATAATAATAGTACTATGAGCCTATCGTCTGTCCTCAGGCGTGTGACGCGTGTCGTGTCGTGTGCAGCAACTGCAGAACTGAGGATCCCTGCGACGAGGACAATCCTTGCAATAAGAAAGAGAAAAAGAGAGAAAAGCCGGTTGGACGGAAAGGGAATCCCTGCAAGAAAGAGAAGACGGATCCGTGCAAAGAAAAAAAAAATGATTGTCCGCCTGTTAGCCGAACACCGGAATGTCCCGGCAATTAGCTTATCGAGCTTTCCGAACTTATCTAACCTCCTCCCCCGAGCTGATTTCGATGAACCCAATTTTTTTTTTATTCCGAAAATTTTTTGCGCCTCGAGATTCTTCAGGTGCAAAAACTACGTTCGGCGGTCGCCAAGATGAGCTCTCAAGTTAAAATAGTGGTCTGTAGGAGACCCGAAGTTCAGTCACGAAAAACGATTATCCGATCCTATGTACATTTTCCTCGCGCTGATCGCGACACATCAAGCGGCCACGGCGTGTTTTTAAACTAAATACTCGCATTTAATAATAATTGTCGTCTATGTTAATAAAAAAAATGGATGTATGTCGATATCGCATATTCATCATTTTATTTTTTTGATAACCGTTTTTGTCTATTGGGATAAAAAGATCGTGAAAAAAAAAAAAATCCTCGAACCGTCTATTCATTTATTGGTTACAGTCGGAGAACGTAGACCTGAGGATATCACGGTACCGGAAGCCGAAAATCACGAGCGCAGTAAGTTAGAAACATAGATATATCAAAACAATCCGATTTATCGATTTATCGATTTATAATGATCGATAAAAAAAATAGACGTTGCCATTACTCCACCTCCCTTGCGTCATAGTTTATCTCGATAGCCATTATTGCTATCAGTATATCAGTACCTACAGAGGAGTAGATTATTTTTCTACAATCGGTGACTCCCCGCAGGAAGTTCAAAGAATGAAAAAATTATCGTTGCTGCTCTCGGCGGATCCACCGCACAGAAGTCAGAACGACGATTATTTTCCTCAGGGTGACGAATACGAAAACGAAATTGGTACGGACGACTATAATCATTTTCCCGAATCGAAAAAATCGCACAAGCCACGCGGTCGAAAGAGCACAACGACTTCTATAACTTCCGACGAGGATCACGACGATTTTTCTTCGGTTTTGCTCGCCGCGCCAAAATCCTCATCGCCTCCGATACATCGTAACTGCAGAGAAAGTTCGCCGAACATATTGCAAACGAAAAGTATTTCGGAGAGAGACACTTTGGAAAGCTTACAGATTCTTGTGGAGAAAGTCGCAGAATTCAAACGTCGAATTTTTGGTTCGGAAGTTTACAAGAGTAAAACGGAAATGAAGATCGAGCCGATAGATCATAAGAGAAATGGAGGAGTTGGACAGTCAGGGAATTTGAAAGAAGATCACGTGATCACAACCGTTTAATCGCGTTGTCGTAATTTCGGTTGCAACTTTCTTTAATCATATTTTTCTCGCACTCTTGTCGAGTGTCTACGGTGACGAAGGGAGGTGGATCCACCGGTGAAAATGCATTCCCTGAGACTGAATTGTTATGTAATCTCGTGCACCACAGGCGAAAAAAATTGAAAAAATCTGGTTAGGCGATCCGGATTGCGGCGAAGGTCCTCCCGATCGTCCTATTAAAGGTCCGTGCCATCCGCCTGACTGTCCATGTGTTCCAATGAAAAAGCCCGGCTATCCCGCGAGACCGAGAACAGCGAAGAAAGACTTTTGCGTCAAATGTCCGCCAAAGAAACCATGCAATTTGAACAAATGCCCTCCTGATGCCGATGGTACGTGCGGAAAAGCGGCTCTACGCAGAGGAGATCTATTGAAATTAATCTCTGAATCGCAGGCGACTTTTAGCCTCGTAAGATCGCGTCTCTCGAGATCCACGACAAGATTCCTCGTTGCATCAACTTGGAATGTTCGTCATCCTCAGCCTCGAGACTTGCAGCGGAGATTCTTCTCCGATTGTTCCGGAAAACCACCTAAGAAGCCTTCGCCGTGTTCGAAGCCATCGCCGGCAGAGTCCGAGTGTAAGGAATCGGAGAAAAAACCATCGAAAGATTTTCAGGATTGCAAAAAACCGACAACGGCGTTGAAAAGCGAAAAAAAATGTATAGATCCGCCGAAACCTCCCAAACCACCTTCACCATCGATTGCTTCCAAATGTAAAGAAGCCGAGAAAGAGCCAAAAGTTCTGTACCGCAAGTGTCCTCCGTTACCGAAACTTCCGCAATTGCCGAAATGTCCCAAACCGCCAGAGCCAAAGGTTCAGAAATCTTGTCGTAAGATTAGCGCTCCGAAATGTCCACCTCCACCGTCGCTTCCAAAATGCCCCGAATGTCCGAAATGCCCGGAACCCCCGAAAGTTTCCGCCAAAAAAACGGACGATTGTCCACCGGAACTTGAAGAGCCTAAAGGTTCATCGAGTATCAACTGTACCGACGACGATTCTCATGGTGGAACAGTGGGAAAGAAGACAACCGAAAAAAAGAAGTCTCTGTGGGAGAAGATAAGTGATTCCAAAAAACGCAAAATGTCTACGTATCATCGACGTTCGGAGACGCTAAAAAAAAACGACGTTTCGATAGCGGAAGATCATCAAAGAAGAAGACATGTGCACATTTCTAGCGCTTTTTTGTCGTCATTTTCATGCAAATCTGGCAATCCATCGTCTTTACCACCCTGGAAATCGCGTAAATGCAAAACGATCGAAGAGGTTTGTGGCGAAGATGTTGATCCGAAGTTGAAAGCATTGGAATGCAAGCCAATAAATTGTCCTAAAGATCCGAACGCCTCGTGCTATCCGGACAAACCGCGATGCGCTGAAGTTAGAAAACCACCCGCTAAAAAACAGGAACGCGATAAAACGTTCGGCAGAAAAAAAAAGAAAATTGGTGCATACGACAGGCAAAACGACGATTGCGTTCCATCGAGCGTCGTGAAGGCTGTTATTGAAAAAATTGATTACTCGAAGATCGGCTGCGAACCACCGAAATTAACGAAATTGGGACCGTGTCCAGCGCCACCGCAGTGTTTTGATAAAACGCGAGAAACGCGACATTGTGAAAAAATGGATGAAAATAATGGGAAAGCAGGTCTATCGCCGTTGCCGAAACCTCCTTCAGCTCCTGTGTATCTTTGCCCGTGTCCTCCACCGCCGAAACTGCATCCAGGATCCTGTCCCTGTTACGATAATACCGATGACACGGAACTCAAACCATTAACGGAACGATGTGAAACCAAACAAAAATTTCCTTGTCCCGAAGTTCGAGTTTATTACTGTCCACCGACGAAGTCGACTTGCGACAAGAATAAGGAATGCGATGATTTGAAAAAGCCACCAAAGCCGTAATAGCCAATGACAACACCACAAACATTAAAACAAAATCGTAAAAAAATCTCCATTTTGTCGGTAACAGAGAACTAATTAATTAAAAATTTGTTTCGTATCCATACAAAATTGCTGTTTGAAATACTGAATAAGACGCGTAACAGAGATTCAACAAATCATTGTTCCAATTATATACGAAGAAATATAAAAACAGAACAAAAATTTCGCGACGATGAAAATTTATTAACTTTTTCGTAGTTTCGTACGCAAAGCACAGAGCATTGTGTATGTTAAGAAAACAATTAAAATGATTACTATTCGCGCGAGAATAAGAATACGAAGCTAATGTCATACATAACCTTACTTTTGCGACTAAAAATCGAGCCGAGAAATGAAATAATTTTGAATATTTTTCACGCAACAGCGATTGCACAATATTTTTTCGTTATGAATCGGGTCTCATGAATATTCCATCAAATTCTCAGCCAGTCGATTACACGAATGGTAAAAAAAAAAAAATGTCTACGGAATTGCTCACGGTATAGTTTTATAATCGTGAGCAGGCGGGTGGGACGTAGCGCGGTATAGTATATATCCAGCAGCATTGAAAGCGATTTTACGAGGGCAGCTTTTGGCGTGTACGAGGTATTGGTAGAACGTGTCACGGGGCAGTCTGGACAGGAAGCCGAGGGCGGCGGTGAACGGCGATGCGTAGTTGCGAATAGGAAATCGATCTCTACGACCGGAGATCGTTCCCATCATTCGATTCGATTTCGTATCGCATCGATCGGATTCTCTTCTCGTGGCTGTGTACCCGTACAGCTGTAATTACACGACACGCGAAGTTCCCCTCCATTTCGATATACTGCTGTAGAGTTGTATGTAGGTACAACCTATCTATATATACCATCGCGTATATACAGATACGCCGACGTTGGCGCGGGGGCTCGCGGCTGCTCATGAAATTGGCATCGAGAGCGCTTCGTTACAATAATACAGACATTTATATACGGCACGGAATTCAGGGGTTGGAGGACACAGAGGGGATGCGGAGAACACGAAGAATCGGAGAAACCCGACCGTCTAACGGCACACGAAGAAAGGGCTGTTATCATTTTATTATTGCGCCACTGCGACCAACCCTCTCGTTCTCTTCGTTGTACACGTATATGAAATGAAAACGAAAGAAACAGTTTGCTTTCACCTTGCAACATTGTGTACGTCGTTTTTGTCGAATCTATCGAATCGCGCGGACGATTAATATAATAGAATAAACTGGAGTCACGTATTTTAACGATGTTATACGATGTCCATTCGTTTTCATTATTTCTTCTGTGATTATATACGTTAATCAAATCGTTATCGGTAAAAAAAAATGTTTACGATAACGAAAATCGTCAACGAATGAAAGGCGTCGGCCTATTCTTTTCAATGAACACATCAAACCCCCGTAAAAAAAATTCATTGGAAACTCTCATTCTATCGATCTTTTTTTTAGTACCCGATAGGATTTGGATTTTGCAGTTGACTTGAATTACGTACTTGAAACTTCGTTGAAGGATCTACTGCTCTTGCGCAATGGATCTTCGGTCATAGCGTAGGGCTTTTTTTTTACGATTATGCGTGCGGCCAGTAAATTTTTATGCGCTCTATTATCAACGTTGTAATAAAGTATAACGGTATATAGCTATTTGACTATACGATACGCGCGATT
Organism: Buathra laborator; assembly: GCA_934046635.1. Lineage (NCBI taxonomy): Eukaryota > Metazoa > Arthropoda > Insecta > Hymenoptera > Ichneumonidae > Buathra > Buathra laborator. The sequence continues at coordinate 2,742,317 of OW203894.1, read as the reverse complement.
GACTGGAAGACTATGTATATCGTGCCGACTATTTGAATTTTCATTCCAATGATTATTGATTATTGACGTGGTTTCGTCTACTCGATAGTATCAGTGAAATATATAGACCATTGGCTGAGGGAACAAACGCGAAATTTCTCCATTCCGATGGTCGTTGCCGAGACTCCCGACGGGCTGCGTAAGTGACGTTTCGATTCGATTGGAACTGAACGAACGAGCGAGCAATTCAGAAAGAGAAGAGGCTATATAGATAAAACATATCTATATACATATATGTCAGTACCTATAATCTGGAAAAGAGTCTCTCGCGAGCTCGTCGCCCACCCGAATACACCCATTCGTCTCCTCCGCTCGCCAGCACGCTCGCGGGTAGATCGGCTCGATGGAAATGAGCGGGATGGATAAACTTTGAAGCGACTGTCCCAGGGGCTGATGCATAATTCAAGAATCGTCACCGGCTAGGATATTGCCAATTTGGCGTCGATGAAAATACGATCGGATTTGTCGGCAACGCGGCCGACTACACCGATCGCTTCTGATCCTCTATATATATATATGTGGGTATAGTATATATATCTATATATAGTACATGCTTTGCGCCTATCGAGGACGTGGAAACTGTGATTCGCGGCAAGTATATAACATCCACAGTGAATTTAACACCTTCGACACCAGAGTGGCTGTGCGCGATCGCACCCTCTCGCCCCTCTTAGTCTCTCATCGCCCGGTCGATCGCGTACGCTACACCGAGTTTCGTCAAGCAGTTCTCTCATTCGCCTCAAACCCCACGAATCCGCAAAGTCCCTGTGACCGAGAGAACAGAATCAGCGCAGAGGCATTATGCGACGCAAGCGCGCTAACGCTTCGTCCAGCTTCGGTTGGAGCAAATGTGTTCCACCCACTAAAAGAATTTAATTCACAGACGGGCGCCCTGGCATTTGCTCGCTACTTTATTGTATTTCTCTTCTGCACAATGGCCGAAAATAAGAAGCGTTTCGGGTTTATTGTGACATTGAATTTATAGAGAAACGAACGTTTCTGATTGGTAATTTTCATGATTTTTTACTATTTTCAATTAAGTGTTTGAAAATAATTTGCTACCGGATATAACTTGAATGCGAAAAAATACATCGAAAAATATGTTACATAAAATTATTTCGAAAATTTCATTTTTTACTCAAACGCATCCATCTACGCTTCATATTGTTCGATTTCTTTCACTGATTTCGAATCTGATATTTATTTTGTTATCGTATTGTTGGAAAATTCAATTTTCTAATTACTGCGGAAAATAAGATGAACTTTTTTTCGTGATGTTACTTCCAGTTTCAACAACTCAATGATTCACCGGAAGTGACGTCACAGAGAAAATTATAAAATTTGTTGGAAAATCGTAAAAAAAAAATTCATTTTGAGGTTATAAAAAAAAATAGATTGAAAAAATTCATTAAAATATGTGATAGAGTACATTTTTTTGCAATCTTGAACTTTCATCTATCGTTATCATCGTTTTTGGCCATTTTCGTCGCTCTGTTAGCTGAAATAAAATTTTTTGAAACAACGCCAAGTAATATCACACATTTTTTTTCCGGTCAATATGATTCACGTTTCGGTGAACCTGATGTTTCATTAGGAATCGCAGTTTAAAGATATCCAAACTTTTCGTAAAATAGGTCGGAAGAAATGAAATTTGGTTAGTCGTTATTTTAAGTCGATCTATTTTTTTTCTATAATCACGAATGTCCGATCTTTTTAACTGTAAACATGACGTAAAAAGGAAAAATTGTATATTGCACATTCACGAAGCCACTGATACTCATAGTATTTTAAAATGCGTAGAAGGTCCATCCATCCATCGCCAATATAGCGTTATTATTTATCCGAATTTTTGCTGAAAGCACGCATCGCCCTAAGCACTACTGATTCTGATTGATGAAAGATTATCGGATATTCTATACTTCCACAGTTCTCCGGGGAACGATGCCCGAGCGGCGTAAATTTCATACTAAGGGGTGAGTATGTATTAAGGATAGAAGAAACCTATCATCCTGCCGTGAACGATTTTCCACGGACACGCCGTGGTCTCGAACGAGCGGGATGCCATGAAATATTTATAACGTTGTAGTAGCGGCGAGAGCGCGACGTGCGAGCATCGTCACAACCCCCCCGGTCCGAGAGCCGAAAGGCGGGGGTGCGATGCTTCTGCTCTGTCCAATGAAAAGAATAAATTGGAATCGATTCAATTTGTCAACACGCGCGTAATTATGTTATTATGCCGCGAGCGTTCGGGGGATGTGTTCACGAAAAGCAAGGAAACAGAAAGGCCGCGCGATAGAGACATGAAGATGTTGAAGTGGCGGGAGACGCCTCGGCCATCAATAATCCATAAAAACGGAACTCGACAAAGGCCGCAAAAGCTCGACCACTTCGAGTCCGTAGCGAAACGAACGGTAACAGTGGGTGTATAGAAGGACGCGAAAAATCCACCGAGCGAATTATGATTTCATGACGTCGCGTAGTCGCTCGGAATCGAGTGGTGATTTGTGGTCCCTCGATTGATAGTTGTTATAGCTTCTACCTATGTATACGATACACCCAAGAAGTGACGTGTTCTCGACTCCCGCGCAACGGGAAGATTACTTTTATCGGATTTGTACCGTCACGAGTATTGTTCAGAAAAATAACGTTTCGCAGCTGCGTTATTTTTCTTTGCATGATTTTTTTTCGTTCGATTTATTTCGCGATCAATGGCCATACATCGCGCCTCGAAAGTTTCGCAATACGCGCCATTTTTTTATGTGCTGAAAACTATTTTATTATCACTATGTTGATGAAAAAAAATGATTTTGTACCAAAAGAACGATAATTTGGCGACATTGAATTTCAGTTATTTTTCCGACGTCCATTTTTGTGAAATTTTAACTACGATTTTTTCTCGTGGACGCCCACGAAACGCGTCGATCGACCCCTACACAGTAATAAATTCATCGATAGATTCGCGGATTTTTCTCACTGTTCCAGTTAGGACTTTTTTCCAAGATACTTTTCATTCGTCGCAGAGTCAGGTTCGAGAAATGAAGAACGCGAAAAAGACGTCGCGTTTCCGGGAGATCCGAGAGGAAAAGAGTGAAGTAGATTCAGAGATAAAAAGAGGCAACCTTTTTGCGCATTTGCAAATTTATTCCTCGTTGAAGATCTGTGACTTGGCGACGTCTTTTGCGCCTCCCCTCCGGGACGAACGACACAAGGAGGCGGTTTGTAACTCTGACTGCGGTTGCCTGCACGACTTACGAGATTTATGGCACACCGGATGCGCAAATACGGTAAAACTTCCCGGCTTCCGGTCTGGCGAAAACTTTTCTCGGTCATTCAACGCCCAAGATTCGTTTCATTTTTTTTTCTCCCTCTACGTATACCAATATCATAGCACTTGCTGTGCTTTTTAACACAGTGGATGTTTCGGTGTTAAAAACATAATTTAACCCCTGACGATGTAATTGACGAATAAAATGAAAACGATTTTTACTAATAATAGTTCTGTTTTACCGATAGTCGTGTGCCTCGTGGTTAAAATAATCAAATTTTTTTCGCGATCTAAAAAAAAAGTCAATTGTTGCATCAAAATTTGTAGGTTAGAAGTAACGAGAAAGTTAATTTGATTTTTACTGGATCGAGCAGTGATTATTGTAGACACGCGGAACAATTTTTTTGGCTAAATTGCATTCAGTTCTATCTTAATAAAAATCGAATGTTAGTATTAACGCGACGATTTTGGAGAAAATCCGAAAATGAGAGCTTTGGCCAACGTTACGAATGTGAATCAATTCGGAAGCAAAGTTTCCGCCTACTACGTAGTTTTATCTCTATTCAACTCTTCAGCCAGCAGTTTGTTTCGTACATAGTGTATATAGCAACAATATACATGACTTCGAGAGAAGAGATAGACTCCGCGAAGCAGCGGTGAGAGATGGTGCGGAGGGTTGTGGGCGTCTGGGCTGCGCTACTCGGCTTCTCGGCTGCTGGGTAAATTAGATTTCAGACTTCCGGAACGCTACAAGAACCCTAAAAGAGGGGGTAAGCGTGGACAAACGTCCCGTTCCCTTTTGCTCGTCTACGGACTCGAGGGGCTGCTGTTACTGCTCTCGCTGCTTTTCCTACTGCCACACGGACTTTCTTATTTTCCCTTCAGTGCCTCGTGAACCGAGTCGGTCGGGGAAATACGGCGAGCTTGCTTATTTAGTGGTTTTTCTCCTCCTCCCAGAACAACCACTACTACTCTTAACACATTCAGAGCCGTATATACTATACAAAAGTTTTAGACCGCGAAAAAGTTTCGTCGAATCGATAAACGCTGAAGCTTTTATTGTCGAGAAAATCACAATGATCCAAAGGCTGTTATGCCGACGTCAATTATAATAATTGATGTTAAATAATAGACATTTTCATTTTTGAGAAATAAATGCCTAAAAATGATAATTTTCTCAAATATTGAACGTCTTAATTATCTCGACATCAGCAATTCTAGAAAAAAAAAAGAAAAAAAATGCTGCCCATTACATTTGCATATTGCTTCCTATCTTTTTTTTATCACTGTCTACACAGCTATCTTTGTAGGAAAGTACGTTTATAATTTCTGGTTTCTTCAAGAAGCTTTGTTTTGTGATTAGTTACTTTAATTGTCAGTTTTTACGTAAACATGTTATCGGTGCTATGAAGTACCAACTTTTAGCCGAATACCTTAAAAATTGTATGGAGTTGTAGCGCTCGCAGACGTTTTAGAAAAAATTCAAAATCACGTAAAATCTGAACGACTGCATAGATTTTGTCCAAATTCGGTACCGATCATTGGTCTATAATAGTCCAACTTTGTACCAATTTTAAGTATGATATCGCAAAAATTGTGGATATTAAACCGCACGCAGCCATTTTTTAAAAAATTCAATGTCGTGTAAAAACGAAAGGACGTGATAGATTTTGCCAAAAATTAGATCAATTATAGAGAATTGACCCCTCAATACGTGTGCAAAATTCCAGCTTGATATCGCAAGCCGTTCTCAAGTTATGAACGTTTAATCATTTGCAAATTTGCAACATGTTTACATGAAAATCTCGAAAAAAATGTTTTTAACAAAAACAAAGCTTCTTCAGGAAGTAAAAACAAAACAACATCATCGATCATCATCGATCATCGAATTTTAAGCGATTTATCAGAGAAACCAATGAAAGAATCAAATAAAACAAAATTAAAAATTCCTCCATCTTGAATCGTGCGGGAATTTTGATTTGCAATTTTCTATAAATTGAATGATTCCTCAATGCAGCGAACATTTCTAAGTAAAGTGTATAATCATCAATAAATCGATAACATTTCTGTAAAGCGTCGATGAACTCGGTAAAAAAAAAAAATTGCTCGAGCAATTAGAAACATAATTGCTCGCAACTGTGATCCCTGATTCGCGATTCACGCTGAAGGGGTTAACCGATAGTCATATACAAAAAGTATGCAACGTTCGTCTCGAGAGTCCTCTCGACGTTCTGTGCATTTTATTTTCGCGTTCCACCCACGTTGAATCCCTTTCTCGAAGCGAATGCAAAGTAGCCACTGCCCGATTTAACGGTCGGATATAGTATATCAAAAGTACATATCGTAACTCCTCGTCGGACCCTTCGTGGCAATCGAAAACAATTGCCAAGCGGTTTTGTAAATGTACTAAACTAGTTGTAAATTTGTCGGGTTGGGGATGTTCGTTCACCCTCTCGAATTTTGAAGCCGCGCTTCAGTGCGGTACTCGACTTCTCGGCATCGCAGACGGCACTCTCACACTCGATGTATTAACGTGCCGTGAGAGAGTCTCGAATGCGAACGCGCGAGACTCTTCGGGGTTAAATCTCGAGTACGCATAGCCCCCGTCTCCGGGCGAAACCCTTGATATATGTTCATTTCGCAGTCGATCAAGAGTCACACAAAGGGCTCAACAAGGAGAAACAAATTTGTATAGTTTATAGCGTATAGCTGTAACAGTAATCCCCTATTATTGCATCATTTCTACGTGTACTATTTTTACTTCGGAGATAATGTAATCTTTTGCATGGATAATTCACAATTATGTCGTCATGTGTTGTATTGTGTATCAATTCCTTGTAACAATCGTACGTGCGTAATGCGTTGTGTTAATCAATTATCATATAATTACTTTCGCAAATTTCAAACATTGAACATAAGATATTTTTTTTTTTTTCACGAAAAATTTTGGACAACGCAAGAGTTGCAAATTTTGTTAAGTAGTATTGCAAATGTAGCAAAAAATGGGGGGAATCATGGTCAACGGGCGCTGCGCGCAGCGCGACCATAACCTCCTAGTAAACCTTAACAAATGCCCAAGTGACCCGCATTACCCACCGACTTCCATTTCTCAATTTTTTCTACGTTATTCGTTATAAAGGAAAATGTTAAACAACTTCTATACTCGAAAAAAAGTAGACGCTAAAATAGCTTTTAGTGACCACGGAATTTCTTTCGGAAATACGCAACTTTTTTGGCCCTCAGTAAGCCTTAAGAAATGTCCAAGTGACCCGAATTACCCACTGTTTGTCATTCCTATATTCCCTCTACGTTATTCATTATAAAAGAAAATGTTAAACACCTTTTATACTCGAAAAAAAAGTAGTCGCTAAAATACCTTTTAGTTACCATCGGAGCGCTCGGCTATAAATACATCGTAATATGGTATTTTTCAGTTGATCGCGTCCGTATTCGCGCGAGCATATAAAAGTGTGATTACGCGTTTTGTGACAGTTCATTGGTTCGAGGGGGCGGGGAGGTTGATAACCCTTTGATATTTAACCCCGTAATTACCGGGACGTGTGGCTATTGGCGGATCACATTTATAGTACATACTCTGTATATCTATACATGTATATAGTATACTACGTTGCGTTGATGCGTACACAGCGGACACGCAGCAGAGGACATACACGTTCGTCGAACTCTGCTCTCTCACTCTCAACGCCGTAGCTTTTCGAGGCAACGTAGTAGGTAGCAGAGCGAAGACAGAGTCTCGTTCTGACATGAGCGCTCGAGAGCTCCGGCTATCCGTAGGGGTTTCCGCGGTCTGTGATTTTCTGATTAGCAGTGGGTCGACTGGCTGCGGTTAACCGTTGTTAGGTTGTGCGCGATTGGTATGCATGGGCTGGGATTCGTGCCCAGGGACCAGAGGCACGGGAGTCGCTCACCTCCAACATCGCTAACACCCAGTCTCGCTGATGCCTCCATCGACAAATTCGAACTCTGCACACAGCTTGTTCCAGGAGAGTCGCAGAGGGATGACGGAACTATCGTCAAATGAACGTATATATATCGGGTATATAGAAAATATAATAGCGTGAAAGATACGAAACGAATAACGAGATGACAAAAACATTTCATCACTTCCGACGAATAATTTTTTCTCGATTATTTTCGATTATTTTCACTTTTCGAGTTTTACAGATCGCGATATTATCATAAAAGTAAGTAAATCCTATTAAAAAGAAAAAAAAACCTCTGTTCTTTCGGAGAAATCAATGTCCCAAAGTATCGCGAGAGCAATTATAATACATAATTGTTTTTTACGCTCAATTACGATAACTTAGACGCATTGCAAAAAATTTAATGGCGGTTACCTGCGCGTATCGTACGATATATTTATTAATACAGATTTTAAATATGCATCGTAATGATAGTTTGCATCTTAGGCTCGCAATTTAAGTAATACTTTTGCGTTCGCGAGTCATTGAATGAATAAATCAGCGTGACTGGAATGGTACGCGCATGAGTACAGAAACGATGTCCATTTTTCAGTAGTTGACTTTAGTTTGACACGAAGCACTCAACGACCCTTCGTCTCCGTAAAGCCGCGCCTGGTTACAGTAATACGACGATGGTGAGTGAGAGACACAGGGACCGGAAGAGGGGGTATATATGCTGCCAAGTATAGTATGTACACGAAAGCCTGGGGGTTGGTTGCACGGGTGGTAGGAGTTGAGGTTTGCGTAATGACCCTCGCACCGCGCACAGATCGTGAGCACTCGCTCGCATGAATATATAGAAGGTTGAAGAGAGACAGCGAAATTCACGATAGCGGGGGTTACAATTTCCCATGGATAATGGCACTTTGATTACCCCGTGACGCTGTGGGTCCCCTGTCAAGTGGCCCACGCTAAACCGTAGTTCACGTGAAAAATAATGCCCACGGGGTGGGAACACCCTCCCGATGAAACACGTGTCCAAATACATAAAACGTATAGATGTATTAACTGTACCCTGCTTTGGGGATAACTCTCGCTAACTAAATCGCTTATATAGCTTCTGGTTGCGTATGGATTCACGATTGTACACCCGTTACATAAGAAATTAGGGGGGGGGGGGGGGAGGGGGTAAAATCGGAACCCTTCGCCGGTGTACTTCAACGCTTAAATACACTATCGAAGGCGACTTTTTGATTGTCCCGTATGAGAGAGCATTAGGAGGTATGCGTCGTACTTGACATCGATTTTTCATGACACTCGAAACACAAGCAACTGGTAGAGTTGCCAACCGATTTAGTCGCATTCTCGAGTACCCCTGACGAGGGTACTACTCTATATACCTTTTTGTTGCCGCTTGGAACACTGGAATAAAGGACCTGCGAAGCAATCTCGACGATTTGCAATGACTCGAAATGCTAGCGGACTTTTGTGACTCTGTGTTTTTGTTTAAGGGGCATTTTTTTTTACTGGTCAGCGTCTGGAATAGAGGGCCTGTAAAAACGGCATTGTTAGATAGATTCGCGTTGAAATACATCGAAATTTTGAAGGTTATGTAACGGAGTTTAAACCTTTGATTCAAATAATTTTTTTTTCAATATACATTTTTTTTAATTCATATTTTTTTATTTATTTAAAAGATCTCCCTGTATACAAAAAAAAATAGCAAGTATTTTTTTGTACCGTAAATAAATTTTGGTGAAATTTTTTAAAATTATTTCTCATCGACTTTATGAGAGCAAATTCTTTCTCTCGATAGTTTCATCGGGATGAATTTGGTATTTCACGGGCTGAAATAGATAAATGCCGGAACGAAAGGGGTTAAGGATCCTTCCGGTATGCCGCAGGAATTAGTTCACACCGTTGCGAGCATTACAACGATCGCGTTTCCGCGTTCCGCAGCGAAACGTTGATCGCAATCTCGCCTCAACGTTTGTAAATCTCCGCGAGCCCGTGGCCATTATATCCCACGATCCGTAAATTTCGATTCGCAACGCCCGTTACAACATACGATCTCTTTCGTACAATATACAGTACCGCTTTGTACCATAGCGGTCGTTTGACTAACACGAATATTTTCTTCGTGTCCGACGAATTCCCGATACGCAAACTTCACTTCGGTATATTCGGTTTTTACGCATAGGCGGTCGTGTAGCATTGCCCGTTGTTCGACGAAACACTCCCGGACACGTGTCATCGTCACGTGCCAACGAGCGCGATCAACCTCGATTTAGTATCTCGACTCCCAGAGTCTGCCAAATGAACAACACTTTGAATAATAACACTTGCGGTCTTTTGTGCCGCAACGATAATAATTGACACTGAACTCTCCTCGCTTTCCAGACAAACTACACATATACGCGTACATCGAAAAAAAAAAAAAAAAAAAAAAAAAAAAAAATTTTTTATGTTTAATACCACACAAGTATCCTTGCAACGATGTATCGACAAATCTTCCGCAAGTTAATTATAATTACATAAATAGTCGAAGCTAACGCGCCGGATCTTCGTGAAATATTGTATTATATTTCTGTCTCGTATGCGAGTATCGACATTATTCAAGTGGAATCAAGATGCAGTACACAGCCACTGATGATGTCTTATTAGCGATCGTATAGACGGATAGAGCAGCTCTCCCCCTCTCGAGATCTATCACGTTCACGGCGCGCTAACGACGATCAACGATCGAGGATCGATGAGTTGCGATGATCGCGCACTGTAATTATCCTTCACTTACGATATAAAGACTCGTATTTCTTTTTTTTTATTTTTTTTTTCTCTCCACTTCTGTCGTCGTTCCATTATTGTATTATTAAGAAAAATGAGTCTGACGCACAAATGGCCTGGTAGTTCGCGTCGATCTTCCTCAATTTTCTATCAATAATTTCGTCGTTCATCTGTTGCTTTGTAGCTTCTTTAATCACCCCTTCTAATAATTGACTTATTTTCGTCTGCGTACCGTTAATTGTCACAATTATACCTCAATTTAACAAAAATTTTAGTTATAATGTAATCAAATTGCAAAATCGTGATAGTAGAAAGTTCGTATGACGAATTCCAATTCTATTAATAAATTTTCATTCCCCTTTATTTTATTATAATTATTTTTATCGTAAAAAAAAAAACAATTCGATTGCGAAATAGCGAATGTTTCGAAAATTCGCATGAGCACTTAGACAGTCGCAGCTTATTCGCGATGTATTTCGCGACAGTTACGGAGCAGTTGTATAGAATCGTGAAATTTGTGTGATGATAAGGGAGGGTGGGAGCGGGAGCTTTGCGAATTAACCGAGGATAGGAGAGGATGCGGCGCCGTGTCGACGAATAAAACCGATATACGATAGACAGAGTGCGCAGCCGAGAAGAGACGAGCTTTTGCGTTGCTTTGCTTGTTCGCTGGTAGCTATATAGCGGTGAATAGGATTATATCGTTGAGCAACGTTGCTTCTCCATTGTTCCCTGTCCCGGCGAATTCTCACATTGCAATAACGGCGAGTTCGCGCCTCGTATCAAGTGCACCTTCGCACTCTCACCGTCAAACCTCAGCTATATCCCTTTTGACGGGATACCGAGTTATCGCGAGTTTTATGCCCGACGAGTAGAACAACCACCGCTAATGCTTTCTGTGCGCAATCGCGTTAACAATAAAGAATATTGCCGCGGAGATTTCCTGCTGCTCTTTGTTGATGAATAAACAAAAATAGAACGTAAAGTAATGTTTTATACTCAAGAAAAAATGGGAAAAAATAGTATTAAAAAGACCAATTAACTCTCCGAAAAGATCGAAGAAATGTGTCAATTTGATTTATTGGGCTTAAAGGAAGATGGCGTTGTTTGCCGAATACTCGATATACAATGTTCAGTTAATAAAAAAAACGCAAACGAAACGAATAAAAAACGCTAATTTCGTTGTCTATGCCGTAAACAAGTGTTTTGTAGCTGTAATATTATCTGAGAAGTACGAGAGAATCAAAGAGAGGAAGTTTTCTACGATAGTAACGCATTATCCCTCGACATTTGCGGGTGTTAACTGCTCATCGCGTTACGATCCGGCAACAAAACACGTACGAAGAAATCCGTGAAGGTTTTATCCCGTTAGGAGGCTAGAAATGGCGCACTTTTAATAGTTAAAACGTCCTAAAAGTGAAGCTTTAGAGCCTCGTAGACGCCGCAGAGTTCGAGGGTAGACAGGAAACGAAAAATCGTCTATGTTGGGTAATGCGTTGAGCTCATACGTCGTAAAAGCGTATAGCTACTCCGGAACAAGGGCCGCACGAATAAGGGGGTTGATTCACGCTAAAGGATTAAATAATCAATGCTCTCCATAGAAATCGTAATAATAATAATAATAATAATAATAAATCCTTTTTATTGAGCTCGACGGCTGTATTGACAAATTAATCATCGTTGGTTTCCGAAAATAAAAAAAAGCTTCACGCGCGTTAGCGTAACTCCCTCGACTACACGCGTCTACGACGGGGGTGTCTCCGTGGTTGATGGACGCAGAGAGAGCCGTCGACGTGCACAGTTCTCCCCATCGATTTACGACCGGGAGCCATTGCCGAGTTCACCGTCGAGCTCTGTTTGTCGTGATTCCGGGGCTTTTCGCTCACTATCCTCCTATATCGTTCTCGCTCTGTCGTTCGCTAAGACCCGATTCAGCGCTTTCCTTTGTCGAGAAATTGTTACGGACAATGGATGGAACCAACGAATTTACTGCGTCATGCCGTCTTTAAACGGGACTTCGACATCGAACGCATCGATCTAGCTGCGCGATATATTCGCGGGAGGGATTGCCGAAATTCTCGTCAACGTTATACCGAAAAGTATCTCCTCGTGTGGCACATGCCTTCTATGGGAGAAGAAGGAGAAGAAAAACAGTATTTCTCTCTGAAATTTCGGAATTTGGGAATTGGGAAGAAACTATGTACTCGGGTAACAAATCAAAAAGATAATTCGAAATCAGTGAATTTTTTATTGAAATTATCGAAAAGAAAAAAAAAAACTTACGATCTTCTCGCGATCGTTTATCCCTGAAAAAGACTTCGGCGTAATCTCCCTAAAATCAAGTATCCCTTTGAATTTTTTTTTAATTTAGTTTTTTGTTTAACTGACAAAAAGAATCGGCATGATTCTCGCAGCTGTTAGGTTGATGCCTTCTCGATTATTTCCGTACTTCCGTTCGGCGAAAGTTTCGACACAGAGAGCGAAAACCGCAATAAAAAAGAAATCACGATCTCGAAGCTCGCCGAAGGATTCGTGAAAGGATTTCTCCATACAATCTTTATGGAGAGGTAACGAATATAATGCATCGAGAAGGAAGCCACTCAGAGACGGGTTTTCATGGTATATGGCGGCCGTGTATATAAATTTCTCGAGGAAGGAAGCAAGAGATCATCCTGTTTGGTGGTTATAAACGCGAAGCTATTGAAATCGCGTGCCGCGAATCTTTAAGGTTCCCCCACTTTGCTACGAGACCGATACCAGGACACAACAGTTGGGACCGGAATCGGGTCTGCGGTCTAGCGGACCCGGGCGTCATGTGTTTCGGAAGTTTGTCGACGACCTCAATGCCTCGACTATTCTCGAAAAAAAAAAAAAAAAAAAAACGTACACTCGCGTATATGGTAACATATGTCTAATTGCTACAACGACAACAACAACAACAACGAGCGAATGCACCCGCGGTGCAGTTCGCCGACCGCAGAATCTTGGAGAAATCTGTTACCTCCGTTTCGCCCAAATCACTGAATTACCGGTGTCTTGTCAATGAACGTGAACCACGAGCCATTGAGCACCTGTTTGATGTATATACCGTCGAAACTATTCACCTTATATTTCGCTGGCCTACTATAACTCAAATGCACAATTTTTTTTAATTTTTTTTTGTTTCGGAATAATACAAAAATGCACAATAGATCGATAATACATCGCCTTATGGACCGTTTAAGTTTCGACGCTTCCGTTGCTGGCTTTTCGCAGTTCGCGTGACTATTCTTTCAGTGCAAACTAAACGGAGGCAAATATCCAGATGATGACAGGGAAGATCGAAGTTTTAGTAATTTTATATTCGAGGGATATTTTCAGGATATCGACGTCATTTATTTTCGATCGTTTTTAGAGAGCAGCTGTGTGTTAATGCAATCATCGTGTTTTGTTGCCCGTTCTCCAGTCCGCGTTTTTGTGTCCCTTTGCTACTGTGATATTTTTATTGGAGCGTACGATTACCAACTACGTTCTGGTCGGCACCGACTGTATCGGTAGCGCACCGGAATAAAATATACATGAAGCCAATATATATATATCTATACATGTATATTTTTTTATTCACCTCTACGATATTCAAATCGCGGATCGAATAACTCAGAGACGAGGTATCAGGTCGCGTAGCCCCAAGGTGGTCTCAAGCCATGAATATCATGACTGACCAAACACCGACCGGCCTCTACACTCTCTGACTGTGTTTTCTCTATCTCTGCGACAATTTTTCTCGCCACGTCGATGGGCATCGAAATCGGATTGATAAGACTTTGCCAGAATCGGGGGAAACCATCTCCTCGCCTCTCGAGGAATCAAATACATTTTCAGGGATTACGGAACCCTTGACTCGCAATATTCGATGAATTATCAAGCAGAAATTTTCATTTATTTATCGATTTATTTACTTTTTTTCAAAGAATTTTCATATTTTTGCGATAGATAATACCGTAAGCAGAGTGTATACGTATTTTCATAGTGATTACGAATTTGCAAGAGTTACCATTTTACATTTACTTTTTTCGAGACTATTCCGAGACTCGATCTTTGATGATAAATCCTTTAGTTAAGTTCTCCATTATTTGACATCGATTCTCATTTTTTAAATTTTGGGAAATTTCCGCGTAACTGAAAATTGCTAATATTTCATAATAAAATCGACATTAAGTCGAATTTCGAAGTTGGTAATCAGCATTCGCTGGTTATATATCGGGTATACATATTTCTGAAAACGGCACCTTCACAATTTCTTATTACGTCTTTGATACAGAAAACTCCGTACTTATAGCCCGAGTAATTCTGTACCCCGCGTTTTAATAATTTATTAAAACGCGTCTGCAGCGATAGCGACGAAAATTCTAACCTCACTTTTTTAAACGAAGAAAATCGTTGTAAAATAGCATAATAATAATAATAACGACGATAACAACAGCGTAATAATCACTCTAACAAGGAAAGTTTCGGAATTGTGTAGATATAAATTTTATAAAATTATTGCGTCAAGATGTCTTCGGATTGTCGACGAAATGTTCGCCATCATAGTATCTCATTTTTCAAATTCCGCCGTTGCAACTGCAGCATCTCTTGGATGCGAATTCTATTGCTTTTTCTTGCATCTCTCATAATGCCATAACAATAATAATTACAAAGATACCTGCAGCAATATATCTTGCATTTCCCTATCTCGGGTAATATATCAATGTTTTTTTGTTTGTACTCGCGAGACACTCGAAATCGTTACTAAAGCGAAAGAGCCGTGAGCACCGCTGATAGGCGTAAGATTTCCAGGGATCCAGTTTTCTCGCTTTTTGAGGGTGTTGACGTACGTGTAAGGGGATGAAAATTTCCCCTCCGGGCAACGGGCTCCCGACAGTATTAGGTACCACCGGTGCAAGCCGTGGATAGAGGTGGCGTTATGCTTGTACGTCGAGAGTAAAGCAGACGTAGTTTTACCCCATCTGCCGTTATATACATACATCGAGGAGAAAACAGAACGAGGACTAGAGAGGCTGCATAGCTCCGCTGGCCTCAGAAGCCGATGTTGAAAGGAGGGGGGGAGGGGGGGGGGGGTGACTTTATTTGAAATTCATACGGCGATGCTTCTCCGCAGCGTGTAGCTAGTTGCTTCTCAAAGCGGAGGCGATATGATCGTCACAGCGCCCCCGCATCGACAACCAACCCCTCGCGTCATACACCCCTCCGCGCTCTCTCGTTGAGATCGGTACAACACGCTTCCTTCAAAGGCGTCCAACGGGAATCTCACTTCCTTATATATACAACTCTCTACCGATCTCAAATCTTCTGTATCATAACTATATCTACGTATATGTATGCGCAGATCATATATATATATATTGCGACGATTGTTCTTATCTTTCGATTTCGTGACATTTCGAATTCGAAGCACGAACGTCGTCTTCCCCGCGAGCGCAGTTAGATACACTCGCGTTTCCGGGTTTGCGTATCCCGCACGTTCCGTTCTCAGATCGCGTTTGCAACTGTCGCAGACTCGGTCGCAGACTACATATAACCAATCTCTCTATAAGTGTCAAAGGCAAAACTGAAAATCGTGCTTAACGAAATTGAGTCGATAACAAAACTGAATGAATGCGATATTGCAATATTTATCGCGTAATATAATTTCGATAGCGGATGTGAAGCATTTTTAGAAGGTTAGGATTTCACCTGTTATATTGGGGTCACTTTTCGGACACAGAAAATTGTGTATTTAAATCAATTTTACGCACTCGAAACGCTTTATAGAATAGAAATCGGGGAAAAATTAAAGAAAAAAAAAACGTGAAAATACGATGTGGTTAAGTGAAATTCTGGAAATTATATTTATTAATGCGATACAAGACGGTTTTTTTTATTACATAATATAAAAAAAAAATTTTAATATTTGAAATTACACATTTTTCGGTTTAACTCTTTTATCTCGGGGAGTACAATATTGCCAGGTGTAGCTACGAAAATTATTTTCCAAGTAATATTTCCGATAGCGAAGTATAGTTCGCATGCGCGCGCAGCTAACAGGAATCAAACAGAAGAATATATGTAATTATATAGAGACGTTATATGGCGTGATGACCAGTGATTGTGGCCGTACGTTGGAAGGGTGTGCTACTGGTCATCCGACAACACGAATAATCGTGACGCGTACCTACGGCTGGCCATACGTATCAGACGCACACTAACTTAGCGTCAAAACTCTTGTTCACTTTTCGAATGGATCGCATGCGGATATTACGCGGAACGCACAAATTTTCACTTCGCATTCGTACCGCACGAGTTGAAAACACACGCGAGAGTGCATTCATGTAGTTGATTTCGGTTGCTTTTACGTGTGTATTAACTTTTCATAGGCGACCACAGTCACGCAAAATCAAACGGCGGCTAGACATCACCTGCTGCTAACACTTCATTATTTATAAGTTAACCGCCAATCTACTGCGCTCTTCGATCTGTTTTTTTTCTTTTTATTAATTTTTATCGTTCGACCTATCGATCGATGTTTCGAGATTTCATCGAAAACAAATCGCGACAAATCGACAGCCATTAAAAGTTGCGAGTAGAACGATGAAGTGTTGTTTTTTTTTAATGATTTCAAACGATATAAATCTACCGTTTCGGAGCTCAAATCGATCGATTCTAAACAATAATTTGGAACGCACCGCGGTTAACTCGTGTGAACGCCGTATGCAACTCGAAAGTTGCACGGTAATGTATGTAATTTCAATCGTCTCTACACCATATATATATATATATATATACACACACGCATACACACGGTATATCGTAGAGGCGTTGGAAGTATCGTCGACGAGGCAAATTACGATAATAGGAGGGGAGGAAAAAAAATAAAATAAAGGGAGCGAGTTTGCAGCGTCGAGATTGAAATAAAAGATAGAAGACAAATTGGGGGATTTGGATTGAAGGCTCGGAAGTTTCACTATGCTTCGTTTTTGAAGTCGCAACGGCAGGTGGACGGAAATCGATCATAGCAATTAAGCGATGTAATTACGGAGTGCATGCCACGGTGGAACAAAAGTGTTGAAACTGAATTCTCCGTCGTGTGTGATGTATTAAGAAAATAAAAATATTACACGCATATTCGATTGAAAAACGAAGACCGACTGCTCAGGTTCGTTTTTTCTCGTAAAAAAAAAAAAAAAAAAAAAAAAAAGAGATGAGTGAGAACCAAACGCGTTACGAAGTTATGGGTCCCAGGTGAATGTGGCAGCGAGGACAGGAAGACATTTTCACTGTGAAACGGAGTCGCAACAAATTTCGAGCGATTAAAGAGCCGTAAACCGAGGGAGGCCCACTTAACACGGATATCCTCTTAAAAGAGTCGACACTTCGTTTTCGGATCTAAATAGAGCCGTGATTAGGTGGGCGAGCGGAGCGAGAGAGCGAGACGGAGGTCAGTTTTTTTTCTCTCTCTCTTTCTCTCTCTATCTTCGGCTCGGGAAAAAAACTGACCGAGGCGAACGCCCGGGACTCTGTTCAGATAACAAGAGTGCCTATACTAATCGCGTCGAAGTCCAGGGGGAGATAGAACGAGCATTTTTTCAGGCTCTGCAATTCGGCGAAAGAAGGGAATCGAGAAGATAAAAAAAAAGAAAAACAAAAGGTAGAGAACAACGGCCCGAAAAGGTGTGTAGGGAAGAGTCCGGCAAGGTGCGAGAATCTCGAAGATTAAATGAACAAAAAAATCGGTAATTATTAGACACTAAATAAATAAAGAAAAAAAAAAAAAAAAAAAACGAGCATTTGGCCAATAGTAAGTAACGTTCATTAAAATTTTATAAATTTTCGTTTGTTAAACGACTATTAAATTTCGCATTCACGTGTAAACGATTCATCGAAACTACGCGTATTTCCGTATACGCAAAAAAAAAACAAAAGCTATCGAGAGATGCGGTAGACATCTTTTAAAATGGCGCGCCAATCTTCCCTGAGAATGATGTCTGCAATTTACTATGAGTAATTGACTATTTAAATAGACGTTGACAACAGCTATTTCGCAACGAATTACTCTGTTCTTTCCTGAAGCTGATTAATATTTCTATTTGATATACAAAAAAAAAAAATTATTTTACATCACAGATTCATAATTTCCCGACGTATGCATTAAAAAAAAAAATTTAAGGTTAATGTATTTTTAAATCGCAGCTAAAAATACGTTTCCAACATAAATGCCGTAACAAATAAAAAAAACTTATGGATTATAAATTGGTCACTTTTGTTATGAATTATAAATTGTATCACATCCCACAATGGTTTTTTTTATTCCGTTATAAATGATAGATCGCGTGTCACGAGTTTTTTTTTTATATAGAACAGCCATTTACTTTTATATAGCGAAGTGCTGGAAGAGAATCGAGCATCCGAAAGATAATCGTTTATAAGAATTTTCTCCGGACATAAACTTTTCCACAAATCGAAAGACTGCCCTTTTGACGGTTTAGCACTCGGTGGTCGCGGCCACACCGCCGTCAACGTAGTCGGGGGTAAGTCGCGCGGGGGCAAGAGGAGACTTACGGCAACGCTTTATACGGCGCGTTCACCATCGCCATAAAACCCATGGAGCCTCGTAACTATCTAGCAGGTTTTATCCACTGATTTATACACACCTCTCCCTTATCTCCTTATTTATCGATCCGCGCGCGTTCGTTCTCGCACCTCTCCCTTCGTTTTTTTTTTTTTTTTATTCCATTCTTCGCCTCTTTACGTTCACGCGCACCCCGTGCGCCTGGCGAGCTGCTCACGCGCGTTCAGCGTTAAACTACACTCGTTGAAAACTATGTTGTATGAAAATGCGTAGGTGGTCACTTACATAATTTCCTGATATATACGGAATAAAAGCGAGTTTAACTCTCGCGCGACGTATACGAAGAGATATCCTCGCGTGCACGCGAGGCGTAAAACTCTTTATCGGAAAAACATGGATAGATAATAGAGAAGCTTAACGCTGTATGGTAGAATATTTTACGAGTAATTAAATGAATTTACAGTCGCTTATAGCTCTCTCGTTTGTGAACTCGGTATCTGGTGAATTAAGAAACTGTTTGGTTACTTTGAGATTTATTGCCGAAATTTGAGATTTTTACGTGTAATGTATATCGGATTATAAGCGAATAAAAAATGACCCGTTATTTGCGTCTTTCGCAATAATGAAAAATAAGTATATCTACGATAAGTGACTGATTTCGTTTTGCTTTATTCCGTTTATTTTGTTTCCGTACATCGCGGGGGATAAATCGTAAAAAAAACGTCGAAACAGAAAAGTATAACGACGCCTATAAATACATAATTGTTGCTTATCTCCAAAGGATTGAAATTGTGATAAAAACCGGCAATACGAAGCAGCAGAAGATGCGAGAACATCGAGAAAAGAACACACGAGAATCGTGATAAAAGTTGACAGAACGTACGACGTTTGGAGTCACGCATATTACGGACGATTTGGGAAATTAGTAAAGCTTGTAGGAGCGATAATACGTTTCGAGGAGAAACCGGGTTCATCGTTTCATCGTATAGAAAAATAAGTAGGAAAAAAAAATAGCCACTTGACCGAGAAAAACGTGAAAAAGAAGACGAGGTTTTCGATCGTTCGAAATAAAAACACGACGAGAAAAAAAAAAAAAAAAAAGATTGTCTCGACGGAGAAATAATACCCGACATAAAAAGTAAAAGGGAGTATCGCGGTCTCTCCGCGTGCGCCTGTTACGAATTTACTTTTATTTATTTTTTTGTTTCTCTCGTTCTTGTATCACCGTCTTTTTCTCACCGTTCGCTGTGTCCTAGAGATGCGAGACGGACGTACGGATAGAGACATTTAATTTGTGAACAGGCCTCGGTATCGCGACCAAACGCTTATAAATCGGCTACGGTCGTCGCTCGTGAGATAAAACGACGAGAGGCACGCAACGAGCGCGTATATACTGTGTGACCGTTCCACCCAATCCCCTCTGCATCTACCCGTACGTACGTATGTGTATATCTATCTGTAAAAGGTAAAGGATATACGAATCGTTTTTCGGGTATTCGAGACACGGGAATGTGTCGAGAAATTAAGATATCCAAACGTATATATAAGTATATGCACGCGCGTGGTCCACGGGAGAGGCGAACCGCGCGCGCTAAGCTAAATCGTTACCAGCATTTCACCGGGCGGTCGAGAAAACACGACGAGAAACGGAGATGGGAGAAATCTACAAGATTGTCGCGACCGAATTTCAACGCCGTAAAGCAGCCGATCGTTATACGTTTATATAAAATTCAACGGATAAAAATACATTTTATTAGCGTTTATCGTTTATCTTCATTGAGATATCAATTCCTTATCCAATACTTGAAATTTTCTGTGCACAATTATTTTATTGCGCGAAGTAAAAAAATTAGAAAGATTCGAAGAAAATGTTTAAAATGTTATAGCAACGGCCTTCGAACGATTGATGACTACGACTCGCGAATTGAGAGAATAAAAAACAAATGTTACTATCGCGACAAGAAATACATTTTAGCTTTTATCGTCATTATTGAGATATTCCTTTATACTCTTCTCGGTTGTGCGGTGATTTTTTTTTTATTTTTTTTTATTATCGAATCTTTTAATAACAGCAAATTGCCGAGTAACCGAGTGAGTGGATGCGTGCTGCTGATGCTGCTGCTGATCGTCCGCAGCGCGAAAGGAAATAAAAACGAGCAAATCGTCTATAATATGATGCTCGACGGTGTTTAATAAAAATAATGATAATATGAGCATTTCATGTCGCGGTAATGAGACCGTAGTCCGTTCCTATCTCAGCGGGTCCATGTCTCTGATAAGACGGCAGCATCAATCATCCCCCTCCGCATGGGATACACGGCGTTAGATCTTGAAACTCTTCGTTCTCCGCGTGGAGCCGCTCTCTCGCTCAGCAGGTATAATAAAGACGAGAGAAACGAAATACTCACGGTATCTTTGCGTTAAGTTGTCGCGGGTTACGTATAACTTCCACTCGATTCGCTCGTAGAAGTCTGGACGAGCGAAGCTTGATAAGTGACACATTATAAAAGCCGCTTGAGCGAAGTATCGCCAGCAGCAGAAAGGGAAACCAGAATTGAAGATCTTTTTACGAATGCAAATACGAGAAGACGAGAAACAGCGAAGTGGCGCTCAACGGTAGCGGGCCGCTCGACAGTTTGGAATTCGGGATTATTAGCGAGAGCGGTGGAATATACACTGTGGCGGTTAGCCTCTCCGCGATGAGATAGGGAATCGGACGACAGGAGTTTTGAAGACTCATTTGCGGGTGTAAAGAGACGAAGAAAGACATTTTTTAAAAAGTCAATATTATAATAGCAAATTTTTTTACGTATACAGGAAAATCGTTGTTTGCTGCATTTTTTAAATTATTTTTTATTATTATTTATTATTATTATTTTTTATTATTTTAATTATTTTTTCCACTGCAGACTACAATTCAATAAGTCATCAGGTTAATAGTTGATACTATCTGAATATTTTACGATATAATTTTTTTTAAATCGTGTTTAAACATCGGATACGCGAAGAAATTTCGCTTACGACTAACGGACTTAAGATAATTTGTATTTTCCATTCAAATTTTCATTTCCATTATCGTATTTACGACTAATCAATATTTCCGTCGACATCGCGATACATCCGGTGGCTAATGACACGAATAATTTTTACCTCAATATAACTATAGCTATAGAGATATTTTAAACGTCTTTTTTTTAGGTTAGAAAAATGATGTTTGATTCTTCATGTTGAAATTCCTTTGAAATTTAGAGCTCGTGAAAAAAATAATATATTCAATTACAACACAATGCAGATGCTGCACGAACGGAGCGAATTGCCGCGCGCTGCATGATGTAGTCAATGGTTGACAGGCATAAGTTCGGTTGAAGGCGATGCTGGTTGTTACACGGGCTTCACAGCGGCGCGCCCGGCTCGCCTTGTAATAATTGACTCGGCAATGCGTATAAACCGCAGCATGGCGGCTAGCGGCCGGGCGGATAATTAAATAACAATTAGGGCTCAGGTGGGTCCGTGCAGTCGGGCGTGCGCGCGTGTGCATAAACGAAGCGTCGAGCGAAGCGCGCACGTTCGCCACTGCGACCTCTCGCTGGGGCCCCTCGATCCCTGTCCAGCAGTGACTTTACTAATATACGCACACTGAAACAGTGCAACCGAGAACGGTGAACGCGAACGACCGCTCGCAAGAGAGTAGAGAGGGGTGTTGGAGGGGGTGGAGGGAGAAGGGGGGACCGCCTGCAGAAGTGTAAACTGGGAATGCCCTGGCATATGGCTCGCAGAAGCAAAAATTGACGATTCATCCCGGATCTTCCACTTCTGAACGTTTTGTATAAAGAATGAAAGTAAAAAAGAAAATCGGGGTAATGCCGGTCAGTGGGTAACGTGAATCAACCCTTGTGAAAGTTATGTAAAAATTACATCGAAACGTGTAATAAACGTTTTGAAGCTTTGATTGCATCAACATTTTTCGTAGAAATTGTTATTTCGTATAAATCGAAATCTGAGTTTTAGAAGCGCGAAATTAAATTTTCCGAATTAGGTACCATTTTAACACTAATAATTTAATTGCAGAACATAAAAAATATCAATACTGATTTTAATATAATGTATAAAATTACCGGAATGCTGTTTGTAATATCTCGTAATCGTATGAAAATAATCGTAAATAATCATTTGTGAAAATAGGTTTTTCATGGTGACTTTATCGATATTTATCGATCGGTTATAAAAAATAACTTTTATATCTGTTACTAAACAATTGTGTTTGCAATGCTTTTTAAGTGAACCAAGAATCGGTTCGAAATATTAATTTTTCATAAAAATATGTGGTTTATTTTCGAAAATGTCCCCCCATTACCGTTATTTAATTTTCACGTATTTCCTTTTCACTTTATATTCTGTCGCTTTGACTCTTCGCTACATTAATACCATTTTTGTTCTCCCTTTACAGTCACCGATTCGTCCCTCCCGCCTTTCCGTTTGTCCGTTGTTCCTTCAGGCGTACGAGCACACCGAGTCAGCCTACTGTTCGTGATCGTTCGTCCGCGAAAGCACGGCACCAACCGGAGCACCGGAGAAACACGCCGCACGCCGTCGTAACCGCAACTTCCTCCGTTTTACCTTTTTATCCCCACACTGTCCACTCGACACACACACAGACATACACACAAACCGGATTGCTCTTTTGTCTCCGTCGAATGACAGACAATCAGTAAATTATAATGATAGCGGCTTCGTTTGGCTGCTCGCGCTACGGAACTACCCGCTGCGCTGTGGTCTTTTTCCCTCGGATACTCGATCTCTGCGTGTGACTTCCTTTTTACGAGGAAATGTTAAAAAAACGATTTAAATTGATAAATTTTCGAATGATTTCCGACTCGGCGACTCAAAAATGCATCGCAGAAACATCTTAATTACTTCACACCTCACCACGTGGGAAAATCTCCGCGATCGCGATGTATTCCTATTCGGTGGCCTTTTTTTTGCCACCATTCGTCTTCTCGACAAAAACACGGAAATTGCACAGAAATTTTAACAATTCCAAGATTCCCGAAAGCGCCGAAAGAGAGATCAAAGTCATCTAATTTCAGAGACACGTGAATTACCAAATGCGCGACGTGACCATCTGTCGAATTTGCCGTATGTTTTTACTATCATTAGGCATAGAATCCTTGATGATTTTCATGCCTGCGGGGGTGCCGCGCGAAGAATCAAGATATCTTCAATCTGCTCAGAAGCAGCGATCTTATAAGAATTTGAAGCTACCGTAGCGGCTTCCGAGATGACTATTGCATAAAATGTGGCATTCTCATCAGTCAACGGATGCGCCGTCCGGTAGTACATTGTGAATAGTTTCTTTGCATCCCTTTAAATTTCGACGATTCTAAACCGCATGAGAATCCGGGAATCAAGACGGTAGGTCGATGAAATTTGAAAGAAAAAAAAAAAAAAAAAAAAAACATCGAAGAGCCGCGGGGCATCTTCGCGTCCTGCTGTGGAACCCCGGCGCGGAAGAACAGAGACACACGAGAGTCGGAGAGAAAAAAAAAACAATGTCTCTGAAAATTGGACAGAATTAGGGAAAATCCTGCAGGTAGTTCCAACACGTCCAATTACACGTGGACCTTTTGCCTTCGAGAAATAGGAGTGAGAGAAGCTGCTCCATTCACGAACCTCGCCTTCGCCGAAGATTCATTCTTGTCCTGAGGCCCCACAGGCGTCGGCCTTCGAGAAATCTCTTTTTAATGGGACACGACCTTACCTCATCCTCTTCCTCGGGAAGCGGACAGAACCTCAACCCCCAGAAACACTCTACGAATTTCGAATTCCTGTCAAATGTTTCGGGTTCGAAATATCTTTCCGGCATCCGGTATGAGATCCGCAAGGTGTAAGGAGAGTCCAGAAAATACCATTATTGTTTTTTTTTTTTTTTCGTGTCTTATAATCTTTTTTTAGCGATACTAAGTCAAAATATAATGAAGATCATTGTCGACAGGTGCCAAAGGGCAGATTTTTTAGTACAATAATACGGATGAAAATCGATATAATAATAAAGTCCGTGTGCGTTGGACACTTACCAACGCTCACGAACGCTCACGGGCACTTACAGCACTCACAGTCATGAGAGCGTTTACATTAACCTATAATTTTCAGTTTTTTATCGATGTTCAAAGTTTTTATTTCTAATACAAAAAATGCGAGTTACCGGAAATACAAAATTGACAAAAAACTATTGACTATTTACGCATTATACTGCATTATAAATATAGAAAATATATCTAAGGTAGCAAAGTCCGCGTTTTTTTTTATATGTATATAAGCTGCTGCCGAAAATGTACTCCATTTTGATTCTACTCGCTGTGACGAATGAACGACCATATATATCAAAATGCGTAGTCGACAAATTTAATTCCGATCGGAGTTCGAAATCGCCGAATATATTTGATTATTTAGCGTTAACATCATATAGGTTCGCCAATTTCGAGTTGTGATCAAATTTGAATTCGTCAACTTCGCTTCTTAATATATATAGTCGTTCTATCGCCACAGCGAATAGAGTCAACATTTTCGTATGCATGTGATTTACATACGAAATAAATTTATTTTATTTAAAATTTTTGACTCGTCAAAATGTAAAGTTCCACAATGGTTCTCATCCTTTTCGAAGTTTATTCAAACGATAAACCTTCAGCACAAAATGGTGCGAAAAATGCACAAATATTAATGCTGTTCCATTTTCCCCGCAACGCGCGTGTCTCTCGCCCTATAACTTAGCGCGGCAAAACCGACGGAAAATTAAACGACAAATCACTAAAAAAAAATCGGCGTTGAAGGTTATAGCCTTCGAAGCATGCAGCCTGCAAATACGCGAAAGATGAATGGAAACTCCGATATAATCGTCGGTTAGTAATGGAATTACGGCTCGAGGCGTTTTTCGAGACTTTTTCGAAAGTTCGGCAGCGTCCTTCCGACCCAAGCGGGTCATCTCCGTTGTGCGGACAAAGGGATGATTACATAGTGAAAAACAAGAAAAATAATGTTGCGCAAGGTGACTCTCGACTTCCGGATGAGAAAAAATGTGCGGCGCTCGTGACAAGTTTAGTATAATGCCTCTTACAGTTATTAATAGAACATTAGACTTACGTATATATCACGTAAATACAACGTCCAGTAATTTGACGAGAAGTTAATAAGCGTGATGAGAAAAGACTGCCCCGTTTCTTTCATTGTTTCACGAACGTTTACCCTGAACCCATGTTTTTCTCGTACTCACTCGGTACGTCAATTAAGCCGCGTCGGCGAGGTATGGTTTTGCCGAAGGTAGAGAAGACCCGATGCTTTACAGTCTTTCAACGATTTGCGGCGTGAAGCCTGTGGTTTCGAGCGATAAATTAAAGTCAGCTGTCAGTCGAAGCTTCTCTCGGCGTTCCTCCTGTTTTCTGCCGACCAGCCTCACGTTAAACCGCGGATTTCCGCGCTCGAGAACACGATCGCACGGCGTTCCGTATATTTTACCAATTTCCCCCAATTAACGCCGTGAAAATTTCTTAACTGTCTACTATACGCATGAGAATAAACACCGTTCAAGATTTCAACGAGCTTCTACGAGAAAGTTTCGGATAAAACCACAAATTATGGTGAACGTTATAGCGGCGCCGCGGCGCGTATAAATTCACGTTTTTTTTTGCTCTCGAGTACCCTATATGCGACTGGTTGATCGATCGATGATATCATTGATAGAATCGCTCGTATAATGGATCGTAATTCCAAAGCTCTCTTTCACAAACCTTTGATCTTTCGCGTATACGTAATTGTACAGATATAACTATAATCGAATGATTTCTAACCTCGAAAAAGCCATCTTTCGCAATTATATAGGTGAGAAATCGAACTACTCGACGCAACATTGTAATTTCGTAACAAGAAATTGGAATTGTACAGATTTAAAATTTTTTTTGTAGCCACATACAAAATTTTTTTCGATGTATTTTAAAGTTCATATCGATTCTTCGCACGGAAATAAAAAAAAAACAATCAACAAAAAAATAATATATAAAATTTAAAAATGCGGTAAATAACTCAAGTAATTCTGTGGATCGGAATTCTCGGCACTCTCGCTCGATGAAACAGAAATAATGTATCCATTATCCACGAACAACGGCGAAAGAGAGCAATGCGTCAAATCGAATTAACGTTAGTTGGAGGGGGGAGGAGGTAGAGGACAATTACGGGTAACAAATCCGTGCCGGGCGGCGGGCGTTAATGAGTGCGAGCGGAAGTGGCTTACCCTCCCCTCCCATGAGCGGAGCAACGGCGCTTCCGGTTAGCTTGGGGGCCTCTCTGCATGCTTCTGCGGCTTCGTACACCGCCTCCTCGTCACCATGAAGGGGGACAGAATGCAACCAGGCGATGGTATGTGTGTTTCTCTGTGTTTTGTGTAATCCTACTACCGCCGTTGCCGCCACTGCTGCTCCCGCTGCCGTCGAGCGAACCGCGATAAAATCACCTAATTGTTTCGCTAAGCGTATGCGACTGTCCGACCTGTGTGTGTACTGTAGTTCACCACCCTATATCGCCGGCTGTATATGCTACTTCCCGGCACGTTTGCGCCCACCCGGGGCTTTTACACGTACGAAGTTTTGTCGCTTAGCTGAACATTATGTTACCGTGCGGATACGACCAATGCTGGATTTTCGGAATGGCAAATGCCGACAACATACGCGATTAGAGATTCGTATTTCGCCATTTCGTCTTTTGTCGTGACTGATGAAAGATTGGATTGGAGGGAATTCAAATTAGGCTATTTCTCGCACGAATATACAACTTTTGATGTGATTCATTTTTCCATGAAGATGTTAACTGCGCAAACTTAAAAAAAAAAAAAAATTATTTGCGCATATCTACACGCCGGTACGCCAGTCAATTTACGTCATTAGTATTTCTTTTTAACTTTATAATTAATACTATACATCGATTAATCACTTTTTTTTTTATTTTTTGACACAAATTATTCAAGTGCCGTCAAAACCACGATTACAAAACAAATCAAGGTAAATACCTCGGGCTTAAGGTACGAGCCGTTTTTGTTTCGACGAAGAGAAAAGCGTACAAGGAACGAAGAGCTCAAAGTATATGGCGTTCAGGTTTGAACATAATTAGAAGTTGTAGCGTCTTCGAAGGAGCGATAAGGTACGGTCATTATTTCCGTGTTTAGATAGCACCGAGGACCGTCGAGGCGTCGGTGCGCGCAAGGCGGGGATCCCAGAGAACCCGCTGTTGTACTCCGGGGCCCGTGAGACCCCGCCGCTCCGCGTCCACGTTCGGTTCGTCAGTCGTCGACCAGACTGGTCAGACGCGATACCTATACACCCACTGAGCGTTTGGTTCACAGCTGCTGACCCCCGAGCTCTCCCGCTCACTGTATATAATACACACACCTCTCTCGTACCTTTCAACACACTATACTCCTGTTGTTACCCCAATTATATAGCACGTAATTTCTCCCTCGACACATCTCATCGCTTTTCACAATACCTGCTCGAGATAACGGCGAAACGATCGTTCGAGGAACCGCAGCTTTACGAAGCGGAACGAATTGCCAACAGTTCGAGAAACGAAAAAAAAAAAAAAAAAAAAAACATACAATGTTCAGTCGACACTTATAAAAAGAAACATATGTACATATTTGAAAGAGAAAATATCATTCGAAACTGAGGTATTAATAATCATTTCCCTTCAATTTTCGTATTTAAACCGAATTTTTCTCATCAATGGAGTTAAGAACCGGAGAAACCACACAGCGGTTTTTTTCAGAGGTCGCGATTTAAAAAATAATTTTTAAACCGACTAAAATAAAAGCATTGCCAATAAATATAATGATTTATCAGCTTCAGGGTGACGTTAAACTTCTTTTTTTTTTGTTTGAAAAAGTTATTTACGGGACTTAATATTCAAAATTTATTTCAACTCGGAATAACTTTATAGTTAATCGTAATAAACGTTAGAAATCATCGTAACTTTTGCATAAAGATGAATTCTATCCGTAAAGGTCTTCTTATTCATCGCGACGACCTTCTTCTGTGGATATTTGCCTTCGATGGCCTGTCTCCACGCCACGAATTACTCCACTATCGTTTGAACTCCTCGAAACCAACAATTCACTGCCCCATCGAAACAATCTCGTCGAGAGGCTAATGCGAAAAAAAAAAAAAAAAAAACGAACCTCTACCGAGACTGCGAAGTCTCGTTCCCATGATCGCGGCGGTGATCATTATAAAAATTAAACGACGTTCATACGATTGATTATTGAAATTACACGGGGCGTTCGTCTCGGCCGCAGTTCCATCTCGTGCTGAACAATAAGAAGAAGAAGAAGAAGAGGAGGAGGAGGAAGGAGAAGAATAAGAAGACCGTGAAAGACTTCTACAAAAGCTATCTCGCTGCACTTCTCATCTCTGCGCGATGAAGTTGACCGCGTCAGTGCACTTTTTGGTACAGAACCGCGTAACATATATTGTCGTCGGCCGGTCAACTTCATCAAAAGATTAAATAAGCATTTACGGAGTATCGCAAGGGGTTGAGACGATTCGAATCGTCGAAAGGGGGTAACCCGGTCCAACGGAGGATTCACGTCCTCCTACCAGTGGACCTAATAAGTCGTTTTCGAGATAATCCACGCGGGTGTGTCATTTCATTTCTCATAATTTCGTAGAACGAACTCCCGAGATGCTCTTTCTGCTTTTTTTTTTCTTCTTCTCTTTGATCGGCCTGTCGTGAGAAGCCCTCAGGGCGAAGATTACACTCATTCAGAGTTCTCGAATCGACTTTTTATTCAGTGCTTCGCGTGTCTTTTTCTTTTTCACTTCGTTTTTTTTTTTTTTTTTCATTCAGCGAGAAGTGGCCGAAGATGAGTCTCCGATATTTTTCTGTAACTGTTGCGACACGTAGCTTCGTTCGGGTAAAGAACAGAAGAGAAGTTCGGCCGATCGTCGGGTTCATTCAGAAGTTAAAAGGGCCTCAGAGGGGAAACGAAGCAAGTTGTGATATTTTGAAGAAGTATAGGAAGATTAGGCGTGAGGGAGATGCGAGAGAAGGTGCACCGGTGCACCGAGGGACCGGAAGACGCCCACGAGACGCGTTTCCAGACGATTCATCGGAGTAGTCAAGGGTACGAGAGAAATAGAAAAAGGAAAAAAAAAGAGGAGTTCGAGAGCGCAGACTTAATGCTCCGAGACTGGTTTGGTGTACCTGTCCACCGATAACTGTCGTCGTATCTCACCCTCGTCGTTTTCCGTATACCTCGCGTGAGCGTGCGCGCCCCTGCAAAGTTCTATCCCATTTCTCTCGACACGAAAGACGACGACGAGATCCTCTACAGTTACGAGAGATCCGAGAGACCTGTCCCTTCTTCCGCGCTCCTTTAACTGGCGCCAAGAGATCTTAAACCGGCGTCGAATTAGGATCGAGTTAACAAATTGGTCGGATCCCTACTATATATACATCTCGAATTCGGCATCTCCTTCTATAGGCTCTTCGAGACACAATTCTCCGATTCTACATTTTCATTCGGAAAATAAGTTTCTTCAATTTTAATGATGCAAATTTTTTTTTTTTGGGATCAATTTTCTTATCTTTTCGATTACAGTATTTTGATTTCTTGAGCAATTAACTTGTTATTTTTAATATACGATATCAATGACTGAGGAAACAGAGACGTTAATCACTTTACATGTTAAAAGGTGTGCAACACGCCCTTTTGTTTCTCAATCGTTAATATTAGAAGTGACCGGATTCCTCCCTCCCTTCCCACCCTTCTGCTGGTGTGTGACGAAAAGTTAATTAATTTTCTTTACAACAAATGCAATAATAATTCGTATTAAAAAAAAATCGATCTTCTCCGTATATTAAATATAAATATCCAATTATGCAAAAGAACGACATCATTGCTGCCGCGTAAAAAATTACTTTTTTTATATACATCAATCAGTAATCGCAACTCCTCTGATGACAGGAGGAATGCAACTTTTCGTGCGGCAAGAAAACGACGTAGGCGAGACGAGGCAAAAAAATTGTGAAGACGAGCCGAAGAAAGTGCATGAAAGAAGATCGAGACAAAGTATAGTATAGTACGGGGAACAGCGAGCATAGAGGTGGAAACACGGTGGTTGGGATCGCCGGTTGGGGGAGGGACACGACTTCAAATTAAATGTCTGCGAAACAAAAAATGATCGCGTAATGACAGCCGCGCAAGGCTTGTGCTGTGCTGCTGAACGATGCTGAAGTGGAATGGCAAAGCCACGATATATACGTATATAATACATCGACAGAGAGAGAGAAAATTGTAAGGAGGGGGACCGTGTGATTACCGGCGAACCAATAGGCCGAGCCGAGCGGCCATCATGGTCCAGACTGAGACGTGCAATCACGTTGGGCTCAGGGAACGTTCTGCCACGATGGACTATTCGAGACGAGACGTGCAACTGCAACATTTTCTTTTCATCGTCAATGCTTTAACCGCAGTTACATCTCCCGCTCGACATTTACACAAACGGATTCCTCGAAGTAATAATTTTTAAAATGATTTTTCCAAACCCCAACTATCGCGTCCTTTTCGCGAGACCTTAATTTTCATCATTTTACGATTCACAAATTTGGCTTAACGATCATTTGATATAAACAAAAAATTCTTCGTTCCCATGAACTTAAGATCGCATAAAACTCGCGATTCATGCTAATCGATTCCGTGATTGAGCTGCAAACGCAAGAAATTTTACGACGACAACCCGACGAAAGGTCAAGAAAAGGAGATGAAAAAGATACGGAGGAAGTAGTTTTTGCGCTTTCGCACTTCGCACGGATATATTTTTCTCCGCGACCTCGACGTTTCTCTGAACTGCTCGTGCAGTTAATCGTCTCCGTGTGTCTTCTTGTCTACAAGATCTTAAAATTATTCCGCAACGGTGCAGAAGCCAGAAATGTTTATCTGGCGTTAAAGGTATCTTAACGTGTGCCTTCGGAGTTTCTCGCTTTTAGATGCGCATTCGCGTATATGTTTAGTTTCCGTGGCGGCGAAAGATAGGAGAGGATGTACAACGAAGTGCGTGTATACGAATATGAAAAGTATTTATACACAGAAGGCAAGTATATCGTTATGTGTATATACCGGTATACCGAGACTGAGCAATACGACTATGTTGCGCAAAAGAAAACTCTGGATAATGGCCGCTTTCACGTATTGTGGTCTCGGTTACTATCCTCGACGGGCATATAGTCGCGCGCTTCGACGAACCTGTGTAATGTGTAACCGCGTGAGCACTCGTTCGTATATATCGTTTCGTTAGTTCGCTTGGCGAACGCTCTTATCCCGCGAGTCATCAGAAGTGGGTGAGCACCGGGAGCCTACGGGCACAGATACTTCATAACGCTAATTACCGGATCCAGCAGCTCCCAACTTTACTCCGAACCGCTACGATGACCATGTAAACTACGAACTCGCGATTTTACTCGCAACCAAATCAAACGTAAAGCTTTCTGCTCATCACGTACGAGAATTATAATAATTATAAAAAAATTAAAAAATAAATGATAAAAAAAAATCAATAAAGTTTTTTCCTTAAATACATTTTTTTTCGATTTAACCCTTTTTAGAATATCAAATATTTCGATTTTCTAGTTACAGTACGATAACCCTTAAAGTACTCGATCGATAATTATCGATTTCGGAAACTATACTCCGTAATTAATTATGCATTTTTTTTTTTTTTCAATTTTGAAGAATTTCTTTTCAACGCCTATTTTCCGCGATCTTTTTTCATTTGTGATGCTGATCATATTTTAATGCGTTAAGATATGCGAATTGCGAAAGTTTTGTTTGTCCGATCGAGAGAAAAATATTTTGTAACTTTTGAATGAGAACCTCTAATTATAGACGCGGGACGGTGTAAGTTTTTGTTTTAACGATAACACTTATGCCTGCGTTGTAATTGCATCCTGTCCTTAAGCTTCTCGTGCGCGCTCGAGCACCCACACTTACAGGTTATTCGCGCTCACGCATCCACATCATATCGTATATACTTTAAAATACTGTTGATGATGAGTGTTCGTTCGCTTGGACTCGTATAAAGTCTCACGCATCGATCTCATCTCGTGCGTTTACCTACACGCGGGGGCTCCGTATCTTCGACGGATCGTTGAAGAGATTTCACTGCTACATCGTGGCAACAGGCAGCTCGGCAGATAAAAGATTGGTGGATGCACGTGTGAAACGCGCCGCTCGCCGTGCACGAATAATGACGACGATGAAACAGGCGAGAGGTAGAGAAAGAGAGAGAGAGAGAAAAGTTTGCGCCGTACAGATTAGCCGGCGCTTAATAACTCGTTAATTATCGTTTTAGGAAATCCGCGAAGTAGCGTCCAATTACCTTTACGTAAGCATCGCATACGCGTAGCTATATTATATTGTGTTGTTACTATGTCTTAGATGCATCATACTTTGCTGCCTATTCTTTTTTTTTTTTGCTCACCCCACTGAGCACACTACTCTCTTGCCATTTCACCGCGGCGCATCGCCGTCGCGTTAATTGGTTTAATTGCCCGTATAGTACTTCGCAAAATGCACGGCTATGAGGCGAACAAAAATGAGAATTACGAGGATGAAGAATTCGAACGGAGGGATGAAATTAATTTCATACCGACGCCAATTAAGAAATCGTTGTTTCGTTGAGCTAAGTTTAGTTTTTTTTTTTTTTTTTTTTTTCTTAGTTGCATCGTCACGGTTATAACAACTTTTTTTCTTACTATGTTAACGATACGATGTGAACGAATTTTCATATAGAAGAAACACGGATAATTCATAACCTCAAAATCTGAAATTTTTTCGCGAACATTTTTTGTCGCGTCGGAAAAATTCGTCAAATGTACTCTTTGGCATCGCGAGATGATCTTTATAAATAAAACTGACGAAATTTCGGCCATTTTTTTTCATTTCAATGCTTTCAATGCTTTTAAATCAAATAACTCCGGTTTTACTTATCCGTTACAATATAACATTTCTCTGCTCCTATATTTCGTTTTTCTGGTTTCTGGTGCATAAGCGTCGGTTCGTTGGCACAAGAGCAACGAGCATTGAGCAAAAAGCCACCGCTCGACACGCTTCTGCGCGATCGTCTGATTCGAGAGATATTCGCGTTTATCGCGAAGCATAGTCGCGTACTATAATGTAACAACGAACGCGGTGTTCGCAGCGGTAGAAATCCTGTAACAAACGTTTGGCCTCGTTATGCCGATACACGTTCATAAACGTGTAACGGGTGTCCCTGGGAGTTCACTGCTCGGCCCATTAGCATCGCTTCCATAAATAAATGGATTATTATTATTTTTTCATCATGATTATTTATGCTACGCTAAACACGCACGTAAATATATCTCTCTCGTTGCGATACGAACGAAAACTCCGACTAAAGCGATCCTAATGTACAATTTAACTGGTCACTCTTATTCCGGGTATGAAATTATAAATGAAGGCAATTAATACCGACAGTCTCGACGTTCTACACCATTTTCGATACGAATCAACCGTAAATTATCGATAGCGGTGAAAAAAAAAAATAATAAAAATAATTTATTCATGAATTTTAATGTAGAATTACGTTATCCACTGGTCAGGAAAGTCAGTCACGATTTTTTCTGTAAGTGTCAAACCGCAAGTGAAAAGGGACAGATTTGTTTCGTGGTGAAAATGTCGTGAATGCCTGTTGAAATCGGTGCTCGTTGTGTTGTTCCACGTTCTCCGCGTTTGTTTCCTCTCGAAAGAAACCCTATATATCTCCAACAACGCCGACGACCATACCATTACGTCGGTTTTAACGGCGTATAACGCCACTAACAAGAAGATCGCGTGTTACGCCGATCCTCACTCTCGTCGCGTATGTCTCAGGGTCGACGGAGGTAACCACGCATGCATACACTGTCCTGTACAGCGATCTTCTCGGGCTGATTTTTTTTTTGTTTTATTATCTCGCTGCCGAGTTTTTTTTATTTTGTACTCTTTTTTTCTTCAACGACAGGGCAACGCCCCGCGTCGTTTAACGACACTTGGAGCAAACGGTGGGAATCTGTTGGGGGAACGAGCGAATGTCGCAAGAGTCAAGGAGTCGGCGTGAAGCTCGGATTTGACTCGAGTTAAATACTTCCGGCGAATTTTTTTTTTTTTTTTTTTTCGTAATTCATTTGTCGGTGTAATAAAAAAAACCTATGGATCGAAAAAAAAATCGGGTTTTTCGTTTTTTTTTTTTTTTTATATAAACCATTTTTGAAAATTCATTTTTTTTAATTTTTAGCTAATTTTAGTAGATTATTGTAGTCGACAGGTAGGATTTCCAGGATGCGAGTAGTTCTCCTGTGGCGTCAACTCGGATGTAAGACAAGTAGTAAGAAATCTAGGAAGCCGAGCAAGTAACAAACGGAAGTCACCGGACGAGAGACATTGCGTTTCTCGTGGTTGTGTACGCCGTTGAGACAATGCCATCCCGCGAAGGAAGTCATTCGCGAAGGGACTTAGCTCTCTCAGTGCAACTGTTTTGGACCTCTACCGGGATATATTGTGCGTTTCTGCGGCACGAGAGAAACAGTTCGCGTGTCAACCAACCCACCATCCAACGACCACGCGATACATTGTC
This sequence comes from Buathra laborator, assembly GCA_934046635.1. Classification (NCBI taxonomy): domain Eukaryota; kingdom Metazoa; phylum Arthropoda; class Insecta; order Hymenoptera; family Ichneumonidae; genus Buathra; species Buathra laborator. Next base: position 2,707,046 of record OW203894.1, on the reverse strand, counting down.
TTGACAACTTAGCGGTTATTTTACACGCTGTTAGCTCGGTAAGCTAGTCCTCCCGAGTTTACCGCTGTTTCTAATGCTAATGAGCGCGAAGTCCTCGCGAGAAGAACACGCCGTGAACAGCGTGCAAAAGACAAGACTTCGGAAGGCGAAAGCTTCAAGTCAGAGGAGTTTAAGGCGATCCCTCGCGTAACAAAAGGCCTCGAAATGTTACCAAAAAGAATGATGTAAAGTTCATAAAGTCATATCGCCTTCGAAAAAAAATAAATAAAAATAATAATAAGGTTTTACTCATTTAATCAAAAGATCTTTGAAATAAACGCAGAAAGACCTTTTCGGGTAAACGATAATTTTTCATGTCCACGAAAAATATAATATTTTACTGCTCCGTTTTGAGATTAATTACGATCCCCATCGAAAAAAATGTAAACCGTTCATTGTAGCGGACTTTTTTCGTTGATTTTATCGGCCAAACAGTGCTTTCTGAAGTGGAACAGTACGCTGTACAGCAAAAACGGTATATATCTTTTGGCCCTAAACCACCGAAGAAAGATCTCAGATAGCCAAATGCCGTACTGTTGCTGCAAACTGTATTGCATTAAAATTCAATCGCACGCGTCGATAAAATTTTCGAAAAAAAAAAAAAATTTTGCCGATTTATGTTTCGCAAGTGTTGTTTGCGAAGAACGTGAGGACAGGCGACAAAAATTCACATACAAAATTCCTACTAATAAATACATTATTTATGTTTCGATTTATATTCAAAAATAAAATTTGCCACAGGTGTATCGGCAAATTAAAAAAAATAATATATTTTTTGTCGGTAATTTATCGACGCAATTGCCGAGGCATTCGATGCAACAATTTCAAACAGCCTTTCTGCACGCATCGTTCTGCAACGTCTTCTGCAACGACAATCGTTTTATCCGGAAGCAAACAACGAAAGTGGAATCGTTAGAATTTCAATGAAAATTGTAGTTCGGTTGTCGAAACGATTCAGCCGTAGTTTGTCCAACGAAGCTTTATGGACGGTGCACGATGTATTTCCATGCACGTTGAATCGGTGCCATTGACTCTTTGTGACCCCGAGCATTACCGGTAATCCTCGTAACTGCTTAAACAGTACGCGATCTCAGTTAAAGCCATCCTCCGGGTACACGGTGAACAGTATGCAGATGCAGATTGCCGCGTTTCGCGAAACCTCGAGGCTTTGGAATCTTCGCGAGATCTTTTGCCGCGTTTTTGAGCTGCGCGAGCCATGCGCGCGAGTGTTCGCTACGTATAACACGGGTATACGCTGTATACTTTAACTGTACGCGGAGGGTCGCGCTGTTATTGCTGTGCGAATAAATCATTGACGCTCTGTGCTCGAAGCTCCCCGTCCTCCCCCCACCCCCGTCGGCCGATCGGCAATCTGTATACCCATAGATTTTCCGCTCTTCCGCGGGGTAGCTGCAGAGAGAAACAAATTGCAGGATGCGCGCACTCGGGAAGCATTCGCGAAAGCCGCTATATCTCGAACTATGTAGCAAACTACGCGGATCCGGACGATTACCGCCGACGTTGAACATTAACTGAGTTGCTACTATATTCTTCTTATCGCGAAAATTCTCGACTCGAATTGCTGTTCGTAAAAAAAAAAAAAAAAAAAAAACATCGTCGGAAGACAAGAGCGAACGCACTATTACCGGGAACGTAATTTGTATAGGAGATAATTTAACCGGTAGAAACGCACGGCCATAAAAAAAGGGCACATGTGATCACAGAAAGCCGCGTTGTTCGGTAGCAATACGCACGAGTGTGCAATAAAAACGTGAAAATGAAAGCTCGAACGATGTAAAGAGAGCAACGAGAGAGTTCTCGAACGCGAGATTTATCGTGTCGATATGGACAGTGGTCAGGAACCCATGAAAAATAACGAAAAATTTAGCCGAAGGGCCAACAGGCGCAAAGCGATTAAGTCCATTATACAGTTTTATCAGCATGAGAAAGATCTAATAGCGGGGGGACATACCACCCCACCGGACTAATTCTCACCCCAGTCGAAGGCATACGGTATTATATGTATAGGATATAACTATAGCCGTTTCTCCAGGGACCGAGCGAGACAAACCGACGACGAGGAGTGCCGAAATGGGACAGAGCGACAAAGAGTAAAAGGGCGAGAAGGGAAAAAAAGTGCTACTACTGTGGTCGACAGGCACTCGGTATAAAGACCCTCGGCGCTCGATGTGTCATACACGCCACTCTCGCTATACACCGCTGTATAACTAACGAGTGAGCCCCACCCTCCTCCTCTGTAGCCCTTAACCCTCATACCATTTTACCGACCAGTACACCAGAAACCCTACAGTTCGAAACACCTGCAGGAAATCACAACCCCGAATGCAAATATTATCTTAATTGCTACAGAGAACGGGACCTCGCCGTTATTTGACATCACCTTTTCGTTCGTTCTACTTCCTTTATTATATATATTTTTTATGTTTCTTTTGTTTTTTTTTTTTTTAACCTCTACTTTTATTCTTTGAGTTTTACTTCTTTTATACTTTACTAAGCTATACATTAGGGTGTGTGGTATATTATCACGTTGGTTCGATCGCGTAACGAGTCAAGTGCGAGCGGTGGAAAATCACTCCCGATCGTTGCTTTCCTACCCGGCAAAGGATAATCGTAATGAACACGAGCGCGTGCTGCCGCAGCCGCCGCTATGGTGGAATCGTTATAAAATTGTTATTTCTCGGGGCTTACGCTCGATTAGGCGAGTGGTATGAAATTTTTCGTTGGAGTTAATATATAAGTATAAATAGCGAGGGTGGGAGAGCGTGTTGAGAAACTTCATGGTTACCGAGACGGATATACGTATCTCGAGCTGTGCATACGTCAGAATGAGACGATAAGGAAACCTGAGAGCGGTGAGATCGCGCAAAGTGGCTTTTAGATCGGTTTTGAGACGGTTGCTTCGTCTTATATCAATGCAAATTGTCCGTAATGGAGGCTCTTAGATGTAACACGAGAAGTCGGCGAGAATTTATTATCTGTGACACGGCACCCTTCACTCGCGGCTCCATTGGAACTTATCCTCATTATTTCGAGACGCAGTTTTAAAGAGACTAATCAAAAACACCTAAAATCGATGCTTAGTTACTTTTTTATTTTATTAAAAATTTTCATCAACATAGTTCCGCTTAAATTAATTACTCCAACTAAGTACTGACTTCATTACTAACTTACTAATTAATGTAATTTTTTTTTATGGTTAAACTACCATTATTAATAATAATTAGATCGTATATTAGGAATATCGAAAACTCAAGATTCGCTGTTATTCCTTTATTCGCGCTCTGGTTCGCTCTTTAACATAACTAAACAGCCGAATAATGAGTGTTTTTCATTGAAAATTTACGAGTCGAAAGTCGCGAAACTCAGCCGAAAATCTGGACAAGTTTCCGAAAGACGAACGTAAAAAAAAAAAAAAAAAAAAAAAAACAGTAAGTGTCAATTTTTTTTTTTTAACTCTAACTGAACAGTTTTCGGACGCGTAAAAATGTTGATTACCACTATCAACGAGTCGGGCGAGTAGTAAACGCGAACAAAGTTGATCAAGATCGTTTCTCATCCAGAACTCGCGCCCTCGTTTCTCGCACGGCCAATTTCCGCGTGGCAAGCGACTCGCACCCTTTACTTCGTTCCCTCATGGTTCTCGAAATACATTAAAATCTTAATGAGCACTTAGCATAACAAACGCAAGATCCGATCGTGTTGGAGTAGCGAGCGGGAGCAAGCGTATACGAGAGCGAGCATATAATATATCCCAAGTTAGCAAGGGAGTGAAAGACGAGTGGGGGAAGCAAGCGAACACGCTTTGCTCTGCTTAAAAGCTATATCTACTGCCTCCGTACGCTCTCGGTTGCACATACCGACTGTACGTACCCCGACACACGACGTGTTCACATACTATTGAATATGTATAGATACAGATAGAAAGGTGTGTATCTTTGGGTGTGTGGTAGCGACGCGCGCACGTTGTTCTACACATACGTTTAGGCGGCCAGCAGCGCAGAGCTTACAGGAGCAGAGCGAAGTAGATACTGCCGTATCGTATACGGCACGTCCTGTATGTATTTGCCCGGCGGCACTCTGACTATGCCTCGCGCGTTTTGCCACAGCCCCGAAGAGCGAGCGACCGTCGCAGTCCCCTCCCCCCGATGCGCATGCGAGCGCTCCCAACTTATGGAGTTTAGCCGTTAACTTAACCGGCGTTTACCTTAATCTAAGATCAGCAGAGAGCTCTTGTTGGCTATGTGCTGCTGTGGCTATATAGTATGCATGCCACCCCTTCTATCCTCCACCTCTACCTTTCTCGCTCTCTGTATCTGTACGTATATACCACGACGCGACGGTAATGTATGGCCGTATGAATATGCATTGGACACGGTAGTAGCAAAGTTTTGCCATACACTTCGTTTACTGTACTGCGACACGTCAGAAATGCACGTATCGAATAGGATAAAAGCGCGATCAGCACGATTCTCAATTGCTTAGTCGTGTCAACTCGAATTTTTCCTATTTTTTTTTTTTTTTTCTCGTGTTCGCTGAAATCTAATGGAATGGAAATGTTGTAAATTTCTACTAATTTCAATACATGAACGATAATCGTCCCCATTAAATCTTTTCACGGGTTTTTCTTATTCCGAAAACTTTTAAATACTTCGAAACGTTATAAAAGAAAAAAAAAAAAATCGGAAAAAATTGTCAAACGAACCTATTGACGCTTTGTGTGTATCATAAAAATGGAATGTTTTCTCGAAAAAGTGGTAAATTGTCGCATTCTACTGTACAAATTCAATACTCACCCGAAAAAACTATGTTTTCAAAAAAAAAGATTTTATACATTGTGAAATACAAACGATGCGTCGGACGTATACGCGATTAAAAAAACCGTTTTGCGTGTTCGGCATCCGGACACCAAAAACCAGGCGTGAACTTTTAGGGTTTAATACCGACACGTTTTTTTTTCTCGTGCGTGTAGCCAAACCATACATGTAATGCCGATTCACATTATAAACGACTATGGTATACGATAATACGGCAGCAATTCTCGTCGAGCAAACACTCGCGTCCGGTTATGCCTCATACGTGGAGTGTCCTTACCACGGAGCCGCAACACCGGATACCGGTGATATTCGAAATGGGATTTCTTCGTCGTTCATACTCGCCAATTTTTCTACTTTTTCCATCTTACCAAACCTAACGGGCATTTCGCGGACTGCGAAGCAATTTTTTTTTTTTTTATTACGAGGAAGAACCGCGACTAACCGCCCAAAACACACGTGTGCCCTCTAAACTATGCGTAGCACCGGAATTTCTTATCTATTCGCATTTTTACGAGCGTTTTAAAGGCTCGTTAATTTTTGGCGTTTTTAGCGCTTCGACTTTTTGGCCGCTTCTGCCGTTGTGTCTCGTTACTGTTACGTATACCCTGAGAATTCTCGATCTTTAGATTGTTCTGCTTACCGTCGTCGGCTCGAAATTTCTCTACTTTTGTTTTTAATTCACACGCAAACAACAAAATGTTAATCGTCTCAATTTATTTCTCTTAATTTGATAAACGTAAGTAACAGTTTCTACTAATATTTGCATAATCTTATCGCGGCATACGCGGTTTCTTAGTAGGTTTAGTAATTAGTACGCACCACTTGGCAGTCTCGTTGCCCGTTGCGCATGAGCATAAATTTCATCGGCGCTGTAGCCGCGGTAAAGCGTCGTCGGTGCGCAGTGGGGGAATTTCATGAAAATTAATCGGTGAGCGATTAGAGTACAGAAGCTCGAGTGTGTTTAAACGCCGTCTTAACTTTTCATTTCGCCACCTTCGCGGCACGAGGATGCGACTGTGGAACGACTAACACACGGTGAGAGTCCCCCTTTTCTCATGTATATTTAATGAAGACGCGAGCGCCAAGAAAACACCTGTGTGTGTGTATATCTATTCTGCACGTGTAAACTCTGCGCGGTGCTTTGAAATTAGAGTAAAAAAAAAAAATCCTTGCTACGTGGCAAGTACACGTGTATATTTGCCACAGAGCACACAACTAAAGAGAGGGAATGAGTATTACTTTCTTACGTGTCTAAGACGCTGTCACGCTTTGACGGCCGCGTTACGAGGTCCGTTAACTTTTTTTTCTTTTTTTTAAAGATTCCCCTCTGCTACCGTCAGTAGTTTAGCCTCAGCGTTAGTTGTTGTTGACGCCGACAACAACGTTTTGTCATGAATACTACGCGAGCGCAACGGTCGCCGTTAAACGAATAATTACCGCAAAATTTGTTAATGTCGCGACTATGTAAAAATAATGAAATCTTCGTGGATTATTCTACTTGCACTCAAATATTGCTGTTACAAGCGAATAAACAATCGCATACAAGAAATATGCCTTCGAAATGTATACTTCGAAGACGATCGCGAAGCGTAAAATTATCGAAAATGGCGATTACAATTTTGGAAGACAGCGAAACCGGAAACTACCCATCGATTCTTATCTACTTGTAAAACACGTTTTTTTCAATTTTTAACGGCGTAGCTACTCGAAAAAATAACAGCAGACATATTCACTTGGATACCTGCAATTTATAATAAGATACGGTGGGCGCATATCCGTACGTATGTATATATAATTGAATAGCAACTATACTTATGTCATTAGGGTACGACGTACGGAAGTCTGTGGGATTAACTAGATATACATATAGCGCGTATTTATTCACGTATGTAGTAATGTAGAATCTACAGCGTCGCGAGCCCCTAAATTAAATGACGCCGGCACCCCTAATTTTCGTAATTCTTTCATTCCTACGCAGTCCGCTGTGCCAAACTCGATTCCTTTCGTGTAGTTCTGTTTCTCTCCGCACCCCTCGAAAGTACCGCTAATGCTCGAATAATTATTATTCCCCCCTCGAAGCGTCACGCCTTAATAATCACAATTTTACATGTGTCATCCAATAATCTGAATAAAAAAATAATTATCTGAGAACTGTACTCATCGATTTTTAGATACGAATATATTTTTTTTTAAATGATCTGAATATCGACGAATTAGCGAAGTTTCCGGTCGCATCGTTGAAACTTTATCTTCCAGATGGTCATTAAACACGGTTCAGTGAATATCAATGCTCCGATGAAGGCTTTCCAATAGCGGAATTACCCGGAACGTAGAAATTTGTTCTATTGCATTGAACTGTTCGAAATTTAATTGTGTTGGAATATGGGCAAAGAAAGTTGGGGCAAAATGAACTCGACAAATAAAACGTATTTTTTTTACTTGATTTACGAACGAAAATAATTATGGATTTTAACATTTTCAAAAAAATGCAATATTTCAGCGATTTCTGTTAGTTGATCTCTCTTTTGCAGCGGCAATTAATGATAAAACGGGTATACGAAAAAAAAAAATTGGAGTACCACTGTTTCGTCTTGCCTCACTTTGGTACATGACGAATACTAGAGAAATAAAGTGGCCATCCGACTTGAGCGCCAGCGACAAAGGACTCAACGCTCTTTAACTCGCCCGGCGCGGGCGTATAAAACCGCTGCGATAACGTCAGGTCGTACATATATATATATATGTGGTATACAGAGGGATGAAAAGTGGAGGTAAAACGAAGAGGGGATGAAAAGAGAAAGAAACAAGTTGCACAATTCGAAGGAACGAGAGCGCGCAGTGATTCGTTAATTCCAGAGGGCGAGAGTTGCCTTTCGCGCTGTACATACACAACCCTCTTCGCGTCTGTACTCCCCTATCGCTCTTCAACCCCTTCCACCAAGTCGTTCAGCGCCCTCGCCGCGTCTCTCTCACGCTTTCTCTCGAGTCTTGCGCCCGATAGAGCTGCGAGGACTCTTCCAAAATAGCAGTAGTGTAGCTGTACTCTATATTTCTCTCATTCTAAACGAAGAGAACTGAGGGAAATCACCACCAACCACCCCTCCCCGTCACCTCGACTGAATCGTTCGCGCAACCTCTCCAGATCTTCTATCTTTGTTCGCAAGAAAAAATGGGGCAAAATGGCATATGTGTCTCGAACTCAAAACTCTATTTAATAATAATAATAATACTTTATGAACTTAGGAATTATTAAAAATCAAATGGACTTCGAATAAAAATTTTTATGTCAAATGCATTTTTTTTATATCAATAAGCTTCCGGTCTATCAAACCTTAGGTCCAATAATAAAATTGTTATTAAATTACAATTCATATAAAAATCATATTGGCCTAAAAAAATGTTTAAATGCAAAAATTTCTCAATTTGCCAGCGTCACTTATTTTTTTTTCGAAAAATAGATTTTTTTTAATACCCTTAAATCCGTGTAAAGTTAAGAAATTAATAGCGTATCCCAATAAAAATCATATAATTTTAATCTCGTAGTCCATAATGCCCCATTATCTATCCAATCAGCACATTACAGCTTTCTTGGTAGTCTTTGCCCTTTCCTCCCCGCTATTCGCTGACATTCCGGGGATCGTAGTAGTCGTCGCCACGACGAACGTTCGCTCACGACTATAATGAAAGATATTAACTACAATTTTATATCGAATTACTGCTGAAACACATTTCAAATTACTTGGGCGTTACCCGGCGAACGTTGGCGGATAGGTGGTATGCTTGACGGCTATTGGACGACTGGTTAACACAAGTAACGGCGATTGGCCGTTGTAGAAACTAAGAGGGGTATATACGGGGCGTTCCCGAGCTCCGATATGGCCGACCCGGCACCGCAGGACCCTCCACCGCTTAACAGACTCGATGTTTAGCTCAGTCGAGGTTCCTCGATCCACAAGTCCGCATGCCTGTGCCGACTCTCCGCCGATCGTCCTGACTTAAAACCACACGTCGTCGCCCTTCGTTTCACTACGTACAGTTTCCGCCGGAAGTGACAAAGCGCAACGACCCTCGAAGGATAACAACCCCTTGTGCTCCGAAATTTATTTTACCACAAAAAAAAAAACTACTCGACATTTCACGCGTGGATAAAAAAAAAAAAAAATAATAAAAAAAAATCGTGTGACACCCGATCAATTTTCATTACCCGAGAGGATATTATAAAGCTAAAGTGTGTATTCTCGTAACGAAATCGAAAATAAAAAAAAATTAAAAATTTACGAAAAAAAAAAAAAAAGATCGTCGGACAACGACGAACGAACTGTGAAAACATAAAATAAATGGATAATACATACATCGAGTGCACACAGGAGAATTGGTGATTCAGTGTTAATTGAGAGATACAACGCGGCGAGGGACGGAAAGCTGATTAATTAAAAAGATAGATAGGTGTAGCTTGCTTTTTGTGTTCTTTCTTTATTTTTTTTTTATTAGCGATTCTTTCGTGGATCGTGTTGAAGATCGAACGAGAGTTAATGAGCTGCTGGGCTAACGCCACGGAGCGCTGAAGAACATCTCGTAACCAGATTGAAAGTAATCGCGTCGATTAGTCCCACGCGCGGTCAACCCGTTTACCTTCATTACCTCGGTAAGGAGGGAGTGCGCAACATACAGTGGTTGTAGTAGTAGTAGTTTGTAGTTAGTGGTGCAGCAGATTGTGCGCGAGCGATCATCGGAGTCGCACATGCGATCACCGACCCCCTTAAGCCGATAGAAAGATAACAAGATCCGCGCTGACTGGCGTTATATTAAAAAAACACACCGAGTATAAAAAACTAATAGGAAGAACAAAACGCGAGAGAGAAACGTAAAATAAGCAGAAGAAAAAGAAGAAGAAAAAAGTGAGAGGGAAGCGGAGGGTAGTTGTTCGCTCTCTCGTCTTATATAAAATTAATAAGGTGAATAGCGGCCTCTAGTGGGAGTAGGACAGCGAGAGGCCAAAAGAAACAATAAAAAGAGAGGGAAGAAATAAAGGAAAGCGGAAATGGCCGGCGGGCGCGCTTCTGTGCGCGGCAATTATGTTAAGTGGCCAATTAGCAATTAACCAAGGAACCGAGCGCGGCCCCCTTAATTGCGCCGCGGGAGGAGCATACCGCGGAGTGTATCACATCGGTGCGCCAAGCGAGGAAGTGCAAGGTGCAAGGATCCCTCGAGAAAGGATCGTCGTGCTTCAAGGACACGATTAAAGGCTATTTTCATCAATTCGTAACATACCGCAAAAGTGTTAATGTTCTACGAGTGAAATCAGTCCATTGAACAATTTAGCATGTTTAAAGAACCTTAATAAAGATCGAGGAAATCATTTTTGTTACACCTTCGTAGACTGGTATCACTGAAATTCGGATCAATTATAATAAAAAAAAGGTGAAAAGATCGAAAGAAGACTATTCGTAAAAAGACAAACTACGGCTGAGGATCAACTTGCGGTGCGACGGTGAGTCGTCGTACAACCGTCGGCAAAATTCTGTCTCCGAGATACCGCGTTAGTCCTGGGGTGGCGACAGAGGCACCTTCAGGCGCCCGTAGTCCCGAATCACCTTTAGTGATGACGGTCCATCATCAGAATCACCACGCGGCAGCCCTGAGTGGCATAACCGTGCCGGAAGCGAGAAACGGATTGAATTTAAGCAGAATGGCGGGCCTCGAGGCACACAGGATGGAGCATCATCAGCAACAAACGATAGACAGTCGAAATAGTGGTTTGGAAAGACTTGCCAATGGTTTGGATTCGCGAAACAACGGTAGTAACAACATTAGCATCGGTCATAGTCACAATCACAGTTTGGTGGACCGTGTTGGTGGTGGTAGCGGTGAACCTGCAACTACGATGCCCCAGAGATCGAGGTTCATGATCACCGATATTCTTGCGAGCGAATCGAGTCCCGCGAGCATACAGAGCCGGGAACCACCGGAAAGTCCACCTTCCGCACCGAGAGATCTCAGTGTCAGGCATCAATCGAGACAGGGACACAAACGCAAACACGACGAGGACAGCGACGCAAGTCATCATGATGGAGCGTCTGTTTCATCGAACGGTAAGATCAATTATTTGATCGTTATTCCGCCCGAATGGTATGACTCACATTCCGCTCGGTTTAGATATAAAATAATCGGCCGAAAGTAGCCGACAATTATTTTGTTTGTTGAAATATGATGGAGCGTCTCTTTTACAAAGCGATAGCGAAGCGAACAATGTATTAATCGTCATTGGGTAGAGTGGCATGAATCACATTTTCGCCGGTAGGGGACACAATTAGCGACAAGTTATTTTATTTATCGATCTATCATGATGAAAAGTTCTATCGTGATGTACGTCCGTTTTTTCCAACTCGAAGATCAGATTATTATTATTATTATTATTACAGAGCATCGCCACATTTTTAGAAGATTGCAATCATAAAAGGTCACGAAATAACCTCAAAATTGATCGACAAAATTATTTCATTTGCTGAGTAGTGGTTTTTGGGTCTATTATTGTTTTGCGTAAAGGTGTCAAGAAGTGCGTTTAACCGACCGGATGTTCCTGCTCAGGTTTTCGAGGGACCGGCACTCTGTCGCCGTCGGGTCTCGACGCCTGGCGGGTCATCCTTCTCTCGTATACGCACACTTCTTTCTTTCTTGCTTTCGGATGAATCAGAGATATTTTCGGAGATAAAGCAGCCGCGGGGCCTCTTGTCCGACAGCGTTTAGGGATTTTAATGATTCCAAATTGGAGCTCCGAGCACACCGACGCTTTAATTATGTACCCTCATTTGTTTCATTCATACGCTACGACTACTACCTATATATATATACTACTATTCCACTTATGTGTGTAAACGCACTACCTGTGCTTGTGATTCGTTGTGGGCGCGCGGCGTTAATACCTTGAGGCGCCCACGCCGTCCGTCTTATTTTTCACCTTCCTTCCTCGTCTATTTACCTAAACCATTCTCTACCACTCGTTCTTGTAAAAAAATAACTTCTACTATCCATACTCCGCAGCCTCGAGCTCAGAATTCTTAAAACGGAAACGACGTTTATACTTAGCGTATTATATGCTTCTAAAGGTCCTACACTCAGATCCGAGAAACGCGGTTAATTCGGCTCGAGTATAATCACAGAGTTCTCCCGATCAAATGGTCACCGCACACAGCGTCACAAGGAAACGCTTTCAGGGCTAATAGTTTAGAGAAAAAGGTCTTCCGAGCAATGATCTCGCCGATTCCGGGGATAATCTTCGATAAAACTACGAAACAAGTCATTTTCTTTTAACGTTTGAATTGATTTAACTGATCTCGAAGCTAATAAAACTCTTCAAAACTTACGATACAGATAACAACGCTATGCGTAGATAGCATGTAACACTACGAGTGCAGACTCTATCGCGTTCACCTTTATCTAATAACACGTTGCTTACCCGTTTGCAAGCCTCGTGCCTAACCTCACTGCGCTTATAGCGTACATGTTATCGTCCACGCTTAACCGCATGTCTAATCGCACTCGTGTACTAACCCCCCTCTCCCTGACGTTGCGCCCCCTTCTAGCACCACGCCGGATAAAGAATTAATGAGCTCTGATTAAGGGGAGACACGTGTGCACGAGGGAAACGCTAGAATAATTGTCACGGTATCACGTACGCGTGTCAATCGGTGTTATTCTCAATTTTTTTTACATTACGAAATCCAACATTTTTTACGTTGTTTCGATAACTGTCGATACGTAACTGCGATATTCACGTGAATAATGTTGAAAAAAAATCAATTTTAAGGGCTTTTGACGCTTCGTGTATTTTTTCGAAAAACGAAACTATAAAATTGAAGACGGGTGGAAAAAAAAACGGACGAAGTATTTACAAGTTATATCGCTTTAATTACGATAGTAGAAAAATATTTTTGTCTGAAAGGCTTAACGATGGCATTGTCTCAAATTAATTGATTAACGATTGATTTTCTGGAAATACATCGAAATATTTAATAAGGATTCCAAAGCGCTAAATATCGAAATTTTTAGGTTAATTTCTCGTATTCCTCGTATTTCGAGGAATTTGCACATTGGTATGAAAATAGTTTGACGACCAGAATCAAATGCATATCTAAACGTAAGTCAGAACGTTTGGTGTATATCTTAAAGTCGGCATCATCGACGGCTTGTCGGGGGCTTTAACAGTGTCAAAGAGTCAAAAAGCGTGAAAACTCGATTCCTACGCTATGAAAGAGCCGATTCTTGGTCGTTTTCTGTAGCAACGCCGGTCGCGTGTACATGTATACACGTGGTGTTCGAATATCTCTCGTAATCCGCTTACCAGCTTCGCCGGTTGCAAGTATTGTCGTTTGCAAGAGTCTCCCCCCCTTCTCTCCCTCGAGTCGGAGCCCTTATTGCGCCGTAGTTTCACGCTAAGGGTGAACGCCACGAGGGCCCTCTCGTCGCGTCGCTAAAAGACACGTCAACTGATTTCTCGCCGGTGCCGGTTCTCCGCTACTTTCCTCTCCGACTCCTCTCCACGGCGTTAATCCGAAAACCGGAAATGATTGGCAACCGTTTAGATCTCAGCGCGGATTAGAATTGTTACACCGAACAGGAACGGCGGGACTCTCACCTTCGCGAAATTCTTTTGCTCGTATATACGAGCGCATCAAACGCCTGTCAGAGTCTTTACGACACAAAATCTTCTCGCTTGCGTTTCGGAGATGCGGATTAAGTCTTCAAAGTGAACGAACGGGGCGCTTGACGAAAAGGGTACATAGCGTACCCTAAACTATATTGAACCGATTTATTTGTTACATTTAGAGTTGCTCCCGGGGTTATAGAGGAAATAAAATTTGTGCAAAGTCGACAGGAATCAGTCGGGGAGTCGGTGTTCGACCCTTTTTTCAATTGCAAACGACCGGTGTTCACAAGCCCACGGAGTATCCGCGGTATTATCTGTTGGTCTTTATACAGAGGCTATGCATGTCGGATATATCTATATAGCGCTTCTAATGCTCCGACAAACACTGTTCTGGTCACAGACACCATCGACAGTCGTTGTTTCGCACGGGGGCGCGTGAGATTAGCTCGGTTCAGAGTGGAATATGTACTTATAGAGTATAGACAACACTCTGACACACGAATGCACAATGTGCAAACTTTCTCACGTAAATCGCACAGAAGTTTAACGTGTGCGTAAGGAAAAGCGACCTGTGCCGATGACGACACGGCGTCATCGACAGAGAGACCCGAGAGTCATTCGTAGTCGTCGGGATTCGTACGGTTGGCTTTCAACGCCCACGTAACAAGATTCTCGATGGCAAAGCCTCTTAACCTGCTTGCCCCCTCCGAGCTCCTCGGAGCTCGAGCTCAAGCCATCCATCCACTCGTTCGCGTGGACAAGGCAATGTTGACCCCGCGGATTTCATTCTTCACTGATTTACTGGCACTGAGAAGCTTCGAGACCATTTTACTCCATTTATCAACCATTTTATCGAAGTTAATGCATTTTTTATCACGAATAAAAGTCATTGTCAAATGACGTCATGTTTCAATATTTTTTGCATTGGCAAAAAAAAAAAAAAAAAAAAAAAAAACGAAATTGGATGCAAAAATGAGGAAATAAATCGAACCGATTTGTTTTTCCGCATCTTGTGCGTCGTATGGAACGCAAAGATTACGATTTCATTTTCTCCCCGTTTATTAATGTGCGATGTTACGATACTCGTAAGGAGATCGAAAAACACAACAATTACATAGAATATAAATGCATTATCGTTGCATACAATTTTCCACTGGATCACTTCGAAATCCGTAAAGTGTGCGGAAACTGTAATTTGTCATGAATTCAACTCGACACGCCTATCGCATAAGTGAATAAGAAAATTGCCAACACCTCTGTACGTATTGCGCGCGTACCGATCTGCAAGCTGTGCAATTCCTCGTCGTTTATCCACAACTCTCGTCAATGCGTTCGAGTAGTTCAATTGCTTGGTAGATTTGACGGTATATTGCCATCATTAAGCAGAGTATATACACGCAGACGGGCGACGGACCGACGCCGGAGCCCTGTGATGATCGTGCGTTTCAGCTCGTTCACCCTGTATCGCGGAGAGTGCCCGGCGTAGCGAGCGAGAGAGGGAGAGACGCGCGTACACGCGCAATTAGCACGCGACCCGACGCCACGAATCGACGCGCGCGGTTTAGAGACTCTCCTCTCTCTACACGGATATGACTTCCACATGGATATTTCGACGACCACACCTTCAGATATATATATATATATCGAACAGAGTTACAGTGGGAGTACAGTAAAAGGGGTAGCGCGTGGACACACATACAACGCGAGGGTTAAACTCACCCTCTCGACGCGATGTGTACAACTGCTATACAGACTCGTGTACGTACATACGTAATACGTGGTTGAGGTACCGCGTGGGCCACTTGGCGACTCGCTAACACGGCTTTCGCGTGACCAGCGAAACTGCTTCGAAACTCCTTGGTATCATAAAGGCGTTTACGTTTCTTGTCCGGAAAACAGCCGAGATATCGTGTCCGAGAGTCTTTTACATTTCAGTCCTAAGGCTCCCGGCGCGTTCTTTCTCGCGGTTGGTCAGCCAGAAGTCTTTTAGTTTCAACGATCGCGCTCTCTCCATTCTCCGGAGTCACTCTTATAATTTTCTTTGTACACGATTCTTACGTGATGTGTTACAACGGCAAAGGCAAAAACTAATGTCGAAATTACACCGATTGTGTAATTCTATTTAACTTCAATAGCTCCGTAACTGTGTACAACGGCGAAATGATATCAGTTGAATCTCGTAATGATACGATTGTTGCGAACATATTTCACTGGCAGGAATTACGTTCCACTGCAAATTTGTTCGCTCGGTATATGAATGTGCGACAAAGAAGAAAAATATAGAAAAAAAAAAAAAATGAATGACGATTGTCAATCAGTTGTAGTTTACGATAGAAATATTTTGTTGGTAATGGAGGCACGCAATCGCGGAAAATTGTTGAGTTTTTTTTTTTTTTTTTCCCAACGATCTTTGCGGATTTGAAACTCGCGGCTAATGTCAATAATCTTGACATTACATTGTAGTCACGAATGCATTTCGATCCAAATGTATTTTTCAATCATCTTTTTTTTTTTTTTTTTTTTTTTATACTGTTAGAAAACACGCAGTGTCTGACCGTGAAATTCTAGCTTCGCGTTAGCTTCCGGTTTGTATTATTACGCAGCTATGATATCTCGTGAAACCGTAAACTATCGATAATTCGATACGACGTCGCCGTGTCTCGGGCTATTGAAATTTTTACCTATAAAGTTACAATGCCGATCGTTACGGCATAGCGACAAAGATATTCGATACTTTACGCCGAAAAAGTTCAATTTTGTGTATCACATATTTTATTAATTATACGATTCATTTCACGTTTATCGACGATTTTTTTTTTAATCCTCGTGTTTCATGTTTACCTATTTAATGTCGTTTTACGTTTCATCCCCCTCGTGACAACAAATCGTGTGGGCGTAGGCAATACAATCTTAGACCATAACATTATCCCCTTTTATTTTTCGCTCTCTTTTTTTTTTTCCTCTCTCATGATCCCCCCAAGGTGCCGAGGCGCGGTAACACAATACGCAGGGGTCAGATTCTGGTCCGCAGGGGCCACCGCCCTTGACTGCCTGCCGACGGTCTTCGCAACAATACGAATACGCTGAGAGAGAGTGAATGCACGATTCAAACACAGCATTCGCACCCCCGACCCTCCTGTTCACGCTCGTTCTTTTCACGTTAGTTTTCCCGCTTTTGCCGCCACGTTGTGTTGAACACGAGGTCTCGTGGCCTACGGGGTGTGACTCGAATAAATAAAAGACGAAATATCGTGAAAAAAAAAAAAAAGTAAAACGCCACTTCTCACCAATTTTTCCTTCGCTAACAACAATTCGCCCCCTAAAACTGTCGAATTCCCACTAAAGTTTTATGTATCAGCTTCCTATGATTGCATAATCCCTCGCGGAACTTTTCTCAAAGCCCCCACACTTTTGCGCGACGTTCGTACGTGTAACGCATCTCTTGCTTATAGTGTACCGCCGAGCGTTGCTGCACTCTCTTCCACCTCGTGGGAGAGAGAGCGAAATAAAGCAATAAGCAAATAAAATCGCAATGTTGGTACGACACAATGGAGAGAAAAGAGGTGCGCAGTCGAGGGCTGAGGGCGACGTTGAAGTGTATACACGGGAATAGAAAGCGAGAAAAAACAGAAAGGGATGCGAAGAGGAACTCTGTGGCGCACCGGCCCATCTCCGCTACTCGTAAAACCAAAGCAAGCGCTTTCGGGGGAAAGTTTTATATTTTCCATTTTTACGATCTACGAGAGCGCGTTGTATACACACAAATGTACGCGAACACCGACGCGCATACAGTCGCATACTCACGAGTTTGTAAAAAAAAAAACGTCTGGGCAAATAGTGTGAGTTGCAATTCAGGCAATTCGCGGAGTGAACAACACACTGTGTATATCGCGATACAGCGCATCATCTACCATAGCACTATGTTGTATACAGAGTGCATCCGCAGGAACGGGTTGCAACGTTGCAACGTTGAAAATCCAAACACGCGGAGTTTTGTGAAAACACGGCGAAGAGGACAACCTGCTCCCCGTTGTAATGTTTTACGGACGAGTTATAGTATGGAAAAACGGAATAACGAGCGGCCTTACTTTTGCTAAACATATGCTATGTTTGTGTTCAACACACGAGAAGACTCTATCGCACGAAACTATAATGGCAACCGGTCTTTATAATTGCTCGATAAACATCCTGTTAATCACACTGTTGTAGAGGAGGTTACATTGTATAGAACGGCACGCAAGAGTCTCCTCGGTACTGTGGATATCAACGATGACCGCGCAAAAGAACGGATATCAAAGAGTACAGTGGAATCTCTCAGAGTTCATCTAATGAAAGATCAAGTAAACTGTGTTAAGAACCAATTACATCCATGAAGAAGTCTTCCTCCCTCCCGTCCCTTCGAATGGTCACATTTAGAATGTCTTTGACCGCTTGTGTTCGCAAGATAAGCGATAATAAGCTGCGAGAGATTCCACTGTACACACGTATAGACCACTCGTACTCACGATAGCGTGCAACATAGCAACGATTCGTGTATCTATATACGATATATAGATGAGTTTCTGTTTCTCTTTGATCGCAAACGTTGTTGCATCTTCACTCGTACATCCGGTTGTTACGAAAGGTTGACATACTGGCAGTTGTCACGCGACAATCGTACCGACGAAACGCCGACATTCGTCAGCTTTGCGCATTTGTACATTTTTGTTAGCGATGTATTGCGGATATCAACAATCATACGATTGATTGCTTTGAACTGTTGTTACGTCAGTTTTATTAGTGATGAACAGAAAAACATTACATTGTAACATTCAAGTTGAATACATCGTGACTTACGATGTATTGAGAGTAAAATGTCGGTGCGGGAAATCCGTTTTTTTTTTTCAACAAAGTCGCTGAAAATCATCACGACGAATTGATCTTGTGTTACGGACTGAAAGTTAGTTCTCTCGTGAAACGCACGTAGAGCGAAAGATGTCGAGAGTACCTTGGATTCGTTCCGCGAGAGGATGGGCAAAGCACAGGATGAAGTTTGGCGTACGGTTGTGTAGTTGTAGCGAAGGAAAGCGTAGAAGGCAGAGGCGAAACGTTCTCGAGTTACTTCGCAGGGGTCTTGATAGCCCGGTGGAAAACTCGGGGAAAAGTTCCGCCTAACGTCTTGGAAGTGTCTCAAAAAGAGAACTCTTCGCGTTATCCATCCTACTTCACGAGAGACGTACGTTCGTGCGTACCTCTGTACGTCGGCGGGACTCTCCCGTAAGTGTATCACATAGTAAATTTAGTTTCCCGACCTCCGTTCGTTCGTCTGTCCGCCGTACGTTCTCTCCCTTCCCGTCCCTCTTTACGTACAGTCAGCGTCGTGTTATCGTGTATACAACCCCTGCAAACCCCGAGCCATCATCATCCCTCTCGTTTCTATCTTTCCCATTTCTTTCCCAACCGCGCAGACCCTGTGCGTTAGACTATTTTATATCTCTGGCGGTTTATACAGCATTTTCCACCATGAAATAGCGTACTGTATGTCTCCGTCTACCGAGACGCTAAGCGTCGTTGTGTCTATATCTTCGCTTTGCCCAGGGATTTCGAACACCGCGTGCAATTTCTCTTCGTCCGTACTGCCATGCAGCATTCCCCAGACACGAAGCTTCCTCTTCTTGCTCTTCTTCTTCTTCTGATTCCACTCGCTCGGGCTTCTTCTCGATCTTCTATCTTTTCTTTTTTTGTTTTTTTCTTGGAAACATTGGGGGAATCCCTCCTGAGAGAGCGTCGCGACGCCGCTCACGGCCATTTTGTTGCAAGATGGCGGGGAGTACACTATCCAGTAGCTATATATGGAGTCGGGGAGCGAGAGGACCGGAATCGTTCAAGCGAATCTGGCCGATCAAACGGGGGCTAAGAGCCGCGCTTTCGACCGGGTTAACTCAATCCCGCGAGCTCTATCCTCCACCCAACCCTCCCTCCCTCTTCCATCTATACTGTACGTGCGTATATATACCCCGCGGCTTTCGAGCACATAGATCCAGAGTGCAGGGGTAGAAGCTCTAGCCACCCCCTGCGCGCCCTCCAACAACCTCGAGAGCGTGAGCATCCGCCCGTTCCAATCGATGAGCTCGCGACAACGGGCCTTTAGATACTTTTAGGACGTAAAGAGAGGCTCCGACTCACTCCACACCCTTACCGTATTCTCCTTTGGGAAAATCAGATGTCGATGCTTCTTAGGATCAGACAGACACGTTTTGGAACGATTAAAGGGGCATTGGCTGCACTTCCCGGGTGTAATCCGTCGTATAAATAAATGTTGCAGCAGTTGCCAATAGCCCTCGTAATTGCTTTCTTTGCTCTTAAGGAATGCGGAAACGATTGATTATGATCTCTACGATTTCATAGAATTCGAATAAACGCTTCTGATTTTTTGAAAATGCAACGAAGTTTTGTAGGTTATCTCGGATAGTAAAAATCGTATAAATATCGTCGGTTTCGCGAAGTGTAGTCTTCAAAAATTGTAACTCCGGCGCTATGGCTTTTTGTGACCATAAATATACTCTTAAGGGAAGAAATCAGCGATACTTGCTGTTTTATAGCTACAAACAGGACGAATCTTTTTTTTTTAATGCACCAAAGATTGTTGATATTTCTTACAATGCGAAAGAAAAGAAAAAAGAGAAACGTTCGATTTTGTATCTCTGATTTCACGCAAAGATCTCTGAGGAAAAAATAGTATGGTTGCAGATTGCTGTTTTTGCGCGAAACCGCAAGCAAATAACACTCGAGAATTATATCGATGCATTGAACAGCAGAGACGTTGCGGGTGGGAGTGTGCAGTGTAATCGCTTTCCTCGCGGGGAATTCCACCCTCACATCGCGCAGCTTCTCTTCGTGTCGGTAGGGATAATTTGCGGCGGCGTGTATCTCGCGTCTGCGTGATGCTTCAATCGTACGGCAACCAATCGGTTCTCGCGAGGGATGGCACGGAGGCGCGACTGAGAACAAAAGAATCACGAATGCGGGAGAGTCCCGGCAGAGACCGACTGAGTATCGGCGGGGGGATGCTGCAGGAACTGCTATATGGGTTATAGGACGGAAAAATCTCACTCCCTCGTGTATATATAGCTACGCGGCAATGGCCATCGATTGGTGGCTGAAACAAAAGGCGTTCAGCAATTCCCGGGAATTCTCGATTCCGTATTGAATTCCGACGCACATGATATTTTATGCAACTTTAAGGTTAACGGTGCCATTTTTTGCCGAATCTTGTTTCCGAAGCGATATTTCGTTTTTTACTTTTCGAAGGATTGATCGAACCATTTGTTTCGATCAAAAATTGTAAGGTGTCGTCCTTATTTCGCAACGCGAATGATAAATGTATAACTAATGTATTTTTTTTTCGATTTATGTTTCATCTTCAGGTGGCAAAGAAGACGATCCCAAAGAATCCTCGTCGGGTTCGTTAAGTTCGCCACAGAGCAAGAAACAGCGTAAAGCACGTACAGCATTCACGGATCATCAATTGCAGACATTGGAGAAGAGTTTCGAGAGACAGAAGTACCTTAGCGTGCAGGACAGAATGGAATTGGCGGCGAAACTCCAATTGACCGACACGCAAGTGAAAACGTGGTACCAGAATCGAAGGTACGTTCGCGCAAAATGAAAATGTTCAAGTAGCCATATAGCATGCAGTCATCGAAACAAGATAATTGTATATCGCACACGAGATATAGCAGCGAATTATAATATTGTAAAATGCGCATATGAAATGGCTGGCGTGTGATATCACGAGATCCGATCATACGAAAGCGATATATCGCTTCGCGGAAACAGAAAGCGATATATCGGTATATCGCTCGTTTGTTTAACACGAATTACGAAACATCACGATATAGGGCCAATTTGTTTGCCGTATGAAGTGTGCAAAATCGAAGTCCCGGTGGGAATATCGTGTACAACGAGAGATAAATATAAAACTACAAGCTTCGAAACCGCGAACGAGCGTCAAGACGCCGAGCGGTTAGCGTGTCCAAAGCGGTTCGCTTCTTTTGTGGCGACCGTAACGAATTCGTGAATGGAAATCTCCGCGGCCGACAAAGATCTCGTTTAAAAGGTTAAACGACGAGAGAACCCTCGAATATGCCTTAAAGATTCTCGCTACTTCTTCGTTTTTCTTTATGTAGTATATATCCTGCAGATACACTAAATACCCGTGCCGCACACTTGACTCCCTTTTCATCGCGTATTTTTTTTTTTTTTTTTTTTTTTTTTTTTTAATTCGTTATACCCTTCGCTCGCGAACTAACTCGTCGCAAAAACTTATCGCTACTATACGGATATGTGCTGTGTAAACCAATTAAGATTAAACAAGTTTCTTGGGAGTTTGCGCTCACGAGATCGACATTGTTTACCCATTTCATTCCCCAACGACTAAAGGGGAGAACTTCGCGAGATTCTTTTACGAGATATTGTATAATAGAGTTTTACAAGCAATGTAGTTCCATATTCAGGGAGGGAAAGCTGCGTGAATAAGATGAAGGATGTTCGCGAGGCTTCTTTGTAGATAAGAAAAAGGGGGTAATTTTTTTTCTTATGTTACGGTTAATCCTCCAATTCCGGTAAAATTGAAAAAAAATTAAATTAACATAAACATGAACTACTGGTGAATTAACTACAGATGGTTTGCAGAAGATCCGACACGAAAAAGATGTCTACGATACAAATCGCATGTGTATCGCAATTTTTTCATATTTTTTTTTTTCATACCGCAACACCGGAAATCGTAAATACATCGCGCGTTCTGCATGATTATTTAAAAACTTTTCTTACCTTTTTCTTCCGAGTGATGTTCCATTCACAGTAATTAACGACGAATCAACGGATTATCCGCGTTCTTCGACTCTCGTTTACGGAAAATCTTGCGTGACGAATCAGTAAGCCATTTCTCGCCTGAAACAAAAACGGTTATACCGCATCGGCACTGGAAGCGCGTCATTCGAATTTTCTTCGGTTCGAATCTGCTATTATTTCTCGAACGGAGAACAGTTTCGTTAAACCGAACTCTTCCTAACTACCGAACCTATAATCGCATGTCGAAGACTCGGGTCTCCCGAAGGATGATTGGGTTTCGGAAACGGCTGTTCCTGCAGAGGTCGGGGCGACGCATATTAGGCGCCACGCGGTGACTCGGTGAAAAATCACGCATTGAAGCCCCTGCGAGGTAAAGGAAGCCGCTCGGCACGCGGATCACATCAGGCGGGAGTCTCTTACCCGTCGGGTTTTCTCAGCCAAAGTCAGGACGCTTCGGGACTTTTTATTCTGCCCTCCGATCATTCACTGTCTTTTTTTATCTCGTCTTCTTATTAGACCCGCGATTATACACGTTGATCGGATGATTGGTCTCCTGATTTTCTTACTCGAGGATCTCGTTGACTCTCGACTATATTTTCTACGGCAATGGATAATGGGCGAATAAAAAAGGAGAAGAAACAGCCGTTCTGTTTAACTCGTTTTTTTTTTTTTTTTTTTTTTTTTTTTAAATCGTCTTTAACAGACACGCAGAGCTAACAAACTCTGGCAGCAGGTCTTAATTACAAGCTTCTCGCGGGTGCCCCCCGAGTGACTCGTGAGAGGTTCCAGTGAGCCACGCTTATACCATTCAACCACCGTAGAGAGATACTCTTCCGTGCCGCACAAAAGGCGAATCGTTAATAGGGGTGCTTGAGCAGAGAAATATCTCGAGAACCTATTAATACGTACCTTTGCGAGACTCGCGGACTACAAGCTTTCCGTGATCTGTAATTACGCTGTCAATAAACCGTACGCGCGAGAGAGACTCGGAGAAGCGATCATTTTCAAACGGCAAAAAAAAAAAGAAAAAAAAAAAAAAGCGAATGAAATACGACGATTCAATTGATGTACATCAGTCGAACGATCGGAAACAGATGCACCGCTAACGAGCAATGATACAGAAGAATATATTTGCATCTTTTAATTTTTATTTTCTCTCCCATCATCGAGACTTAAAGACTTGGAGAACAAAATTAGTGACGCTTTGAAATTCGCCGACTCGGATCAATCGGGAGTTTCCTCGCTGGTCCCGTGACTCGCGATTTTTTCGGCGCCGGCCACACCTCGGGCGCCACGTTGCCGCCGGACTCTCTCAGTTACATCCGTGCAATCAGCCTTCAAAGACTCACGGAATCAACTTGAAATTCTCAAAGTTGAATCATCGCTTTACCGATTAAAAATATTTACGATAGCTTCACAGACGTTTGATTAAGTTATCAAATAAGTATCATTATCGTGAGCCGAAATTTAAATCTTGCGTAGTAAAATCCGAAATAATTGATTATGTCAGCGAGCAAAGAAAAAAAAAACACAGAAGAGAATTAAGAAATAAAAAAAAAAAAGATTAAACACCATTGCCGGTTTGTATCGTGAATTAAGAGAGTAATGAGGGCTTTTAAGCTGAGGAAGCATTAGAGGATCGTATAGGTTAGGATATAATGATTCGAGTTCCCACGAGAGTCGGTAATCGCAAATCGACCTGTCATCATTCGTTTCTCTGCTTCGCTTTCCGCCTCCTGTTACTCATCTTCTGCTATATGTTCGCCTAAATCCTGCATGCCGGTCGTCTGCGATTTTCCCCTCGATATATTTAAACACACACACCGACGCGGAGACACACGCGCATGTAAGCAACACACGATGAAGTCAAAGCATTTGTGGTTAAGTTAGCGGCCTTCGTATTCCGAGAACGTTAGGAGGCGGGCAATCGTTATGGGTCGTTAAATTACCCCCCCGAGAAATCGTTTCTACTTATCGGCTAATCACGGACGCGCGAGAGTATGGACGCCGAGTAAAAGCACACCGGTAGCGTGACGCTCGTACTATATACTTCGAGCACATCTGGTATATATTATATAGAGAACTTTGTTATACATGTATGCGAATGCTCGCTTTGAGTATTATCAGAGAATCCATTAAAGGCCACCGTGCGATAAAGGCCCTTGCAAGACTTTGACCATTTCTCGAGTTAACGCCGCGATCTATCCACGTCTATTTTCTGCTTAAATGGGATCCTAATTTCACATTGAATTGCCGCATCGATTAAAAAATGTTCGTCTTATTTTTTCATTATTGGATTAGGGATTAAAGATTTTGCGGAGATTCTACTTCAACGAGCGCATCAGCAAAACGCACAGCCGGAGGCTGCGTAGTTAATGGGAAGCATCCGTTAGAACTTAGGATTGTGCAAACGCGAGATATGCGCAGCGATTTCCGCAAGCGCTCGCAGATACATCGAGACATTAGCAACATTGAGCATTGAGTTGATTCAGAGAGATGGCAATAACTTATTTCAAAGGTTAAGTCTTCAGGAATCGATAATGCAATGGTAATCGAAATAAAGACGTCAACGACTTTAAAGAAATGATGAAAAAAAAAAAGAAGCGATGCTACAAAGTGGAACGATAAAAAGACGTTTCTTCACAGTATTAAGTTCAGCCGTTTCTGCTTCTGAAAACTGGCGCATCGGACTGCTACCGCATAATACACTAGAATTACGAGTCGCGTCCCGAGGGCAGGATCCTCTTACACGCATGGACACATCACGCACGTAATGCTCGCGTTCGCCAGTTTCATGTATAGCTAAGGAAGAGTGTGTTCTTCGTATTTTCACTCACTGGCAAATGTTCGCTCGGCTGGTAAGCATCATCGGGGGAATAGGAAGAAGAGGTGAGAGGAATACGCAGTCGAAGAGGAAGAAGAAGGAAAGATAGAGAGACATCAGAGGAGTTACGAGAGCGATGGATCCCGTAGTAACCTCAGCAACTATATACTAACTGGAATTACGCTTTTCCTCGACTCGCTCACTGACTTCAACAGTTCTTCTTCTTCTTCTTCGACTATTTATGCCTCATACGTATATACGTCTTCCTCGCTATGATCGCTCTCGAGTCTCTGTCGCGTATTAGTCGGAATGCAAAATTGATGCAGTCCACCATTATCCTGTCTCTCTATACCGCTACCATTTCTTCGCACAATCTCCTCTCTCTCTCTCTCTCTCGGTCTTTGCAGCATATGTGTCCCGTTTGTGTTCTCTAGACGACGAACGAGCCATCAACTCTTCTCTTATCCCGTGCAAAGTGACTCTTTCGCTCGCGCAGATCCCGGTAATGCTTTGAAGATGAAATACCAAAACGGTATAAAGAACACTATCTTTCGACAAAAAAATCTCCGCAAAGTGATCACCGTCGACTAATTCTGCAGCGAGAAATCGTCCCGCGTACGTTTTATCGTGCCATTCTCACACGTTTTTACCCTCTCGTCGTTTTATACCGTACGGAATACGGCAACGCGCAGAGCGTGCAAATATTCGATGTCATGTTTACACAAGTATTTTACGAAAATTAACGAGATTTACAAAGATCACATTCAACCGTCCAATTTCTCTTGCACTTTGTTGTTTAAAGTGTAGTTGCATGCGCGACTAAGAGACATTATTATGCTTGGCGTGCATACGCGTTGTTCCAGCGGGTTCTTTCCAAGACGCATCGCATAGTTTATGTCGGTCGTCAACCAGGTAACTATCCTGACTTCGTTACAGTGTGTAGCATGTTACCAACGCTCTTGGATGTGTTTCTCTACCGAGGAGAGACACCTCGACGATTTCGTCTCTCTTTTCCACCGGGCGAGAGACCGAGAGGGCGGTTATGACATTGCAACCGTGAGAATAGACGATGCAGTCTTCAAGCCCATGGATCGCGTTCGCCAGGCGGAAGAAGGTGACTCTGCTTCCCACGCTAGCGCGCACTTCTAACTGCGTTATAACGGATCGCCACGCGATGGCCCCCCCGTCTTTCTATATGTATTTGTGTATACATACGCGGGTCGCATACGGAGGTAGTCGACGACGTTCGCGAGATCTTCAACCCGAAGAAGTCTCTCTCGACGCCGCGTCATTCTCGTCGCAATCGGAAAATTGCCCGTAGACACATCGCAACGACTGTGCCTATTCTACTTCGTAGGAAACATATTATCCACTAACTATCCGTCCAATTTGAGAGTAGCTACCTTACGAGCGTCAAGACACTGTCAAATCGACTTACAAATTTCACCGGGAGAACGAGAAAGATTACCCCGGAAGCACGACGATTTAATTGAATGAAAAGCGAGGGAAACAGGAAAGAAAGGAGAGCAAAAAAAAAGGAAAATTAATATATACATACGTGCGAAAAATATACGTGTCAAAGTGTACCGTTGTAAACTGATTTATGTTCTTTCCCTCATACATACGTAATGTGGATATCAATTTTTTACATATTTTTTTTTTCTCTTTTTTTCTTCGATGTAATATCGATATAAACGACACATCGTGTTGTTGTTGCGTCATTATACACTTTCGCATACACACGACAATACATATCTATATAAATATATAATAGTAGCGGAGAAATAAGCGTGCGTCACGGCAGATGTTAAGATTTGGGTTTAGATAAGATTGGGTTACGTTGCGCTTATCTTTTATTTATTTATGGCAATACAGTGGGCTAACCAGCAGCTAACTCACCGTATACAAAGTCATCGGTTTTTCTTATTGTCGTTCCGTTGTACGGCATGCCAACTATATATCTATACCTACCACTTGGTGGTCTATACGGAAACGCTGAAGCCACATGGGTGTCCTCGTGGTCGTGGAATAGAGGTCCTTCTCGCGCGACCTACCAACTCTTTCCTCTACTCGTAACACGAACATGTGTCCCGCAGTCACCGAGGCAAATAATAATTCGAAAAAATATGTCGCCCCTCGCTATTATTACCGAATGACGAAGACAGAGAGAGAGGAGAGGGGGTGAGAGAGAGAGAGAGAGAGAGGGAGAGGGAGAGAGTCAGTCGGGACAAGAGCAGCAGCTCGCAACATTAGTGTCTTCCTCGTTCGTCGCCCAGTTTGTGGACGATTGGTGGGCTACAGGAGAACCGCAGAGTGCTCGCCAGAAAACCAGACCTGGGGCACCATTATAAATGCATTAAGTCTACCGGCGACGCGTTACCACTCGCGCGAACGACCCTTCATGTCCATTCTCTTTTTCGGTGTTGCTCTTGGACTCTTTTATTTTTCTTTTCTTATTTTAATTTTATTATTATACGTCTTCCGTTTGCTGCTATTTATTCACGCATCGTCGAAAGGAAGTCAAATTATTTTTTCTGTGTTACACACTTAAGATTGGTGCGATAATAAAAAAAATTCGTTGTATTTTCGCGATGTAATGAAAACGATGATTTATTATGGGTAAGAAAGTTGGAAAGAGCTTGAAATTAGTTGAAATTGAGGTTATGAATCGTTGAAGAAGATGATTGGCTCGACAGATACAACAGATATATTGATCAACGTCCTGCCTTATTGAATTCACTTGAAAAAAGGTTGAAAGTGTGAGTTTTAAGGGATATACGAGAACATCGAAGACAGGGGTGAAATATATGATCTTTCTTTTGCCCATCGACACTTCACACGGGCATAAAGTTGCCCAACGTTTCCTCGTGCGCAACCCTCTTACTTCCGAAAAAGATCGAACCCTCTTGTGCGTAAGCCATGCAATGGGAGTCGGGATCTCGAGAGTAATAAATCAATGATGTTGCACGCTGTATACACCCGAGGGGTTGTAAACACACACGGAGAATCGTACTGGGCAATTAAGGATGTTTTAGAGTGGCTGCCCTCGAAAGGAGAGCGCAACCGTGCCGGGTTCTACAATAAATATACAGAAACGAGTGGGGGATATTAAAAAACATTACTCATCACATAATCGCAGTTACGTACGACTATGGAGCGGTGCACGCGTTGTCTTTCTTTTTCTCTCGAGCGAACGCGCGAATACGCGGCGTTTCATCTCTCTTTTTTCATCGTCGGGGCCTTCATGCACGTCGGGCGAAAAATGAGAAATGATCGCTTGCGCTCGATTCAGTAGCCGAGCCGCGCCACGGCCTGTTTAAAATTCATGAACGATTTTACTACCCCCGACGAGCACAGCGTCACAAAAGGGCGAACTCGACGAGAACCCGGCGGGCATCGAGTGGCCCACATTCGACGACCCGAACGGTGTAGTCCCCCCTTCTCCCCCTCCCACCATCCTTCTTCCTCTCATTCTCTCTTATTCCCTCTCTTACCGTTACTGCACCTTGGCACGTTTTATTCGCGATCTGCATCTCCCCCCCGTCCTCTCAACCATATCTGCTTCAATGTTCTGTAAGCGATCTCTACCCCTTGGGTATTTATTAATTGTCGAATTTTCCAAACGAACTGAGAATCATAGTCACCCTTGCCTCGTGGCATTTCTCATTATTAATTATTTGTGCGAAATAACGGACGAAATTTCTAACTTCTCTCTAATTCCCTTGCAGCTTGCTGATCGTTCATTTTTCAAAAATATTTATCTATTTTTAAACGCGTTTTATCGTCGTAATTGGCCTTCGAAGTGGATTGAAATTTTGTAGTTGCAAAGATCGTGCATCAGCCGATAACATATTCAAAATGCAACCCTTTATCTTGAATTTAACGCAATATCCAAATCCTCTCAATCATCGAAAAGTATTCAAAAGATATTTAATCTCAAATGCTATCGATGCTATTACATTTCACAATGGCTAATCGTTGGTAGGCCTGGTGTTTGAAATTCGAAGCTAAGAATAGCGAAGACAACCGTATCGGAAAAGCGATATATCCACCGGCGTCGAAGGTCGAGAATCAGCGTAACTCACACCTCGCGAGAGGCCGGTGGGCTCGTGTTCGGTACCTCCCCGTTCTACCTGTATCCCTCGAAGGGTTGTAATTTTCTTCGTTATTATTCAAGAACGTCGACAGAGGGTTAGTTCGCGTAATGTAACGGCCACTCTTCTCTCGTCTCTCCACCCTTCACTCTGGCAAAAGCTAAACTCTTGTGTTTCACCCGCTTGCCCTCTCTTTTCCTATCTCCTCGACTACTCCGCGTCGTCGTCGTCGGCGGCGTTCTTCAACCCCTTGGAGGATTGCAACAGTACCTCTCTCACCTTGCGCACATAGCGTTAATATACCTCGCTAACACGTGCAAAGAACCGACCCAACGCAGGGGATGGAGAGGAGTACCTACGGTTGAACGAAAAGTTGCGACGGGCGGTCAGAGGGGCTGAATGTGTGTGCGTGGCATGATACGCGATGATTAGGCACTGAACTCCACGGGCTATTTGTTAGTATAATAAGCCACCGCAGTGTGGCCATCGTAACCACTTGGCGGCACGCCACCCCGTTTTACCGTAATTTTACCGAGATCGGAATTTACATACGTGAAAGCTATAGAGAGAAAGAGAGGGATGAAAGGCAAGGGCGAGAAGTTATATATAGGCGCATTCGTGTAAAAGGGGGGTAGATATATAAACCGAGACTGAGAGAACAGACCGAAGGAAGGAAGGGTATATATACGATCGAGCGATTGCTAGAAATCGTGATTCTTCGTGATGGCCTCGCGCGATTCGTGTGTGATTGTTATGCTAAGAACTCCTCCGCCCATTGGAAACGGAAAGCCTATCGTCCAACTTCCAACTTCTACCATTGCGGAACAACCGACCAACCTTCCCTGTCTCGGTGTACGCGTTTCTCGAGTAGAAACAAAACCAACCCCCTAACATGAACCACAGTGCCCAGAGTCGATTCGTGTAATACCCACTCACTTCCGGCAATCATCTTGCGTTGATGTCTCGATATCGAGGAGTTTCACCAGTCGGGTTATAGCTACGCGCAGGTCGAATGGCGTTCAACCGCAATAACTTACACGAATGATCTCGATATATTTTTCTGTTTTTATCGTCTAAAATAGATCGAAACCCTATTTATTATTATTGTTTTTTTTTAACCATTTTCACGAATTTTAGACTTTCCTGTTGGGATAAAGTAGTAATCATTTTTTTGTTGATTGCTTTGTGATTGCAGAACAAAATGGAAGCGTCAAACGATCGTTGGCTTCGAGATTTTGGCGGAGGCAGGAAATTACGTCGCGTTCCAGAGGATGTACGGTAGCACCGCAGTTCCTGCGCAATCGGCGTATTGGCCGTATCCCGGTACACCGGCACCACCACCCAACGAGTTGTTCTATCGGCAAGCGACCGCCACGGTAACCCTACAGAAACCAATGGCTCACAGATTCTATCCACCGGCGATGATGCTCGCGGGACCAAGTGCACCCCTCGGTACATTAGCCGCGAGCTCCAGCCTATCGTCGCTCAGCAATTACTACAATCGCGAGAGTCCCGAAGTGTTAGACGCGAGAGAAAGAGAACATATTGAACGCGCAATGTTGCAGAGAAGCAGAAGTAAGAGTTTGGAGAGAACCCCACCGCCGAGGGAAGATACTCCACAGAGCATAAGGGCGGATAGTGATGACGAGAGTATACACGACATCTAGAAGACGAATAAATAAGAAGAGTTATTGTTTTCATCAGTTTTAACGCCGCAAAGGGACTAATTTGTTTCGTTGCCGTTGGCAATGAATTCTGTGAGGAATTCCGCGCGAGAAATGATTAGAATTGGAAAATGGAGAGGAATCGATAACATTGAGAGTCTCGAAAGGACTCTGTAGAGAGTCATTAAAAATTAAACGACTGCCTCTGCACTTTTTTCGTTCATTTGAAGACCATTTTTGAATATCAGCTTAATGACGGTGATCCTTGCGCCAAAGAACAAGTAGATCAGTGTGAAGGAACTCTACGGGGGGTTTAGTGGTCATCGGTCTTTACGGTGAGGAAGAAAAAAATGAAGACGAAGAAGAAGAAGAGGGAGCGAAGACGACGAAAGGTGATACCCGCGAAGACCGGGATTCCTCGTGGCACACGATGCAGGACATCCGAGATTTGCGAGAACGAATATGCGCGCAGGATGTGTCGTGCGGTTAACCGAGAAGAAGAGGCCAACAGGGTTGACGTACACAGTGAATATACGTTGGACGGTGAGGCGCGTGTGGGGGACGTTCTGTCGTCGATATCGCCGATCGTTGAACGCGAGAGTTACGGCGGTCAGTTCCTCGCAACGAAGAAAACAACGGAACGGATGTGGAGGACAATGTTTCGCATCGATAAACCGCGAAAGTCAGAAATTATCATTTTCCCCAAAACGAGAGGTGTGTCTCTCTAGCAGCAACCAGTGCGGTACTTGGAGATCGCGTTCGAACGACGAATTTTGTAATATAATAAATATAGTGAAAAACCGAAAAAAAAAAAAAAAAAAAAAACACACAAATACTACCATAAAGTATCGTTCCTGATCAAACTATAAATTCGTTCCTCAAAACGATTCGTGCGTAAATGAATGAAAAAAAAAATAATAATAATAATAAAATAAAATAAAACGATGAATAAGATTCATCGAAACGCGCGGATTTCGTAAGCAACTCTTGTCGTACGTACATAACGTATTTACTTGATATTATATTTCTTTCGACACGACACGTCTCACGGGTATTTGGACTAATTAAGGGGATACATGAATAAAAAAAAAAAAATTTTGCCATTACCGTTTTTAATTTCATTAATGTTTCGTAACAAATCGTCGGACGATTAAGAAATTTTTTAATTAAAAAATGAACGGTGTAAAATCGTTGATTTTTTTTTTTTTTTTTTTTTTTTTTTTTTAGAGTCAAAAGATCATGTACTCCCCTTGATCGCATCGTCGATCGTAATTCTGGTCTATTGAAAAATGGCATAGGAGTTAAAGATAGATAGAGAGGCAACGTTGTAACGACTGTAATCATACCGAGCTGTACTCTCTTATAAGAAATCGATTCCTTTATCAATCTTGGATCTCATCAATTCTCCACGCAATATGACTCGCCATGAATTCTCTAGCAGACCGTTCCCTCGGCCCTACTGCGATTAAAGACTTCTTCTACCGAGAATCGATATTAGTAGTAACTCCTTCGCGGTCGTCGTCGTCGTCGTCGTCGTCGTCAGCGTCGTCATCGTCCTCGTTGACTCGTTTCTCTAGTGAATGCACGTGTATATGTGCAAAGCTCGAGTCGTGCCACGGTAGCGAGCCAATCGCGAACGTGCAATTAATATCACATTAGTAGCCGCGCAGGGCTGCCGCGGTTGCGGCGCACAAATCTCCGAAGCACCGAAATGACACGGAATTACGTGGTTTCTTTTGCTCGCTTACTGCGAAACGGATTCACGCAATAAAAGAAAAAATGAATGGAAAAAAAAAAAAAAAAAAAAAAATGGTGAAAAAGAAAATGAATTCGAATGGAAGGACAACTCGATGAGCTATTCAAATAGCGACTGAGCAACGCAGAGCGAACGTGTTTTGCGAGGTGCGTGGAACGGTCACGTAGGGCGCGAGTCTTTTGCAAAACGACTCAACCGAAACCCCATACTTTGTTGAATCATGAGGTTTCCGACGGTGGAAGATAATATAACCGACGAGAAACGAGGACGACGACTGAGCTAATTAATAACGTCGCCGTTGAATGAGAGTGAGAGCTGCCGCTGCGAGACCGTTGCTGCTGCTCGCCGCTCGGTCTCGAAATAATTCGAGGGGACACAGCAAAGCCTCGAGCGTTTGCACACGCGAGATATCGAACGACAATTATTATGTATCTCTCATTCGTGTCCCACACGAACGCGGACACCGCGTCTACCCCAATCCGCCCAATCGAATATCATCCTTCGTTCCCCGTCGAGGCGCAACTCTCACTCTCGTTGGATTCGCGGCGCAATGAAAGCGATAGGAAAATTAATAATTCGCGTAGCCGAGAGACACCGATGCATCATCGGATCGATGTAAATATATAAAAGAATTAAAAAAAAAAAAAAGACAAATGAACGAAATATAGATCGATGCTCCACAATATGACGTTCGGGACGAGTATAAGACGTGTAAATATAAAGTATTATTATACGCCTCGCGAAAGATTGTGGAGATAAGAGAACAAAGATACGTAAGTTATGTATGTAGAGAAGGTGAATGCAGGATCGAAATATTACTATAGTTGTAAGCCGAAGCCAATGGAAAATAAAAAAACAGACAAACAATATTACAAAAGTATTTTTCAGATTCAAGTATACGTAGAGAGACGCACGACGGCGATTTCGCACTATCGATAATTATACGCGTAATTTCATTTTTTTGAAAATTAATATAAAATCTAATTTTTTTACAACACTCCGAACGAATTTTTATTCTCATACGACAATTTTTTTTTTTTTCGAAATTGTACGTTTAAATAATAATTACGCCTTCCGAGGGTAGAGATTTTCTTTACCATCCATATTTCGAATTCAAAGCATCGAGTTATACTACAAGAAAAAACCGATTCCAGTGCTCAACCCGTAAAAAAAAATTAAATCGATTGTCCGAATATCGTCTCGTAGCGTTCGATAATGAAATACCAGTATTATGAATGTATAAAAAAAAAAAAATTAGATTTTACGATGGAAAAAAAACGCTCGGTGGTGAACGAATAAATACGACAACGAGAGAGAAAGTTCGAGAGGGAGAAAGAGAAACCATGAGAAAAAATTAGTGTAAATTGATCGATGCATCGAATGCGAACGTTGTCTCCTATACATCGTGCGATTGAAGTTTAAGTCTTGCGGCAAACGAAGAATATTATTATTATTATTATTATTATTATTATTATTATTATATAAAAATAGTAAACATGCTTTGTATAATAATGTCTGTATAGCAAAAGTTATTATATGGAAAATATATTATACTAAATTTACATTGGAGTTTGTTTCGTATATTTATTTGATTTTTTTCATTTTTTTTTTTTTGCAATTTTTCCTTCACAGCAGTTATCTTGATAAGTATAACGAGGAAGGTATTAAATTTTGTAACGAGCCGAGGCACGAGCTATTAACGAGCATTATCGTGCTGAAATATAACAACAATGCATGATAATATAATCCATAGAGAACGCACTGCAAACTGCACTGTAGAGAAGGAGGCCCTTTGCGATAACACACCTGAATATACGCGAACACGAAGCGTGACAGACCCCGAGGCTTAATCGCATTTGCTTATTTCCGCCGGAGAGAGGGCCCTTCCCCTCCGCCGTCGGCAATTATGCGGCGAGCGCGGCGAAGGCAACAGAGAAAGATGGAAAGGATACAAAAGGATGAACGAGAAGGGGTTATTTTATTCCTATTAGGGTAAAACGGGTAGTCCAACAGCGTACCCCCAATTACGTGAAATTAATTTGGGACCCCCGTCCTCCCTCTCCCATTAGCGGTCGGGACGATGGCGATGGTAGAAACGCACTAACGATTTTCTAGTGGCGAACTCGTCGAAGCGAAACACCTCATTGTGGTATCTCTCTGTCGGTATATACTATACTATACTATACTTGAGTGCCTTCCTGCAATTATGAACTCTCAGTTAAACGGAAAGTCGAGAAATATTCTTGCAATAGTGCAGCGGTAGCTGCGGAGAAGGTATAAAGAAGAGCGGAAAGGCACGCAAACCCGAGTGATCGCCACGTGGATAATTCTCTCGAGACTTGCCAATCGTCATAGAGAGGAAATCGATCGAAGCACGCATTTTTTTTAACGGTGTAATACAGCACGCATTACAAAATACGCGAAGACCCTCCGGCGAAGAACGAGGATACGTGGATACCAAGAGGATGTGGTTAACCCCCGACTAAATCGAGCTTTTGCCGGGCTTCTGGCCATCCTGAAACTTTTGCGAGTAAAGTTCCAGAAGACCGGAACAAGAGACCACGTCTGGGTGTACGAGACATCCTGTTACCAGCGTTAGTGCAAACATTCGCCTATCTTCCGCTTCTTGCTCTTCGCATTGTTTTCAAGTAACGTGAGATGGTAAAACTAAATGCAAATCATTACGATAAAAAGTACCGTTTTTCAAATTTTTTTTACTGCCGGAAAAAACGAAGCAAAATAATTTATTTCGAAGTTACTCCTTGAAAAATGGTGTTTTATATATAATTTTCCGAAATTAAAAAAAAAAAAAAAAAAAAAATTCCCAAGGAAATACTTCGAAAAAAAAAAAAAAAATCCCTAAGGAAATACTTAAAAAAAAAAAAAAATCCCGAAGGAAGTACTTCGAAAAAAAAAAACCTTTCCGATAAATCTTTCAAATAATTGAGCATCTGTTGCAGAGAATTTTTTTTAAGATCGCATAAATAAGAAATTTATTACAACTGATTAAGCCGCAGCATTGAAAGGTGTTGAGAAAAAAAAAGTCGTTGAAGAAATTCGAATAGAGTCATTGACATACCGCGATAATAAAGAGAAAGAGGGTCGAAATGCTTGCGACAGGGTTCGGCGTTCGACACGGAAAAGGAAGCATAAGAAAAACACTAAATAAAGGTGGAAGAGGTAGAGAGGAGAGAATTAGGTGTGCAGCGGTGAGTAAGAGCGTATAATGTGTCCAAAAGGCACCTGCCTCGGCTATCTTAAGATCGAAGTGTGTGGGTTCTAGCGGGGCACATACTAAGAGAGAACCGGAGAAAAACAGAACACAGAGAACTAGAAGGACTTTGAGTTCGGACCGATGGTATCTCGTTCCCCGGGACCAGCGGACCACTTATATCGTTAATTGCTCCCACTTCCGGTACCACACGGTACACAAGCCGCGTGCACCTTCGCGTGTGCGTGCCATGTTCATTCGTCGTTTCTCATTCTATACAATCGTACATATAGCAACACGAAGTACGATTTCGGTTCCCCGGCATTGCAACAATTGTCGATACGCCATAAAAAAAAAGTATTGATATAAAATTAATTTTCACGAAAAATTAAATTCGAACGTAATTATTATTCGATATTACGAAATTTCCGAGTTTTATTGGTATATTCGTGAATTGGGACGCATAAGACTGCCGCTAATTGCGTGGGTCGCGGTGTCGATTTTATGCATCCGCGTAAATGTACGACACGACATTACGCTGTTGAGATTTGCATGTGGGACGAAACGGTGGCTGTAACGAGGCGAAGCCGCGTACTGATGTTTCCCAGTCCACGGTCATCGAAGTGTAATCGATGACGATACTCGACGATTATCCGCGCGGCTCTCGTTGCTTGTTCCGCGCTGCGGATATGCACCGTACATGTGTATTCTATATACGTATATCGACGGGTGTCGATGCACTCGATGCGCCCGGGGCGAGATTTGTCGCGCTCTCGCCTCGTCGGTCTCTCGATGACAAATGGTTCTCTCAACGGCGAGACTCGGTTTAACGTCAAATTCCATGACGGCTATGCCGCGACGAAAGCAGAATGAAATCACGAGAGATGCCGCGTTTACCGTTTACCCCCCGTAACGTTGCCTACGTATCCTCCGCGATTTTAGGGTAAACCATTCTCTAGCAATCGAAAATCAGTAACCGATGCGACAATGTAAATTCAAGTTGATAATTTCCTCATTCAAGATATTTTTTTTTTTTTTCAATAATAATAATTACATAATTATCCGTTTTACCCCTACTGACCCTTTCGCATCGGATATTATCATTTGATATACGAAGGGTTACGTTTTTAAATGAAAAACAATATATTCAATTAAAAGAAATTTGCAAAAAATGTAAAAAAATCTGAAAAAGTTAAACACCCTTAAGATTTCATTTTTTTGTACAACTTTTTGAGTTCTTCATAAAGAAACTAAACTTTAACGAGAATCATAGAAGCGCATATAAAAATAGTTTATTATACGTATTAAACGAACGTTTTTGCTCCAAAAGTTATTGGAGTAATAGAAAGGTTTGACTCACAACTCTATACATTTTTTAACACACAATAGAATTCAATGCCAACGACTGTAACCCCGTAAATATCACCATTAATTGTGCAACAACACGTAAAATAATAATTTTTACATACCCATTATAAATCAAGCGTACGTCTCGCCGTAATAATTCATCTACGTATTATACGGCATCGGCTTCTACACCTGCATCGACACTCGGCGTAAACATGCGCGTCAAGTAATTCGCGCGAGAGAGCAATTACCAATGATAATTAATGAATAATTATCTTCGCTATCGTTAATGCGCGCATGCAAAAACTACCTAATGCAAACCGTGAGTTAAAAATAATTTGCTCCGCAAGATTGTATGCTTCGTTTGCGTATGCGCCGGGAATTGTGTGCTTCAAGTTAATCGTAACAAAACTTTGGCCGCTGTTGTGGCGCCCGCTGGGTATATATCGCAAAGATAGAACGACAGGCATGACGAGACTATCCGAACTGTGTATCTCCGACTTAATGAATTACCGCGATCGCGATAGCCAACGAATGTTTAGCCAACAGTTACTACCGCTCGCGCGGATCGTTTTTTGGTATACGGCGATCTACCCTCCGCGTTATTTTTTCCCTGCTGACTTTTGCTCTTCGTCTCCCTCTCGCGAGTCTTCGCATCGTATGGAACTGCCGTAATTTTGGCAGTCAGAGTTTTGTGAGAACCGATAACGCGTACCTCCGCACAGTTCTCGCACATGGCGGTAGCAATTTAAATATTCTAATTAGAATAGACGGATCTTAATCGCTCCCCCCGAACCCGTCGTAGAGATGAGTCGACGAGTTTCCTCCGTTTAACGTTTCGGTGAACGAGCTTTAAGCGATGAACAAGCGCGAGCATATGGTGCGCCCCGGTAAACGATTACCACCGCGTATACGTTTATCTCTCGCTATACGGTAGATAGTGTGCATATGTATGTGATGAACGCTCTATGAACACGAGAGGGACAACGACTCTTATCTGAATTCTCAATCATTCCGCGCACTGCGTGCATCGCAGGAAGAATAAAACGACCACTCGTTTCAATCCATTCCCTTCGATTATTATCTCGTGTTTTTTTTTTTTTTTTTTTTTTTCACGAGTAAAAAATGATATCTAATTGGTTTCGATAGATTGGTGTTTCATTCGGTAACTTAGCCGGATGAGATTTTCTCAAGCGGGAAAATTCGAAAATTAAATTTGTTGCAAGCGAATCGAAGGGAAAAAGTAGATGTATGCAATTTGTTGGTGAATGTTGTATTTGCACAGTGTGTTGGTGATTTAATGACTCGAAAGTGAAATGGTCTGTGGAAAATTGGCGAAGTGCGGAGAGATGCCGGTAACGCGGTTGCTCTTTCGACAACAAAGGAGAAGTTCGCGCTAATGACTGACTTCTGGGAAGGCAAATGACGACCGTTGTCGTCGTCCTCGTCGTACGAGTCCAGTCCGGCATCGGGGCCCCCGAGAGCCGAGACTGCTTTGCATGTGCTCGCGGGAAATCGTCGGAAACCACGGACATTACTTATACACGCTGCGTGGTGTGCGAACCCGAGCGCGATAATGCCTTGCGGTAGGTAAGTGTACGTACTTACGTACATACGTCGACTCGTATAGCGACTGTCACGGAGAATTGATAAAGTGGGTGACAAGTTGTTAAATTACTTCGACGGTCTTGGAGGCGCGGCTTAGCAGGTTGCCACGTATTCGCGAACGGACTGTTTGGGTCGTCGAAGGTTCAAAAATAAAAATCATTCACACGTTAAGTTTTCTCACGGATTATTGCCGAAACGATGACTCGGAGATCGAGAAAATCACACAAAGACCACCGAAGGGGTTAATTTTAATAAAAAAAAAAATCACGCCAACTTTTCATTTAACCGAAATTAACAGTGAAGAAATTATTCGGCTCATACGACAATTACGAGGAAAATACATTTTTATTTTTTTCGAAACTAATTTATTTTACTTCGCTGACTTGTCATTTGACTTCCAAAGTTCGAATTTACTGAATTTATTTGACCAAAGCGCACAGACCAGCGATGGGGGACACTTTAGCAGGTTGCCACGTATTCGCGAACGGATTATTTGGATCGTCGAAGGTTTGAAAATAAAAATCTTTCACACGTTAAGTTTTCTCACGGATTATTGCCGAAACGATGACTAGGAGATCGAGAAAATCGCACAAAGACTACAGAAGAGGTTAATTTGAAAAAAAAAAAAAAAAAAAAAATCATGTCAACTTTTCATTTAACCGAAATGAACAGTGAAGAAATTATTCGGCTCATACGACAATTACGAGGAAAATTCATTTTTATTTTCTTCGAAACTAATTTATTTTACTTCGCTGACTTGTCATTAGACTTCCAAAGTTCGAATTTACTGAATTTATTTGACCAAAGCGCACAGACAAGCGATGGGGAAAACTTTGTCGATCGAAGCGCAGTTCGAAGATTCACCCTGTTTCACCTGTTAAGCGAAGTCTCATTGTCCGCAAGATAATTTGGTTACAGTAACTAATCGTTCGCTCTTTCAAAACTCGCCGCGGATGCCGATGAGGATTGCAGACGCTTGGACCATCAGGGTGCTCGCGCCCCGGCGGTCCCTTTGTCGTAATTAATAGTCCTTCCCGCGGGACCTACTAGCTTTTGCCTAAATGATTCTTCATCCATCTTACGAACCGCCTTCACTCCCCTCGCTACCCCTGACCCATCACTTTGACGTTCGTATCGTCCAGTCTTTCGCTCATTTCCTCGAAAGTTTGGGAACAAACTAATACATTCGTGATGTTTTTTTTATCTGTGACCGATTCTTCGGGTTCTCGACTGGCAAAGCCGAAAAAGATTCACAGCTTCCAGAGCTCTCGAAGCGAATAAAAAAATAGCAAAAATTCCGCATTCGAACGGTTAATAATAGAGATAATGCGTATATAAACCCTTCACCTGTTCTCAATTAATTCAATGATTTATTAATAAAAAATATTGTTGTTAAAAAAAAAAAAAAAAAAAAATCTCCAAGCAATGCAAGTGCATCAAGACTGACGACCCGGGTCACCGGGGCTCGCAGGGTTCGTCAGGAGCATAAAGGAGCACCGGGTAATTAAGACGTCTCCGTTAATAGCCAATCAGTTCACGCAGTCTGAACTTCGAGACAACTTTGCTCTCGTATCTATCCGTTATCCGCGATACTTTTATCTTCGAGTAATTGTCTCGCGTGTCCTGTGACCCGCAAATTGCATACTTTATCCTTGCAATTGAGATTACCGAGATATACAATCGAAATAATAACGACGTTTTGATGGATTTGACGATCTATTGCCGATTGGCGAATCACGTGGCAGCATCGCGCGAGGATAAGAATTCAGTAGAACACCTAATAAAAGGGTTCGTGGAGAACATAAGATGGAAGTAACCGTGACGACACAATGACGAGGTGGCAAGTGGTGTTGAACCGAAAGCCATGTAGCAGCAATATAATAAGAAAAAAAAAGAAAAGAAACTACGAAAGAGTCGGAGGAACGAGCGAAGAAGCGCACACAGTAGGGCTCTCGAAGCATTGTCATGCCGGACAAGATGATCGTCGCTCATTTGTTTCTTGGCGGGCGGCAACAACCGCCGTACCACAATGATGCACCTTGTAGGCATCGTTCGTTGGCTCTCGATCTCTCGCGCCACACACTCTCTCTCTCTCACTCGTCGCGTCGTTGTCTGTAATTCCGTACGTCAGCGCCGAATATTAATTCGAATTCCTGGGTTAGTTAGAGAACGAAAGATGCCGCGCGTACTCCGCGCGGTTGCTCACCTCATGTGAGAAATTCAAGCAGTGTGAACAACTGGAAATTCAGTGACGAGAACAGCGGCAAGAGGGACACGTTGGAAGCGATTTTTAACTATGGTAGAAGGAATGAGAGAACAAGCGAACAAAATCGCTGCTGTGGCAAAAGACGACGCTGACTTTCGTCTCGTTCCGCGCGAGAATTTTTTTTTTTTTTTTTTTTTTTTGCGTCCAGTAAATGAAATATCTTCGGTAGCTAGAGTCGGCGGAGGCCACCGAAGGGACGTCCCGTAGTGCGAGAGTTCGAGTTCGATTTCTCGCTTTGTCCAGCGCGCGAGTTCGATCTCTTTCTTTCGGTATATTCTTTTTTGGGGACTCCCCGCCGCGGATAAGTGGAATCATTTCAACGATTCAAGATACGTGAATCCGTTTCCCTGTAGCCGTATATCTGTATATAGTTTATACTCTTTTGACTCGACTGTCTTCGTACTATCGCTACCGTCGAACACACCGTCGCTAATCCCAATTCGATCTCTTTCTTTATCTCACGGTACACGAAGGCTCCTTCGGTATTTCAATTCCGTCTGTGTATTAAACTCGTGTTCTGTGAGACACACGCGATCGCGTTCCCGTACCGTAGCCCCCCGAGTCACAGCCATTGTCGGTCGAATCTGTTTATTGTGTTCGAACGATTGAATGCAGTGAACCCGATTCACGTAATGAATACTCGAGAAAATCGAGATTCGGCGGTGATCAAAGGAACGCGAGGAATAGACGAAAGCGGCACGATGAGGAAGCTGCGCTCTTCAGATACATGATTCTCATCGCGCGCATCATCTTCTTCGTTTAGAAGAATTTTTCCGAATTTATTTCAATCATCGAAATAAATCAATTGCTCTTACAAATTTTAACCGGAAATAAGGGGCAATATATAAAAAAATATAAACAAAAAAACCGTTTACCCACTTTTATTAAAAATAATTAAACGCATCGTGTTTTTTTTTTTTTTTTTTCGAGTTCCAGTAAAAATGAATCAAAAAGTCAAAGGATCTTGCGATTTTTTTATGCCGAAAAAACTGACTACATCGTTGAATTATTGTATTTATAGCTTAATAAAAGTGCGACCGTCTCGTCTCGATTTACGAACCGAAAATATAATTTTTTTGAAGTGGAGTATACGCGGTTCAATGTGCGAATACCTGAGAACATCAACCTTCTGCGAATGAATTAGTTAACGCACTATAGTCAGTTTATATGGTGATCTGTGAAGCGTAACGATGAAAACCGGTCACCGCGTTCAGCTAGAGTAGCATAAGAAATCGTTGATCCCGTCGATCGTATATAGCTACAGAAAACATCACTTCGTCGTCGTCGTCGTCGTCGTCGTGGTCGTCGTCGCGGGCTCATGAAAGAGAGGGCGCGATAATTAAGGCGCTATGTAGTAAATAAGACTCGATCTATCGCCTCGAATACATAACTTCGTGACACATATTGATGATGGTAGCACTGCAATCTTTTAACTACCGCTGCGCCTCGACCCCGTGATGGCCGACGTGAAGGAGAGGAAAGGAAAAAAGAGTCAATGATGAAAGGATGAACAGCGAGAGCAAACTACAGCGGTGAGGGTATTAGAGGCTAATTTGGCAGCGTGCCGGTTGTTAATTTTAATTACAAAAATAATCCGATAAAACTTTCACGTTAACCCTGCTCTCGCCTCACCACCCCCGTCCCAACGTTATCCGAATCCTCGCGTCGATTCTTCAATTCGCGAATAATCTTCTCGAGACTCCCGAATATGTATACGAAATAAAAAAAAAAAAAAAAGAAATCAGTACACGATTTTTTTTCACACGCTTTTTCACGTAACCCGAAGAAGCCGCTTCGTTTTCAGTGTATCGGAGGTTGAGACTGTAAAAGCCCCGAAAGGAATAATTTGTCATACTTGTCAAGAAAGGACAGCTACGGCAGAGCGCCTATACCGGCTGAGCGAAGCCGCGCGCGTCTTGAAGCTCCACAGCTTCGGGGCTAATGAAGCGTCAAAAAATTCCAACGGAGTATAACACGCTCGCGTTTTATCCAATCCATTGCACCCGCGAGCATGGGTATGAGCAAAAGCCATATATACCATGAGAAAATCCTGTCTCGAGTGGCGGACTTTTTTCACGGGAAGTTAAACGCGAAGAAAAAAAAAAAAAAAATCTTAACGCCGTTTCTGTAGATAAATCTTTTGGTAATCTTTGAATCTGGAGCGTTATTTTAAATTGCGAAAAAAAAAAAAAAAAAAAAAGCGAAACACAATGTAGCAAAATGAAATTGTTGCAGTCCGAGGTGGGAGAACGCGCGATATAAAAGGCGAACGGAAAAAAAAGAGCGCGCGCGGGCGAGTTGCACACTGGTGCCTTTATGATGCAAAGAAGGCTTACATTAGCGGCTAACAATGCACCGGCGATGCACTACTACTGTCTCTTCTCTTTCCCCTCGTTCCACCGCCGCCATCCGCCTCCTCTTTTCTCTGCCTCGCCAGTAACCGGGCTTGTTAAAGTAATAACTCTAATTGCACCTTTCGGATACACCTTCTCACCTTTTTGAATGGACTACCTTTCGCCTCTTGGCTTCGTACATTACGCATATACGGCGTATTAGTCGGTATACACGAGTGTATGCGTGTGAATAC
Organism: Buathra laborator; assembly: GCA_934046635.1. Lineage (NCBI taxonomy): Eukaryota > Metazoa > Arthropoda > Insecta > Hymenoptera > Ichneumonidae > Buathra > Buathra laborator. Next base: position 2,663,333 of record OW203894.1, on the reverse strand, counting down.
GTGTGCTGGAAGTATTAAAGAGGAGAAGCGTCCCATCATAGATCGTGAAGATCCGTCCCCGTACGTCGAACATTCTTATTCTTTTCCCATCGCTCGATTACCTCAACCTCGATCTCGGCATCAACCAACTTTGCCCAATTTGCTTCAAAGATATTTCAAATAACCGTGTAGCGGGCACCGAGCGTTGGCTCGTTAATTGACCGATTTCCCAGCGCAGTTCTCGGCGCGCCGCCGCGCGGCAAAGCGTTTCGCTCTTGGATTAGCCTCGAATGAGTCTATTAGACAATTTTTTTTTTTCTTTCATTTTCCTCCACGCTGCTTTTCCTCTTACATAAATCGTTTCTTGCGTCAAAAAACTCAGCGGCCGACAGCAGCGGAATTATGATAATAATAATAATGATTTCCAGAGTGCGCGCGATGTATATGAGGAGCGAAGCATTGCGATAAAGTTTAATACAAATTCGTTTTAGTTCGGAGTCGGGAGTTAAACGTTTCGGATACCGACGGTAGCTTGAGTATACGAGGCGCATGTTTTGAATAATATTCGCATATTATATATATATCGCAGGGTTAATGACGGTGGTTATATTTACAGTCGAGTGAAACCAAATTATTAGTCGTAATGGGACGACGTGCCGATCCACTCGTCAGTTCGGTACGCGCGAGTCGTTCGTTTCTACACGTATTTTATACATATTATACGCGCATACATACATATATATACGCGAATAAGCGTATACCATGTTTTTCCAACTGGAACGAGTTAAGGATACAGAATTCTCGACGACTCTTATTGTGCAACATAATTATTCGAGTTAACGAATTTGCGTGGTGAAACGCGTACAGGCAATTCGTCGAGAACGATTTTACCGAGGCTCGTTGTAAACTTTGTGTTACATTACAGTTCATCGATGTACATCGCTATAGTCGAACGAATTTCATCGTGAAAATAATCATAAAACTATCCAACAGTCATAACTCAATTCTAATCTCCGCAAATAGCAAAACGCTTCGTATACACTGAACGATCTTCTCACAACAGAACGAACAGGTACCCCTTCGGAAAATGGTCAAAGGCCATAACGCAGTATTCTCCTGGGACAGGAGTTTCACGTTTCGGGACTCGATGACAAATCAAATTCGGCAAATGAAGTCCCCGGAGAATTTTAGCCGAAACGCGCGCATGCAATTTTATGACGATGAGAGTCTATAAGTGAGCGGGTGTTTCGCTCTGTCGTTGGAAATAAAGGGGTAAAGACGAAGAGAAACGAAAAGCGTAATGGAAGACGTATACTACTATAAGTGAGGAAGGGATTTGTTGCTGGACGAAGGCTTGAGAGTCGGAAAACCCGCGGCGTCGTGCACCAAACAATTCGACTTAAATCCAATTAACTTAACCCCGATGCTTACAACAATAACACAAACTCTGACAATGAGCGTAGTGGCTCGCGGGAGAGGGGGCTTAAAACCCCTGAGGCGCCACGCCCCGTGCCCCACGAAGCCCCCGCGCCAGTCCCTTTGTTTCGCGATTCATTTGTCTCTTCGCCCGATTCTAGTGGCTAACTCTCTCTCTTCCTCTGTCTCCTATATACGGCCCACTTCGAGGCCTCTACCGTGCTGTTTCTCGTTCTCTTTTGGCCCGACAACCTCGCCCCGTTTGGACGCTGAAGCGACGAGAGAAGAGACTGAATCTCATCGGTTCAACGAGCGAGCGAGCGAGCGAACGAACAGCAACAGCAGCAGCCTTCGAAAGGACCATAAAACGATAAATTAAACCCGTAGTGGCGACCGTAAAGGCATCATTCTCGGCGCACCGCACATTATTACCGATCGCCACTGCCACTCTTGCTATGCTACTGGCTGTTTGCGCTGACTGCGGTGTCGCAAAGCCGATCTATCCATCCAATGTTCGCAAAACTGCGCATCTCCCCACCCGTACATCGTTCCCGTCAATGTTATACACGAAACTCCGCGGGTATAGCAATCCGCAACTTCCGAAGATGTCACCCCCGCTGCAGAACAGTTACGACGGGCCTTTTTGTCTACTAGTCAAGTTATATGTTATGTCGTAAATCTAAAAACCTCGTTGTCCGCACTCACGGATAGCGTTCGGTAACGCGATACTCGTGGCCCATGGAATTGCGCATTATACGAGTCGTTCTCGTAGTCAAGATATCGCGAAATGAAATTTTAAACTTTGTGGATGCAGAATTCATCAAAATAGGGGTTCAAACCCTCTGAATCAAATTTTGGAGTCAATGCCATCTGTTTACTTTGACGAATAGGTAAAAACCGATGTTGCGATACATCGGCGTTTACCACAAGAATAATGAATTATGGAATTCCACATCATAGTTTTGATATCGAAAAATCGCATAATTTTTTAATTCTCTGAAGACTCAGAGGAATCAATCAGAATTTTTTGCACCTAAACAATTTTTCGTGTATTTTGAAACGAACTAAAAAAAAATGTCTTCAAGTACATGACGCCGAGACGCTGCCGCGTCTCCTGAAATTGTAGATCGACTATATTGTTTTGATCGCAGATGAGTAGAGATGTTCTATACGCAAAATCCTTGAGAATTGTTTGTTAATACCATTCCACGTGACCGAAATCTAACTCAGTTAATTGCCGAAAAATGACCAGTTCTCTCGGCTGTATAAACACTTTTATAGACCAATAAATATGTCGAAATCTCAGGGTATTTTAACGAGTGATGTATTAATTAAGGATAATATATACGAACGAAAGTTTACGAATGTTTTTATTGCAGAACGTTTGATCGTAATCGGTATGCAGATAACCGAATGCTACGTGATTTCATTTTCATGTTCTTTTTTTTCGAGAGCGACGATTGAGAAGATAAATCGTTTGGCAAACGTCGCAAACGGTAATAACTCGACGAATTTCAGTCATTTAATTTTCGAACGATGGCATTCGCTCATTGCGGGGGCGGGGAAACGTTCCTTCTCGGACGTGCTGACCACGGGCTCTCGCGCTTGCATCTTTCGAGTCTCGACATTCTCGCTGAGTTGCCTCTCTCCGACTCACAAATGACAGTAATATCGTTGGCTTGCGGTTTTGTGCACCACGGCCTGATTATAGCCCACTTCCGCCGCGTAAACAACGGGTATATATATTCCCGGTTGTCTCTTAGTGGATATATAGCGTCTCTTAGAGTCTCCCCCGCGCTTTCGTTCGCTCTGGAAGCAGCAAACCTCTTTAATGGCTCCAACCCTCCAACGGGGCGGTGGGGGGACGAGCAACTTAAAGCAAGCAAATTATATCCTACCCCCTTGGTACGGTTTCGCATGAGTTTTTTGCCATTGGCCTTTAACGTTTCATTATCGAGGACGATATGCGACGAAGAACCACCGACGCCATTATCAGACAAACCAAAAATAGATCGCTAACTTTCCTTTTTCAACTTTTATCGCAATAGAACGGCAAAAACATCTGTCGCTGTGATATAAAACGTGAGAAAAAAAAACTGTACAGCATGTCGTTCGTCGACACTTACGCCCTGAAAGATGCGACGAACTTGATGCCTTTTTAACTACAGATGAAGCTGATGCGCGCGCATCGAATCTAATTGAATGAAAACAGAAGCCGTTTAACCCTACGAATTTTCCTGATGTTCAGATAATTAGTAGACTATTCCCTAAGGACGCTGTCAACGCGATCGTTTTGCCTTTCGATGGAAACACAGGTATTACGCGGCTCGTTTGTCCGACGACAGCTGTTACGAGAGAAAATACCTTCGAGTACGACTACCACGTCCCGAGGATGTACCATAGAGAGTTCGCCGTGAATGCGGTCTCGTAGCTGTTGGTGCGCTCACGGGGTTAATTTGAAATTTCAATTTTCCCTCGAATCAGAGAATCTTCGGGACAGCTGTTCCCGCGTGCGTATTCGTACGATCGTTCGGCTCGCGCGACGAAACCCCAATTACTCGGGGTATATATACAGACGGTCCCGAATAGAGGTATATATCCTAACTGGTAGCGTATGTGTACCTCTGTATTATACGGCACGTAGCGTATACCGGTGCGTTCATCGAGCTTAAAGGGGGAGAGGCAGGGATAATGAATTGTGTTTCATTTCAGTTGCTACGAAACATGTAATTTTGTGTCTCACAGGCCACCTAATTAGACGAGGACATCTGTGAGGCAGTGGTTCTCAAAAAAACTGCGTAAAAATTTATAATTCCGTCGCATGCGTCTGCATAGAGATACATATATATATCATAATCATTTCGGTGGCTCTCGGTGCACGTTATATACTTTATAATACTTCTAGTCCCGTGGCGATATCATTTCTCGCGAGGAAAAAAAACTATTTACAGGAAGAAATAGAGAATCGAGCAACGGGTCTCTCTACACGATATATAGGTATCTGAGAGTCGTCGAAAAGGGCAATAAGCGCCGGTCTCTAGCGAGCACGTCCTTTCTTCGTTCGTTTCTTCTTCTTCTTCTTCTTCGAAGAAGAGAACTCTGTAATTTTACACTAATCTCTCGTTCTCTCACACAGCGATAGAAGCTTTGATGCGAATAGAAGAAAAATATTATAGTATATTTCTCGAATCTCTCTCTGCCAATTGCAATATAATCTTTCTATCTATTACGCGATGAAGGTTCTCCAGGATACACAGTGGAATAGGATGGATAACATATATCCATCCTATTCCACTCTCGCACCTATAGAATCGTGCGGGATAATCACGTGAATTCTCAATCGTTTTTTTTTTTTTTTTTTTTTTTCCTCGGTCTTTTTTATACATTCTAACGTAGAGCGATAGATGAACGAGAGGAATGAGCGAAGGAGATGAGAAATGAAACGTAGTGAGGTTGAAACTTTTTTTCCAAGAATAATCACGCGTGATCTTGAAAACCAGTTATGTCGTCGACCGAGCGAAACGCTTGTACGTTGATGCCTGCGCCAATATACGGTATATATGCATGCGTACAGTAAAATTGATTTAGTATATTTTCTTCGTTCTCCAGAGACTGTAAATTGTTTTTTTTTTTTTTTTTTTTTTTTTTTCAATTATTATTCTACACACTTGAGAGTCGATCGCGATTATCGACAGTTCGATTTGCACATAGCGCGGAATGCCACACGGGGAGATACCGAGGAGGAATGGAGATGTAATCGTTCACTTCTGCTTATCCTTTCTCACGGTACATTGAAATTACGTGCGAATTATCATCGAGCTACTTATATATGTCCTCGTTACAAACTTGCGACTGCATGTAACATATCTGCGAACGATTCGCGATGGTTGAGAAGGTTTTCTCTTGCAGTGACAGAACTCAGCGACAGGATAAAAAAAACGCGTATAAAAAAATTATTGATGATATTACGGAACTTGTCACGAGGTTCCTGTTTTCTTACTAAATCTTTAATATTTTTTTGTGGATATTCTTCAACACTCTACGAATCCATTTGTAAATATTAAAAAAAATGTTCACTACTTACGAGATAAAATAATAATTTTTTTACAGTGCGTTCGGTATACGCGATTTCGCTGTACGATTAACTCACTCTTATGGCCATAGTACGAAAATGGTTCTTGGAGTTTTGGTCAAAAATTATTTTGCGATTTAATGCTATTAAAGTAATGTTCCCAACAAATTTTGAAAAAATTACGTTTTCGAGATATAACTGTTTAGAAATATTGCGATGCGTAATAGCGACTCTTCCTCGCTTCCTGCCTGCGGCAGCTACCTTCGTCGCGCATGCCGTGTCATCTAATCCCCTCCAATTCACCACATCATACTTACCGAAAGAAGTGAATTCATGAAAGTCTAATCGCCTTAAAAATACCGTTAATTGAAAAATATACTATATTCAGCAATAAAAAAAAATTAAAAAAAAATTATCCGAACGCTGCAAAAATATTCATATGAATAACAAAATACATATTTTTTTATATTAACTGAAAAAAAAACATGTAAGATATTATGTCCCTAAATGCGAGATTAATCGGTGCTGAATCCGTTTTTATACATATTCATTACACTTTGTACTCCGATCGATCGACAAGTTGCATTAATTCTTTTACCTATACGCTTCGATGGTCGGAGAAGTAATAACTAACTCCGAAGGATAAAAAAAATGTATCGATCACCAGTTACATGTCGAGCAATTAAGAACCATTTAGACGTCGCGACGGCTGCGTTTATACGGCTCAATGTACACGGTAAATATCCAAGGAATTTCGTGCAGCCGAGTGAGACAGTGAAACCGAGTAAAAGGGGTTGCGGTAAGCTTCGTGACAAATTGGTGACCGTTAGTCCTTCCCGCGATGTCTCACAGAGTGACCGGTGAAGGAAATGACCAGAGTGAAGGGTTTCACATCCAGAGAGAGAGAGAGGGGAAGGGGGGAGGGGGCGGGGGCGTTACGCGCCAAGCGCGGGAGGCCATTAGAATCCGAAATTTGCAATCCTTTATTTAGTCAACAAGGTGGGGACACCCGTACACGTTCCTGTCCCGTTTTCGGTTCTCGCACCACAGGCGACAATTTTCTCTGTCTCCATTAGCAACTCTTCACAGTACCTATTCCCTCATCCCAACCCTCTCCTTTTTTTCCTCTCGCATATTAGCTTTGCATACCCATTTTATGATTTTACGAGCCTCCGGAGAGCGTTCCTGCCGCTCGAATTGCGATTCGCAACGGCTGTATAACTTTTCAAGACCACCGTAACGTTCATCGTGCATTTCTCTCGCATTAGCATCGGCAAAACCGCACAATGGTACCTCGTTTTTCTCGTCTTCACTGACGATAAACGATAGAATAGTTTTCCAAACGATTGACAAATCGCTTTCGTCATTAATGTTGCCTACCGACTTTCTCAATCGAGTGGTACATTAAATTTTAATTGATCAGTTTGAAGAGTAAGCAACAGAAGTATAAAACTTTAATGGTTGTTTAGTTTACTTCGACTTTTTATGGTCGTATTTTTTTTTTTTTCTTTTTTTTTCGTGCTATAAAAATCCCAAATAGCGACGTCGCATACGCGTCGCTACCAATCTCCTCGTCGCGTGCAGCACTACATCCCGATCTCTGGATTATTTTTTTCTTGTTTAATTTTTATTTTTTATAAACGAGATACATGAAAAGTGGATCTTATATATTATGGTAATATTCTAATCGTTCGAGACACCTCGACACTTCTCACTAGTCTACGAATATCGCCCCGAGGCACTTTATAATATAACGAGGACGAGTGTATACGCCGAGGGATCATCGTATCTCGTACAACGGACGAACGACGACGATCACGAATCTCGATTTCATATGGGCGCGCGAGCTCCGAGATGCGATCAACGCCCAAAAGAAAGAGAAGGATCGCGATGATCGCCTCGGATCTCGTCGCGGTCTCGTGTTACCACGGATACACCGATGTGTCCGCGATGAGGAGAGAGAGAGCCCGTCTCTTCCACTTCGTTCGAGCAGCTTTTTCGCCTGGTCGCATCCGAATTAGCCGCGGGACTTCGCGGACGCTTATGTATATAATAACGATGGCTCAATGCCATAACGCCACATAAATTGTGTAAAATCATAGTCCATTATGCCCTTATGAAGTTTTAGATCAATCGATATAATAGCGCTGTAACATCGGCTTCGTAGCTGTGACTAGAATCGATTCAGCCGACGTTTCTCATGCGTCAGTCGTAGTAACATCAGACGAAACGAATGAGACGTGTCACCAACGATTATACGGGGATATATATATATAGATAGTATTTTTTCGTTGCGAATTACCGCTTGTCATCGATGAGAGATGTTTGAGAATGTAATTTGTGACGATTGGCGAAGATAAAATTTGGCACTCGAACGATCGAGAATCGTACGAATAGATAGCGGTTTTTTTTTTTTTTTTTTTTTTTTTTTTCGGCAACGAAATTCTGAAGATCGATGAAACGTGTAGGTATATAGGAGGAGGGAAAGAGCAGTGAGGAATGGAAGCCTCTTACGAAGTTCCAGGGGATCATCCTTTCGGAAAAGATGCGTCGGACCTCCCACGTCGGGTAACCCGATACGCGAGAACCGGGGGTGACGATCCCGTTCTCTAATTGACCGTGCACTCTTCGTCAGTCTCTCGTACCAGCGATGAATCTTAAAATGTGTGTTTTTTACGATGGGGGACGTGTAATCGTTACGAACATAGGACACGCTGTCTCTATGCTTTTGCCTACGAGTTAACTTCGTCTTAATTCAATAACTCGCGAGCTCTTCGTAATATTGTACTGAGCGATTGAACATCACGTGACACTGAAGCTACTTGCGACAATTCAATTTTCAATTATATCGTCGAACAACCAATCAATTATCTTCTATCCAAAAAAATTCTAAAAAAATATCAAAGTGTAAAAAAGAAAAAAAATCGTAAGAATAACCATTTGCAAAAAACAGCATCAATTTTGCACTGATGCCAATGACCTCGCAAAATAAATATCGAAGTTAGAATTTTTTTTTTTCATTTTCAAACCAAATACCATCGGTAATACGAATATAAGGTATACGCCGCAGAACTTTGAGATCTCTTCCGATCTTCCGATACAACATAATATCATCGGGTGCTACTGCACATTGCACTCTCGATAGGTTCTCTGCTACTGGGGTTTATGCGAGGTTATCGTATAGGTTTGAATTTATATATACATATATATGTAATATACAAGAAGCTCGGCGCCGTGAATCGCTCGATGCAATTTCGTCGCTGTTATTTGTTCATTCCAACGATTGTTTCACGGCCGAAGGAGATTCTCGCAAAGGTTTCAACGTGGTGGCCTGTACGGTAGCAAGCATCGCCATCACCCGTGTTCCGATAGCCCTCCACTCAAATTCCGCGGGCAATCACGGCGAATTACTCGACTGATTGGATCGTTTATGCTGATCCTTTGATCCCGCCCCCTCTCTCTAGTCATGAGAGTTCTCTCGCTCGATCTCTCCCCTTTCCGCTGCTCCTCTATACATATACACTTCGGCTTTTGCTTATCCCCGCGTGTTGTATCAGTCGTTCTATCCTCCTTACACACCTTACCGAACCGGTGGTCCGTTAGAATTTATCATCGACCAAATAAGGTAGGAATAAAATGAGAAGTCTCTCGCGCTGCTGCTGCTGCTGCTGCTGCTGCTGCTGCTAGCTATTCCCGATGTTGCTCGCGAGAGAACCTCTCGGCTACTCTCTCTGCGGTCAGGGACAATCAGCCGAGAAATTACCAATATGATTGCCACTGACATATCATCGTAAAGCCGACAAAGCTTCTTCTTACCCTACTGCGCTCGATCCATGCTGGCGAATCTCCAGTAGTCAGTGTATTCGCCAGTAGAATCTTCCATACTTTTTGGTGTTTGCATATATGCAAATACATCGCGAATATATCGTATAGAGCCTGAAATAGGCTTCGATTTCGAGTTTCGAAGATGACGATTATATATTGGACGATAAAAAAAAAAAAATTACGAAAAATTGGCTCTTCGATATTTTATGATTCTTCGATGTTTTATAGACGATTTGTGAGGTTAGGTGAAGACGCTTAAGGCTTTTGTTTTAGATGGGCGCTAAATAGGTTGCCAGGATGTGCGAAATAAAAAAAGAAACAATGAGGAACATTTGTGGCTACAATAACGATAAGTTAGAATCGAGCTGCTCGTTATCGTTATTATCGTTGTTCACGCGAACCCGCAAGAAGCTCAAGACGAAAGGGTCGTTAATACTGTCGTTAAACGAGAGTAAAAGACTTTAACCAACTTTTATACACGTCTTTCGTCGAAGGCGAATACTCACGAGAGAAAGAGTGGCTAACGAATTACAATGAACATAAATTCCCACATATACACCATAATCGATGTTTTCCTCTGCGCACCTGCCATATCAAGTATGTACACCTTGCCGAAAGAACTGGTTACAGATTTCACGAGAGCTGCGCTTCTTCGAAGTTTTTACCGTCTCCGTGAAAATTAAAATGTTTCGATCTTATATATACCGCACTAATTTACTTGTCCCGCAATTAAGGATGTAAAAAACGAGAAATTTCATTGAAATAAAGATAACCGATCGAATTAACGGATCTGAGAAAACTGATAAGAAAGATCGATAGATCGCGAAATAAAAACGATCGTAAATCAGTACGAGTCGGCGATATTAACGAAATCTCAGTAGTTTCCAATTATCAAATCCGTATATTACAACACAAAATCATTAATTAAGGTGAAAATTTGGCGTTCCCTCGTGTCGGACTCAGTTGCACTCGTATCTCATCGAAGTGCACGCAAAGTAAATTAGCGAACCTCAAGAAATTCAAGGCGAAGAAGAATACACGCTCGTCGAATTTGCTCGCGAGTCTCCCGGGGGAATCCCCCCGCCTGAGCGGTCTATATAGAAATGGCTACGCTGCTGTTATACACCCTTTATGCTGCTGTTGGTGATGCTCTGTGTTGCTCAGGCCGCGCGAGCAGCAGGAGCAGGAGCGGCGTTGGCCGTGCGAGAGATGGATTCGCGGCAAAGTTGGTGCGGAACGACGGCAATTAATAGCGAGAGCTATAGGGTGCCTGCGGAAGTTTAAAATAAAATAAAATGGCACGAACTCCCGCGAGCGAACGAACTAACCAACGGGCTTTGCTGGGCTTTGGCGGCTCTTCGCCGAGTCATTAGGGGGGCATTGTATAATCTCGTGCGTTACCGGGCGCGTTCACCGAGGGAGATAGAGAAACGACGAGGCGGCATAGCAGTTCCGATGTGTTTTATATTGTATATATATATCGTAGCTGCGGGGCAACGTGCAATGCTGTTGCCGGCATACCCGCGGCTGCATGTGCACGCGGCAAGCAACCTTGCGATTCGACGTTGTTGCTGCTGCTGCTGCTGCGTTCCTATATATACCGCAGCTGCGTTATAACGCGCTGGCGCACGAGCGAAATAATAAAATTTATAATTGCCTCTGATTGCCGCATTCAACGAGCACCGGTGCTCTTCTCTCTATGTACTCTTCACGTGTATACATGTACGTACGTACCAACGCTGTCCTACTGTATAGTGACCAGCGAAGTTCCGCCTGCACCCACAATCCCCTCACCAGTTCCTGCTTCGCTGACGCTGCTGCACCTCGTCACCGCCTACTTCCAGGCTAAAGAGCAACGTTTCCACCGTTTATTTAGAATCTGCACGTTTTTATTTAACGACAATAGACGCCAGTGGATGTTCACTCGTAATACACTGTGTGTTACGAAGTGCACTTTGTTGCGCGTCGGATGGCTCTCGAGCGTTTATGTCTTTCATTACTTGCACGCGTACCCTTTTTCACCTGCTACGGTATATATTCACTTCAATTGTCTTTTTCGAAGAAATGTAATTTCCGAGTGAATTGCAATCACGCAGGTTGAAATTATCATCAAGACTGCGTTTACGCTTCTATTCAGAAGCGTAAGTTATTCATTTTTAGGTTATGTTTCGATATGAAGAAATAATAATGATAAATTATATCGATAAGCAGCAAATTTAATAAAATAATCGATAATTTTACTTCAATTTTATTGATTCATGTGATATATATCATTATTTTTATTTTTTTTAACCATTGCAGCGATTTTTTTAGTTCGATTTTTGATCGATGTATGGCGGTTACCGCGATATCCTTTGCGGACACCGATAATGTTTTTTCCGCTATCTATATAACGATTGCGTTGTCTACGACAAGATTCATGAAAGATTAACCGACCTTCTTCGCTTCTGTCTCGATCGTGAAAAGGGTGGCGAATCGAAGCGAACGAAAATTCTTGATTAACGGCAGAAGAGTAGACATGTGCTATATACAAAATGCCGAAGGTATAAGAATGAGGAAAGGGATCCGCGTCTCGCGGTAGCGATCGGTCAGGATCAGGGCCCGCAGCCGTTCGGTTAATGAAGGTAATTAAGTTTTTATATGCCTCAAGAACGAAGGATCCTCCCCCGCACCCGCTCTTTCTCACTGCTAGCGTATGATGGATGCTCCGAACGTCGGCGCACTCCGTATACGTTCGCGTTCGCTGGTAATATCGTCGTGCAGCCAAACGAATATACCTTCGTCCCTTTTTCTCTTTTCATTTTTCTATACTGCGCTCTGGTAGCTGCAACGGCGACACTGACGAGAACGTGGACCAGATAGATGAGGACGAATGAAAAATTAGCTTGTCGCGTGCGTTCTTTTCGCTTTTTTAAATTTTTTTATTTTTTTGCGGCATCGTTCGAAGTCATCGGCCTTTTAGGGGTTTTATAATGTAAAGGTACGAAAATTCTAGGAGGCTACAGCCCGCTATGCTGCAGACCGTGGATGCTAAACATTATAGAGATTTGCAGGCTTTTGATTATATGCTAAAATGGACGAGAGCTGCTGATTTTGTCTTTTTATCGACAGGTAAAGTATTTTATTCTTACAATAATTGAGAAAAAAAATTAAGTGTAAAATTTACTAATAACGTCAAGTGTCCCGTATTTTCGCTACAAATGAACGCGTTGTCCAAAGTTTGCCGTATAAAGATTTTTTTGTAGGCCTCGTGTTCGTAATTTTTTATAAATCTTATTAATAGTGACATCGCGCGCAAGTGATGTGAAGTATTTGCGAATAATCGTATAAATACTACAGAAATCGTAAAAGGTTTCCTATATTTCCGGTTTTCAATGCTATATGCGTAATTCTTTATATCCTCTATTTATTCAACACATTGACAAATGCACGCGGGAATCCATTTGTCTTCGGATGAAATTATACCGCGAGGGTCGCGGGGGTAATCGCGATAATTATACTCCGATAGTTGTTTTTTATTTTTTTATTTTTTCAACACACAATCGCACGATTACATCAGGACGATTAGATCGAGAAAATCACAGTGGCGAATGAGTGCATACGAACACGCGAGAGTCCACGGTTGTCATCGCCAAGGTGCTGCGTCTCTCCAACCCCCGCGCCGACTCTGCGCGGCCGTGAGATCTCGCGAAACGATTAAACCGACTGGACATATCGAGAAAAGAATATATAATTCACGTTCGACTATTACGATGACGTACGATTACGTCATTAGCAGATAGAACTCTCGTTAGATATCTTAACAAGAGAAAGAAATAGTCAAACGAACATTAATACGGGGTGCGCGCGCATCGGCTCCGATATACATATATATGCGACAAAAACATCGATTCGTTAATGTTTCTTGTAGCGATTACACTCGGCTACGCAACGTAATCTTTGTTCAATACTTCTGACGAGTAAAGTACAACGTGTAAATTCAACACATATTCACGCGGAGCATTGAGCGATCCATGCGTGAAACGTAAAAAAAAGCGCCTCCCATTTGACAAATCTCGCTGTTTCTGTGCAGTCGTGTCGACGATGCCGAACGCTATCATTTTATCAATCACGAGAGAAGGAGAGAGGAAGAGATAGAAGTCAACCACGTCGCGTGGAAGGCAAGAAGAAAATGCACATTAATTGAAATAACAACAATAAGTCCCGAGGAGCTATAACCACGTAATAGTATAAAGTTCCGACTTTGTATATATGTGTACCGTTGGCGTGTATGTATATGAAGGATTATGTGGGGGCCGACTCACAGGCCAGAGGCAGCAGTTTTACGGAGAGGTCTGCAATTCAGATAATACCCCACAATGGGAAGCATCAGAGAGACTGATCCGTCTCTATCTCTCACTTTGCATCTTTCTCACTCTTCTTCCACAGCGTATCCTTTCTTCTCATCCCATATAACTTTGTTTTATTATCTCTCTGCCTTTGCAACGTTTCTACAGGGTTATTCACAGGAGAGGTGTTTCAGGGCGATAAAAATTATTTTTCTTTCTACCCTCTGCATGGTCGCTCGCCGTTTTATACGTATGGTAAGCCTGTGGCGACGCAGAAAACGTCTTTGTAACTTCGCTATCTTATCTCAGATTTTCTTTTCACGTAGAAGATGATAGGCATCTCAGATATCCATCACTATTTACTGGTATCGAAAATTGTTAAGTTTCGCAAAGTAGATGCGGTAAATTTGATTTTTCCGATTATTCTAGTGAAGGGATGAAAATGATGTTCACTTCTTCGGAAGTGAAGAAAATAATGTTTTTTTACAATTATCATTTAGAAGGGAAAAATTAAGGGAGTTTATTTCTTGAATATCTTCTTCAGTTCTGAATGGCGCTGTACACAACCCTTAAACTTCTCTGTTTCATTCGCATTCTCCACCTCTTTCTTCTTTCTCTACCGCGAACCTCGCAGCGAACCTTCGAGATCATTATTGTCATTACGTGCCTCGCTATATATTATTGCATTGACTCCGGAGCATTACCCGTTGAGAGAGTTCGCGTCGGGGATACCTAAGTCCGCAATGTACGTAAGAGTCCCGGCAATGTTCCTAAGACAGGGTACCATCACGATCAAGTGGTGCAGAGCGTTCATCTCCCGATCGAGCATAGAACTCAGAACTCTTGTCCGACTTAACGAATCGCCGATTACAGGCGTAATAACGCGGAGCATAGTGTAACGTACCGATTGCTGATATTTAACGAAATACGTGACGTTTCGACGGAAATAGAAAGCCATAAGCCATTTTTTAAGATCTTAAAACATCGATATCTCTAATTCGAAAATCTCGATACATCGATTTACCGGTTATATGGAAAAAGATAACACAACTACAACCCCTTAATCTTAATTTCATCAATAAAAGTCAGAATCTCAATGTCGAAATCGGAAATTCCATGCGAAAAGAGTGATTTGTATTTCTACACTTTACGATACATCGATAGTTTAAAAATGGATATCAGTGGGTATCATTAATCAACGAATGGTCGTCGTCAACGTTGTGATAGAAGGGACCGGTTAAACGCGGAATGCGGTTTCGCCGCAATAGACTTTGTAACCGATCGTTCGAATCGACGGGGCACGCTGTCGCTTGCGCAATTCACATCACCCAAAGGCATCAAGCGTACGGCCGTTTGAGCTCTCTGGTCACATCAGTTACACGACACCGTCGAGACCGTCGTCTCGCTCTCGGTCTTTCGTTCCTTCCTCGTCTCCTACCCTCCCTTCGAAACCTTCTCTCCGCCACAGGGTAACATAGTATAACATACACTAAGTACTATAATACTTGCTATCCTGTCTGCTAAACCGACGACTGGATCCCATCCCTTCTCTCGCCTCATTCTGAACAACTCCTTCGAACTCCACGCCACACGCTACGGGTTTCAAACCACAAAGCTAACGTTCCCATATGTATCATATGTTGTCAGTCCTACCGTGTATCTCTTGCCACTGAGTAGCTATTCTATATGTATAGAACGCGGCGTAAAATAGAATTACTTGAATTCGTGTGACCCGAACGTGATAAATGTTCTTTTAAGGGGATATTTTTAAAAAATCTTGAAAACTTTCACCGATCTGCGATAATTAAAAATTCGTCGATTGTTTTAGCCCTCAAAAAAAAAAAAAAAAAAAAAAAAAAAACGATTTATCAGATTTACCGGGTATCTCTCGCTACTGAGTAGCTATTCTACACAGAACGCGGCGTAAAATAGAATTACTTGAATTCGTGTGACCCGAACGTGATAAATGTTCTCTTAAGGAGATATTTTTAAAAAATCTTGAAAACTTTCACCGATCTTTGATAATTAAAAATTCGTCGATTGTTTTAGTCCTCAAAAAAAAAAAAAAAAAGAAAACGATTTATCAGGTCTATAAAATCGGTAAAAAAAATTAATTTTCTCCATCAATTTATTCGGAATATTAGACAAATTTAAATAATAATCTTTGCGCTTTATGATATTTATTTGAATTTCTTTAATGTTTGGTTGAATAATTTAAAACAATTCACTCCTTCGAAATAGTCACACGTACGCGCGTGTCCCACTCACACAATCGTATAGACACAAAAATAAGGTGTAAGACAGATAGTTTTTAAAATTTATGTGCGTGCGATCACGCGATCGTAGACGAAAAGATTTTCTCTGGCGTCTTCCAGATGTATAATAATCGCCGAATGCACGTGTATAGTAACAGTTTAAATGGGGAAAGACACGCGGAAACGTATCAAAGCTATGCCCGAGGCGAAGTCTAACTGCTACAGAACACGCTGCGGTCGTAGCCGCGTTATATTCGTTTACCTTGCGTTAATCATGGCGTTTTATGGTAATTCGATAGCGTCCTTCCCGACCGCGTCTCTTGGACTATTCTCGGTCTCTTGTACACACAAAACCCCTCGATCCCCCCGCGCACTTCTTCTCATCTTTTTTCTTCTTTCTCTTCTTCTCGTTCGTGATCGCAGCAGCACGATTCGTGCAATCGATCCCTGTGTGGATATCGCGGTATCGATACGATTCGTGCTGAGAGAGACGGCAGAGACACCGGGGTAATACGAGAGATCGAACGATACGATCGGCGTAACTTCACGATCGCTAAGATCGTTGAATGTCGATCGGTAGACACCTTAGTCGCGTTCCAACTTATATTCTTGTATTATTTTCTATAATACAGAACGTTACATTTTTTTCTTTCGACTCGAATGAATTATGTCGATATAATGTCATTCAATCGTCGCGATATCCGTCCAGCGATTCAATTTACATCGCGGACAGTACAATTTAACTATAAATAAAAAAACGCTTTTTTTTCTTTACAATTTCCGCGAACTTCTACGTGATTACTGACGAATTTTAAACGACAATTTTTTTTTTTTTTCGATTGCGAAGAAAAATGCATAAATGCCCGTTGAGATTAGAAAAAATATTCTCCGTGATAAAACGCACGAGACTTATGGGAAAGGATTGCCGTTGACACTGTCATCTCGTCGATGGATATCAAGAAGGGTTTCCCTCGTGCTTGTTTCATCGACACACAATATCCCATAGGCGGTTAGCTCCTTTCTCGCTCCATCGATCCCAATCAGAATCTACAAGAGGAGATCGACTAGAGGAGGTCCATCTCGCGCCCGAACACCCGATAATGAGCTTAACTTACGACTATACGTCGAGAGTCGACGAGAGAAAGAAGAGATGACTAGGAGAGACGAGTGTTTCGTCTCATCCGCAACGTGAATGAAACGAATGAGTTTTCGAAACTTCTATATAGTATACGAATCATGATATCGATAAAATATCTCGATGAGATGAATCTTTTACGGATCACTTCGATACTTATTAAAAATGACGAGTTGCCGGAATATTTAGGTCGAAGGATGTTGAATATAAGAAAACCGGAAGTAAAAAAAAAAAAAAAAAAAAAAATCAGAGATCGGAACTATTTGATAAATTCCATAACGTTCTATGTATTCTAATTTATCATTTCTATTGTTGTACGACGAATTAATTTCTCCATCGGCATACATCATCGAGACATCGATTTTATCAGATTGCAACAAAAATTGCCAGTACTTCCGACCAATTTCAATAGTTCCCGAGAGCCTTCGACCCGCGAAGGTATACTCGTCATATATCCCCGATCTCGACGGCATAAATTCAATTTCGCTTCCCAAGAATTTGATTTGTTGAAAACAAAAAAAAATCACTGGATTGAGGTCTCGAGGAGAAGTACAAGTCACTCACTGCCGCAAGGATGAAGTAACGTATAAGAAAGTAACAGTCGTTGCAATGATACATTTTTGCGGTGTAGCCAAAAGTTAGGTGGGTCCGAGTTGATCTGTGCCGCAGAGCAAACGTCGGTCGGCCGCAATCTTCGGTCAATTTCCATTTGCGGAGAGTTGCCCGCGAGCAATTTCGTTGAGCAAACAAAAAGGTACGAAGGGGGCCTTTGGGTAAAAAGAGAGGATCATCGCGTTGTTGTTCGAACCGCGAGAAGTGAAGTGGGAGGATGAAACGAAGCGGTGAGAACAGCACATCTCGATACAAGGATGATGCGTCGAAGAAGGAAGAGATAGAGAGGGCAAAGAGACGAAAGAAAATCGCTGATGATCTTCTCCTTTGTCGGTCGCACTTGAATTTGTTTTCAGTAGCGATCGAATCGATAATGCTTCAAGCTTCGGCTACTACCGTTCGATCCCTCACGCATATTACAACATAATATATATATAAGCTAACAGATAATCGCAAGGGTTAGTTTATGGTTTGAAAAAAAAAAAAAAAAAAAAAAAAAAAAATAGCTCACGAGAACACTTGAGCACCGGATCGCTATCGTACAAAATTGCCTCGATCTATCCTCGCGATAACTACCGAAAAATAAACCAAACACTATATTACGCAACGCGTATAAATCTCGGTGTGAATAATGCGCGTGTGGGGCTTTTTTTTTTTATTCCACTATCGTTCACACGAAAGTATTCTCTTCTCTCGCGACACTGATGATCCGACGATGAAGAAGACGGACAAAAAACAGTGGACACTTATGTCCACGTTATTATCTTACTTTTCTCATCTTACCGCGACTGAACTGTCTAATAATTCATCGTGCGAGTATACACGAGAGATAGCTGGTGACTGCTGTATAGCGAAGGATTCCTAGGCTCGTATTAATCTACGGGTGATGAACGTCTAAATCATGGATTCACTCTACGAGCTAAACACAGGGCATAATTCATAATTTCTTCTTCATCGTTTTTTTTTTTTTTTTTTTTTTTTTTTTCTTCGTCTCCATTGAATTCTGACTGGCAAGCCACGAGAGATGGTGTAGGAATACAGGGAAAGGAAGAAATTAAAAATATGAAAATGAAAAAAAAAAAAAGGTGAGAAGGCGGGTACGATTCGGAGGGCGAGAGGGAAGGGTTAAGACATCGAGAGATGGTACGTTCTCTCTTGGTCCTCGGGGCCAACAGGCCAGCGGGAAACAAATGAGCTTTGGACAGGCGAGGTTCAAGGCGGCACTTTTGAAGGCCTTTGACGCTCGGCTGCCGGGGGTCAGGACTCTCTTCGCTGCGTCCAGTAGCTGCTCTGCCTTTTCCCTATACTCTTGCAGCTTCTTCGCTTTTTTTTTTTTTTTTTTTTTTTCGTTTAATAATTCTATCTTTCTCACACCTTGACTACCTCTTTCTTATGCTTTTCTCCAACTACGCCCCTCTGTGTTCCTTCGCCGTCTAGAGCATAGTAATGAATGAGAACGCACAATGGTTCGCGGCGGTGCAACACAACCATCGGGTTTGGATACGAAAAAGGGTTAATGACGATCTCCCCGATCGATTCGTAATTATACCGAGCGCTCGAGCCGCGATGATGAATAAAGAAAAGCTCGATGAAGAGCGATCGAGTATGAATTTTTGTGAAGGAATGACAGAGAAATTATCGATTGATGATATAAATTCGCGCGATGTAATCGATCGCATTAAAAAATACATTATTCTTCATCGACAACATTTAAAAAATAAAAACTTTAAATCAAATTCGAATTTATCGATCGAGCAGTTATTAATATAATAATTAATATATTTGTAGCACTAAAAATGAATATCTCGTCTATCTAACTATATTTTATTTCACCAGAGTACCTCGTAACTCCAATTATTGTGACACGAATCCGTCACTTTCTAAATATCATACCGACTATTTATAATCGCGGTTGAGGTCTAATCGATTAAAATCGTCGATAAATCTGTAGACGGTACACAACCGACTCGAGACAATCGATAAATGTTTTTCTGCGCGATTGATACACGATTATAATTTCTTTCATTGATAAATAGCTAAACGAGAGGCGAGTCGGAGAGATATCGATTTCTACATGTCTTTGTTCGTTATGTCGAGGAGACAATAAATTTCCCAAGTGCCAATCATTACGTCGAACTCGATATCTTTGAGTTCTATACGTGAAGCCTTTCGAGTTCGAGAGCAACGGCGAAGAATAATTAAACGATGCAATTAAAAGGATAATAGCGATGGAAAGAGCGGGTCTCGCGATCGCGGCACTGTTAGGTACCTTGTGAGATTTTTGTCTACGGTTTTTAACTGCTGCTGCTGGTGCTGCTGCTCTCTGGCAGCTTGTATATATCGTAACAATGCCTCGGCTCCCTGCGTGCGCTCTATTGTCGATGATAATATTGATTAATTACAAATTTGAAGCCCGCTTACGCGCGAGTCGGAGAGTTCTCCTTCCTCACCGGGCATCGATCCATCGACGCGATTCTTCGTGATCATCAAAGCGAAGCATCCGCGCGCGGAGCTCTGTATGTGAACGGGGAGAAGGTAGCCGATCGACTCGATGAGTATCGAAGGATCGAAGGTGCTTCGAATCGCTTTACCGATGATGCACAGGTGTGAAGGCAAAATATATAGTGGCCTCCTTATTTTTTATTTTTTTTTTTTTCGGCAATTTTGGTTGTCTGCAACTCTCACAAAAGGCCCTCGCAGTTTCGTTTTTATTTCACGAAGATATCTTGCATTACCGATCGAAAATTTCAAGAATTTCTCAGGCTGTTGCAAAATTTTAGATATTCGATATTTATTTTATTACTCTTCGAATAGTTGTTTTTTTTCTTTAGTTAATTGCGACAATTGCTATAAAAATTGATGACAATGAAGTTTCGCCGGGTGACTCGGTCGATACATCGCTCGAGTGAACGCAAACGGAAGGTGTACTAAGACGGGTTCGTCGGTCTTAAATCCCTTTTAGAAGGATATAATAGAAAAGTTATCGTCGGGAGGCATTGCGTTTATAATGACTACGGGGGGATTGGTAATTAATGGCCTTTCCGGCACCGCGTGGCATTTCGTTGCGCGGACTCCTGCAGTGTCGTGGGTGGATTGCTCTCCTCTCGTGCAGACGCGAATGGGCCAAAGTCATTCGTCCTCCGTAAAGATATTACACGGTGTTATATACAACCGTATTGTTCTTTTTTTACCCTCTCCTTTCAAGTCGCTCAATAAAATTTTTGATAAAAACACAGCGAATTATTGCCTCAACGTCGCCGGAGATCGACGAAGACATCGCTAATGATTGATTTCCTTATCGTTCATCAACGCAAAAAATGCGGAAAAAACGGAAAACATAAAAATCAACCGAAAAAAAAAACAGATTCATACTTTTTTTTCTCTGTATATAACAATTTCAAATCATAAATAAGTTTTCTTCTTTTCATAGAAACTCTGCATTTCGAAATTTCGCAAAAATTGCGGCGATCTAAGTGCAACGGGACTAAGATTGTCAAATCTCGAAAGCTTTTACCTCCTTTCTCGATATCGTAGGCCTCTCGAAAACCTCGTCGCTAAACTCCGAGTGAAGTTTCTCACGCGCATTTTCCCAACATCCCCTGCAAACTGTTCGCCGGTCTCTTGCGCAGTTCCCAACAAACCCCACATCGGCTTGTTGAAAGTAGAAGCACAGCAAGCACGCTGAGTTCGACGTCCGCTAGTTACGTTCTCGCTCTCTCCCAGAGGGTAATTAATTAAGTTTGACTTACGGGGCGCGTGAATTACAGGGGGTCCCCGGTAGTCGATTAATTAATTGCAACTCGGTCTCCGGTCGGAGCTTTCGCGAGGGGTTGGGGGCGGGAAGGTTTCGGCGTACTCTCGACTATAGCGTCAAGCACCCGCTCGAGGGTTGATTTTGTCACCTTTTAAAAGCTTGTACAAAGGTGCCGTGACGCGTATACGTATACTATATGGTGGGTATACATGTATACCTATATATATACATAGCTGCTCGTGGGCGACATGAAAATAATGACCTCCGAGTGAGTTTCGTCGGGAGTGAGGGAAAAGGCAGAGAAAAGAGAAAACGAGAGGAAAGCTCCGGAGGGTGAGGTCGCGAAAGGGGGAAGTTTCGCCTCCAGCGCCATCACCACTCCCGACGAGAAACTGGGAAGCGAACGAAAGCTCAACGGGTTTTTTTTTTTTTTCGTGACGTCTCTCTCTCTCGTTTTCTCTCTCCTCCACGGTGAGAAGTGGTGGGTATACGATGTAGGGTGGCAAAGAGGAGTGTTATTCTGCACGGGATAGGAGGTACGCGCCATTTTGGAAACGTTCTCTCGGATCCACGACGGGGTGCTATATCTACTATATATAGCTTAAAAAAAATTGTAGCTGGTGGGAGAGGGTTGCCGCGTTTGCAAACGGGCAAACGAACGAACGAGCTGGACGACGACGACGGGCTCGCTAGCGCGGGTACGCCGTGAATAAAAGAAAGCTGAGCCCTGGCCAAGAGTAATGCCTGGGGAAGCAGTTAAATTCGTTGCATGTGTGCCCCCGCGGCGAGAGGATTCACCTCGGGCTCTTTTGCCTCTCCGAGAGACACGGCCGCGGGCTACTCCAGCTCTCTCCTCTTCTCTGTAGTATAAAACCTACTGTACTGCATTTCTATATAGCATATATACTGTATTATATCCCCCTTTGTCTCTACGTTAGCTAAGCTTTTGTTTCGCGGTTATACGACTGAGGATACCCGCGAGGCCGACGTCGACGTCCTGACTCTCGGCGCGCGCGCTCTCTCTCTTTCTCTCTCAACGGCTATACTACTCCAATAAAACGAAGAAAAAAAACATCCCTTTCCTCATACCTTCTACGTAGAACGCAGTCAGCAGCACGGACACTTTACAATGCCGGCGAATTTACATAATTTCACGTAATCTCCGACATTTTGGACGAAACTATATGATCTTTTTCAACTATACGCGATGCGTGGATGTCGCGGAATTAACGATGATTCGAAATTAAGAAAAAATTAGTTTTTTTTCGTCTTATTAAATTAGAAAATATTTTTTTTTATTTGTAAAGAAATGGGGATTTTCTCAGCGGGATACGTGACGATCGCATCTGAAGGGTACGGACTTTACGTTTCTACAACGATATCGAAAAAAAGCGTTTTTTTCATCGAATTCGAGATGATTTTTTTTTTCGAAAATAATGTTATGATGTAAACCGCTTGGAACTTACGAAATTCTGACTTATCGGTTTTCATCGTCTGATAAAATTTGATAGAAATTACAAATTGTTCGTTCAGCAATTTCAATAACATTTTTTAAAAATTTTCTTCCTAATTTTGTCACCACACATAAATTTATATAAACATTTTTTTTCTCCGTTCCATTGAAATTTAGATAGAAATCGGCAAACAAGTCGCAATTTTTTTTTAACGTGTAACAATTACGTGACACAAAATAACAATGCACACACGAGGTGACGGGATCGCGAGGTTCAAGAAGAGATGAATTCCGAGGATTAAGAACGATTGGATTGTAGCCGGTGCCTCGCCTCAATTATGAAACCCGCACGCCATTCCCTCGTTATGGAGTACGTGCGCGTTGGTTCGTCGGTTCTCCGGAGTAGTCGCGGCTGATATAAGACACAAAGTTTTATCTCGAATACACATGTATACCTGTATACACACTACTCGCGCAAAAGCGTACGATAGAAGTCGGTTGTAAAAACTCGTGTGCCCCTTTATTAGTAGCGTGACCAATAAGCGCGGAGGCTATTAATCGAATCGCCCCTAACGCCCTGGTATAGCCTCCGCGGTATGCGTATTAGGCTCGTCGTCGCGGCGCGATTATTTCAAAAATAGTCAAACGATTTACCCCATTTCTGTCACAATCTCGAGGAAATATAATCGAGAAAACGAGTGTACGATATAATGTTTTTTTTTTTTTATATATACAAAGATCGTTGCCTACAACTTTGTGTCGATGATCCGATAACAAATCGTTTCAAGCGGAAAACTCGTAGATGAGGATCTGTGCGCGAGATCTCGAAGTTCGATTAATTAATCACCGGCACAGTTCGACGTTGACGAATATACGGTACGGTATATAATATATATAATCTCTGATCGTTCTTGATTTCACTCTGATCACTCGTATGTACGATAATCGAGAAGCAAAGATCTCGATTATACGCGACGAGAAGAGTTGATCGGTTCTCGATCTCTCGTACAGAACGCAAAACCGCAAGGATCGTTCTATATTAGCAATTCTCATCCGCTTTGCGGACTGTCCCTCTATCTGCCCGATGTCGAACGCCGGACACGTTGCTTCTGACATCGCGAGACGGTATGAAGAAAAAAATATGTATATATATATATATATATGCAAAAAGATAAAATAAAGAAATCGATGCCGGCGACCGATCGAGAGATCCCAGCGGCGGGCGCGTCTCTCGAACAGAGCGAAACCTTAACGGAGACACGGGCCGGCCGATCGAGTTACAAAATCGATACGACCGTATCGAGCGTAATGGCCGAGCGGTCAGGCGTATGTTATATTCGTTGCAATAGGATGCAACGGTTTTATATACATACATACCGCTCTCTCCGAGTTGTGTGTACGACAAATAAAATGTAAGTATGCAAACCCAACGGCATCAGAAGCATCAGAAGCAACGCCGTGCGACCGAAGATACTTTGTAGGCTTTACGATCGGCACGAGAAGACGCGCGAAGATATCACCGGCAAACGAGTTTCTCGTACAGCTTGTCAACGACGAATATTCTTCACCGGACAAAGATAAAAATAACAAGTGGCTGTTCAACGGGAGTATATCAATCAGAATTACCAACGCATCGAAATCGGCTCGTCAAAGTCCACAGGAATTGAGATTTTTCGTATGCAGCAGGTGTTACGCTTTATTAAGATGTATATGAATAAAAATTCTACGTATAGACATCGATCTGCGCGAAGAAAAATCGAAATATTTTACCTATCGAAACCGATTTTTTTTCGGATATAAAATGACGAAAACGTATTTGCAGATCGGAAAAACTTAATTGCAAACGAAGAAAAACGTTCTATTTGCTCAAAACTCATCGGGGAAAGTATATATAACGCGTTACCTATTGAACACCGCGTTCTTTTCTTCTACGAAGTTAGACGGCCATTATAGACATTAAAGAGTACAATGAATTCGCTGAAGAGGCAAAAGTGACGATCAATTGACCATCTGTCGACATGTGGACGTTCGCGTGTTCGATTATTCAAAGGCGAAAGAGAGATAAAGATTGACGAATAAGACGAATAGGAAGGTCAAGGAACGATAGAGAATCGTCGAGAGATGGAGCGCGCGTTCACGTCGGAATTACGAGAGTCAGAGACAAGTTAGTCGCGTGAGATCGCTAGCGCCGTCCACAAAATTCTATCATAGTCGATAAAAAAAAAAAAAAACATCATCATTATCATTAAAAATAGAATGTGAAGAATGACGAATAAATTATGAACGTTGAACCGGACGGTACAGCCTGAGCGGAGCTCGGAGCTCCGAAAAAGTCTGCCAAATATATTTGGTGCAAAGTTCCTATATTATAGCTGAGACCGCAGGAAAACAAAATAAAAAGTAAATAAAAAAAAATTAAAAAATCCAAGTATACGGCGCCTCCATAAAGAGGCCTCGAGGAGGCGAATATAAACATCTGAGACTCCGAAAGGAAGGCGAGAAGGGAATAATTGTTGGAGAGAAAAGAATTGAAGAGAGGCCAACGGGCCAAAGGCTGTAAACGAGTTTTTGGCACGACGAGTGAAACACGCCTCATAATTCGTTTATCTCACCCCGGTTACGGTAACCTCATCGGATCGGCGTAATAATGAGAAGTTCTAAAGCTTTAAAGTGTTCGACGACGAGTCGCGAAACCCCGGCGAGTCGGACTGAGAGCGCGAAGGTGATGAACGGAATTGTTTAATTTTGTAGCCGATGGCGGTGCCAGAAAAAAAAAAAAAAAAAATTGGCGCGCTCGTGCGCGATGCAGTTGCAGCATCGCCGTTCTACGATGTAACATTGCGAATGAGGAAATAAAGTCATTTCATGTACACCTACGAGAAGTTAAACCCGAAATTTAGAATTACAACGCGAGGAGGCAATAAAATTTCATGCGATAATTTGCGGCAATACGACGTATAATCATCGGTTATATTCTTTTATTCAAATGAATCGTTGAGACTTTGCACCTCAACTTCGTAATATATAAGTGCTGTTTGTTTTATTTTTTACTTGGACAGGTAAAAAAAATAAGTTTGGTAGCCTTTGGAAAGATACGAAATGGAAGACTGTTCCTTCTTTGATAGTTAAAAAAAAAAAACTCGCCACTCGGGCGAACGAAATAACTTAACGATCGGAAACACCTTTAATCACGAAGTTTTCGCTCCGGTACTTTTGCCTCGATCGTCTTTCCCGTGACGGTCCTTTCTCGGTGCTTGAAATGGAAAAGTGCAGGATACAGAGGTTGATAAAACATCGAAAGCGAGTCGAGAGAGGGATGAAGAAAGAAGACGTCGGGGGAAGAAAAAAAACGCGCAAGCAAGCGAGGGAATTAAAGGAGACGATGAAGGAAAAAAAAGATGAAATTTTCGCGACAGGAAGAGGCGGACCGCAACTGCTTAAAAGAGGTTCAAAGCGATGGAGGGACAAATTACCTGGAAGTTTACCAATCCGAACGTATTTCTTCTCGTAATTTTTTTTATTTTTTTATTTTTTTTTCTTTATCTCTCACACCATCGTCGCCTGCTTCCTCTCGTTTTCTCTCCGAGCATTGCGACCCGCCTCCCGCGCACCCGCCGTGGTTCTCGTTCGTGTTCGCATCGTCCCGCAACGAACGAACTCGCGCGCGAACGAACCTCGCGAATGAGGGAGAGCTGATAATCTTGGAAGGGGCTTTTTAAATTGGCTCCTTTGACGCAAACGCGCGCCGGGGATGAGTTTCATATCGGAATAATTTTCGAGGCTCTCTCCGCCTCTTCTCCGCACGTTCGCTCGGTCCCCCGCACCTTTTTCCCGTTTTATTTTTCTTTTTTATCCGTTCCAGCATCACGACTCATCTCTGCGCGACGCAGAAACTTTGCGAGATGATACCTTGTCGCTTTTTCGAAAAACGCGGGAATCGAGATCCGCAGTTTTATGATAATTATGATCGATTACAATCGTCAATGGAACATTGTCGAAAAATTGTTTATTTTATTATTTATTATCATTAAAAGTTTTTGTAACAGATAATTACGATTATCTGTATTCCGCATTAGTCATTTTTCGTAAGCGGATTATATTTACAAATGACAATTAAAAAATCGGCATTTTAATAACCGCGACTCAACATAACATCGCTGCAATCGTATACATTTTTACCTAAATGTCATTCATAAACACTTAATAACTTACCATTGGCTAAAATAACGAGACTCATCGATGTTTTTTTCAGAATAACAACCATTTTGAATGCTATATAAAAAAAATTAAAAAAAAAGGGTAGAAATGAGTTAAAATCGTCGATATCGAGTCGCATTATCGAAAAAACGCTGAATATCGGCATAAGATAAAAGGGTGCAAATATGGTTGGCATCCAACGTCATACAGTTACAGTGTTAATTCTGATGGCCCATATTTCTCGCTTTTTCTCTATTTAATTCCAGCAAATTTGAAGTGAAAATGGCTCTTAAATATTACATCAAAAGCCGGAAGTACAAAATGAACGATAGTCGCGTAAAAAGTGGCGGGCGTATAGATCCATAAAGAACGTACATAGAAACGTGTCTTCTTCTTCTGCCATCAGCGGTTATGTCACAATCGTGTCGCGAAGAGAAAAAGAAAGTGGCCATCAGGGATTTCTTAAAACAAACTGTGAAAATACCGTGTCTGCGGTTGGAACGCTCGTGCACACGATACTACACGTCGTGTTATTAATGCGAGGAAATGAAATTGCCCAGCAGTGCGCGCGCAAGCTGCGAGCCCGCGTGAGTTCGGTTGAGAACCGGGAAGATGGTAAAATAAAGTAATTGTTGCCATTAACTGGGAGAACTCGAGTAGATGAGCGAGTTTCGCGGTGAAAAAGTGTTTGTGTTGTGTATAAAGCCTGCAAATGCCGTGCATCCGCATAAACTTCGACAATCACGTTCTCGCTTGTTTCCCTCGTGGGCAAAAGAGTGCGAAAAATCTATCCCGCCACTCGAACCGACCCGGCATCGACCGCTCGAGCGTGCAGCACACACAGTTTGCGCTTTGTGAGAACCCGGGCAATTACCGCCTCTATTCAGATCGCAATCCGCGCCGCTTGTTTATAACGAATTAATTTAGATGTCTTAATTGCATCGGTTAATTGTTGTAGAACTTGTACGCTATATAGATATATAGATATGTATACAGTATGTGTGCGCACTGTATAGTCCGTACGTAACGCTATATAGATGCACCGAATGAGCGAATTTCCGACTTCATATCTACTAATGCACGTGGCAAGGATAATAGTGCTTTCACCTGGATGCATCCAACTTCCGTGTGGATAAGACAAACAATTGTTCACAAGACGATCGAATTATTATAAATATCAAAAAAAAAAAAAAAAAACGTCGATGACGCAAAAAAAATAAAATTTTAAACATAATTTTTAATGACTGTTATCTACGGTGTAAAAAAAAATGAATTTAGCTGAGCGAAAAAAAAATAGTTTGTGTACAACTGCTAACTATATGTAATTTAGTAATTAAGTGTACACAGACGAGATATTTTCCACTACTTATGTGATTAAATGATAATGATTTACGATTTTTCTTTGTCGATTTCTCAATATAAATACATTGTGTTAAGAAATAAAAATTGAAAAAAACGAGTATAGAACGAAAGTAAAACTGTTTAGAAGTGCCGTCAAAAAAATTAATTGTTACCGCAACGTTGGTCGGCGCGAATTAAAAAAAACGCTTGTTAGCGCGAATTAAAAAAAAAAAGAACATCGTCGCAATAGAAGCGTTAGAAGGTGTGCAGAGTATTTAGTTGTTATACATATACACGGACTGTTGATTACAGGTGCGATCGCTAGACGGGACACACAATAACGACGTGCGCGCGCGCGCGCGCACATCACTCTCACTTTCATTCTGGGAAAGTTTTACGCACCGCACCGTGTTAATTATAATGGGAGTTAAGTAATCGCGATATGTGAGCCATTATCGTTGTTCCGGTACGAGAAAATCACGAAGCCTTCGTGACAGTATACGCTACTGAGCTCTATGTATGCTGAATATATAAATACAATATAATAAACTTACGAGTTTACAGTATCCCGGAGCGAACATCGAGAAATATATCTCTACCGGAGACACACTCGACTCTGTGAGAAATTGGAAAACTCTTCTTCGTTAGGGACAAACGCGAGTTACGTTTTTTTTTCTCTCGCTTCTCCATTTTTTTAATCAAACCGTCAGATCGGATACCGTTCCGTGATAATTTCGTGCAAATTATTCGCTTTCGTTTGAAACGAAATTAGTGCATAAGCTTTGCGCGACGAAGCAAAATATGTTTCACAATTTTCTTTTTTTTCGCAAAAAAAATTTAAAAGTCCGATATTTTTTATTTGCAAATTCAATCCTCGTAATTTTCATTTTAAATTAAAGACTGAGAGCTCAATTTTCTACATGGAATTCATTTTAAAAAAAAACTGTATGTGTTAAAAAAAAAATCATTTGCTTTCGCTATGAAAAATCTATGAAATAAAAATCAGCCATATATAACGGTAAAACTGCAGAAAAGCCGTTTCAAGAGGGTGAATCGATCGGTTAGATTTTCTCGACCTCGAGATTAACACGTTTCGCGTGAAACGCGGGAGGGTTGGGGTGTTAAACAGTGACGTTAAGTAACCAAAAGCCGGGGATAGTCAGTTTAATCGAAGCGATGATGGGGGTGATATAGCGTACTCGCGAGAAGCCTTCGTTGCGATATGCATGTTGTCGGATCCTCTCACATATGAGAAATAACGAACGATGGAGCGGAACATTCGCACACTCATCCGGCGTATATATGCATAAAGGTGTTACAATGGCAATGGTATGGTATTGAAGTGTATTATATATAGAGACAACCCGCGGGATCGGCAGCCGGTACCGTCTATGGCTTCTTCGCACGACATGCCAATAAAACGTTTCCACGGTATAAGGGATACACACTCGACGCCTGTAAAATGCTAATTTCTCAGCGGTGATGTTAACGCGTTTCCAAACGGATTTCACTACGAGTCTCTGCTGCGGCGAGCGGAAATATTTTCTATTCCGGGTAAAGAACCTTAGAATGCATTCTATAACTGCAATAATATCCTTATTCCTCCCCTCCATCCGTCAAATTGCAAGAGAATCATTTTTTCAACGCGGTATGCATTTAATTATTGCATCAGATTTAACTATATTTCCTATTTCGTGTCTCAACTGTATAATTCAAATGGTCGCAAGAAAAAAAAAAAAATATTTCGTGTACATTTTTTTCGTATTGAATCGTTGGATTATTTTTATATTATACTTTTAATCATTTTTTTTTTAATTTTTATATTTCGTATTTTATAAAAAAAATTTCGAAATATATAATAATGCGGGAGGAATGTGGTGAAAGATTGAGTGTGTAAACCTCATACGAGGCTTCCAACCTCTGTCATTGTAATTTTCTCGGAACCGGAGATTCAACGAAGACACACACACGCGCGCGCGCGCGGCAAAAGCGCGATTCGCTCTGACAAAAAATCCATGGAATTATTCTCATTACGAGCAGATATGCACAGCTTGAGTCCGATTAATACGAAGCGTAGAGAGGCGCGTCTCTCTTCTGCTGGTTGTAAAAAAAAAAATATCTCGAGGGCTCTCAACGACTAACGCGAAGCCTCTCGATCTCGAGGCAAGTCTTGCGTGTCTCTCTCTTCATCTTTCACACGCATCCCGACGCTTTTACGACAAGAGAAAGAATTTCTCTCTTTCTCTGTGTTCACTACCGACGAGAAAAACGTAAGGACTCGTAAGAGGAGACGATTATTCACGGCTATTACCGATTTGCGCGTCAAGTTAAGAATTTTTTCGATCGATTACACTTTTGCCGCGTAGAATCGTTTCGTGCAAATCTCGTTCACCGGTAGAAGACATTGACGATCCGCACGAGATTCGCGAAGGTTTCTTCGCAATTTTTCACGATTTCACGGTGATAATGAGAGTCTACTGAATTCCTTGACATTCTGTCGATCCAACGAGCAAATATGAGACGTTTCGTGCGAAATATGTAAGATAATTTTAACATAGCAACAAAGTCTGTCGCGTCTGCAATGCGAAATTCGTCAAATCATCAGCTGCGTACAACGCAACAACAACAACAAAAAAAAGATCGGAACGCACGTTCCGATACTTACAGATTTCACGCCTGCGATTAGGGACAATTTATACCTATCGAGAGCCAATTAGGATGGGTATCTCTTTCATAAAAGGGCTCGCAGAAGACTCGCGTGAATGGAAACGTCGGATGCTTTCATTCGCAAGCAAATTATATCGAAATAACATTTTTTTTTTGTTTCTTAATCAAAAATCAACAGCATAAGTTTGCGAAGCACTAAAAAAAAACAAAAAAGAATTGGTATAGCGTAAAAATATAGTTGACGATAGGGACTGTAGAAAAAAATTAAAAATAAATTTGTAACTCGTAAATAGCGTAATTACTACTTTCGTATGATTTCTATTATCGTCGATTTGGTTAGCGATTAATTTTGGATGCGTAACGCGGCTAATTCAGTGTTTTTTTGTGGGGTTTCTGCTGCTGTAAAATTGAATAAAGTCTATTATCACATAAGCGAAGACTCGATCTTTCGCGGAGCTTCTGGCGAGTAGGAAAAAGATCCCCGAGGAGAGTTCAGCGTCTCGCCAAACGTCATCCATCTCTCAGCGTTGCAGTTGTAGCGAGGAAAGAAGGCATAATTAAATTAAATTAAACTTCCCCCCGCGTCTCGCTCGCCGCTCATTCCTTTCCGTCTCTCACCGGCGGCGATAGTTGGTACCCATCGCTATACCCAGAGTAGGATAACACAGCGCGCCGCCTTTATTTGCAAGCAATTTGCACTCGCGAATCGTAAAAAAAAAAAAAAAAAATTGGAAAATAATGCACCGGTATTAATCATATCTTTTGCTGGTGCGTTTGCATCACCTTTCGTTCGCGTCAAAGTCGATGCGCCCCATTGCAGTCCCTTCGGACAGAACGCATTCGACCCCTTTACGCTAAGCGACTTTTTCTATCGCTGCACAATTCAAACGAATATTTTTCCATTTAATCAAATTTCAAAAATTGTTATTGTAAATTCAATTTTTTTTTTTTTTTTCAAATATTTTCAGTATCGCGATAGTATTGAAAGAATGCCTGTGAAAAAAACTTCGTATATTTCGATGTAAATATTTTTTTTTTTATTCTAAAGGTAAAGGAAAAAGGGGTTAAAAAAAAGTTTGTTTTACGTAAAACATCGGTTTTTTTTTATTTGCGACAACATTAATTACCGTTTTCATTTACAAACAATGATGAAACGACGGTAATTGAAATATAGTATATACATTCCCGTGATATATCGTAAATCGCATGATTATCATTTTTTTTTAGATTTTTTCGTTGATTCCAATCCGCTACCGTATTCGGAAACATTAAGCATTCGCGATCTCTTCAGTAGTTCAGGTTTGTGCCGTCCGCCGCCGGCAACACCTTCCTCTCTCTTTCGTAGCTGTTTGGCGGGTCTGTAAATCGAGAAAAATATACACGAGTCAAGTCAGTCACATCATAAGGTGCAATAGTGGGCCGTGAGTAACCCGCAATTTTCGGTGATTCGACGTAAACGACATGTGTTCCCAACACGCCTCGGAACTGCTGCTACCGCTGCCGCTGCCGCTGCTGCTGATGTTACAGCGGTGAGGACAGCTCGTCGTAATGGAAAATTGACAAAAAATGATTCGCTTTAAAGCGTAGTTTGTGGTATATATAGCAGATTGTTGCTGAGGGAAAGAACGTGAGAAACAGCCAACTGGCGTCCCGAATAACTCGTCTCTCGTTCCCGTTAATTTTTTTTTCTTTCGCACTCAACGTGAGATTCAGCGACTTCTCATCCTGTCTATCGCCATAGCAATTCCGTGCATCAAACGGACACATTTTTATTTTTTGCACGCGATGAATATTGCTAAATTTTTGTCTCTCTAACATTTATCACAAATTTAGAACGTCAGATTAACAAAAAAAAATTTACCGAAAATCCCAAAGAGCAACAAAATATGAAGCTATTGTGTCCCATACATCGTACCAATGGCTTTGAACTTTAAATATTACTCGACGCGGATAAAAAAATGATTATTATTCATTTTTAATAACGTTAAAAATGAATAATAATCATTTTTTAATAATCAAACGTTATTTCAGAAAATTAAAAGCAGCAAATTACCTTTAAGACATTTTTTAAAAAATACGAAATTATCTCCTGGAAATTCCGCAAGAATATCATATTTTTTTAAAAAGTTTTACCAAATCGGTTTCAAAATATCAAAATATAACGAGACAAGTGATATTTCCGAAAGATTTTCAAAAAAGTGATTTCTAAATCAATATTAATCTCCTCTCATCCAATGATGCGCGTTGGGAACGATTTGTCGACAGAGTACGCGAGATTCGAGATTATCGAGAGGGTTGTCGTCTTTGTTACGCGTATAGTGAACGCATTCGTCGTCGCGCGCGGTTTCCGTAAATGGCTCAACTATAAAGCCGGAAGCGGCGGTCGCATCAGTCTGTTTAATAGCCGTATTGTATAATTACGAACAATGGTAGCGACAGTGGGAGGTAAAACGAGACACAGAGAGAGAGAGAGAGAGGATTGTCGTATAGATATGCGTCGCGGTGCGTATGGTTGCTATCGTTGAACGCAATGCGAAACGTATGTAGGTAAACGCACCGACGAGAGACGAGCGTAAGCTCTCGACTGCGGGACAACACGTCCGACCGTCGTTCGTCGTACGGATGACGAATGACGCTCGCCGGACGGTTTTGACGTTGTGGCGCAGCAGAAGCCTCCAACCCGGCAACGACCACCACCCATTAGAGACATCGCGTTGCAAAGCTATTCCTCACGTATGTTATGTTATGATGCAGTTGTATGGCTTGTCTCGCGCTCGCCGGTCTTCTCTTAACGCGGCAACCCACCCGTGAATCCTTCATTAATACGTAGGCAGCGCGCGTGCCGATTCAAAATCCGTCAGCAGCAGCAGCAACGACAACGGCAACGGCAACGGCAGAAGCTTCGCGACGATCCATCGAATGCCAAAAGGTCGAAACGTCATCGTCGGAGACGATACATCCATTAAATTACTCACGTCGAGATTGACTAAGCGTATCGCTACCTTGAATCTTGAACTACATATTGAATCATGAAAATTGCTTCACAGTTACATTTTTAGATGAATTATTCTTCAGATCGATAATTCTTTTTTTTTTTTTTTTAGGAATCGGAGACAAATGAAAGCACTGTGCAGTGAATTGAAATGTTGGAAATCAATGTATTCAACATTTTTCTGATTTTTTGAATGCCCTATGATATTGGAAAAAAAATCAGGTGGGTGATATATATTAATATAATTTTTTTTTTTTACGATATTTAATATCCTCACCTTTCGTTATTAAGTCTGTTGTTGTGCTGTTGTTTCGGCGGTTCCTTCTCCCGCACAGTTTTTCCAAATCCACCTATTCGCTGCGGCGGATCTCTCAGTGCAAAGCTCTTGGCATAGTGACCCAAATGAAGTTCCTTCCGGTTGAATAGTTCGCGCATATCGCGCGGGTAACTCGAGTAGAAACGTATCCAGGATATGTAAGCTATTAATTGATATAAAACAGTTTATACAGACTTATCGATACTTATCGTACGATGAGAATTCTCGATGACACGTTCAAGAAACGTTTTTCATTGAGAAGCTGAAAGAAATTCACCGGATATGTTGTAAGAGAGTTTACGATTTTTGAATAGCGCCACGTGACTCGACGACGAATCGATGACGAAAAATGAACGATGAAAATGCTTTTCCCTTTATTAATCGAAGTTCCATTAAATTTTTATGGGGCGCAGCAGTGAAAAGTCGTCGAAGCCACACGTTTTCAGATTATACAGACCTCACACTTGCGGAGACCCCGGATCGCACGATCTATCGTGGTCTATCGAGGGGCATTAGAGCTCCGCGTTCGAGTCAAGTGGGCGATCCCCGCTCCGCTTCTGTCTCCGTTACTCTGTTACACTACTCTCCGGACTAATAGTCAACGGCTCGCCAACCCCTGTTTCTCAACCGGGGGGTGAGAAACTCGAGGGTACCGCGATCCTGAGAGAACCGGACATGTGCCGAACGATACGCGATCGCCTATCATACTCCACTGTATCGCCTCGAACTCACGCTGAACGTGCGAACGTTTTTCCGTTGCGACCCCATTTTTCGAAATTTAAAGACGCAATTATCATTTTATTTATTGTTTGTCTTTAAATCATTTTTTTGTAGAATCGGACAATGAGAAATGAGGATTTAGAAGGAAAAAACTTGAAACTTTAGATCGAGAAAAATTTAACTTCGCGAAAATGAAAGCTTTTGTTAGTTTGGCTTTTTTTTCAGTTCGGCGCTTCGATAATTTTTCGCTGCGCTATTCTACGCGATATATTCGCGTCGGGTATAAAAACGCGTGGAATATATACAGAATGGTGTAAAGTAAAAATGTTTTTCTCCATTTAACACATAAATCTAAGGGAAGAAGTCGGTTGCGCCGAAGATGTGGAAATAGGATGCCAGGAGGGTGGGTTACAGCGACGATATAGCGGGTTGGATATGGGGATGGATTGTGGCGAAGAAGAAGAAGAAGAGAGACCGAGAAAGCCGCGTTCGCGTACTGGTATTGTTCCTAAGTGATGTAACTGCGTCTTATTGTATTTGTATCCTGTATCGCATTGTTAAGAGTCTCTTCGCCACAAAGCGTAAGTGGTTTTGGCGGAAGCCACATTCAGTGGTTGGATTGTGTGTCGGTTCCCCGCAGTTCGTCGCCGTCGTTTCACCCACCCCTCGGCAAAAGGCGGGCGGACGGGCGCGCGTTCACTCTCTCGAGTGGTGTACAACACCGCACAACACTCCGTTCATTCTAACTCGGTGATTAGCTCGATAAACTCGAGGAAATTTTTCTATTCAATGTTTTTTCATGTCGTTGCGAAAAAAATCGAAACAAAGTTCGAAATATGGAGATTTTTTTAACTAAATTGATATTTGCAGTTTACGAAAAATTTCAAATATTTCCGTATATATAACGAAATATGGGGATTTTTTTACTAAATTGACGTTTACAGTTTGGGAAAAATTTCAAGAATTTCCGGGGGATGTATAACGGAATTTGATGAATTTATGTAGAACGATAAACTCGAGAAAATTTTTTCATTCGATATTTTTTCGTGTCGTTGTGAAAAGAATGGAATCAAAGTTCGTAATATATAGATTTTTCAGCAAAATTGACGTTTATAGTTTTCCGAAAATTTCCAAGGCTTTCCGGGGGATATATAACAAAATTTGATGAATTTATATAGAACGATAAACTCCAGAAAATTTTTTCGATCGCCATTTTTTCTTATTGTTGCGAAAAGAATGGAATCAAAGTTCGAAATATATAGATTTTTCAACAAAATCGACGTTTCCAGTTTTCCGAAAAATTTCAAGCAATTTCGGGGGATAAAAAACGAAATTTAATGAATTTATATAGAATGATAAACTCGAGGAAATTTTTTGACTCAATGTTTTTTCTTGTCGTTGCGAAAACAATCGAAACAAAGTTCGAAATATGTAAATTTTTAACTAAATTGACATTCACCGTTTGGAAAAAATTTGAAACATTTCCGATGGATATATAACGAAATTTGATGAATTTATATAGAACGTAGTATAGGCGGATCACGGCACGAGTGTATGGTATGTGCGGTACGGTTGGAGAGGGTGCGAAGTCGCATATACGGGGGATTGAGTGGATGAATCCCTTAGCTTAGTGGCGAGTGGTACGAGGGTCGTCAACGAGAGTTAGAGAACCCCCGGGGGGTTGTTCTATGGAGCGCGTTACTACTGCTACTTCGCTATTGAGGGCTGTTCGGCTCTATTGAGGTGATAATGTTACGAATTAGCGAGATTTTCACTTCCCCCTCATTCGTTCTCCTTTTCTCCACAAATTCACACCCACGAGTTTGAGAATTAAATAAATTTGACGAGAAAAAAAAAGCAGAAAATTGTAGTAAAGTTGAAAGAGAAAATTCGAGAATTTATAAATACAGAATTATCTTAACTTTTTATTGCTTTATTCCGAAAAAGAATTTCTGTTTCTATGGTTAACTGTTAAAGACGAAAAAAAGGAAAATAAAATGTATTATTAAAGTGTTAGTGTGACAAATCGATTGAGACTTTCAGAGGGAAAATGCGTCAACGTTCAGCAACTCGGAAAGCAAAACCGATCGGCAATTAATCTATCAATCAACGGATCCGTACTTCGCGGAACGGTCAAGTGGTTAGCCGTGTAACGTCACTCACATCGTCGTATATCGGGGCGGAGCTAACAGCTCAAAAATCGTGGCTAACCTTCGTGTAAAAGCATTCGACGGAAGCCGAAGAACCCCGAGAACTCGATAGTTCAACGAAGATTTATAGACTCGACCTCACGCGCTTTTTTTATTTATTTTGTTGCTTTGCTTTTCTTTTTTTTTTAGTTTCATTGATATATTCGCCGATAAGTATATAGTCGTTGACTCACGAAAAAGGGAATCGTCTTGTTTTTTTTTTTTTCTTCTTTTTAATGTGGAAAATGTGGAAAAAAGATTGTTAAAAGATCCACTAAACCACAGTGATGAAGTATTATTCGAGGATATATAGTGTCGTTGGGGATGCGCTTCTACACACCCCAATGAACGAATTTCGAGTAGTCGAATAATGGATTTATTATTGCAGCAAATAAATTCCTCCCCGTAACGACCCTAATATAGTAAGCATGGCTTGGCAAACAAGATCATCCCTCCTCGTTCATAGACTATGTAAATACGAGTGAAAGAGGCATCGCTCTAAGAGACCCCATAATATTCCGTATGGGGTGATTTTATATGCCGCTGGGGTGCCACCAAAATTGGTTTATGTATATAGAATACGATACAGAATAACTCTAACACTCTCTTACTATCTCCAACCCTCGCCATCGAGTCAATTCGCTTTCCGTCACGTATCGAAACGAATGAGATGACTTTATTACTCAAATATTATATTTTTTTTGTTTTTCTCGCGATAATTTTCGAATTTGATGGATTCTGTACGAAAAATAAATAGTTACTTTTTACTTAAAAAAAAAAAAAACAATTTTTTTGAGAACTCAGAATTTCGTTCACCGATTTAGATGGATTCTGTACGAAAAATAAATAGTTACTTTTTACTTATAAAAAAAAAAACAATTTTTTTGAGAACTCAGAATTTCGTTCACCGATTTAGATGGATTCTGTACGAAAAATAAATAGTTACTTTTTTACTTATAAAAAAAAAAAACAATTTTTTTGAGAACTCAGAATTTTGTTCACCGACTTTGATTGGATTTTTTATGCTTCAAGCATTTTTTTTAAATTGTATATCGATCCATACGACACTTACCTTTGCACGCCATACTGTGAAAGTGTTTATTTTCGAGTACCAGAGTCTCGAATTCATTCTGCAAAGCTGTAGCTGTGGCTTCGACGGAGTAATGTTTGGACAGCGGTCCCATAAGTTTGTCTAAAACATCTTTCATGTCCTCCTGTTTTATCCTTATTCTTCGCGACTCCAGCATCCGAACAAAATCGATCTCCGGAGGCGTTAGAAAAATTGTGGAAACACCGGAAGTTCCTGCACGCGCCGTTCTACCTATACGATGAACGTAGTCTCTGGCGGAAAGCGGACCTGTGTACTGAACGACGGTGTCGACTTTCGGCATGTCGAGGCCTCGCGACGCAACATCCTGAAGAAAAAAAAAAAAAAAAACAGAGATACAAATTCAATAATTCCGTTCCAATTTCATCGATCTATTAATATATAAAATTGACTTTGTTAAAAAAAACCTCTCCATCGTTTTCTCTTCGAAAAAATTACAGATATCATCAATTTTTTCTTTTTCCACATAGAAAAAAAAAAAAAAATAAGTATATCCCATTCTTGCCGTCGATAATTCTCGTCGAAATTGCATTTAATTGTTGAATCGAAATTTTTCTGCGCTAAAACTTGAGTACCAAAGTCACTTCGTCGCTCGTAGCGACGAAATGATTAAAGTTGCTTTGGCGAATAACACGAAGAAATAATTTCGCTTTCGCGAAGAAGCTGCAGGAGCTCGTCGGCCAACTTGGCTACAAATGTCTTACAAACTGTGGCGCGATTTTTCGTTTTGTCAGGAACGAGAGAGAGTGAACGCTCGATATAATATACGAAGTCTCCTCTCGGAAAGTTGCGATGGTATATAACGCGACGACGGCCCGCTGCGGACCCCAACAGCGAACGTTTGAGAGCGGTCCCGTTCGTCATGTCCTGTTGTGTAGCATACAAGTACACCACTCTCGTTCACTCTACTCTCTATGTTTGGCTAGCAAATGATTTAGCGTCACGACTGTTGCTGCGTGAGAGGCTCTCGCGGGGCACACGAAATTTTACTTGATGTCCCGAGAAGTCTGCTTTCAGTGGGGGGCCTGTGCTCGCCATGGATTCACCGACAAAATTCTTTCACGAAACGATTATACGTCGATCCTTCTTCACTCTTCGATATATTTATTTTTTTCTATTTTTCTTTAGTTCGAATTTCCTCCCAAATTATTTCTA
The DNA here is from genome assembly GCA_934046635.1 of Buathra laborator. Taxonomy (NCBI): domain Eukaryota; kingdom Metazoa; phylum Arthropoda; class Insecta; order Hymenoptera; family Ichneumonidae; genus Buathra; species Buathra laborator. The sequence goes on along the minus strand of OW203894.1, from coordinate 2,623,819 downwards.
TTATCGAATTAATTCATCGCACCACGTCGAGAGCCGAAAGGCGCCAAATAAAAAATGCGAAAATTTAACCAAAGTATTGAGAATCACGAAGGACTTCTCGAAAAATCTTCGATTCCGTAGTTGAGCTCCGATCTGAATTCTGACTACAGAATCTTTTTTTAAATTTTCTCAAATACACTTTTTTTGCAATTCTCACATCGTAAGACGAACTTTCATTATTTTACAATTGAATAAAATTTCGTGGGTAAAGCTGCCACTGAATTTGGAGCGGTGTACCCGCGGAGTTATGTGAAGTCGATTGATGATGGCGATTAAAAGGAACGATCGTTTAGGACGAGTCGGCGCGCACGATAGTCGGGGATCGGAAACGGATAGCCGCTCAAAACATCTCACTCGGCCCATAGATCACCAACTCCCTCCGCTGGATCCTCCACGCTGTGATCGTCTGAACATTCCATCGTTGCCTTCGCGTCGCTATCGCAACGGTGAAAATTAATAAGGCGCCGAAATAATTTCTAGACGAGAAGCCCCGGGAGAGTGAAATGTGGGCGGTTCGTTCGAATAGAAATATGTTTGATACCATTTATGTTCGTAATAAAATTTCATTGAAAAAAAAAAAAAAAAAATTTACAAACAATCAAAGATTTCGAAAATATTGATTGCGGGAGACGAAGAATCGAAACTTTCAAGTCGAAGTCGTCAAACATCTCGAAAAGGACACCTAAACAAGAGACACATGACTGGGCAAAGATTTTTCTTTTATAATCAACTTTTTTTTTTCCATCGCATACCTACCGATGAAACGAGCGAACGTTGCATGAAATTGGAACCGGATCGATGTATAACGGCAGTGGCATTGACTGGGGAAGTGATCGAAGGACTCAAATAGCAATGAATGAAATATACATTACGTAAAGCAACCGGTGCTTCGTATGAATTGGATTTTAGTTATATCTTCCATTCTCACTCGGCATTCCCGTTAATTAACTCTTTATTAGCGGCAAAAAAAAACGTTAGTGTCCTTCATAGCATTTTTTTTTTTTTCCTATTTTTCCATTCAAATTCAAAATTATTCTTGATAAAGATATTTGAATGAATGAAAAGCAGATTTTAAAAAATGTCCCCATCGCAGCGCTATTCCACAGTGATAATTAAACTCGTTACGAAAGCTTTGTGAGAGCGAATAATTTTAAACCTCAGAAGACGCAGCGTGTGGTACTGCGATACTAAATTTCGGACGAGAAAAGAATAAGACGCAGAGGGCGACGCCGTGGCTATCCGAGATTTACGAGGCGAGTCAGCGGGTATTTTTGCGTTTATATTAATTTTTTCACCGTGATGGTCAACGCTTCGTAAATCATCGCGATCTGGTTTATCGAACGATTGGAGAGCGCCGCCTTTTTATTATTATTTTTTTTATCTTTTCAATAAACTCACTGTGCACAGGAGGACGCCACTGCGAGCTTTGCGAAAAGTCTTGAATACTTCGGTTCTGTCTTTCTGCGACATGCTGCCGTGAAGTTTGAAGAATTCAACATCGACCAATGGCTCCGAATCCTCGTCGTCGTCGTCACGAGGTTTGCCCAATATTTTCGAAAGAATTTCCGCGTGATAGTCTATCATGTCCTGTGTCGCCATAAAAACTAAAATTTTATGCTCACCAGCGACCTAATAGGAGAGAAAAAAAATGTAATTCGATTAATCGAACTTTATAAATAAGCGGAATTTTTTTTTTTTTTTTTTTTTTTTTTTTTTTTTTTTTTTTTTTTATCGACTCACCTGGCATTTTCCAGCTATATAAGCGCTCAGCGTGACCATACGAAGTTTCGGAGGAGTAACGACATAGCTCTGTACAACTCCCTGCGGCACAACCAAATCTTCATTCGTATCGCTTAAATTTCCACCGACTTTCGTCAAGTTATCCTCCGCTGCGTCGACGAACGCCGGATTCGTCATCGTAAGACCAGCCAACTTTTCCACAGCGGCAGTTAAAGTCGCGGACAATAAAATTGTTTGCCTCGTAGAATCCGACGTACTTTCGGACTCCGCTACCGCGATCGTTGCCTTCTCATCTATCGTCGATGCTTTTCCCTCTTCGCTTATTGATTCGCTGCGCGAGATCTTTGCTTTTTTCGTTCTAATTGGAAATTCTTGATCATCGGAATCGCTGTCGGTTCCCGAATGATATTCCTGTTTGTTCGTCGCTTCACAATCATCTTCTTCGATTTCCTCGTCGTCGTCAGCGATTATTGAATTTTTATCCTCTTTCTCTTCATCAACTACTTTCTCGGCCTCTTCTTCGTTAATTTTTTTGCCGTTATTACGAATTAATTGTAACGGATCGTAACCATTGTTGTCGTTGCGATTGCCGGATTGAGTTTTTTTCAAGGCATCGACAATACCGGATATATCCCTCTCGTATCCCATGTCCAACATTCGATCGGCTTCGTCCAAAACGAAATATTGAACATCGTTTAATTTCAAGGCCTCCGTGTGCTCTATGTGATCCAATAATCTGCCGGGTGTGGCAACGAGTATCGTACAGCCGCGTCGCAATCGCGCCTTCTCCGCCTTTCTCTTCTCCCCGCCGACTAAGTAACCCGGTACTATCCAAGTAAAGGGCTTTATTAGCTTCAAGAAACATTCGTAAGTTTGCAGAGCCAATTCTCTCGTTGGAACTATGACGAGCGCTTTGAGACCGCTGTTGCGCATCAACTTTGGTCTTATCGCGTGCAAACGCTCGACGATCGGCAACGCATAAGCCAACGTTTTCCCCGATCCTGTCTGCGATCTTACGAGAACGTTTCGTCCCGACAATATAACGGGTATCGCTCTCTGCTGCACTGTCGTCATATTCGTGATACTCATGTTTTGCTCCAAATTCGATACCGCGTAGGCGTGAATTCCGAGATCGCCGAACGATGTTTTACTGAACACAGCTTCGTTCACAGGCTTCACGAATCTCTGGCCGATGTTCGGCACCTCGGGATTGTTGCCGAAGAGCGACGATACTTTACTCGCGGGTTTGTTGTACGCCGGTTTTTCGCCTTCTTCTTCCGGTTTATTAAAGTTTCTGTTGTTTGTTCTGCGATCGTTTCTGTTGTTGCCGGCGAAACGCGGCTGTCTTTCGTCTCTTATTACGTTTCTTGCGTGTGGAAATTTTTCGAGTTTCGCGTCGTCCGCCGATACTTTGCTTGAGGATTCGTTGTCCACAGGTTTGTCGCTCTGTTCCTCCGGTTTATGGTCATCCGGCTTTTCAAAATTTCTGTTGTTCTTTCCACGATTGTTCCTGTTGTTGCCAGCGAAACGCGGCGGTCTCTCGTTTCTTATATTTCTTGCGTGCGGAAATTTTTCCAGTTTCGTGTTTTCTGCCGATGTTTCTCCGTCGCTGCGATTTGCCGGCAGCAATTTTGTTTCCTCAGCAGAGGCATCCGGAGACTTGGAAAATATCGCTGAGAGAGATTTCTTGGGTTTAGTCTCGTCTACCGTTCGCGGTTTTGCGAGAATCGTTTTTAAGGCATTTTCTTTCGTGGGTTTTGAAAATGAGACAATCGGAGTATTTTTTCCGTCGGAAGAGACGGCGGGTTTTGGATTTATTGTTTTCAATTGCGTCGATTCATTTTTGTTTTTATTTTGAATAAATGAGATTTTGGAACGCGCCACATTCTTCGCTACGATAGCAGCCAATGATTTTTGTTTGACGCGACCTTTTGCCGTACCAATTTTTGCTTCGCCGCTGACATCGACAGACGAAATATCGCCCTTTCCTTTGTCGCGAACATCTTTTTTCAGTGATTTTTTCGCGAGTCTCTTTACGTGAGGCTTGAAAAAATTTGTCTTGCTTCGTTGCACCTAAATCAATCGATTTATTCGCTCGTGAGATACAGACGAGAAATGTTTAGCGACGGAATACGATGTATAACCTAAAACTCACCTTTTGCGCGCCGCCGACCGCTGGACTACTGGAAACGTTTAAACAGATATCCATGTCTTGTATTGTCATTTGTACGAAAAATATATCAACTCACTGAACAATCACTGCGCGTTTGTTGTTTTTTTTTGATAATACGTGATTCGACGAACAACACGACAAGCGAGAGTCGTTAACCGCGCCACGCGGTTTTGCACGTGTTTACCGCTGAACGTTGTCGAGCACAGCTGGCCAAAGTCACAGCCGCGCATGCTTGGCGCGATTGCAAGCATATGGATTGACATTATACAGCGCGTTATTTTAATAAAACGACAAATTAATTAGCAATTGAAATTAATATAAACGCATTTGTTTATCGTACGTAAGTACGATATATCGTAAAAAGCATAAGTATTTTACAATAGTTAATGATATGTTGCGATATGGAAGGTGGTTTACACGCGTTAATAATAATAATTATTGTTGCGCTAAGCGCATTGTATAAAAGAGCGAAAATAATAGTAATACAGGTAAACAAATAACAGGTTATAGTTTCACGCGAGATGTAAATCCGATTGAAAAAAATTACGAACTTCACGATTTCGGAACGGAGATGTTTTTCTACACGAAGGAATTTTTTTTTTATAAGAAGAGTCTTTTTGTCGATAAATATAGATGTTAAATAGAATTTCAGCCAAGACGATAATTTTTTATATCCATTTGCATTTTTTATTCGAACTGCTGCAAGAACTCCGAGGACTATTTTGACGTACGATTTAGCAGACTGGTATCAGACGTCTTATGATTATTATTAAAGCAATACGCGATACATTGCAAGCTTTGTGCATATAACATCCGTGACAACAATAATCGATGTAATTAGCTGTTTTTACGATGCAATGTCGTACGTGCTTCAAGTATCGAACGCATCTGCGTTTCGGTGAAAATTATAAATGTACCTTGCGTAAGTTACGTCAAGGCTAAAGGTGCTTGTACTCCAAACGAATAACGATAAAACCTTTATAGTTTCGTAGAAACTCGCGCCCCGCCCACAAGACTGATTATAATTAGACGTGATCATTGAGATGTGCGATTTTTATATTCGCACTTGTGTAATTTCTTATCGAAAAATATCAACAAACTGTAACAATAAACGTGAGTATAATCTCCCTTCCATCCCGGGAATAATTCCGTTTCCATGACTACATTTATGCCGCGCGCGGGCCATGTGTGTTTACATTTCTTGCTAGAATCATTATCGCGGCACACAGTATCGTCGTGACCGCCGACAGAGAATAGTGTGTTTTCATCCTCGTTCGGTGCTGGTATACGACGTCGAAATTTCTTACGAAGAATTATATCGTCATTGATCGTCATTGATTTTTCATCGATTTCTTTAATTTTAATAACGCGCGACAATGAACAAATTGTGCTGCATGAGTCTGACCCTCGCGGCCAGGATCATTGGGACTTTTGGTTTGGTAAGTAAAATCATTTTTTAAACTATTAATTAAATAAATACGAAGAAAATTTTGCGAATTTTATATACAGAACTAAACGTTTCCGCGTTGATTTCTTTCGCATTTGCGGGGATCGTGATTAGCTCTCTCGATGTAAAGACCTTCGTAGGATGACCTTCGTTGCGATTTTTTTCTATTGTGAATTATTCGTTTTACAGTCAACCTCGATTCTCATGATAAACGTGCTGATGAGTGACTTTTTTTCGAGAAAAGAAGACGACAAATTTCTCACAACTATCGAAACTTGGGCCCTTCTCGGTCTAAATTGGACGCAATTTATGAAAAACACCGAAATACCACAACAAGGTGAGTTGTCGTACTTATATACGCGACCGTGATGTATCCCGAACGATCGTATCGAGAAAACAAAAGTGCGCGCTCGGCTAAGACACAACGTGACGAGATTTCACAATTCTACGGTAACGCGAGATAAAAATACGAATAGAATTCTTTCACAACGCGTAAACGTATAAAAGAGCCGTTTTACCGGCAATTTTTTTTTTTTTTTTTTTTTTTTACGTAAAAGTCGACGTTTATTTTTCGACGCGAAAAAATTATCGATCGACAAAGGCGTATATGCTAATTTCGAGTTATCAACGTTTCATCGCCGTCATCGTATTTTTCACTCGAAAATAAATGAACGTTATTGCTACAGGAAACGATTAATCCTTCGATAAAACGAATTAAACGATTAAACAATAATCATAAACTGTGACGTTCGAATGATATATGCTAATTTCGGTACATCGATATTCTCGTCATATATTTGTTTAACTTCTAAAATTAAAGCGCAAAGAGAATCCGTTAATACGATAATTCAACAAGGAAACTAACTTGTTTTTCATTTATTTTTATTTTTTTCCTCAGTTCAATTGGTTCTCGTGTGTTTCATCGGATATTCCTTTATACTTCTTTTCGCAAGTGCGTTACTCGCTTTAGGAACCGTTTTCGTGAGTATCGTAATTCCTTAAAATATCCCGATATATATACGTAATTATCGAAATTTTAAATTTATTTTCATTTTTTCCCAATGAAATTTGCAGAGAAAACCGAAATACACCGTTCCATGGCTATACGTAGAAATGGTCAGCATAGTCGATCAGACGATAGCTCTCTGTATCCACTTGACTCACGGTACTCATTACGATACTTTGGACAGATCCAGTTGGTATATACCGCTCTCGAGTCTATATTTAGGTAAGTTTAATCGATTAAAATCGATTAATTAAACACGATTTGCACAAATTATCATTGAATTATCGATCAGAGTGATTTACATTATCTTTATTAAATAATCTCCAGTTGCCACCGTCTATTTTTGGATGGTCGTGTACTCAGCTCGTCAGGAATGGATCGAGAACGTTGCCCCCTGCGACAGTTTCATCATTTACGAACAAAACGTTGCGGGTGCAACGAGCGATTTTAATATACCGAAGACACCGTCGTTTCTCGCGCAAAATGTTTCAATTTTCGAATCCCCGCAGCCACCGATACCCATCAAGTATGACGTCGTCTGAGGCTCCCGTTTGCCGGTGAAAAAACGATAATTCCGTAGGATTCGATTCTCATAAACGCGACGGCATTAACATTTTTAGTATTAAATAGTGCAGAAGGAAACGTGAAAAGTTTGATTCAGCGAGTGATTCAGCGATTACGAATTCTTGTCACTGTAGCGCGGCGTTAAAAGGGTCAAACCGTTTCACTCTGCATTCTCATTGTGCTCTCTGAAAGTCTGAATAATAATTTCGATCTTAAGCTCTTAGCGTGTAAGATAATGAGCTGATAATTGATAGTCGAGATCCGCGTATTCTTAATACTTTTCGTACTCGAAAAATCAAATAGCGATATTGAGTAATTATTCATTGATATGCGATAAACAGGGTTTTTGAAAAACTTTAACGAAAAAAAAAAAAAAAAAAAAAAAAAAAAAAAAAAATACGTTTTTACGATTTACGGTAAAAACCGGAGAAACTTTCTCGTCGGATATTTTTTTGTTTTTCGACTGCTGATAACTCGAAAACGATGCGTCGCAAGTAATTTTTCAGACGGAAAGTATGTTTCGGTTTGAATTTTCAATACGATGGAAACGTTTTTTTTTTTTTTTGCATATTCTGTGATACCGTTTATATCGTATCGATAGTGATATTCGATTTTCATTGTTGTTCGGAACACGAGAATCCCTAATCCGTAGTCTAAGTAATCTTATTATTTATTTGTACAATTGACTGAGAAGATAATTTGTGACGGCGATAACGAAGTGATGAAAAAAAAAAAAAAAAAAATTAAAAACGAAGAAGTATTATGACAATAAAGTTTATACTGATACAACGTATATACGAATAACCGTCTGGGCAAACAATTCCTTCCAAAAAAAAAAAAAAAAAAAAAAAAATACGAAGAACGATCATCAATGACACATATATACGTTTATATAAGTTATACCTTGAAATTCCACGTTTATGTGTGATCAACGAATTCCGATATGACGACTCGGTATTTCCGTAGAAGGATCTATCGAAACGTGCCGCACGAGGCTCGCGATCTATAATAGATGCAAAAAATTCACGAACGATTCAAAGCCGCTTCTCCGGCTTCTCCGTCTCGTCGAATGACTAGGCGGACTTTGGCGGATACGCGTGTGCGTCGATATAGCGAGTAAATCCCCTCCCCCTCCCCCGATAAATCAGAACGGACCGCGGAACTAATAGCGTGTATCAAACGTCCGCGTGATCGTCGATGCGTGGTACGCGGGGATCCATTGAAAAATATGAGAAATGATCGCGTTTTACGTCAAAACACTTTTAAACTCAACGGATTTGAATCGCTCTTTCGTAGCATATTTCTTCGTACTCTCTACGTATCTCGATATTCTCTGTCGCTCTTCGCGCATTGAGAATACAATGCATGAGTTACCGTATCGCGAATAGTTTTCGGTGATCGCGATACTGCGAGGGGGAGCAGCAGAACGATTTGTCTAAAAATCGTGTACCGACTTCCGCTGTTCATCCCTCCCATTTGGAAAGTAACAGTACGCATAGCGGTTGTATGTATAATGGTTCCTCGTGAGAAGGGAATCTCGACGAGGAGAGTCGATGGAGCGGCGAGAAAAGAGCATTTGCCACGATTTATCGACGTTGAACAATATCTATAAGTATAGATATTGCAGCGTCGAGAAAACTCGACTTGGATATATAAGAGAGCGATTTGCGGAATTTTTTATCGCCATCTACCTGGTGGCGTTGTGCTGTTTAATGCGATTCTCCGTACAGCTGTACCTGAAGGATATTTCGAATCGTTTTGTCACACTATAAATAGAATACGAAATCGAATATCAAACAGAAATTAACTGTATTGCACACAGCGTGTGTCTGTTAGTGTAACACGAGGTGAATTAACGAACGATGAAAAATTTGTTTGACTTTCGCGTCATCGACGATTATGGTCCGTTATATACCGTACGTGGCATCGGCTTATCTAATCTTCGGGGAATTTTCGAATTCAACGAATAAAATGTTCCTATCTGCACAATTGTATGAACATTAATTCTGTGTGTGTGAAAGGGTGCGGAAGAATCCACGTGGAAATTCCGTTGTATGTACGATAAATCATTCAAAGACATTTTTTTTAGTAGAAATAATATTCAAAGTATAAATTGAGATAACATACCGACGGTAATTAAAAATCGATTATTTGACTATCGATCATTGCTCCGATATTAATTATTATTCTACCGTGAATAACAAATTTTTGCCATATCATTAACTTTGGTGTGCAATTTTACGATTGCGAAATTAACACAACTTTATTACGATTTTTTGTCGCAATTTGAAAATAAATTTTTGAACGAAAGGGGTTAAACGAGTTAATAATTTAAAAAAAGCTAAAAGACGTTTAATAAATTGATGCAAAGAATACTATTGAATAAATCCCGAGCGAAATATTGCCGCAGATTGATCTCTATAGATATCGAAAGGCTATTGGTTAGTTTCTGCTTGCGGTGATACAGAAAAGCTTCGTCAAAATTCATAGCTCGATAGAAAGCTATAGATCGCGTCCTGCACCCCTATCTCTGTTGCCCTTATACGTTTCTCCATTGCCACGGCATATATACTCTCTCGGGTGTACATCGGGGGATGTATGCGCGACGCTCCGCCGTTGTGGAGGCGGCGGCAGCAGCAGCAGCAGCCGGGGGATGAAGCGAGGCGAGAGGGTGGAAGCCCGCCGCGGTTGGTTGGCTGTGCTTTTAAAAAGAACTGAGCGAGTCAATTTGTAGTCTGTCGCAAACTTTTAAAACACTAGTTGACAGTCAGTCTCTCTATCTCCTACGTAAAGGCTACCGGTCTCTCTCACTTTTTCCTCCACAGTGTGTGTGTCGCGGGAGGCGGGGTATAACATTCTCGTCGTGCTTCTCCACCCTCCATCGTTCTCACTCTTTCTCTCGCCACAACCCGAAGGTTTCCACAAGCGTCTGGTCGCTTCGGGATATACTATATACATATATATATATACCTGCTATGGTATGGTACAGCGAAAAAAGCTTGCAGCACCAACCTCTGTAGCATCGCCGACTCAAGAGAACGTACCAACCCCCAACCCCCCATCGTGTCGCGGGTGGAACCGATGGATTGTAAAATAAAACTAACTTGGCTCTTTCGTGGCCGGGGAACGGAGTACCAGCTAAATCTCATTCCCGCGGGGACTCTCTGCTCGGCTTCTACTACTCTTTCCATTTTTTTTCTTCTCTGCTTCTATCTTTATTTCACTCTATCTTTTCGATTTACTGCTTTTTTTTTTATCATCCCTCTGTAGACTGCAATCATCACATTTAACTCGTAATTATGTAATGACTAAGGAAAAAAACCGTACGCTGATTTAAAAAAAACCCGAATCGAAATTATGCAGAAAAATATATATATGCGCAGCAGACTTTTTAAGTGGAACCGTTTAGGAAATTCCCGATGTATCATCGAAAATTAACGAACTGATATATTGAAGGCAAAGTCGTTAAAAATTAATATTATTATGCACCTGTATTTAAAACGTATAAATTATGATGTCACGATTTTTTATTTCGATTTTATAGAAATTTCAACATATTAATCAATTGCGAGAAAATGCATGTGAAATGTATATCACTTGTGCGCAGAAAAAAAAAATTACAATTTTTAACGATTTTGTTTTACATATTTAGTTTGCAGATCATTACAACCGGATGTTGTAATTTTGCAATGCACGTGTTTCAAAAATTCACTGTTGTTTTACATATTCGGTTTGCAGTTCATTACATTCGGATGTTGTAATTTTGCAATGTGCGTGTTTCAAAAATTCACTGTTCAATGATTTCTCCTTGTAATTAATCAGTTGATTAATATGCTATGACGCATTTGAAATTTCGTAAACGATTTTCGTAAAAAACAGCTTTCTGCGTGTATGTAGCAATCTTAACAAAAGTTCTTGAAGAAAAGCCGTTTATATTTTTAGATACGTTGATATCACGATGCTATTATAAGAATACAGCTGAATGACAAACAGCAATTTTTTTTATTTTTAAATCTCTTCGATAATTAATATTTGCCGTTAGAGTCAATCAGTGCAGTGTCGATCCTCGCGAGTACATTATCGATAGTCTCGTGTGTCACGAGAGTCACTGTTTTGCCGAGTTGCAACCTTTATGTAATTAATCATTCTCGCGTATAAGAGCAAAGGCCGTATTGCTTTTGCGCACACGTTGATAAAGTAACGATCGTCGTGGTGCGGGTAGTGTAACAGTGGTGATTGCCCCTCGTATATCGCAAACAGCACAATCTACTTAAGCCGATCGACAATAACGCCAATAAAACCGGTTTAATAATAATATCGCTGATAACGGATTGCGAGCGATTTTATACCGCGACATTGAATGTTTGCTGTTTTTTTTTTTTAATTTTTTTTTCTCTTATTCTTTCATTCAATAAAGAACAAATCTTTCGAGTATTTACGAATGGAATTTATTTTCCGGTATCGAAAAAGCCGAACAGTCGATTTGGCAGTACTTTTCCAGACAGACAGATTTTATTGATCTGCGTGTGTGTGTGTATATAGCTGCTAGTGGGCGACCGAACGAGATGAGCGCCGGAACTGAACGCCCCATAAAGCTAACCAATGCTAATACTTCGGATCTCTGCATTGGCGTCGACTTGAACAACGACATTTTCTCGTACAGCGAAGAGACACGCGCGGCTGGAAAATACGAGTAGTCTCCGTTGACTTGGACCGGAATCCGCAATAAACGCGTAACCGAGCCTAATTCGTAATGTTGGGCCGAGTCATTGTGTCCCATTGTCGAAACCTCCGAAACCCTCCACCTTCCCCCCATTCGAAGGACGAGACGAGCGTTTCGTCGCACGAAATAATACCGCAGGGTTATGCGCGCAGGAAACTGCCAGTAACGGTGGATTAAGAGGTGAATACTGACGAAAAGTATCAACCCTAAACGAAATAATCGTTCGAGTGTTCTGCTGATGCTGCATTTACTATTTTTCTTTTTTTTTATGCGTTACCGCATTTTTATTGATTCGAGACGGCGCCTTCGATGTAAAAAATCAAATCGGAGCAATAATCTATTTTTTGATGCCTCTTTTCACTAATATAGGAACTCTTAGGGCGCAAAAAAAAGTCGAAAAATGGACACGAAAAAAATACGAAAGTATATTTTTTTTATCCCGATGCACACTAGAATACTTCTTATATTCTCCTTTTTCACGAAGAAATCCCGCGGGACACCCTTCGTTCCGACGATAAGTCACGGGTTACAACGAGACGCGTATTTGTATTCTGCTTCTGGCAAAAGTTTGTTTGCCAAAAACGTCCGGTGTATCGGCCAAACGTCTTAGCATATGAATGCGGAAACTGCAGCAGCGTTCCATGAAATATACAAACGGATGCAGAGTCCAACGAACGTGAAAAAAGCGAATATCGTACGCACCAAACATGAAACTTTTTAGCATTTTTCAAAGAACGTTTTTTCTTAATTAAAATTATCATAGTCCGTGTAAAATAAATGTATTCCAAAGAAGATAATACAATTTTCGACTTAAACTGTAATAAAATAATTTTGGAATCGTTTCTGAATAGCGATTTACGTATTTTTTTCAATGTCCTAATAAAAATCATGCAGTTCGCAAGAAATGCACTGGATGACCGAGAAACCGGAAATGGGCGAGCGAAATCGCATTACTTTCGTATTTGTCGAGGAAACACGGCACGTGCTGGCAGTTTCTATTTTTCTTTTTTTTTTTTTGGACGGTCCTGCGAGGGCAATTCATCTCGTCGCGCGGGCGTCGAAGGAAGTAAATTTGTGAACCCGATGGACGGTGAACACAATAGGCCACATTTAATAGTACATTAAACCCGTGCGCGCCCGGGAAACGGCCTACGATAACCAGCGTGACCGTACCATCGTCGTAGTCGTTCGGTGACTTTTCCTCGGACTCGTCGCGCAGCACTTTAGGGGAAAATGGATTGTCATTGTCCGGTACGAGAAGACAACCCCCGATACTGAATTTATATGGGGACGTTTCGCTGTTGTAACGCGTTTATGGGACGAGTCATATTCTCCCATAAGATCGAATGCTGGTAATATTTTATAGACGATACCGCAAACGTACACGATGAGCCATACGAGTCTTCGTACGCGAGTTTCGCGAGACTATAAACCGTTAATAAACGATAATTCGCTGATATTTCTCTTACTTCGATAATGCAACAGTTAGTCATGGAAAAAATTGTTTATCTACATTTTTATTGCGTTTTAAGCGCGTTGCGCATTACTGAAAAATTCCCAATTGAAATTACCATACATCCGTCAAAGCGACGAACTCCTACATTGTCTCTAATCCGCTGCGTTTCATCTTCGTTAGCGTTAACAAGATTTTCCAAGAAAAAGAAATCAAAGAAACAAAGTCCACTCGTACTTATCCGACTTCCGGTCTGAGGAGACAAGCCTTCGTAATTTTGTAAGCCCCGCGCAAGTCTTACACGCAGCGAGTATCATCAAAACTTCAATAACATCACGCAACGTAACGAAACTTCAATAATATCAAACAGATTTTTTTTACATCCGTCTAAAAATCGGCAATGTAGGACATTTTTTTCTAAAGTTATCACCGGTTAGTTAGTTTGTCGTTTGTGTGTTCATCGCTACCGATCCGTTGAAAAAAATGAACAAATCCCGTATATAAAATACACAGAATTTTTCACTAATTAATCTTAACCCCTTTATTCGTTTTTTCGTGAAATGCCCATTCGATTCAACTATCCGCTCAACTGCAACCGAAACTATTTCATAGTCTCCAAAATGACTTAATTTTCATTGCATCAGATAAATTATTGGTAAATATTCGATTTTTAAGTATCTCAAGAAACAGATCGTATCGTCAAATACATCGAACCATCGAACCGGAAGTCTTAAAAAAAAAAATCCCCGGAAGTCCCGAAACGGTAGGAGGTACACGGCGCGGAGTGGTTTGGGACGCGTTTAAAATGGCCGCGGATTGTGCTCTCATGTCCATTACTAACTTGTGTAGGTGTCGAAGGGTCTCGAGGCTTGAACGAGCTGCAATTAGGCGGTGCTGGGGGTCGACGAGCATCACAGCACCGCTTCGAAGGTTTCGGCTCGTTTCTCTCTCTCTTTCTCTTCGGGTATTATGCAAAGTAGATTTTAAATTTAGATGCGACACGACGCGCTCGTGTCCTGCGTGTACCAATACGCACACACGTACGCCCGGTAAAGTAAAGCTTCTACAAAATATCCCCGCAATCGCAATGCCGCTAAAACGTATTAGTCCCCGACGTCCGTCGCCCTGAGCGTATATGCAGTAAGCATCAGCGCAAATTCGCACATACATGCATACGGAACAAACACATTGAGAATGATAACCAGCTGCTGGTTGGTGCTTCACGCATCGTAAAAAAAACAAGTGACTTCGCGGATTGCACGCACCTACATATCATCCAGAGGGTGGATGGTACAGCTCTGCGTTAGTATAAGTGCGGGTGGAACGGCGAGAGAACCGGTGTGCGGAGCCGTGTGCTCAACAAATTAGCGCGTTTTAAATCCAATCCGAGCTGAAAGGGGCCTGCTTTGCATTTCTCGCGTACAGCGTATACTATATTGTACATGTAGACAGTATATATATATATATATATACATGTAGAGAATACACGGCCAACATTTGAGGTGTAAAATATTAAATCTCGACGCCTGTGCCGCTGCTGAGCGTCGTCGCCGAACCGCCTCGTCGCGCTACACACCCACGAGTCTACCGTTATATATCGCGGTTCTTAATACTAGAAGGGCGTATCTTTTATGGTTTTTCACCGAAAATACGCCATTCTGTTTTTGGTTTAGTGTTATATATGTAACGTAGTACCAACTATGGTAAAGCTATGAGAATGTATACGTATATCATATCCGCTCATGGTTTCGAGAACGACGCCGACGACGACGACGACGACGACGAGGAGAAGCATCGCGCACTCTCCGAGTTTACATTTAAATGTAAAAGTGCTCCCGAGTGCCGTTCCCGCCGCTCGTGGAAAGCTGCTGTTTTGCATTCGAAAGCTCATGATTGCCTCTGAGCTTTGCTTTTGACGCCCGGGCGTTCCGGCATCAGACTACTCCATCCACACCACCCCTCCCCCCCCCCCCCCCCTCCACCTTCCACGGCAAGCTGGAGCGTACATAACGGTACTCGGTATACTCTTACTGTGTACGCGACCGAAAAGCTTTCTATCGCTTTATCTCTGTATTTCATCCTCGCATAGATTTTTGCTTTTTTTTTTTTTTTTTCACGCACGGGCTTTATTCTCGGGCAAAAATTGGAGAAACGGAATGGACGAAACTCCTTTCCTGGTGTGAGAATTCGAAAACCGCGAAATATAGGGATAATGAGAGGCTAAATTTAATGACGAGGGACTAACATCTGAAATATGATGATAAGATGCGATGTAAAGGGTACAAAAAAATTCTCATCACTTCCGGAGTATTAGGCGGATGCTATTTTTTAATTAATTTTAATAAACACTTTATAAATGATTTTTTCTTGAATTTGTCTCATTCATCAACTCAATATGATAAATTTATAGATTTTTATCCCATTGATAATTTTCACTCGGAATATCGTCTGGAATGCCATAAGTATTAAATTCCATGTCTTATACGGTTTTGCTCCGCGGAATTTGAGCGATTATCGTGACTAAGCAATTACTTCCTGTTACACAACCCATCAGAAGCATTACAAATATCCAACGAACTCTTCGAAGCTTTTCTTGTTTCTTACTTTTCTAATATCACCAACGGTCTTTCTCACAGAAGCCCCGTATACGCGGGACCGATAAAAGGGTTCCGTGCAATTTACTATGATAGATCGAGTTCGCGCGTCGTTCCATTACGCGGTCGTGGTGTGGTCTGTAGTCGGAGAACCCACTGAATTATTGAGTTGGCAATTTCCCCGGTAGTTGCTGTGAGCGCGATTCACTCGGGCGCGAGAATCTATCCTGCATCAACGTGTCAACGGGCTCATTAAGCCTCCAAATCGTCTGAACTACAGTAGTTTAGTATTATCGTACGGTGGAGCAATTTAGATAGAAGTTCTTCGTGAAAGCATAGAATTCATTGTTACTTATACAATTGCGCACCGACAATTGCTACCCATATCAATGAATGCGGTTAAAGAATCGAAGTAGAATTAGACGATAGCGAATTTGCATCTGGCAGAGTGATCGCGAAGTAAAAGAGATTGTTGGAAGATGAGTGGTGCAGATTGTCTCGTATGGTTCAGAAGTAATCCCTTGAAACAGGACCTGTTACTGTAAAACTGATGCCTGTACTGTATCTGACGATCAACGTTTGCGTGGTGGAACGAGAAGAAGGGAAAGAGACGCGAGATCGCTATCTCTGATCGCCCTTCTGGTCCATATGCTGGGTTAATAAGAACCCTAATAACGGAAGCACCCTTCGCCGGCGGCTACAGAGAAGAGTGTACCAGAGCCCTCGTGGCTGTCACTAAATATTTTTCTTCTCCAACGGCCGCGTTGGGAATTCGTCCGTGTGGGATGAGCTCTTTCAGTGCGAAATGGAGGAAAAAAGGGCGACGAGGCACGTGGCGCGGGGGAAGGAATCCCGAATCCTACATATGTCGATTGAGACGGATTACGAAGCAAGTCATACAAATATGAAACACTTGTGAAAAAAATAAATAAAACATCGCTGAACGATGTATTTGGTAAGAAAAACAGAAATAATCACCCGGAAACGTTTGTGTTGAACGTACGACTGGTTAACAAAAATGGTGGAGTCGATTTTGTTGATTAACCTATCGGAATCAGTTTAACCGCCGAATGAGATAAGAAACTACGAAAGATGGTACCAGAAGTTCATCAGCTTCTACTTTGTCGTTGGAAAAAATAAGTTTTAGATCAGCAGGAAGGTACTAAACGATGCTGACCTTTCGGCGACTTGGTTGATAGCGATTTCGTGTTAAGAATCAATTTATAAGTCTCTAGCAAATTACCAATTTAGTGATTCTATGCGACGTAGAAATGAAAGAGTTAAGAAAGAGAATCCCGACACTCAGCACGTTCGACATGGTTAATACTTTTCGCGACAATTTATACGGTACCACGTTAAATTTTCAGGATTCCGTGCTGCGCATAAAGGGACGAGAATGGATAGTGGGTGCTGAGCGCTCTCTACTCGACGAGCCAAACAGCTCTTTGGCGCTGTTCTTTCTCGCCTTCGTCGTGCCCGTAGTTGTCGAGGCGGGTGTAGCAAAATTATGCAGATGGCGGAGAAAAGCTTTGATAAACACGACAGTCTCTGATCGTTATGCAGATCCCGGGGCCGCCTGTAAAATGGCGGCAATCTCACCCTCCGACTCGCCGGAGGGCGGGATACTAAAATACATAACGTGTATATAAACCCCGCCATCCATACATATACACGAAAGATAGAAGTATGCAATAAGTATGTATAGAAGAGAAAAAGAGAAAGAGGAAAAGCGTCGTTCCCCTTTCATCCACCGGTTGTGCCATCGGCACGAGCCCACCCTGTGCTCGAATATAACTCGAGCGATGGCAGTATTAGAGGGACTGTTTCAACGAGCGCGAGAGTTTCTCACCCTCGGCAAAAGGAGAGAAGGGTGGCGCGCGCGAGTTCGCTCCCGCGCGACATCGCGCATCCCTACTACCACACCGATTTTCACACCCCGAGAGAAGAGTGAGAGAAGGAATATAGCGCATTACCCACCCCCTGGCAGTTGTAGCCCAGCAGCGAAAATCCGCGGATAGCTGGAGCTGTTCTGCGTGGTACAGCCTCGTGAGTTTTTGCGTCTGCGCGAGAGAATATATATATATAACGAACAGGGGATGAAACTAAATCAGAAACAGAAGTCGGTACTTCGAAGGGCATATATTCTACATGTATAGAGTAAAGCGAAGGGCAAAAAATGCTATCAGGTTTCCAGGTATGCAAACGAGAACGCCGACAACGGAATGTTCATCAACAAGAGATAATTTATAACGATTTCAACTGAATATACATTTTTTTAAACAAATTTCGGGATATATATTATTGAAATGTAAATACTGCATGTCTTCGATGAGTGAAAGCAAACTACGAGTTTCGAAGCCCTCGTTTCGAAAAACGATATAATATACAAAAAATAGCTTTTTTCTTTCATTTAACAATAATTTATTACACTGTCGATTCGTTATTTGCACGAAATTCAAAAATTTTTTATCGAAAAAAAATCGTTCGGACAAATACCAACGTTAGATTTCATGTGATTTTGTGCGAAAACTGTGTAACGACTGGGACAATTAAGAGAACGGATGCATACGGCAGTTGGGGATTGCGGATATACATAGAGGTAAAGGGAAAAGCGAGCAGCTTGGTAACGCGCACGCTGACTAACCAAAGGGCCCTTGTAACATGGTTTGTGTACCACATATTGCTGGTAGGCTGTATGGTACCTATGGTTATAGTGCTGGGCTCGCGCTTCGAACGATGTTTTATTCATATTACGCGTGAAAAGTGCGCGGGCGGGGGGCGGAAGAGCTCCTATATGTACTTGTGCTTCTGTTACGTATACTGCTACCTATATCTACGATATATGTAGAGCTTGTAAAGCATAGTAGATGCAGACCTGCACCGTATCGCGGATATTTAAATTGCAGGGCTTTTCCTCCACGAAGAGAGCAGAATACCTTTAACGCCTCGGCTAATTGCACGTCTACGTGGCACGAATAAAACGACTTTGGAATAGTAACACTGCGCCGACGGAGCTCGATATTGTATTCCGACAGTGGGATGCAGCTGCGTGCCCGAAGATCGTTAACGTACTTCCGAAAGAAAGACGTTGCGAACAGCGTTTTAGTTGATCTCACAGATTCTCGTGTAGATACAGGAAAAAAAAACCATTGAGAAATCGAAGTTACGAAATTCAGAATTTTTCAATATAATTCCGTTATTTTTAAACTGTATCTGAGTGCTTTTCGTCTCCATTTTTTTTTAATTCTTTAATTTATATCTTTTTATTGTTATTTAAAAAGAATATTTACTATTTTTTTAATTAAGATAGAACTATTAAGACTATTAAGATAGAAATTAGGAAAAAAATGCAAACCTTAAAAAAAATAAATACTACTTTCGTCGTAATTTTTTAATTAAAACTAAATATTTTCTTTATTTTGATGTATTAAAATACCCTCAGTATTAGTATCGACGAAAGTTGCGGTGTTTTTCGTATTTTTTATACAAAACACTGTAATGGATAACTGTAAGACAGTCTTATTATGATATTTACTCGTATTATTTATTATTTTACTACTATTTTACATCACTACTAGAAAAATTGTGTTGCACCCCTTACGTAGGGTCACAAACACGATAAAAAGGAAGTTTATAAACGAACCGTTGAACGAATCAATAAACAATTGGACTCAGATTACTCAGCGAAAAATTCTGCACATTTCATCCTTCTGTTCCGTTACGAACTTTTTAATGGTTCGGACGCTAGAAGAACAAAGACGACAAACCTACAACTTCACTTTAAAGTCAAACGTATTCTCCACCGTTTCAGTCGAATCTTAAAAAATAACAGTAAATATATAGCTATTCTCTGTGCACCGAAAAGATCGACAATTTTTCGTTTTATACGACAATAAAAATTCTCGATAACGAAGTCTCAGTAATTAATAATTGATTAATTTTTATAATTTTTTTCCGTCGGGAGATTTTTTTTCTTTTGCGTTAAACTAAACGAAAATGCATTAAGATTGATTGCTTATAGCGTGGAATACCCGTAGGTAGTTTGAGTCACAATCAGCAATGGAGTAGAGAGGACGAGGTAAAAGTTCTCGAACCGTTCGCCGTTCTCGCTGAGGGCCGACGAGAGAAGTTAGAGTTGTACGCGGGTCGCGCGGGACTCTGGTACTCGCGCGATTGGCCGAGATACGAACGAATGCTCCTGGGCGTGGTTCCCGTGCTGCTGGATAGCCGTAGCACCAGGTCCCTTCTCTCAGTTCCAGCCAACCGTTCCCTCCATTCAATTATTATTTAATTATCCTAATTGCCTTCTGGCCGGGGGACTCGTACGTAGGAGCCTCCTTCGATCTGTGAAATCCACCGCTCCGTAACCATGCAACCTAACCGGCGTTGATCGTTGTAGTGGTACCGCATCCATGTAATTCACCAACTATCGTATTATGTACTATCATATTCCCTCGAGCTTTTCGTATCGACGTTCCCAACTCGCCACTTAAAGACACAGCGATGCGAAGTCAAAATTAATTTAAGATCGACGAGCAAAAGGAAAAACATGCGCTCCATACGATTTTCGGAGCATCGATGATAAACGAATTTTTATTTTACGTACTTTTCATTTCGATATATGCAGAGAAATCGTTAAAAATTCAAAATATGGTGACGAACAATCTTTTTTTTTTTTTTTCGATTTCTACGCAATTGCCTAACGGAAGTCTCCTTTGTCAAGGCAACATGTGGCGAAAAAAAACGTTCTACATATTTTTTTACGAAGAAAATTATAAACTAGCGAGCTGTATAGTGCTATTAAACTACTCGTGCATATATATGCGCCGATCTACGCAAAAATTGACCTGACAGTTTAACTACGACAAAAGCTACAATAGAATGCCCCGTTTCCTGCAACGCTCGCGACATGTGCTATCGCGATTGTATTTTTTTTTTTTTTATATTCTTCTACTCCGTTTCCCTGTGCACCTCAGTGCCGGTTGCAGCGCAACGTCCCGCGTACTGTCCGTCACCCCTATTTTGTCATCGTCCTCCTCTGCTTGTTATATTTTGCCTGTTGGCCTCTCAGCTAATTTTTACCATGCAAACACCGATCCTTGTGCTCGTTGCGAAATTACGGATATCGTCGACACTTTAATGCCGCGATTTAACGTCCACTCCGTTCTATTCGACGAAGAGAACAGAAGAATCGTCTCGTTGACTTTTAACGAGTATAATCTTTCGCGTTACGATACACGTCTTTTATAATTCGAATGTAGTTGCGCGAGTATACTAATGCGGAAAAGATGTGAACCGGTACAACGTACGAATGATAAGCCGTACGAAGGAAAATTTTTCATACACGCAACTGTTTTGTTCGCCTCGACGGAAGTTGGAAGAAAATCGTTCTGCTGCCGCGATAGATGTATAGTGTATATATGTATGTGTAGACGTATATATATGCACGCGAAGACAGAAAGGAATCTCGTGTCGCCGATTAAGAAATCATTTTCCGCGAACAACAAAGTTTCATACGGTCGAGCAAAGTCTATCTCAGTATACATATTCGTGTATATCTCATCCTTTCGGTTGCTTACTAAGTGCTCGTCGTTTGATGACGGTCATTACCGTGATGCGCTGTTTCCTGCGACCGTGAGTTCGCAATACACATATGTAGACAAACTGGTCGAACACGCTAACGAAACTATACGCGGATAACGTGTATACATGAGGAAATATCATTAACTATGTCGGCATAATCATTCGTTGATTGTGACATACAGAATCCATGTACGATGATTCGAGAAAAATTCTCGTAATGTTGAACAGACATTCTGCTCTGAGTTCGATCACCTGAGATCGAATGAAAAAAATATTTTTCCTGTCGTATAAATGCAATATTTTTTCAGTAATAACCGATATTTTCATAGAATTTTAAATACCGGAAAAAAATTTGAAATAATTAACTTCAATCCTGCAAAATGCGTAATCTTCTTTATTTTTAGGAATTTCGATATGAAATTTGGTGTTCGAATTTTTGAAAAATCGTTTTTTTTTTTTCTTTTTTAGGTAATTCAGCCTCCTTAAGCATCATTTATATTTCCGTGAATTATTAATAAAATTTAAAAAATGTATTAATTTTCACATCGAAGAATAGGTACTGTAAGGTCTTTTAATATATTTTTTGTTTGAATAAATAAATATTTTTTGGAAAAAAAATTCGAAAAAATACTTCGATATTTTTTTTTTTTTTCGAACGCATTCGTAACAATAAAAAATGTATCTGTCGATGACTACGGGGCTGTCTTCAATTAGATGTCGGGCTGTTCCTACGGCGTTGACTATCGAGGCAGATCCGTTGCCGAGTTGATGCGCTACTGTTCCTCGGCACAAGGAGATAATAATGTAATTCGATTGTCGACGGGGGTTGGAGATAGCGTCGCCAATAAGGGCGACTCTCTGTCTTCTCCTCAATCGGGGTTACTTCGTTACTCGCGTTGCTCTCATCCCCCGCCCCACCCCTACGCTCGTGGATACGATAGACGACGAGAGAGCGAGGTGATATCAGCGGAATATCAATTATAGTGATTAACCGAGACGCCCGACGACGACGACGACGACGACGACGACGACGCGAGCCGAAACTTCCAATCCCTCGAGACAGTCGACGGTTCACGAAGGAGATAGAACGGAAGATAGAATGTGGAAGGAGGGATCGACGGCGGTATAAAGCTTCTACTCGTCGGACAAACGACGGAGACTCGACGAACGATCGCTACCCTCTTCGAATAACACCTTTTGTCTTTCGCTAATTAACGATTGGTATTCAAATAATTCTCAAAGTAGCAGCGCAAAATCGCCAAAGAAAAGTCGGATTGATTGACTGATATCGGAATTAAATTCAATTCCGATAACGTGATCTGCTTTAATCAACGGAATACAAAAAAAAAACAAACGTACAATTTTAATGCAAATAAATAATTACGGTACACAGCTATGTGATTGTGAAAACCTTTCATTTTAAAAAATGTTAATAATTTCTGTATCAATCGATACATAAAAAAAACGACATGTTGTAAGTTTGTTTTTTTTTTTTTTAATCAAATCAATCAAATCAAAGATAAAAAATATCTTGATTTATCGTCATTTTACGCCATTTAATTTTCTAGAGTACCTATTTGATGCAATCGATTAATTGGTTTTCATTTTGAGTAAAAAAAATTGTTCATCTATATTTTTTAATAATTTGATGACCGATTTTTTTTCATCTGCAAAGATCTTTATTCCAAAATGTTCAGTTTACAACGCTTTCGTTAATAAATGCACGCGAAGCTATCTAAACTATAATTTTCATTATTCGAAACCCCTCGATAAGTCGATTCAACGCCAACGTGTCCGTGATATTATAACGACGAAATCGGATGCCTCGCGGCAAAATCGTACAGCTGTTCGTCCATCGAAAACGACTCTATCGTCGCATTGTGTCGAATATACGCGATCTACCGAAGCGTAAATACGCGCACTCCGTAAAAGTCTAATTGACAAATTCGATTTCGCACTGCGGCTGTACGACAATAGATCTCTGCAATGAAGGGCTCAATTCGGACATTAGAACACGCGCTACTGAATATCTCCGACGATTCGGGGATTTCCAAAAATTTTAGGAACCGCTACTTGCATTGACGCCTCGGAGAAATTCGTCACGGTAAAGAGATTTTCGAGAGGGGGGTGGATTGATGCGATAGTCGCGTGCTGCTGTTGCACCATTGCCTTTTACGATATTTCGATATGGTTAACACGATCTGTTTTCGACAATGAATCTCGTAGGCACGTCGGACGCTATGATCTCTTAAGTAAACTCGCCGCGCCTTATCCCGACATGAATTCCCTTGATATGCTTTTTTTTTTTCATCGACGATCGTGCCGACGAATGGAAAAGAAGATGTTACGCGCCGACAGAGGTACGGAGAGGCGGGATCTTTGGACGAAACTATGCGAGAGTTAAAATAGAAGCATTAGCTGTTGTAGCTGGTAGTGCGATTCTTTTGTAAAGGCGTGGAAAGGCGTATTATAGGGGGTGAATTATCGGAGAATCAAAATAATTCGATCGCGGATCCGGATCGTGGCGATGAGGGGCGAATCGGAAAGTGGCCTGTGTGTGTGTGTCGGACGCGCGTGCAGAGACTAAAACATCGGAACCCCTCGGTGTCGACGATCTTTATATACGGGCAAAACTGTTGTCCCGACGGGGGAGATTAATCCTCATCGCTTTCTACCTAAAAACCCGTTAACCCGGTGAACATGCTTCACATCAGAGGCGAATCAAGAATTTTTTTTTTCTCCCAGTGTTACGCGACCCTACATTGATATTTTATAATCATTTATTCGTTCAAGTATTGCGCGCTATATTACGCGCAACGAGGGTGTTAATTTTTTTATTTTTTTTTTTCACCGGTGTTGGCAGTGATGGAATATTTAAAAAATAAAAAAAATAATGTTTTTATATCGTGAAAAACCTTAAAGAATATTATTTAAGAGGTATAAAAATGAAAAAAAAAAAATTGCCGAGCGCTTCAGATGCCTCAATTTTAAAATGTGTTAACAAACCTCGTGTGCGTATAGCATAGGCGACAATAGCTACAAAAGTTACCAGTTAATTTGGCAGCCTTCGGGCAAATTAACGCCGTGGCGCGGAAGGCGCACACTCGACTTCATTCCGTCAACGTTGGCGAGACGCTAAATGCAAGAAATCGCAGATGGAGTATTTTCATTCGAGGTACGAACGCGACTCATGAGCTGAAACTCATGCATTTCAAATCACGTATGATATTCCCTATTTTGTATCTATAGCTTTTACTACGTTAGAATGATATCGCGAACATTTCGGAGCCATTTTTTTATTTTAAGATTCGACGACGATGATAAGAAGGGTAATTTTTTGGTAGCATTGAAAATGCATAAAGCCAAATGCAGCGGACGCGATGTATAGAGTGTCACAGAGCGATCGGCGTCAGGTGGCCGTTTCGGAGCGAAGTTCGTCCTCATCGCCAACAATGGTGCAATTCGAATGGACCAAAAAAAAAAAATTCAACCGGACTAAATCTCTCATTCAAATTCAATCGCGATCCCCTTGCGTAAAGAGCGTCCCTAAGTAGCTACTTAGTTGCACATTTGGCTTAAATTTTTCGACAGCCCTCATCGACTCTATACTCGCGCGTCATCCCCCTCGTATCTCTGCTGCAGTCGAACGTATGGTAGATTCTACCTAACACTCGTCACTCTACTCGCGATGCTATCACAGCTCTACGCTCTCTAAGTACTCACGTATTAGTGGCATCAAATATGCATCGCGTAATATTTTATTCCATATAAAAAAAACTCTTATCCTCGATTTTTGCTTTATACTCAGCGCGACTTCAATTTATCAAATATCAACCTATGAAATTATTCGTTTTATCGAATATCAAATTATTTCTCGTAAAAAAAAAATCACACGAAATAATTTTTTTTTTTTTCCGAAAATGGTAAAAATACGCTATTTTTTTTACATCCTATGCATCGCGTAATTTTTCATTCCATTTAAAAAAACCTCTTACCCTCGTTTTTTTTTCTTTATACTCAGCGCGATTTCGATTTATCAAATATCAAACTGTGAAATCATTCGTTTTACAAAATATCAAATTATTTTTCGTAAAAAAAAAATCATACGAAATCATTTTTTTTTTTTTTTTGAAAGCGGTAAAAATACGCTATTTTTCTATTACATCCTATGCATCGCGTAATTTTTCATTCCATATAAAAAAAACCTCTTACCCTCGTTTTTTTTTCTTTATACTCAGCACGCCTTCGATTTATCAAATATAGACCCGTGAAATTATTCATTTTACCAAATACCAAAATAGCTCTCGTAAAAAAAAATCATACTAAATCCTTTTTTTTCGAAAGTGGTAAAAAATACGCTATTTTTTTTTTTTACCGCTATTCACGTACTCTCTCTTTATATATGTATAAGTAAAACACGACACACACGAACGAGGTAAAATTAGTTTTAATTGAAGCTCACGAAGCTGATCGCTATACAGCCCGCTTCTCGGGCATTAAGGTAGAAGTTAGCGGAGGGCGTTCGGGAGTTGGCCCGGAGGTTGAGCAAAGCGCGTATAGTCTCGGGGCGAGTGAGACAGACGTTTGCGAATCGCTAGAGCCCCACCATCCCCATTCCCCTCTACAGGTAAGGTATACACGTAATACGTGACACGGTTGGTAAAGCCGAAGCTGGCTTTGTTAAGCTCGCGGATTCTGAGTGCCTTTGATACGTGTACTTGCACGCTAACTAACCAACCTAAGCTATGCCGCGTATATATGCGCGTACGGGATAGAGTGAGATCTCACCTGTGTATTTCTACCTGTATACCTATATATACGTATATATAGTTGCTACTATACTCTATTATCGTATGCTCGGGCGAGCATTCCTAAAGCACCACGGTATACACATCCTTCGTGTCCTATCGTCTGTTTCTTGTTTCGTACCTGTGCTCAACCGATAGCATGAGATACAGACAAGACCCCCGATACGTTACCAACCGGGAATTGAATTTCCACGGTAATTTTAATGCCATTGCGGACGGTAGATACTGAGAGATAGTCCTCTCGCACAGGGGTAGCTTCCGATTCACGGACGAATTTCAACGTACCGACGACTGCATAGGTTTTTTTACGAAATTTCGAAAATTTGCCGAATTGTAGATCGTGCGTTTTACAGCAATTATTAGTGAAAAAATTGGTAATTGAACTCTATTTTTGGTTTAAATATCTATTACGTATTTACGAAAAAAAATTGAAAATTCAAGTAATAAATAAATTTCGTTGATTTTTTTTTTTTTACCAACGATTGAGTCGAGCGAACTTTACTTCCGGTTTTTGAAGGTTTCCGAGATACTTTGTTGTTTCGATAATTTTAATGTTTGAGATAAAAAAAATGTGAACTTTTTTTTTTTTGTGAATATTTTCGATGCGATAGATCGCCGCTGCATAGTTAAGTATCTCTTCGATTATTATGTTGGGGTTTTTTTTTATGTTCCTCGACGGCTACAATGCGTGTACTTTATTCCACATCGCGGATGAACGAGGGATGAAACGCGAATGACGAGCTTTACTTCCGGTGTTGCCGGGAAGAGTTCGCGGAGGACGCCGCGCGGGGGATGGAATAGAAGCGGAAAGCCGTCGGATACAAAGCCAAAGCGCCATAACCACTTAGGAGCTTTTCGTGCTGCGAGGGGCGAAGGAAGAGAGAGAGGAAAGCGATGGGATTCTCTCTACGCAAAGAGTAAGCCGATTTCGCTCGTAGAGTGCCCGCGGTTATATCTTTATAAATGTAACCACTCCGGTACTTCCATATCCACCCGGCGTCCAAAGCTATACCCATATCGCTCAGAGGATTTGCAAAATTATATCTATTGTTCGCTAAGACGATATTGCACATACTTTTTCGCATAAAACGTCAAAGAACGTTCGAAGAACGTGCGCATCTCCCGAAAGGTACGAAATGTGATAAAAATTATAACAAGCAGCGCGCCCGCCCCTTGCATTGGCTACTCGAGTGCCAGATATACACTGTCAATGGGATTATTTTTTGCTTACAGCTCTATATATCTTCTTTGGAATATTTTTTTTTTTTCTCAAAGAAAAGACCAAAGGACACAACGGTTGATTGATGATTTTTCACCGAGAATAGGAAATCCTTGAATAAATATTACGATGATGAAGCCTTGTGAGAGACCTCGGAAAAGCCTTCGGGGGAATCTATATTTATCTTACGGTATTAATGAAGCGATGAATAAGATCGCACATATAAAAAAAAAATGTAATATCCAAAAGAAACTACTATATGGTATGGTGCAAACATAAAAATTTAACAACTGTTTATAATCGGCAATCGGTAAAACGAAAATAAAATACATCGATAAATGATTAATAATTCAATTAAAAAAATAATATTGAAAATTAATAATTGTTTTTTATTTTTATGGATAACATCCGGTTTATCCACCGAACAACGTAGATCCCTATCGTTCATTAATTCTCCGGTTCGAGCGCACGATTCATGATTTTACGAAGCGGCTATTTTTTTTTTTTTTTCGATAGAAACGAAATGTAAATAAACCGATCGCGTGTCACGGAGGTTTTGACGTTTAAGAGACAATGTTGGATAACGCGGCATTAGCCGACAATCAATTGTCTAAAGAGGATTATTTATTGCTTCGAGCGAAGGAAGCACTTTCGACGGATATATATGCCGCTAAATCGTGGCTAATAACGGCGCGATCTCTGTTTCCTCACAGCGCCAAAGTACAGGTTAGAAATTCTCGTTATTAACCGGTTCGCTCGATTCAAAAATTTAATTCAAACACAATGTTTTTTCGTAATTTTCTAATCATAAATCACGGCGTCAAATGTAATTCGTGACGATTTTTTTGTTTCACACAGTTCGAGGCGTACAGGATAGAGAAATTGTCGAAAAACGTCAAGGAGGCTGCAAAGTGTTTTAGCGAAATGTACGATTCAAATTCGATAAATTCGTAAAAAAAAAGTTGAAAAAAATTTTACAGATTTTTTCAAATTTCTGTATAGATTTCAGAATTTCCCGGATGATCGCGAAATATGGGCGGAAATAGAGGCGGTAACGGCTTGTCTGCGATCGGAACAAGCGGATCCCGACTCCGATATGATGTGCCAAATGTTTCAACACATACCGCAGGACTTGCAGCACAGATTATTAATAATGACTGCCGATCACAGCGAGGATACAATGGAACATTGCAAATTGTTGCTTCTGTTACTTAAAAGATTTCCACAAACGGTCGCCACTCACGGGGTAAGATATTCACAGTTTTCATAGTCGACGTCAATCACAACGATAAAAAAATTATTATTTAGATTTGCAAAATTTTTACCTTACATGTAGAATCGAAGTTGCGTATGACGATTTTTCTTGCAACCGCTGCAGTTTGCTTCGTAAAAAACGGGACACAGTCGAGTCAATGTAATTTTTAGATTCGGACACTTATTTTACAATTTATCGAAAATATCATATATTATTAATCGATACACACGTACGTTGCTTCCACTTTGAGACATTTTAGATCGCGTTTTCGCGGTTTTAAAAGAAAAATTTACGTATTTGAATGCCGAATTTTGAACACAGGGGGGGTTATGGACACTTCGCGCGCTCGAAACGCCGCATCGAAAAATCGCGGGCAAAATCTTTGAATTATCGTAAATAAACTGTTCCGTTCATGCGGATATTCGCAAGGATTGCCGAAAATACACGAATTTAGCAAATTATCGGACATTTTTAATAGAAATCTTTAATATATTACGCGAATGCGACGTCCATCTCTCTCGCGTAACCGTTGGTTGTTTACTGCTGCACATCCGATCGAAAAATCGCGGGCAAAATCTTTGAATTATCGTAAATAAACTGTTCCGTTGATGCAGAAATTCGCAAGGATTGCCGAAAATACACATATTTAGCAAATTATCGGACATTTTGAATAGAAATCTTTAATATATTACACGAATGCTACGTCCATCTCTCTCGCGTAACCGTTGGTCGTTTAATGCTGCACATCCGATCGAAAAATCGCGGGCAAAATCTTTGAACTATCGTAAATAAACTGTTCCGTTGATGCAGAAATTCGCAAGGATTGCCGAAAAAACTCGGATTTAGCAAATTATCGGACATTTTTAATAGAAATCTTTAATATATTACGCGAATGCGACGTCCATCTCTGTCGCGTAACCGTTGGTCGCTTACTGCACATCCACTACCGACCGTTATAAAAAATGGCACTTTGTTCACGATAAAGGATCGAATATATTAATTAATATTATCGTGAATGATCGAATTTTATCTATCTGTGATGAATTGATTCATCATTGACAAATTTGAGACCGCGTTAACGAGTTTTTACTAGAGAAATTAATAGTTTCGATCATCGAATTTGTAATACGAATTAATAATAAAAAGCACGACACGGCAACAACACGACAAGCACGGCGCGCCTAATACCGAATCGAGAAATCACATGCAACGATTTAAAAATTATCAAAAATATCCCGGTCCGTAGACACAGAAAATATCACGAAATCAAGAGAAAACAATATTTTACAAGATTGCCGAATATTTCAAATAGAAATCCTTTGATAATTTACGTAAATGTGGCGCCTGTTTCTCGCGCGCGCGGCGGGCACTACTGCGCAGCCGTTCGCGCATCCCCTTCCCGCGCCATAAACAACTATTCTTAATGAAATGAAAATACAATGATTAATACGTTTCCATCCTTCCGATTAATGTATAACGATGATTTTTCCTCTTCTTTATCAATCCCCAATCCATCAATTAATTATTATTTGTTACATATTTTGCAGCCTCGATTAGTCGAAACTCTTTTAACGGCCGAAAAGCACAGTCATCCGGGGCAAACGGTAAACGATTTTCGTAGACTTTTAGCGTGCGAAGCATTGCCACTTTTAGGCTCCGCACCGGTCGAATTGAATCCCAGACTCGCATTGCGATTGCTCTGCAAAGCTGTTGAATTTTATCTCGCGTACATACAACAACCCGCGGATTCCCAAATTCAAAATCCGTGGGAAAGATTATTTCAAGTTGTCGAGGTGATCGGAAAAAAATTGGGATGGGAGTTAAGCGCGTTGTTCGCGACACCGTGGAATCAGGAAGTTTATAGCGAAAGATTGCAGCAATATGCCGCGACGCATTCCACTGCAATGAGTGAAGAAGTTGTCGTGAGACAATTGCTCGTTTGCGCAATTACCGTACTTCTCCGAGTACTGAGCGAACATAACACACTTATCAGTAACGGCGATGTTGGATACTGTCTCGTTGAAGCGTTCGGCGGCCCACCAATTTCTTCTGCCGGTACAATTCTTTCGAATCATTTTCTCCCACTTAATTACTCAAAAAACATCGTAATATTTAAAAAAAAAAAAAATAAAAAAAAATATGTCTTTTAGAACCAAAACTGAAAAAACGGAAACGAGAGGAACCTCTCGGAGTTGTATTGACCAGTGATGGAGAATACAACGGGAATGGTCTCTCATTGGCTGTAACACTGTGGGATTTGTTGCACAGTACCGATTATTTGCAACGCGAATTCACTAAACTCAGTCAACAGATGCGTTTGGATAATTGGATAAAACCATTTCGTACGGATGTTTCCGTCTACAAGGGTTTGCACGTCGATGCATTGAATCGCTTCGGTCACGAAGGCGGTTTTCTGGTGACGCAGCTACGTATAGCGAGTACTTTTTTTGCGGTCAAAGATTACAAGGTACAAAAATCATTTTTTCGCTAAATCATTCCGTATGTTTTCTCCTTAAATGTCGAATGCAATTAATTTTTTTCCTCAGAGTATGTTGGACTATATAGTAATGGTAGCGAACAATTTGCCGCCCAATCGCGGCAAAGTATCGATTAATCTCACAGTACCGTCGTCGAGGCATTTGCATTATTTAAGTTTGGCGAGATATCCGATTTTGCAGTATTGTTGCCGAATGCTACTGGAAGTTATAAAGGTAAATTCGATCGAATGAATTATAAAAAAAAAATCGAATAAAAATTTCAAAAAATTCAGCGCGCCGAATAACTATTTTACACAATCGCAGACAAAATTTATCCTGCCGGGCGATGTCGGCGATTGGGCGATAGGAAACGCTCTCGTCTTGATGCAAATCGATTGGCCGCAAAATGCCGATATACTGAATACTATTACCGAAAGAATTATCAGCACCGAAGCCTTCAGATATCCACTTTTCCAGACGTACATAATTTGTATAGATATCCTCGAGGAATTAACGTACTTGTGGACTGAACACGGAGGAGGCGTATCTCTGGAAATTGCTTTAAGTTCCGAAGTTTTACAAAGTACGTTGATAACAATAAAAAAAAAGAACTTTATACACATTTAAATGCGAATAATGGAAAAAATATAAAAATGTCGTGTGCCGTTTTTTTTTTTTTTTTTTCGAAGGAAGTCGAATTACAACTCGAGGAGCCGACAAAGGGGTTCGCGAGGAAGTTAAACAGGCGATGAGGCGTCAAGCAGCTCGCGACGGTGTGGATCCGATCGACGAACTCATTCAGCGATTTATCGTCAACGAAAAAGCTGCGCTTCTGCACAGTTTGATGAGTAAATGATTCGTCATTTATTGTTTATCTTTAATACCTCTGAAACATCGTTCTGCGTACAAAATGATAGCAGTATCATCGATATATGTAATTATATATAAATGTAATTTGATTATTTCGTATAAAACCTTTTACACAATAAATAACACAATCGAGTTTGTTACGTTAATATTGTTTTATCTGCGAATTTACTGCGGCGACGATTACGTTAAAAGGATCTGAGAGATTAGTAATTAACAAAAAAAAAGAAAAAGAAAAAAACGATCCAATAGCAAGCGATTGCGGCTCATGATACTTAGTGCAGCACTGTGGACGACTATTAAATTTACTTCCTTTCGCTCGCGTAATGACAAAGAAAAAGAATAAGATTAGTAAACATCCGTCGAATGCTTAGACAATTTTATTGTATATATTTTATAAAATTACTTTGGCTTTACATAACTACATTACACCTTAATTCCCCGTGAATCAAGTTGTTTATCGCAAAGCAATTAAATGGAAGATAATTTCATTCTTTTCGATTGTGGGACTGAAGTTTGTTTTTTTTTTTTTATTTTTTTTTTAGTTTGCACGGTTAGCCAATAATCGATTGGTTGATATATATATATATTTTTTTTTGTTTTTATACAATGCCTATTATGCGTGTAAATGAATATCGAATCGCTTCGATTGTTCATTTCGACTCACAGACAGAGCGTACAACATGCTTTAAAAATCGCCTATGAAAAAAACATGAAATATCTCTAACGAACATATGGAGTAACAGTTATCGTTGGTGTAAAAACTCAAGCGCTGTCACGCGCATTTCCTTCTATTTTTTTTTTATATTCTTTACTTACGCATCTTCTCACTCTGCTTGCGATATCGCTCTCTCGCGTACGGAATATTAAAATTCCGTTGTATCCTGATTTACGTTATGTAAACATTAAGTTGAAGGGCACTCTGAAGTAATACTTTGATACCCGGCATGAAGGGAGCGATTCTACTGAAATCGGGTCCCGATACCAATTGCGTATGTACTCCGAGGCCATTCGTGTAATCGCCGCTTTGAATCATTTGCGCTATTTGATGCAATCCTTGGAGAGTATTTTGGGTTAACTGGATAACAAAAAAATATCGAGATTAACATTAATTCATCAATGGAAACCGTGTCGTTGAAATTAAATAATGACTTACTGTATTTTCTCTCAGACAGTCGTATAATACTTCAAGCTTTTTGGATACGTCTTCAATTTTCCTCTTCGTTTGCTGCAATCAAATAAATTTAATTAACATTTTAATCATTTGGTCAGCAATCGATAATTTTCGTCTATTAGGTCGATCGTCGATTACGATTTTACGAAATTGGAATTCAATTGCATTTACGATTTTAACGTTTGTTTTAGCAAATTTAATTTTGTGCCGTTTGGTTAGAGTGAAATTCTCCTACCGGATTCTTGGCGGTTTCGTAGCACTGGTGTTTTAATTCATCGAGAACCGTTTTCAAGTGGATGTGCTGTTCAGGTATCGGAGCTTTCGGTTTTTCCGGTTCGGCTATTCTCGCTTGTTGAACCGGAGGCTGATGTTGCTGCTGCTGTGGTTGTTGCGGTTCGAAAGGTTTGTTGTACGGCATCCCCGGCGTTGGAACGTTTTGATTGTATTGCTGTTGATTGTAAGGTACTTGGGGTTCGCGATAATATTCCTCCGGTGGACCGGTCTGCAAAAGAAAGACCATTTGTTTTTTGTTTTTTGTTTTTTGTTTTTTGTTTTTTGTTTTTTGTTTTTTGTTTTTTGTTTTTTGTTTTTTGTTTTTTGTTTTTTGTTTTTTGTTTTTTGTTTTTTGTTTTTTGTTTTTTGTTTTTTGTTTTTTGTTTTTTGTTTTTTGTTTTTTGTTTTTTGTTTTTGTTTCAACAATATACGAAACTCGAACAGCACTTACGTTGTAATCTTGTTGAGGCACCGTATTCATCAATGGATGTACAATAGGGTTCTGTCCCTGGAATTCCGTTTTAGCCTGTAAAACGCAATGTTCTTATTAAAGAAAATACTTCACGAAAGATCGGGAGAGTGGGACAGCGGTATATTAGTTATTTTGACTGCCAGACAAACAATTCAAATCCTCTCCCCGAGATACAGTGTGCAATAGTTCAGTCGGCACATTATACGTTCAAAGTATGGAATTCGTAACTTTGAAACACAAAATTGTTGTTATCATCCTAAAGTATAAAAACAAAAAAAAACTAACGGTAAATCCACTCCAATAATCGAAAGTGCTACCTTCGCATTATCACTCTTCGAATGCTTTGCTTTCCATCTCCTCGTGCCGGCGTGTTCCGCTGACATTTCATTTTTGTTGCACATTGCCACAACTGGCTGTATCATTCGGATATATAAACTAAATCAGTTGTTTTTTTCGTATCAGCAAACGTATGGACTATTTTTATCCAAAGTCTACAAATCGCTTTCTCATTTGTACACAAAGTGTTTTATATTTTTCTCATCTATATTATTTTTTTTTATTTAATGAGACTAAATAAAAAGAGTGTTTTAGAAGAATATTTACAAATATGTAATTTCAATCATTTCAAAAATATATAACTCAAAAAAAAAAATTAAAAAAATTGGCGCGTTCTTCGAATAAAAATAAACGTTGCTTTTTGCACAAAAAAAGGAAGTCGCAAATATTTTTTTATCTTATTTTTGAGTTATTATACATTTTTCAAATAATTAACATAGCGTATTCACAAATATCTGTAGAAAGTTGTCTCATGATTTCATTTTTTTGAACTGATAAAGTACTTCGCGTACATTTTTAACTTTTTTTTGGAGAAAAAAGTAGTTTTGGTGGGATAAGTATATGCAATACGTTTCTCCGGTTTTAGTTTCATAAAATGTTTCACATTATCCATCACCCATTTTTTTTCAATACTTGTCTCTTGAAATCTTAATTTTTCCTTTACTTTAATAAAACCAAAAGTGATACGGATATTGTACCAAAATTGAAAGATTCTGCGACTTTACCTGAACTCTGGTGGTTTTTCCGATCGGCGGATCGTTCCATCCGTAGACTGGAGCTGTGGGTCGATAAACATTATCATTTCCATAACTCGGCGTCTGTTGAATCGGTTGCGATTGCATTGGATCGTATATCTGCGATTGACTTTGGACCGCTTGTCCCGCCATCGGATTCATAATATTTCCCATAGAGTTGTTGAAACTCTCGTTTTCCGACGGATTGTACATAGAATCTTGTATCGGCGTCGGATAGCCCGTCATCGGCGTTTGTTGATACGAATTTTGCGGATAACCTGTTGCCGGTGCTGTAGGATTGTACATGGATGTCGCTTGTTGATAACCGCCGTAAGCGGGAGTAGATTTCACCGAAGGATCCAATATGTATTTCGATCGCGACTGAGGTCCGACGCTCGAAGGTCTCGAACCCCCGAGACTCGTTCCCGTCGTCGGCAAAGGTGGAGGCGGCGCTTGGACTTGCGATACCGGACCATAGGAATTCATTGGCGAATACGGATCCTGCGTATTCGGCTGTTGCTGAATCGGCGGCACGCCGATGTTCGGTGTTTGCTGAGAGTTCAACTGATTCATCATTCCGCCGCCGTAGGCACTCTTCATGGGCGCTGTGTTCCAATTTTGCATCGGCGTCACTGGTGCCGGTTGCGGCGCATATGTATTTTGATAAGATTTCCTCGCGTTACTCTTGTCGTAATAATTTTGTTGCACCGGTGCCCTCGGAGCGGCCTGTTGCTGCGTCGCCGGCTGCGTGTAGCCGAGAGCTTTGCAGAGACGATCCCGCAGCATCGTTATTCTCGCTTCTTGACTGTTTCCTAAATAACTCAAAGCAGCTTCCAGATTTCCTTCGGCCGAAAGAATCTCAGCGTAGTTCGAGAGTACCGAAGCTATACTTCCGTCAATCGGTATATCTTTGACGCCCTGAAGCTCGAGGGCTTTCTGCATTATCATTACCAACTCCACGGTTTCTTGTATTCCAGCTTCCGAGACTTCGATCATTTTATTCAAATTTCCGGAACAGATGTAACAGATTTGTGATTGTTTCTTGAGTGTCGAATCGTCGGATGCTGCCAAACGGTCGCCAAGCATATCTGAATCAACAGAGATATCGGATTATAGAATATCTTCGTTATTAGCTCTTCGCGTACAGAGGTCTTGCGTGGAGAATTGTTCCGGCGGCCGGAGACTTCGCGACCTCAACAATTTCACTTCAAATTCTTTGTTTATGCGTTATATTAACAAAGTGGAAGATGTTAAAAAAAAATTACCCGCAATATTCTGTTAGCCTTTGCATTATGCTATTCAGAACTTTTTTTCGATTTCATAAATTTTGAATAGTTTTCAAGTTATTGTCATAAACGTGTTCACTTTTTTTTTCAATATTGGAAATGTGTATTTTTTACTACTTACCACACAGAAGGGAACGTTCTTCAGGCTGAGAGTGCGTGAATATTCCCACAAGAGTTTCCCTCCAACAGTTTATATCGCAATTCTTAACTATATCGCTCCAATTTTCGCTGACCAAAGAATTGATCAGAGAATTAAGAGCTCCGCAGTGTTCGGCGAAATACTTGTACTGCGTTCGCGCGAGTAACTCCGGACCGCCGGCCATCGAGAGAATAATCGCGTCGGCGTATCGTTTATTCGAGAAACACAGCGCTACAGCTGCTTCGATGTTACCCACTAGAATTGCTTGGGTAATGAGTCCATCTTCGTCTGTAAACAAATAATAATAATAACAAATCAACAAGTTACAGGCGCACTATCGCCTAATCAAAATTTCCCGTGAAATATTCGGATAATTACCGTTTGAAGTATTAATTTTGAAATTGCTATCTACAGTTTTTGCGGGAGTGAGTGATTTCTTGATCTCGTGTTGTGCAATCGCATCGAAAGTGGCGCTTCCATCGAGTGTATTTCCATTTTGTATCTAAAATAATAGCACAACGGTTAATGTAACTGTGAAATGTGGAGAAAAAAAATTTCGAGGCGCGTTACTCACGTTATCCAACTTGGCGATACCATCAGCGATTGCGTCAACTTCCTCCTGCGGGACGTACTGCCCAAGCTTTTTATTTATACTATCTAAATCGTATCCCAATAGCTGCAACAATTCCTTCGTCACGTCTTCGCTGAAATAAGCTTTCACGCAGTTCCAAACTTTTTTCTTGTGCTCTGTCTCCGCGTTGTCGATCTTTCCCTTGCAGTAGTCATCGAATTGCTGGCTCTTCAATGCCGCCTCCAGATCGTTCGAGCGTTGAATCAAGTCGGGGTTCGTTATAACTTGCGAAACGATTACTTTTCTACTCGCAATCGTATTTGAATTCGGATCCGCCGGTTCGTTCTCGAATATCGTCAATTTTCCGCCAAACTAAACAGTCGATCGAGGAGTCGAATGATCATTTTTTGTCTGTTTGTGCGTATCGTTAAGGGAGAGCGGATCTACTCACGCCAAAGGATGCGCCGAAAGGTCGTTTCAACCACTTCGGAGCTTTTTTCAAGGCAACAGCAGCTTCGGTCTGCACGGACGGTAAGGGCTGTGTGAACGGATCCATACCGGGGAATGAATCGACAATTTTATTCGATGTCTCGACGGATGCTTGTTGCTGGCCTCCCAACAAAGAATAAACGACTGCGTGACCGTCGAAACTACTGCCGACGACTAATCCAGGATGACGAGGACACCAGGAAACGTCGAAGTTCCACTGATTCGTTTGCGCCAATTCGCATACAACTTCGCCGTTCTGTTATCAAATAGAAAAACAAAGTTTGAATAATCACGAAGACGTGTACTTCGAGTAATGATTCAATTATTATGATTGAAATAATTACGGGAGCATCGGAATTGGGATTCCAGCAGAGAATTCTGTTGTCTTTAGCGCAACTCAAAAGTAGATCGGGATCGTGGGGATTCCAGGCAATCGACAAAACTCCACGCTGGTGGCTCTGGAAAGTCTTCAAAGCCGCAGTTGCGAATCTCAGATCCCAGAGCTCGATAACCGGATTCTGGTCGTCTTCGGATGCGAGACAAAGTTGCGTTGCTACATCCGGATGCCATTGGACGACTTTCCATCTGATCTGAATACCCAAATTTATATGAGAAAGAAATAGTTTAGTAGACAAAAAAAAAACAAAAAAGCTTAGAAAATCCGATCGACGAATGTACCTTGGAATTGGCGTCGGTGAGCTTTATTATTGGCTCATTTTTTCGCAGATCCCAGATAACGCAACGCTGGGAAAACGTTGAGGCCAATATATGTTGTACTGTTGAAAAAAAAAAAGAGGAAATTAAATTTATCGTTAAACGAGATGTTAATTAGCAGATTAATGGCGTTTACCTTGTTTATTCCACTGAATGTACTGTACGTCTTCCGCAGGCTGACTCCGCGGTCCCGGAGTCATCGGAGTATTGGTGTTCACAATGTCCCAAATATATATCTCGCTCTCCGTAGCACCAGAAGCAAGCAAATTTGATTGGAATGGATTGAAATCTAAAGCACGAACGGGACCCGTATGTCTGTCCGGACTGCTGATAAGACAGTCCGGTTCGTTGGCAAGCATCTTCGCGGCTGAATATATCTTTATCGTTCCGTAGTCGCAACCTCCCACTATCATTCCAGCGGGATTTGCTCCGTGAGGTCCCCATATCACTTTGTGGAATCTGAAAAATATTTAAAGTTTTTAATTCAATTGCCTTGAATTGTCATCATAAAAATTCTTGCATACATTTTTAGCACTTGAATGCAGTTAACACAATAATAATTTTTATTTATTTATTTTAACGAATTTCTCGTTTTACGAAAAAATATATTTCAAATTTTACGATAAATTATATATTTTTTTTTTGTGGACTATTTTATTTAAATACTGTAAAAGAGTTTTTCCCATCGATTAATTAATAAATAAATTAATCATTAATTAATAAATCGTAAATTATTCTTTGAATTAATTTTTTTTTTTTTTTTTTTTTTTTTAACTTTCATTTACACGTCTATACATAGATGAATAATAATTTAATTTTTTTGTCCTGTGCGTTGTTACCGTCAATAGCAAAAACAATAAGGCGATAATGGAAAAAATTATGGATATTCATTGCGTACCTGTGATCGCTAGGCACGCTGGCCTTGATTTCCATATCATATCCAGGCTGTTGCAGACTCAGAGAGTACAAATCTAAACTCGCCGAAGTGTTGAAACTGGCGTCTAGTTGCTGAGCCGCAGTTCCCGCGGCAAGTAAGATTGGATGTTGCGCAGGCGGAGACCACGCCACATTCACCGTCTTTAACAACTCCTTCACCTTCATTGTGGACTGTAATTATAAGAATCTTTGCTTGAGTACAGCCCACCGTTGTGCGCTACACAACATCATCTGTTACTAACGTAACGAATCTTTGCGCAACCTCACAAAATAAGAGGCTATTCGCCGTTACGAAAAAGTCTGTTGCAGCGAGATAAACGAATATTGTTTATTTGATTTTTGGCAAATTATTCATCGACAAGAAGATACGTGACGTGTCAAAGGAAGGAAATAAATATTAACATTTTTTTTTTTCGTGGTTCACAGTGACCTGGATGCGATTTTATGACAGACGTAGTTTACGTTTTTACGATAATAATCCAACGCGTTGCACTGCCGTTCGGCGAAAAGATAACACGAACTATCGGAATGTATACTCACTTGAATTTATTTAACGTTCACTTAACAATTAAAACTTGTAAAGCGATCTGTAATGTCACATACACTCCAGCAAGCCGTCACCACTTCCAACGTGGCGAGCCCGTGGTAAAAAGTCGGTGCTGCCATCTTT
Source organism: Buathra laborator (assembly GCA_934046635.1). NCBI lineage: Eukaryota > Metazoa > Arthropoda > Insecta > Hymenoptera > Ichneumonidae > Buathra > Buathra laborator. The sequence goes on along the minus strand of OW203894.1, from coordinate 2,584,077 downwards.
CATGATTCTTCGCGCTTATATACTATCGACAGTTCTGTTAAAGTTTCGACAGATGTCACCGCTTATGATTTCTCACGAGTCAATTTACATATTTAAATGATAAAGTCGTTTAATTAGTTTTAGGTAGATAACGAATTATACAATACTTTGAAAGCGAGTTTTAAGTATTTAAATATTTATATTTATCGTGTTTCATTAAATACGAGGGCCGTTCGTGTCAACTTTATGATGTAATTAAAATAATTATCGATAAAATTATTAATTTCGAATGCAGTTCTTTAGAAACATTTCACGATGATAGCATTGTTTTCAACGTGTCATTTTTCAGCAACACAGATACTTATACAATAAACAAATTTATTCAAACTTGCTGATCACTGTATCCAATCCTGTTTCCAATCCTACGCAATGTACTTTCTACTTCACGGGATATAGACATATCAATATTTTTATCCCTCATTGATTTTTTAATGGACAAACTTCTACCACAGGCATATCAAATCTTGTTTCAGCGATGAAAAATCATGTACAGCGGAACCAATTAAATTTACTTATCAAACTTATCCACCGGCAAATTATATTTTAAGTTAACGAGCAATTGACGAAATTCCGTTCGAATTTTGATAACTACAGAAAAGTATTTTGAAATATAAGTCAATTGTTGAGTGATATTTTTTTTGTACGATAGTTCGAACGATCCTTGAATCAAGCAATCTCGATTATGAGATTATTATTCGATTCTCGAATATTCGTTATTGATCTTCGTTTACGTTTTTTGTTCAATGATAATTTTTTAATGCAACAATAGGCAGGTTATAAGGGTAGCGAGCGGTTGAAGAATGCGGCTCAGGATCAGGTACTTTACCTTCTCGGGAGCATTATACCTTCTCCTTCCAACCGCTCTGCCTCCATCCTTTCCGGACAGACCGATGACGTCACTTGATCGGCACAAGTGTACAGTCAGCAGCCATTCCAGTCCGTGCGACGAACGTAGTAAGACCGTAGTGCGTGAAGCCTCTAACGTCAAACTTAACATCGCCTTTCTTTATCGAATTATTCTCGAATAATACAAAACTGCATCGTTGTGAAGTAATCGCAATAAATACCATCGACGCGTTAAATAATTTTCGCTTTTGCGTGAGAGTTATGCGACTCGGCAGTCGGAAGAATGATTGTGAAACGTAGAGCGGATGCGAGCGGGAATTTACCGTGAGAGACAGTAACGATGATGCTTCAACCGAAGTTTAAAACGCGTAGCAGTTCATTACATAGGTGAAAGACCGACAATTTATTCTTTTTCATTTCCGTTAATCAAAAGAGCCGTGAAAATGACGAGATCGTTTCACAATCGATTTTTAATCGGTATCAAAGAACTTTTAGATACCGAGCGCGAATAACTCGAATATATTTAATTCCGCAACAGGTAGCTTCGATCTCGAAATTTTATTATTATTTTTTTTTAAATCACAATTCGCGCTATAATACGATGAATAATAAGTCAGTGAAAATTCGTCGGAGTCTGACGGCAAGTCATTACTCGGAGAATCTTTTTCCTCGCATTCCAGATGACTCAATCACTCGAGGAAATATATAAGTCTCGGTGGCAACGATGACCCGACCCGGCGACCGAGACGAGAGGCGGGAATGATAACGCGAAAGAATATAAAATTAATAGGTTCTACCGAAAATTCTTTAGTACGCTCGTAACCGCGAAAGCTCGGTTGCGAAAGAAAGTTTATTATTGCGTTCGAAGTATGCATATCTCTGATATATAGAAACAAGTAATTTTTTTAAACATTTGACGAAAAAAAAAAATAGAAAAAATGTGGCCACGATTCGGAAAAATTTTTCGCGTTTGGCCGATGATTATTTTTATCGCGATAATTCTATGTATGCTGTTGATATGGACGAGTACGCGACCAAAGACTAACGACTACGGCGAGGATTACGTATCACTAAGGTAGGTTTTTTTTATCAAACTTCATTTATGATATCCGAAAAAAAAAAAATATATACATTTCAAACAATTTTTCGCGCCAAACGATAATTATTCATCGAACTCCAGAGTAGCTATACAAATGCTACTAAACTCATTTTTTTCGCCGAATCATAGCGCAAATGAACTTTTCTTTGTTAAAAATCCCCGTTAATTTCATCATACATGATTTTTTCTTTACGAGAGATCGAAGAAAAAACGACTTTAAACATCGCGTTTTTCGGCATCGTAACATTTTTCTACCAAATTCAGCTAATTGCATAAACGATCCTTGAAATTGGATGATTAAATAAAAATCATTGTAAAAACCACGAAATCTTAGTTACTGTAACGTAATTGTGAAATGTTGCAATCTGCCTTCGCAAACTTGCTTCATAAAGGAAGTCAGGTAGGCGAGGGAGCAGGTGCGGTTTACTGCAGTCTACCGATCCTTGGGCCGTCGTCATTAACTCCGAATTATTACGAGATCCGCTTGCCGACTCTCGACGTTACTTCGCGGGAATTGTTCTTACTGTAAACTTTCGTTTCAGGTTGTTGAAAGATCAAAGGGATTACATAGATCGTCGTGGAATTCACGTGGTTGTCGGTCATTACATCGGCGATTCTCTCGATCCGATCAAAACACCAAACGTTACTAAAGGTGTGTAAGATAAACGTACAAAAAGGTTTATTTACCGAAAAAAAGAGAATTGTAGTCACTAAATCAGGCGATTGATGCGAATAATTATTTAAAAAATGAATCTTTTAATTTTATTAATAAAAACATCGTTTTTGGTTCATCGAATGTATATGGAAATTTAATCGACATACTTACATTTTTCCTCTGCGTATTTATAAAAACAAATGAATGAAAAGATATTGTCGACGATGAAGATTAACAGATTGAGAACGGATTTGCAGATATAATGAACAAAAATATGTTCAATCCTCGATCGGGCGACGGAAGAAATGGCGAACCGGTGATTATATCTTCGAAAGATTTTCCAGTGATGCAACAGCTCTTTCAGATAAATAGATTTAACTTGATGGCCAGTGATCGTATACCTCTCAACAGAAGTTTGCCGGATGTACGAAAGAAAAAGTACGTTCAGTATCCCCCAATCATCGACAACTGATGAAGAAACGAAGTTATGATTTATTTCATTATTTACAGGTGTATCGCGCGATACTCGAAATTAGATGGATTACCAAAAACTTCGGTTATCATCGTTTTTCACAACGAAGCATGGAGCACTCTGCTGAGAACTGTTCACAGCGTCATCAATCGATCTCCGAGGAGGTTACTGACGGAAATAATTCTGGTTGATGATGATAGCGACAGAGGTAAATTTAATTAATTTATTTGCAACGCTAAATGTTTTGCAATTAATCAATTTTGTATTAATGAAATTATACCTTTTTAATTAAATATAATTAATATATTATTATTTTAATTAATAATATAATTATAATATAATATATTTATTCTATTTTAATATAATTAATATATTATTATTTTAATTTCATTTTAAATGAAATTGTATATTTATTTTTTTTCTTTTTCAGAGTTTCTGAAAAGTCCATTGGACGATTACGTTCGAAAATTGGAAGTACCGACGCGAGTACTTCGTTCGGGAAAACGCGTAGGTTTGATCAACGCTCGTCTTCTGGGTGCGAATCAAGCGAGAGGCGAAATTCTCACTTTTCTCGATGCTCACTGCGAATGCACGGTTGGTAGGTAAGCTCTCCGAAAACTGTATATTCCGCACAGAGCGAATATAACGAGATTTACGAGATTTCAAGCATTTTATTACTTTTTCATTAGGATGGCTGGAACCACTGCTGGAAGCTATTTCAAAGAATAGAACGAGAGTCGTCTCGCCTGTGATAGACATCATTAACGACGATACCTTCGGGTATACGAGGTAAATTTTTATTTCTATGTACGGGACAACAATTTATCTTAAATTCCATCGAAATGACCGATGAAATTCTCCGAAATTTTTCCGAAACTGATTTTAAGTAGTGCAGTAAAAATAAAATTATAGTAAATAAATAGTAACAGTAAAAATTCACGGATCCCAAAATTTCAGTAATATTCGCCCGAAAATATGCCATTTTTTTTAACATATATTTACCTTTTGCTACAAATCGCAATATTAACAAATTTTGAAATGCGGTTGACTCGTGTCTCGTACTCGCGTACGCGTATTGACTCTCTTATCACCGTATCGTAATTGGGACGATTCTATACTAATCAGGAGTCATGGGGTTAATAAGTGAACTCCGACCCACATAGCTTTCGATTTCTCTTCTAATCTGACGAATTCACTTTCTCGAACGCCTCGTTTCATGAACTTCGATGCATTTATCGCAGCGTAAAATAAAACATCCGTGTCTCCGCTTTTTTTCAGGTCGTTTGAACTTCATTGGGGCGCTTTTAATTGGGATCTTCACTTCCGTTGGTTGACTCTCAACGGACCGTTGTTACGAGAACGCCGAGAGAATATCGTGGATCCCTTCAAAACGCCTGCAATGGCCGGCGGTTTGTTCTCGATGGACAAAAATTATTTCTTCGAATTGGGAAGTTATGACGATGAAATGAAAATTTGGGGAGGCGAGAATCTCGAATTGTCATTCAGAGTTTGGCAATGCGGCGGAAGCGTCGAAATCGCTCCGTGTTCTCACGTTGGTCATCTTTTTCGTAAATCATCGCCGTACACTTTTCCCGGTGGTGTCGGCGATATTCTTTATGGAAATTTGGCACGCGTAGCTCTCGTTTGGATGGACGATTGGGCCAATTTTTACTTCAAATTTAATCCTGGCGAGTTATTATTATCATTGTTATCATAACTTAATAATAATAAGTAATAATAATTATATTATAATAATTAAAATCACAATTATAATAGTTATTAGTTATTATTTTAATATTTTATTTCAAAAATATTTTTTATTTTATATGCATTTTTTTTTAAATAATTATAATTATTTTTATTGTTATTATTAAAATTTAGACAATTAATCTGCTGACATTCGGTCTAAATAAATGGCATTTATTTTTGTAGAAGCCGCCAGATTGAGAGACAAGCAGCAAATCCGTTCGCGTTTAGAACTGAGAAAAAGACTGCAGTGCAAAAACTTCGAGTGGTATCTGGACAACGTGTGGCCGGAGCATTTTTTCCCGAAGGATGATCGTTTCTTCGGAAGGGTAAGGCAATCATTAATAGTTATTCCTAAACTAAACTATGTCGCTACTGATTTTATTATCAGATCGGTAATAAAATTTATTTATCAGATTGATAATAAAATTATAATTTATTATCAGATTGATAATAAAATTAAGACAATCGTTACATAGCGGACTATCATTAATAGGGTGCAAAATAAAAATGATTTTTTTCACATTATTGTAGTTTCGCAAGTGATTTTTTTCTTACGTTCTTTTATTCGTTCTTTTTTTTTTCGTATTCAGATAGTTCACGTACCGACGAAGAAGTGTATAATGCGACCCTTAGCTAAGGGAATGTACTCCCAACCATCGGGTTATGCGAGTTACGAGCCGTGCGTCAAATCCCCGACGTTAAGTCAAATGTTCGTTATGTCAACGAACGGTGTCGTAATGACCGACGAAAGTGTTTGTCTCGACGCACCGGAACGGGATACACGCCACGAAAAACCAAAAGTTAAGATAATGGCTTGCAATGGTCTGCAACGCCAAAAATGGCGTTACGAGAAAGACGTGAGTAATTTTCGAATTACGAAAAAAAAAAAAAAAAAAAAAATTTTTACCAATTAATATTGTAATTTAAATTAAATGTAATTTATCGTTCAGACAAAAGCGTTCGTTCACGTGAGTTCCGGAATGTGTCTTCACGTTTCACCGGACGCCGAAGAAGGTCCCGTAATTGCGTCCTGTAATAACAACTCCGAACAGCAATGGATATTGGAAAAAGTGCCTTGGAAATGATAAAAATTCCCATCATCGATGATAATCGATGAATCTATGTAAATAATAAATAAACGATGGTAGTTACTTAAGTATCTTTCGATAATATAACATTATTTACAATAAACGCGATCTCATGCCTATCGTTTATATTAATTTATTCACTGATCTCATGTGAAACTGTCGTTCCCGCGATCTATTTCATTACTTAACTACGAAGTAGACTTCAATAATGATTGCCGTACGAAGTCACAAATAGATTACTTCAATTACGAAGTAAACGTCGGAACGGATGAAGACAGATATTATACTCACATGAAAGAGAAGGTCGATGCTGATATTATTTTTTCTTATATTTCTTTTAATCTCTTACGATTGCGTTTCTGCGAACTCTGCGACCCTGCGACGGCTACTGTACGATGGAATTTCATAATTGTACACAAGACTGGTCATTAAGCCAATTCCTGCGGTCTCGTGAGATTTTACGACGCGGAGAAACAGAGACGCGGCAAAAGAACGTGAAAACGGCACTTGCATGCGTACGCGTCGCGAAAGATTTCATTGAAAAATAACGCCGGTGAAATTTCATTTTTCTTACGTACGAACGTTGCGTCGAAAAAATTGGAGCAGAAATTTCATTTTTTTTTTTTTCGATTTTTCAAGGATATTTCGCACGAAGATTTACGTTACAAAGTTTGCAAATAAGAGGATAATTATCGTTTGGCAAATTGATCCGCGCGTACCGTCGCAGCTGTTGAACGGTTTGACTCTCGTTGCATCTGGATTGGTCGGCACAGTTTGCTTATGTGGGTCAAAGTCGCGTCCTCCGGGAGGCCAAGAAAAGAGCCACTTAGCCGCGAATACTGTAACAACTATACCGCGTACTATCCTACCCCTCGGTCTCGTTCGCGGCGATGATGATCAACCTCCGGCCAAGTTTAGTCGAGATGAGCAACTCTTCTTTTACGATTCTTCCGCAAATGCCTCGACGTGACCCGCATCGCGATTTTAAATCGAAACAATTGTTACCGGAGGTTTCTAGCAAATTGCTAAATGAAATGCGATAGAAAAAAAAACTTGCGTTTGAACGCGCAAAATAATCGACGATATTAACCCTTTATGCAGGAAAAAAAATACATCGCGGTAAAAAAAGTACGACGTTACGATAATTCGTACGATTTAACACACGAACCGTTTATTTCTAACGTTTCCCGCAATAAAATATTATTTATCGATGTTTTTTTTTGTTTACAAATGAGGTTATGTAATCCCTGAGGTACTCTATAAACGTAGGATGCATCATGCTTAGTCGATATAAACGTAAGAGGATCGAACGATGCGACGATCTTACCCATCGCGGAGATCCTTGAGAATAAAGAACGAGGTCCGATGTTATTTTTAAGACGGCCGGTAGTAGTGGTAAGTAGCAGCGAGATGACAAAGTTGTCTCGTCTGCTCGTCTCTCGGCAGCTTATATCGTTGAAAAAAATCCGACCCCATCTTTATATTCTTTATACTCACGATTTGTCTACTCGGTCACGTCGCGTTGTCTCTCGTGTCAACCGTTCCGCAGAGTCCGAGTGTTCCGGTTCTCACACACCTATGACCCTCGACGGCGTCTTTCTTTCCCACATTAATTGTACGCTCTCAGAGTATCTTAATTTTGAGGAGAATATAAGGTACAAAAACACACACTGCGGCGTTATTTCTTTTTGCTCTGAACCGTGACCTCCCCCGAAGCTGGTTGGGAAGAACCAGAATACGCGTCGGCCACCGAGATACGATTTTGCGAGACCTTTACGGTTGTCCTGCCCACCGGTTTGCGACAAGGGAAGAGAAAGCCGGCTTCACGGTTATCATTCTTATCTCGAATGTATGAATCTTTTTTTGCTGCCCGATTGTCAACTCGTTCTAATACGGGTGTTTGTTATGCCGCATTAAAATGAAGACTACGCGAACTAACCTCGAATTGATAGGATTCGGAGAACGACAAATAGAGTACTGGAGAACAAGGAATATGGATTTGGAACACGAAAAACAGAGAATTTGGAAGTTTCGGAAAATACGAATAAAATTAAAACATCGTGTACTTTAAAATGAATTTTTTTTTTCATATATCGCTATCGAATGTTACATATCGACATATATACAGTCACCACTATGCTACAAAACACGTGACTAAGTAGTTAAATTAACGTGAAATTAACGAACGACGAGGGGGTTTATCGCATCGAATCCGATCAGGTATCTCATTGCCCTTATCGCGATCGATTGTGTTATGAAATCAAACCGTATACGTCGATCGCCGAGGCACGTTGGCTCGAGACTCGATCGCTATGAAACGCTAACGAGCATTATACGCCGTTCGAGTCGCGAACCAGCGACGCTTAAAACTTTTGACCTTAGGGCTAAGCAAACTTTGTGAATCAACGACGTCGTGCAACGTCGCCGTTTCATGTTTCTATAATTAATTACGTATTAATCGGTAACCTCAATGAAATCACAATCTTATTACACTTAAACAAAACTCACATTCGTTCACAGTTGTTTTTTTTTTTTTATTTTTTATCCTACGTCTATTAAGTTACGGCCAGGTGTCGACGACTTATCAACAGGAGAGTATAAGACACGCGCTTCGCTGCATCGTTTGTCGAAATTTCTTTTTTTTTTTTTACACGCAACAACCACAAACAGCGATTTTACGGATTTCGAATGGTTTTAAAGCAACTTTGGCTATCATATGGCGCGAGCACCATGCGTTTTTTTTTTTTTTTTGCTAATTCGAGAAATCGATTCAGAAGATTTTTTTTAGCTTTTTTTTTTTACTAATTCGAAAAATCGATTCAGAACGTTTTTTAAGCTTTTTTTTTTTTTTTTTTACGAAGAATCGTCTACTTTTTTCGGTGGGTTTGGCGGAATAATTGAAAGAAAAAAAAAAAAAAAAAAAAAAAACGAGAGGATTGATAATTAAGATATCAGAGTCGGTGGACGCGTTATCAGGTTCGGCTAATCAATGGCAGCGATAGAAGGAACGAACACCGGGTGGCCATAAAGCTTGAAAAATAGAAAACCAACAATTATCAAGGCAATTGTGCGCTCGTTTCCACTTGTATATCCTTGTGAAGTATGAACTCGGGACAATTAACGTTAAGTAATATTAGATAATAATATTTCCTCGATTCACGTTGATTCACCCGACGCTCGTCGTATATATGACTCGGATTTTTAACATCTATGTACAGGTAGAAAAATAGCATATCTCCAGTTGCAGTGTGATTCACAGTCAAGGCATTCCGCATTGCAAAGAAAAAGATGATTCAAACTTGAATCGTACGAATCGATCGAATAATTAACCCTTTGACGCATTTTTTAAAAAATCGCGAAAAATATGAAAATAATGTTGAAAAATCGTTGAAAAAATTTGTAAAAATTCATAAATAAAGATATTGACCCTCTTAAGTTACCATCGAAATTTCATAACGATCTATCGAGTGTTTCAAAAGATAGAGTACCAAAAAGAGGAGAAAGAGTGCTTCAAAGGGTTAAAAAAAAAAATGGAGAATTCGACAATTTACGAAAAAAAAAATCCTTGACTGCAAAAATCACTTTTACACGCATGTAATTTCAATTAACTAACTAAATTGAGCCTCGATACGAAGTCTACCGTCAAGGTAAATATAAATATATATATTTCCTTGAATCTCCATGTCTATCTCTCTTTACATTAACAGTGATATAGATAAAACTAAATCATCTTTTCGTATACCTAAATATATCTGTATATATATATATATATATATTATACATAATTAATATATTACTATTAGGTTGCTATCTCGAGATTATGCCGTAGTATTTACAGACGGTCGTGAATTAGAAGTCTATAAAACGCGGTTCCATTCACGTTTGGATAATCATTAGGTAACGTATGTTTGCATGCTTAGGTACGTGCAGCTTGCGATTGTCTACAGGTGAGAGGAATATATAAAGGCGTAAATAAAGAGGAAGAAAGAAAGAAGGGAATAATGAAAGAGGTGAAAAAAAAAAATAAAAAAAAAAAAAGGACAGAAACGATTTCCACGTGAGCGTATAATCGCAGAGATCGATCGCATCTCTCGAGGCAGCGAGACTCTCCCTCGACGTACGAGGTATATATACCTACACGGGATCGCGCGCGGCTCCTTTATTGCGTTTCACTTTCGCGAGATGAGCTGCCACGCCGTCTGCGATCGGGGCGTGGCAAAACTGTAACGCAAGAGTCCACCGAGGCCGTCGGGGCTGAATACATACCCGAGAGTAAAGGTATAAAGGTATACAACGCGAGAGAGTGGAAAGATCGAAGCTCGCGAGACGGAGAGGGAGAGTGAAAAAAAAAGAACGATAAACGAAAGACGGAAAGAAAGATCGGTCGATTGCTTAGTCACACCTCGATTCATCGTATATAAGCAATAATAGCGGGCAATATATACGCGGGTTATTAGCGTTATTCTCGTGGGGGGGCCGATCCCCTTCGGAAACGAGCAGCAGCTTCATTCCAATTTAGGTTTCGTCTCGGGTTAGAAAGTGAGAAACGACAGTATAATTCGAGTGAGAAACACCGCGTATTTATCATAAACACGCGTTAAAACGTTGGGAAACAAATAATTTTCTCATATCGGAAGAAAAAAAAAATAATAATAAAAATCATAATCGGCGGATAGAAAACGTACAATTTTCCAATTATTGCGACGAAATTACGATAACTTTTTTTTATACGTGTTCTATTTATTTTTAGGTGATAAAAGCATTGCTTTTAAGATTTTTTCTTGCAATAGGATAAACCGGGAAAGTGTCGCGATCGTAAAATAACGAGTTAAAGTATCGGATCGCTTGAAAATAGTTATTTTAAGGTTATGCGGAGTAATCGGAAGATATGTTTCTCGTAATTGCATAATATTGGAAATACTTTTTTTTTTTTTTTTTTTTCGCGCGCAAGAAATATACTGCTTGACTTTTTTTTTTTCTTCAATTTTTATACCGTTAAATACAATTATCTTTTCCGAGCGAATGAATCGATAATAATCGGGGTAATTTTTTTTTTTTTTTTTTTTTTTTTTTCGGTTAATGGAAGTTGACAAATGATTGCGGCAATACGGTTACCAGTATTTAACGGATGTCTATCCGTTGACGATGTCGGTTAGAAAGTGAGATCGAGAGCGATGTGGCGAGTGCACACAGCATCGCGGAGAGCTGTGCATAGTTCGAGTCCAACGGAAGACGGCCCTCGTACGTGCGTTCCGATTAAATCGTTCTTATTACAACGACGATACAACCCGGCGAGAGAGGCCGCCGCAAACGCCCGAGAGGAAACGCTCGATTGCTACGTTCGTGTACATAAGTAGGTTCGGATGCTGCTGCTGTTGGCTTCTTTGCTTCTGCTGCGTTCACCGTCTCGAATTCCGTTACCATTTCTCTCCTCGATATATAGTATAAACACTGCTGGAGCTGATGGCGAACGTATAACATTACGCTGACCCGAGAATGTGTTTCGCAGGCAGTCTCCACCTCTTCCCACGATTGCATCGAATCACGACAACGAAACTGCGCAACTTTGTTCTCTTTTCTCGACGCGATCGCGTAAAAGTCCGTTTTTGCTTTTTTTTTTTTAAATCTTTTTTTTTGTTTCGCATGTTTTTCGTGAGCGATTAGCGAGGCCGCCGGTTGCAGAGACCAAATTTTTATAGACGATGATGATGATGTTAGCGCTCCCGTCGCTCGATTTCTAATCCTTTTAACCGCGAAGTTTATTGGCGTCTATCCGCGAAACTTAAGAGTGTACCGACATCAGATACGCCCGTATCCGAGATGATCGGTTCGCGCGGTTCTTCGTCCTCGAGCTCTTTAAATTCACTTTCTACGCCGTAAAATCGCCTCCGTTTGCTCCGCTTGTAATTCTCGAACGAAACAAATTGGTTCATTCGACAATTTTTTTTTTTTTTTTTTTTTAATTTTCATGACAAACATTATGTTTCTTAAGCCGAACTCGATTATGAAATAGACGAGGCAAGAGAACGCCGAACAGTAGATCCGGAATGTAGGAAATATGGAGATTCATGTGAGAAAAAAAAAAAAAAAAAAAAGATTAACTCTTGGAAAATTGACGAGTTAATTTAACACCTAAGATCCCTCCCCGGAGGCGTTTTCACGCTTTAGTTGTCAGGAAGTTCAAGCGTCTTTCCGCGGGCTAAGATTTATTCTGACATTTGTTCGTAGTACGAGAATACACCTGTATAAAGTTTCTCTTTGATCCTCCGTTCCGCCTGCAGACAGCCGTTCTGGTGAAGAGACGACTTGGATCATTGCGGAGCCGCGCGGTCTTTAACATATTACTACAACGTAAATAGCTATTACAGTCTAACTAATTGCTAGTCGTAGGGTTTCCCGTCCTGTTGTCGGTCGGAATCTCTTGGCAACCTTTCACAGATCTGAGAACCGCCTTTTATTTATTCCCGTTTAACGAGTCATCGATGATTATTACCCACGAATCTTTGACGAGACAACGTTCTCCGATCCGTCGGAGCGAAACGCTCCCCATCGTCGTCGCTGATCTTCCCCGCGGACTATTCTCGATTCGGATGTCTCGATGGAGTTTCTCGCATCGCTTAACAGCGATGCTTCTCTGCCGTGAATCATCGACGAAGCAGTTCATGAGCGTTTCTCGGATTCCCGTTTATTTCGAACGAAAGTATCGAAGAAACAATTGGATGTTGAAACCGGCGCGTCAACCTCAACTCAAGTATTGTTCCCAGGCGACAAGGGTGGCGTGTTGGCGTCTCTCTGATCTTCATGAACGCTTTCAGCTCTGCTGGCGCTACTGCTCGATCTTGAGCTCAAATTGTCACGATCGCTGAAGTACGAGGAATCACCGCGTTTCTCTTCCAACTGCAGCTGTTGCTTGTCGTTGCGAAAATCTTCTCCCGCGCTACCGAGAAGACCCGGAAAGTACGGTATACCCTGTCTCTGCGACGTTATCTTTCCCATGAAACTTCGTATCTCTTCGAAATACGAATCATCGGCGCGCGGCAATTGCCCGTGATAACGAGATCTGACTTCGTCCAATATCGTCGGACCATCAGCGTCGTGTTTCTTCAGATGTCGATCGAGATTCGTCTGTTGTCCGAAGCATCTTTCGCACAACGGACACTTGAACGGCTTTTCCTTGTTGTGAATGTTTCTAACGTGTCGCTGAAGATTGCTCGATATACTGAACGATCTTTCGCAATATTTGCACTTGTAAGGTTGTTCACCGGTGTGGGTACGAAGATGTCTCGTGAGATTAGCCGAACGGGGAAATACTTTGCCGCAAAATTTACACGAGTAGCGATCTTTTGGTTTAAGACCGGCGGTGACGCCTATCGACGTTGAATACGGTGGCAAATTGCTCACCGAGCTTTGCTGATGCTGCGTCGATTGTTGACTCTGTTGCGAGTTGTGAGTCTCTCGACTCGATATAGGACTGCTGACCCTCTGACTGACCTGCTGTTGAGTCGATGCCGACGACGATGATGTCGAGAAACGATTCGACGGCAGTGGTACCATTGTGGGCAATGCTCGCACTTGAATCTTCGGAAGATCGGTAACCGTTGGCGCATGATGATGCGAGCGATACATCGCTTCTAAAACCAACGGATGTACAGCGTGATGCTGAGGAAACAGTACCGTGTGATAAGGCAAACGCTCGAGTCCGTTTTGATTCAAAACCTCAATGTCGTTCTGATTCTCGTCGCGCAAATGATCCTTTTTGTGATCAACGCGCAGATCGAGAGGTTCGCAATCGGCTTCCTGTTGCTCGTTGTGCGACTGCGGTGGTCTTGCGGCGGGACTCATGTGCGGCTGATTGTTCATCATTGATGTTGGACTTCCCGCAGCCCCGCGTGCCGAATCTCTTCCGTGACTCAAATCGTATGGCAACTCTTCGACATCGGTAACGCGTACGCTTAGTGGGTAAATGCTCGCCTGCTTGGGGCTTATGTGGCCGGGCATCTTCCTCGGGCTCGAGTCCTTCTCCCGCATGGCTGGAGGATACTTTGGGTCGTGAAGCAGCGGGGACAGGGTGCTCGTCCCGAGATATCCGCTCATCACACCGACTCTCTCTCTCGTCACCTATACACCAGCTTCGCTTTTGCCTTCCTCACCTTCTTCTGCTTCAATTTCTGCTGGTGCTGCTGCTGCTGCTGCTGCTGCTGCTGCTGCTCTGTACTACGGACAACCTGTAATCATTGACAAAGAATTTTCTTTAATAATCATTGTAGAGTAGAGTTACGAAAGTTTTACGACACCTGCGAGCTTCTCGCTTTCTTTTCTCGCGAGTCAAAGTGCCTAATGGCGGATGTATAGACACGAGTTTGATGGATGGCAATGTTACAACTGAGCACTTGTTGGCATGTAATTACGATGCGCAACAAACTTGGGTTTAAGAAGTAACGAGGTGACTCCCGAGTGCTCGTTTGCGCGTAAATTCTTTTATTTTTATTTTTTTTTCGTATAGATAATCAATACGAGATGCGGCGAAAAAAAATTGACGCTGTTGCGGAAGTTAAGACCCTCGGGGAAGAAACTAGACGATTATGAAAGAAGGATACAGCCTGTTTTTAATCAAGTTCAGGGTTGATGGTATGTAGATTGCACAGTAGGATACTTCGTGAAAGTGTATCTATAATGCGTACGCTCGCCGAGAGGTCTCGATCTCACTGTAAATTCCTTCGAGACGTAACGATTAATCACAGAACGACGAGTGATAAATGTATCTTGGGTGGTTAAACATACATTCGTTAGATCGCGAAAGATGCTGATTTTCGTCGCGAAATAGCGAAGAAATTAGGGGCCTTCGGATAATTGGCTCGTGCCTTCACACCTGTTGTTCGCTCTCTATCATCTCTCTGGTCACTCTCGTCTCTATGTAATTTCTTGAGACGTCTAATTCAATAATGGCGCCATGTCATAGTCCACTAAAATCATGACACGGTCTCTACGAATAGATTAGAAACCACGCGCAGCGCCTTTTGATTTAGGGATCGAGCATCGATCACGCTATTTATATCTTTACACCGTTAACTATTCGACGTATACCTGTGGCATTTTTCGAGGGAGTGAGAGAAAAAAAAACATAAAACGAAATGATCTCGAAGTTCGGTGAGAGAAATTGGTACCCCGTGTAATCGAGAGCATTGAGTCAGCGCGCTTGTCGGTAGATATACTACTATATACTATATACACAGTTCTTGTTCGGGCATCGAAGTTGGTCTCGAGCACGAAGCGCGACGCGAGCCTCTCGTTGCTCTCGCTGTGGCACAAGCGTTGATGTCTCTATATAACTACGCTGGCGTGGCTCACCCCGGCAGGTGAACGACGAGTATATTAAATAGCGGTCATCTCACCGAGACTGTTCCATAAACGTTGTCGCGGACAAGATACTGCAACGGTTCGATATCACAGAAATTATACGCCCGGCAGTTAAATATTAATCAACCGATGTTATTGTAGCATAAATCTTCTTAATTTTTTTTATCCAGCAATCGGTTGTACATTTGCCCTTATTAATTCTTCGAAACACGTTTTATACACTATCTCTCGTTATGTTACATCCACTTTCAAATGAATCGATGAAAAATCATGAAAATTATATAATCAATCCTTACGATTCGGTTTATTTTAGCTGTTTCGTGCTCTGTGCTGAGATTTTTTTTTCATACATACATTACGAAGAATCAAAGTTGATGGATTGTAAATGAAAATTCTTTTTATTATTTACGAAGATATGGTTTTTTTTTTACGATTTTGTCTCATCAATACGTTGTTTAATGTGCTTCATTAACGTCGATCAAAGGTAAAGATCGGTGGCGTTGAAAAATGCGTTCTATGTACCTAAGGTTGTCGCCATCAGAAATGAGGGAACCCAATCGAGTGCCTCCAGCAACAGTGAGAGTCCCGTTGCTCTCGAACTACAGCTTTTGCTCCAGTTAGACGAGACGGAGAAAGAAAAGTGGTTCGATCTCCTCACGGGCAACTTTGCTCTCGCGGGCGCGTCATCGCGCGTCGTCGAGGCTTCTCCTCCCCTCCGCGTGTCGAGATACGATGAAAGAGAAATTTACTCGGCATGTCGAACGCCTTCGAAGCGAAGAAAAAAAAAAAAAAAAAGTGTATAAAACGGGAAGAATAGGACACGAGGAGAAGACGAAAAAACTGCGTTGCTTTGCGTTACACACCGAGGAAGTTGAAATAAACCAGCAAAACTTGACGCTCTTCGAAGCTGCGAGATGTAAAGATGACGAAAAAAAAACGGAAAAAGTATCGCCGACAATAGTGAAAACCATTAATTACGCAGTATATCGAGAATGCGACGAAGATGCCCGAGAGCGATTATCGCCGTTTTAGCATCAGTGGAAAGTCTTTCCTTCTCTATCTTTCTTCAACGATTTAGTTCAAAGCCGTGTGTATATATATATATACATGTAACAGAAAACAGCGGATGTCGTGGAAGACTTTTCCCTCTCGCTGGAGTCCAAGCTTTTCATTTCGCGTTCCGGCCGAATGGCTCTCGCCGCTATACTTGATCATCGTATCTCGACGGAGAGCGAGAGTTAAAGTATTACAACTCCGCTCTTCCGCGTAATAATATACCTGCGTGCGACGCATTCGCTTCCTCCAAGTCGCTTACTATCTTTTACCTAGCGGCGTAAAAAAATTAAAAACTATAAAATAAAAAAAAGTTCAATATTCTCAATTTATATCGGGATGATCAAAGGGAGACGCTGAGAGAACGTGGTATTAAGATTGCGTGCTACACGTTCGGAAAATCACTTTCTTGCGTATACTTCGCGATTCTGTATACTCAATATGCCCCGAGATTGAACTTTTTAACATCAATTTTTTCACATCTGCAACCCGTTTAGTTCCGCCCTCGATTCCGAGAAAATTGTTTTGAGATATCTCGTTACGTGGTACGTACTTAGCAGTATACTCGGTGTCCGAGGGTTAGTGAGGCTAACATCACGATTGCGTGAAACTCGCCAGAAAAATAAATGTGAGAGCTTTTGCTGCGTGAAAGACGGTGAAAATATAACAATAACGACAGAGAGGACGAATTGCTTTCGCGTGCGGTGATGACTCAGGTATAAAGCGAGCAAGGTAAGCAAGCAAGCGAAAAAAAAAAAAAAAAAAAAAAAACGCGACGAGGGAGACGAGAGCCTCACCTCGCGATCCCCGTTACGCGAGAGTCCGCAGTCGTATCTTCTCGGGCACGAGAGATCGAGCGTCCTCTTCTGTTACTCCTGCTGGAAGCTGTAAACGTTCTCAAGCGTGAGCAAGCAGTGGACAGAGAGTATTCTCAGGGCAGAAGCGAAGCCAAGCCGTCCGAGTCCGCGATCCAGTTTTCGGTTTATAGAAAGTCGAGATGAGCCGGGCGTGGTTTGTATCACGTCCTTGCCCCCGGTATGATTTCTCTCTCCGACATTCACCTACGTGTATATATAGAGATATACGTACGATATACATTACGGGTGTGAGAGAAGAGGAACGGGCAAGAGTAACAGCAGCTCGTCCACGACGGGGCCGGGCATGTGCTCAGCTCTCGGACTCGATCTTTATAGCGTACCTACTCTATATACAGGTATAAACGAGTACATACAGGGGAGAGCATACGAGCACCGTTCACCACTCTCGTTGCCACTCGAACGGCATCAAGATCGAGTTGCTGCAACGAGCAAGAAAACAGAGCCTCACTCTCTTTTTTTTTGTATTTGGGCGTATTAAACGTAAAAAGATATTACGAAATAAAAAACAAAAAAAAAAAAACAATCCGATCGGAAGAAATTTGGACTTAAAAATCTTTCTCCATAAGATTCTTCCAATAAAGATTTTGCTACAGGTCTCATCTCTATTTTTACGTGGAAATAAAAAAAAAATTTTTTTAAATCGCTCGATTAACTTCTTACGAAGTAATGAAATACCCACTCCGTTTTGTACAAATGTATTTCACTCGATAATTTGTAAAAAAAAAAAAGAAGAGAAAAGCTATCGATAAGCAAACTTTCTTCAAGTTAGAAAACGCCGATCATATGATATTTCGTTTGACATAATTTATTTAATCTATAAAGGAGGAAAACGAGAACTATCACCGTTAAGACGATTCAACGATTCATTAAATAGTCATTAATTAAAATTACAGTATTAATAAATATTAATTCACATCTATGAGGATATATTTGTAGCTTTAAGAGAATCAAAGTTTACCAAGATTTTCCCAAGTGCTAAGATCTACCGTGAAGATCATTTAGCTATAGCGGCTTTGACGCTGATGACTCTTCTCGCGTAATCGCGAAAGATTATTATTTATGATTAGTTATGAGACTCGTAAAAGGCCGGGATGTACGCGGTGTCAGCACGTGTACGCTGTGCAGTATGGTATATTATGTACGTAACATCAATGCCCACGCACGTGTGTCTCGCTAACGCGGCTCCGACAAATACACTACGCAACCTTGTTCCCGCCATTGACGCTGACTGCGTTATTGTAATAATCTCCCACTTGTCGAGATGGAATTTTTTTTATATTAAAAAAAAAAAAAAAAAAATACGTAGTCATTTTTTTTTTCTTATTTTTTGTAAGCTATTGTGTTCTACAGAATGAATTTGATAGCACGAGAAAGGTGAGAGCAAAACTCTTGACTCGATATATCGTCTCGCGACGCTTGCATGACTCGACGGCTCCATCTCATTGTCTTCGACACTAACATATCGTTTCCGTGTACGTGTGTGTCACCTCGTTGTCGAGTCTCTCGCTCCTCATTGTCAGACGTTTACCTACGCGAAACTCTTATACATACACGCGGCACACGGAGATAGCCATATTACTAAATCTTCGATCTCGTGGCTGCTGGTTGGAATGCATTTAAATATAAATATCCAGGCTAAACCGAGATAAGATGAACCACACTCGTGCGTACAATACTACCGTACAATCACTGTTACGCGGATACCGCGCGTACTTGTAAAGTCTACGAGAGTGGAAAGAGAGGACGAGAAAGAAAAGAAACCGTTATTCGAACACACGCGTCATCTGCGTGTCACCGTGTCGATCTCGTTTCTTCGATCGTGCCGTCTTATCGTACTTCTGGACCATCATGTTTTTATTTCCTGTTCAATTAAGTTCAACGTGACGTTGAACTGCTTGAAAGAATGATATGCATTTTTTTTTTTTTTTTTTTTTATAACGAACGTCTTTAATTAATTTTATCACCTTGTCAGTCAATTTTATTGATCTGTTTCGCAAAAAAAATCCGTATTTCTTCCGAGGAACCAAATGTGATATTTAAAAAAATGGACAGCAATAATCAATAATTGTAATACATTCGTTTTCGTATCAATATGCTTCGGTGAATCTTTTCCAAAATTTATTACCGCGTTTCGTTACCGTTTCAATTGTCTGACAGCGTACTTCCGGTCGAATTTTCCCGTTATAAAATTTGAATGATCATACAACAGTCGAATTATGTGGCACAAAAATTTCACCGGGATGCGTGCGCGAGGCGAGAGGATTGATCGGTTAACGCAACGACTTCCGCAACTTTTACAGACATTCTGACCGTAATAGGCCACCTCGGGGTCTCGGCGAGGTGCAAGCCACTCGAACGCCCATCTCTCGCTGCGTTCATCGTCTGCATCATCAACCAAGACAATGGTCTTTTTCTCAGTTCCTCTTTCCCCTCCCATCGTACATCGCAGACACATTCTTACTGTACGCTTCTAAACTCCGTCAGTGATGACATATCTACGCGATATCACGGATCACCATCAGCTTCTGCCCGCGAATGCAAAGAGGATGAAACAAATGAGACTTTAAATGTGCGTCGTTCATCAGGAAAAAAAAAATGCGTAAGATTTCGTAGACGCGAAAGATGGCGAGAGGATATCCGAGTTTGCGCAATTGCGAGTGTGCGAACGCGCGAACTATGCGAAATGAGTGAAAGAAACTCGAGAAACATCGTCGAGTCTTAGTTGCATATATACCGCTTGTGGTCGAATAGTTATCGCAAGCTGTCTTCACGTGGGGATTATATTGGAAGGGGTTTTAGAGCTCTAAGATGGAAAGAACATGCGCACGAACGATCGTTTACCTACTAATACTAATACTGCTACTGCACCTAACACTCTCGGCAGAGCTCTCATCTCGTTAACCGGATGCGCTCAGATCGAGCAATGATGTTTCCGTTATTTGCCAATCGTTAACTACCGCTCAGTGCGGCTATTAAACGTCCTATTTATCTATGTCAAAGTCTGCAGTCTTCGCGAAGTATCGGCCGTACTTCGAAAGTGAAAATGGAAGGATCTGTCGATCGTGAGAGTGCAAAAACTGTTCCGTAATTTCCCGCTGCTACAGTTTCACCTGTTAGATCGGTTTCGCAGTCAATTTAATATTAACCGATTTCCGAACATCGTAATTTTCAAGACCGAGAAATTTTCAATTTTTTAGTCTCTAATGAGATGACTAAAAACAACAAAGATACTTCGAGGTAAAGGAGTAAAAATCAGGCAAATCGAACGGTGGAAAGAAAATCGCACAATGATAAATTGGAAAATTTTTTGATTTTTCTATTGAAGAAATATGTTTTTCAAGGTATTTTTCTAAAAAAAAAAAAAAAAATTGTCTTTGAGAGAAAAACTGACGCGCGTCTAAAGCAGCCGAGAGATTTGGGTAAAACCCATCGATCTCTTTATACGCCGGCCGCACAACGAGAGCGATTGGTATCGAGATCAGGAATAGATTTTCATGAATTTTCCTTCGGACCGGTTGTTGGCCCGGCGGATGGCCTGAATCCTTCGATCTACTATGCTCTACCGAAAGATTGTGAGTCGGTAATTTCTTTTCTCTTTCCTCCGCAGAATGATACTTTGTTTTCTAGCTTTTCTCAACGGTAGCGCAACATCGTTTCTTCAGCCTCTTGAGTTCTCATTCGTTCGATCTTCCGCGCTCCGGATGTCGGTCGATCTGTTTCGTCCCTCACAGCTGCCGCGCCTCGGCTTAAAAGAGCTCTCGAACTCCTTTACCTCAGACCATCCACTATAAACTCCGTTCTTTCTTCGTGCTTCTCGCTCGGCTCATGAAATATTCACGCAGTACGACGAAATCATCGCGTTTGTTAGTCAACGCAATGTTTGACTCTCTTTCTCTCTTCCCCTATCCCTTTCTCTCTCTCGATCTTTTGTCGTTTACCTCAGTTCTCATCTTTCTTACTCGCCGTCCGGCATCGACAGCGATAGTCTTCCTTCCTCGCGTTCCCTCTCGCGCATAATTTCTTGGCCCATTTCTCCGGGCAGAATTTTATACGGATAATGTTTGCGCGATGAGGTACGAGATTTGCGAAGAGAATATACTTTTTTTCGGTCAAATTTTGCTGTTAAGTAAATGAATAGCTTAAGCCGCGTATTTTTCAGCACGAATTCATCCCGCAGAGCTTTCATTAAGTTTCTTTCGGCTGCTATAATCAACGTTCTCTTTTATAAAAACATCACCTTTGGCCGCCTTTCCAAAAAAAGAAAGATAAGCTTCGAATCTAAAGTTCAATCTTCTGAACTACAATAAATATACTTGGCGTGGGAGCGTTGCTCGATGCCAAAGAGAAACTTGACGTTCGACGTTCAAAGTGCATACAACGATATCTCGAGATGCATGTTATCCTGTTCCTCTTTCTTTCGCAGACACTCGGAAACGTGTCCGTTGCCTCTCTGTTCGCATTGGTTTCGCGTACCCGTACCAACGCAAGTACAATACTTGCGAACTTGTAGCGAGTACCTCGATTATTCTCTCGCTGTTTAACGAATGCGAAATAACAGTACAAGTTAGTCAGCTGCTCGACAGGGCGCAAGAAAGTTATGCAATTGCCCGACTCGCTCGCCGTAGATCTTCATTAATTTGACAACGAGCTTTGCTGTCTCTTTTCCTTCACACATATAGACGCAAACTTCGAAATGCGATGTTCAATTCGATTCTTTGTCGGTGTATATATTATGCCAATTTCATCTTCTCTCCACGATCTGCGCCCTGTCGGGAACATCCAAATAAACGCGCCGATGTGTTAACTTACATATCGCTTATGCAATTTTCACCATCTCGCGTTTGCATTATGTTCGCCGGCAGAGACTCGGAGTGAAGGTGTGTACAACACGTGTTTGTTCTTCTCCATTCGACACTTAAATAACACACTCCTTCGTAGCACACGCGCGAATCTTATTTATCCAACGCAACTTTACGTGAATCACAATTCCAATGACGTTATTATTACTTTGATACGTACGAGAATTCGCGCATTAGTGTCAATTTATCAACCCACGCGGACGAGGATGTACGAGATGCTGCAAGTATACGTGTAGCCTATTTAATGTGTGTATGTAGAGATATATATATATATAACCGCGGCGTCGGAGAGCTGACGTTCCGGGCGGGTCGAGAGGATGCAACAATAATCATATAATCCACACAACGAAGAGACATTAATCCAGCAATACGCAACGGGACATGGGATATTTTTTTATATCGATTATATGACGCACAACCGCACGATTCTTTGGCATTGGATATTCATTTTTTTTCTTTTTCTGCACAACGAAAAAGAGACGATAATAAGGTGAGTCGCTGCAGCGAGTTTTATAGTTCGCGAAGACTTCTCTGACTCATGCGGCAGGAAAGCAGATCTTTCTGCGGATGCCGAGATGTGGCGTTGTGCGAATTAAACATCGAATTAAATCGGACAAAATTGTTGTTATAGTAATGGAATATTTGACGCATCTGCCATTACAGAATTGCAAGGGGATATATTAAAAATGAACATTGAGCGGCGGTAGTGAAATTATGCTATTGGCAAATGAAGAATAATACAATAATTGGAATAAAAATTACGATGCCGAATTCAAACATTTTTTTTTTTAATGATGCGGTCTTTTCGATGTTTTTTATCTTCCCGGCAGTTTCAGAATTAACTTCAGAATTAATACGAAGCTATGTAACACGCAAAACGCTTTTTATCGAAGTGAGGGACGTCTTTTATTGCGAACGTAGGTGGATACATCGCGTACACATATAATTAGAGAGGGATTTTTCGTGGCGATAGCGCTACCGTACTCTTTGGCGAGTCGATGGCACTTATCGTGACTCTCGGAGGTTGGCAGCTATACTACTTATATGTGTAACGGTACCGTCCGAATTCAATTTCAAATGTAACTCCATTGTGCGGCAGGCGCTCGGGTATTATAGATCATAGATATACGGGAGGTATAAGCGAACCCACGCGAATGCGTTATTTCCTTCTGAGTCAGTCTTAGGTGCTTTCGTTTGTCTTCTTGATTTACTATACTGCGCCACAAGAAGACGAAATGAGAAACAAGTACCCGATAAAACGTGGAGAACGAAAAAAAAAAAAAAAAAAAAAATTGTTATCGCGAATTATCCAATTACCACGCAAATTTGGTTAACAGTACTACGCGGAGCATTGAACACTGGTAATTTCTTAAACATCTTAACCAACGCCTGAACCGTAGATCAGAGGAAAACGATGCATTCCGTTTTTGGAAGATACGTTATTACGTGCGTAATAAGCCATTAATTTCTCAACAGAGGAAAAAATGCACTGATCACGATTTTCCTGTTTGAATTTAAATTACGCATAATTTTCAAGTGCACAATGTGTAACGTCCATATTTAGTCGACTTGAGGTCAACGAGGAAAAAATTAATTTCTATCGTATTACTGATTGGCTGCGAAACTCGAACGATTTTCTATATTTACAATACGATCTTCAAACCAAATGTAAACGATCGATATTACGATCGATTATTGGTCCCGATAATAAAATCTGTTTATTTCTTCAAACTAATATCAACCTTTCTATAATCATTAAGCATTACACCGGTCTTAGTGATTAATCGATTTGTTTTTTATCGTCAGCAAGATTCGGCGAATGCTTTAGCTTCGTCGTGTGCGAAGCAAATGCGAACGAAGGCACAGCAAACTGTGTTGCGCGTTGTACTTTCGCGCCTACCGTCTTGAGTTATCGCATAACTTCAACTGAGACACAGACGCATACATACATAGAAGAAATTCTTCGAGGTATTCGGTGTCTGCGGTAATGTCGTCCTCGGGACCGTTTTATTACCGTTTGCGGGAGTAGGACTACCGCAAGGATAGAGGAGTAAACCCCACCGCGAGTGGAGGAACCGGTGTACAACGAAGAAGAGGTTCCCCGGCACATCGTTCGCGGTATAGCTCTGCACATTGTTCGAGCGCCCGGCAACTCTGGTTGTTACTCTTCGTCCGATGTCTTGGGAATCTCTCATGATTGTCCCGCTCGCGCTCCTCATTCTCGTAATAGCCAGGTATTCAAATAACGTCTGGAGCCCGACGGAGTACAACAAGCGGGGCAACACGCGTTTACTCGCACCGTTGGGCAACTGTGAAGACTCCATCGTCTTCGGGCGAAAAAAAAAAAAAAAAAAAAAAAAAAAAACACTTTACGACGATCGCATCTCTCGTCACTTGACGCATTTTTTTTATCTATTCATATATACGAGACAAACTACTTACTGTATATAACAGTTAGAAAGGGGAGTGAAGAAAATTTCCCGGTTGTTTCCCATCGTTCGATAGATCAATTGTTACGCGATGACTTTTCTTTTTTTTTTTTTTCAGCTCCATAAACGCTTATTAACCAGACAGTCTCTCGTCTACTCATGAGAATCTTTTTGTCATTGATTGATAAAGTTTTGAGAGCCATTTTTCAGATTTTTTTTTAGCGGGTTGTATGTAAATATAGTCGCTTTTTTCATCAAGAGACTTACGAAAATATATAGTAAATATAGTATAAGATACGGAGGACATATTCGCGGTCTTTGATACGCTTCATACCAGCTGTAGCAAACGAATATTCTTTGGGAGGGAATGAGATACGCTTTGAATTTATGTACGAGGAAACGTCGTCGTCGTCGTGATCGGTATGGTGTTTGTGCCGGTATTACGGGTTGAACAACTTCAGCCGCACGTTAGAGTATAGATAGTACGGGTCTTTTGCGCAGAACTCTCGCACGAGGAATCGCACAGGGAGAACAGCCCGCTGTTAGGTGATATAAGGATGCGCGTGGGTGGTAGATAGTTTTTTTTGTTTTGTTTCGTTTTTTTTTTAAACCGCGTGAGCCGCTTTAATGCGTGAAGGAGTAGAGCTTGGGAAACTACGACGACGACGACGACGAGAGCAACACAACACCCAATACCATGCACTGTACACACGTTGAATCGCTGTGACTTGAGGTACGATGTGTGTATCGCCTCGGTCTTACGGTACGAGAAATAAGACGCTACGAAGAGGCTATATCAGACGCTCCGACGACTACAATGAACGATCGAATGATTAATAGAATTCGTGGTGTACGATCGACGATGGATATTGACGTGTGCGTGGGCGTGGGTTGCGATAATACCGCGAGAGAAGGAAAGTCGAGTCGCGAAACCTTAAGCTCGTCGAATACATATATAAATTGCGGGGACTCGGCGTATGTAACGAAGTTAGAACCGGACGGGACTGACGATAAACGTGAAATGTAATATATTTCGTTAGTATTTCATTAAATAGAAACCCGTCGCGATATTTCACGAACGAAAATCTATTGTCATTTATATTTTTCGTTATATATATATACATCTGTACAATATCGAAATATCAAAATACTACGATCACAACAGAGACTGTGGACACGTGTCAATTTCGCACGACTCAATCTTCGTCGAACGTATTTTGGAATATTATGATCGATGGGCGATACCGGTTCCGCGAAATTGAATATGTTTACCGATTGCCAATTTCGTCTTTGGCGTCATCATAAATATTCAAGCGTTCATTGCCGAACGCCGGTAGCGAGATATCGAGGCATTTCAACCCTTTCGAAACTACAATGGAACGTGAAAAAAAAATTATATTCTATATTCCCGATCGCAAAAAAAAATGATTGATGACTGAAATATATGTTTTTCGATTTTTTTTTTTACGAAACTAATTACGTTGTCTTGTACAATAAATCACTGGCAACTAATTGGAATAATTTTTTGCAAAGCCGAAGAGATTTAAACAAATTTAATTGAATGACAAATGATCTTTTATTTCGTTAAGTTGACTTTGGCTTTGCCGACAGAACCGACGATCGATTTACGATCGATCGATCGCTTTTTTTACGATTTTTTATAAAACAAAATTGACGAATTAATAAAACTAAAATTTATTTCTTCAATTTCCATGATCTCCTTTGATTAATCATCGAAAAACATCGGGAATTTCGAGGGGATAGAAAAAAATCTAATAAAACGAAAATTTACCTTCTCTGTCATTCCATAAGTTTAACTTCGTGGTTGTCGAATTCGTACACAGGTACACAGGTGTTTCCATGTAAAAATATATACGTATATATAACCCACTTTGTCAAACTTTGTTACTTCTCAGTCGCGGTCCTCTCACAGAATAATTAAATAAAAATCACTTTGGCACTCAATCCACCGAGCGATACAATCGCACAGTCAATTTCGATCGCCGTAAACTTCGCTGACGAGAAAATTGATAAACTGGAAAATCCTTGCAAAAAAAAAAGCCCGGAAAGGTAGAAGAGTCCCTTTCGTTCGATGCCGAAGTGGTAGCAAGCAGTGGTAGCAGTGGTAACGTGCTTCGCGTAGCTTCCCGAGGGAGCGACCGTTCTCACAGAGAGCTGTCAGTAGTAACGGTCGGTTCTAGCCAGCCTCGTGGCTGGCGCTCGCCACGTGTTCCTCTCTCGTGCGCTTCTCTCGCTGCGAGTTTCAAACGCTTTTCACTCACAGTTTATCCATCCGATATATCGTTCCTCACGCACCCATTATTCACCCCCCAAACCTCGAAACCCTCGATTAATCCTCTTCGACGAAAAATGCACAAAGTTTCAACGAAAATTGTATCAGAAAGAAAACAAAAATCCTTCTAATCGACGATCAGAGTCACTTTCATCACTGGGAAATGGTCTTTTCAGATGTTTATTATCAGAAAAATTCTGAACGAGGGATCGATGATTCGAGTTAACGATCACCGTTACTACTTAGGCTTCGCAGTACCGACAACCGTTGAGACTCCCTCCTCGTAATCGTTATCGAGGAAGTCTCAGCAAGCACGTTGTCCGCGGTTTGTCGTATCCGCGTGGCTTGTGTCTTCGACAGGACAGCTGGGTCCTGACTGGCAGTCCGGTTGGATTGTAAGAGGGCGGTATGCCTGGTCCTCGTGGTAGCGCGGTGCTTGTCCGTTCGCCAGATCCCCGGCGCGCATTAGTGTGTAATCTCTCTCCTTGGTCGCTAAGAATCGCGAGGTTGAGTCGGTCCCGACGTGGAATCGTGGTGGTGGAAATAGTTAGTAGTAGTGCAGTCCTAAGCCGTCGTGCTGGTGGTAGTAGTAGGTAGTCACTTGGGTTTATACGGTAAGCGTGACGACGGGTATCCAAGCTCGGTATCTTCCGAGGATGATGAAGGAAGCCGGTCCGCGCACGCGGTCCTCTCGCGAGTATAGAAGATCGAGTAAGTCAGAGCGTTGTATTGAGCGTGGTGCTCGTTGCTGCTCGGTGAGGAGATCAGCGGCAAAGTAAGAGTAAAGGAAGAGAGTGAGGAGGAACAGCACAGGCACTTCGGGGCAGAGAGTTGGTGCGCCAGTGTGCGCATTCGGAGACTGGGCGGGGAGACCTGAACCCCGTAGGTTGGCCGGGTAGGCAGGAAGGTATGGTTGTCTCTCGTAAGTAGGTAGGTAGGTAGGTAGGTGAGGTTGAGGCGCGGAGAAGAAGTCTCTCTCGCGGCCGTGGATGAGCGAGCTTGAGTTAGCAGAAGCAGAGATCACTGCGAGAGAGGTATATACTTGTATATACACATATATATACCAAGCAGAGACTGGTAGAAGAGAGCCGTGCGCGCTCACGGTCCTCCTGCTCGTGGAATAACCGTGAGAGACGTTGGTAAGGTAAGTACCAGCACACCTCACCTCTCTCTATGTTTCTCTGTCTACGGGAGTAGAGGACCACGCCGCGGCACGCGACCTGCCCTCCCTCTGCTGATTCGTTTCCTCTCGGAGCAGCTCCTACTCCTCTTGTCTTTCTCACTCCTCTGCCTACTCTCCGACTCCGATAACTACACCTTCCCTCGTGGTCCGGCGCTGCGCGCGGGCAAGCTACATCGAGCGGCATCAACGAGATCGCGCCGGTGAGACGACGAGAAGGAAGAGATTCGATGGTGTTGGTCTCGACGTTTGTATATACTCTACATACGTATTAATGCTATCTGTGTATTTGAAGTAGATACCTCTCTAGTGCTACCACTCCTAGCGATATTACTACTACCATATACTTCGGACGGTAGACTCAGCCGGCAGAACAGCCTCTCTACCTCCACGCAACAGCAACACCGGAATGATCCTCCCACCACAAACTCTATTCTAGTATCGAGATATACTCTCGTTCCCTCTGTAACCTCCCAGCCACTAATTCACCTTTGCAACCGTACCGACACAACACCCCACCTATATCGTCACTACCTCCTCCCCCTCCTCCTCCCCCTCCTCCCGAGTCGCTTCCACCTTCACCGATATCAGCAACAACAACCGCACAAGTATAATTCTTGGGACCATCGAGCATATCAGCCGTGTCAGTGACGACGGCCACTGACGAAGAACGCACACCAGCGAATAGCATCAACTTTGTTACGGTGTGACTCTCATTCCGATGGACCCGTTGCCCTAGGACCTGGCCTCGCCCCCGCTATCTACTCTCATTGCAGTCGCTTTACCGCTGCGAACGAAGGAGACGATTGGATCATATTGAGATCGGAACCTCAGAGCCCCTAATCTGGGAACCTAGGAAGTGGCCCCGACCTCGCTTTCGTCTCACTGTTCTTGCAATCTTGATGTTTTTTTTTCTATCATTGATAGCCTAGAAGTTCGTTCGGGTCTAGAAATTCGACCTCATCGAGGACAGCAGATTGAGAGATGATTGAAAGGAAACTCTTGTTGGGTAACAACGGAAGTTGAATCGTGTAATTGACGATTGTTTAATTGTTTTTTTGTCGTTTTGGTGTCAGTAGAAGCTTATAAGATTGCAGCAGACATCATTCTTTTCACTTACGATCATTTTTTTTCGCCGAAGGAAACACGCCGATCGATTCCAGTTCTATTTATTTTCATGCCCTGCCTTTCTACTTATCCGACAACGAAATTATTCGTCATCTCGAAGCTCACGATAGATTGGGAACGCGATTACTCCAAGGATTCCTCCATTTCGAGATCTTTAAAGTCAATCCACGATTTCCGGCCTCCGTAATTTCATTGAAAAAACATCGATGTTAACGTACCCCCCCCGGAGGGTTTCAATGCATTCTCGTGGCAGTAGTCGCCCTAGCGATATTCTAGACAAGACCGAGCAATCGAGATTGTAAATTGAGGAGAGTTAAGTATACGATACGAGCAGAAGGTGATCTTAGAGAATCGGATCATCGTGAATCCGGAGAGCTCGAGCTTCTGGACGCCCGGAGGCAGAGCGGGAGCAACCGAGTGTTGCGCAATCAAAAAACGAGCGCCCGTCTCGAGATATCTAGAGCGTCTTGACACAGTTATCCGTGATCTGGTCACAGGGCGTTCCGTGAGCGGTTATAAAGAAAAAGGTAGCTCCGAGGAAGCGTGTAGCGCGAGCTACTTGAAATCACCGCTGAGTTATCGCTTTTGTTTTTGCTTCCGTTTTTTTTTCTTCGGCCCTTCGGATTCGACGCGGTTGAATATAGGACAAGGCGCACATCGTGACTCGATCGCGTTACGTTTCGATACGATGAAATTCCTCAAGCTTCAGATTGTCACCCGATTATCTCGTGATATTTCGAGGAGTCGATCTTTTTTTGTCAGCTAGAGCGAGGGTTGGAATTTGCATTGTCGCGTTGGCACGAGCCCGAGCGCGCGCGACATAAGATTCTATTACGTTCGACGACAAAGACTACAACGAACGACGGCTTTCTTCGGGGTGACGGGCGACACGTGTACGTACACACTCTCGGTGTGCATCTCTTCGCGAACGAAGCGAACCCATCATTAGTCGCCCACGCTGAGATTGCCGCGTGCTGCAAAACCCAGCTTGCGAAGTTTCGCGACGAGCATTCAAAGAGAATCTTTGCCGGATTATGCTGCGAGAGACATGCCGCGCTCGCGTGGACGGGAGAGACAAGGGTCGTTATCGCCACGTGCTATGCTGTGCGCATCACGTCAAAGAGGGACAGAAGTCGCGAAACAAGAATGTATGCGCTGGGAGTGATGAGATTAATGACGAAAGACAGGAGAGGTGTGCTAAACACCGGAAGGCCTATTATTATCTGTAAGATGCTGAGTACTCAACGTCACTCCACTGCGGATTAGACTGTATGGAATCCTTTAACGATTTTTTTTTGCTGTTCACACGCGCGAGTCTCCAGTCACAACTGTGTGGGCGGCTGTTGCATGTCTCCAGTGTTGAAAATTGTTCATTTTTTCAACATTGAATCAACTCGAATGTTATGTAATTTATAACTCATGGCGAATCAGAACAGTACAGTAATATAACCACAGAAATTCGTTTTATCGGGGTTGCGAATCATAATATATTTTTCATAAAAATTTATGTACAATGGGGCAAAATGGTTTTCTCATGAATTACGTGCAAAAATTACGTTCGCGCTATGTTGCGAAGGATGTGTATTTATGTGAATTTATGAGAAATTTGGCTTTTTATGTGTCTTTTATGTATACGTTATTCTTTTTTCTTACGAAATTTTCCATAGTTGCTATCGTAATATACTTTTCTCCTGAATTCGGTAAAATTACCTCATTTTTTGCATACAACACGAACGCAAAGTAGCAATATACTGTCCGAGAGCAACAAGCGATCTTGCGTTCGTAATGCACGCAAACAAGTTATTTTAACAATCTTAACAAAAGTTTCCTATGCCACGCGGGAGGCAGCGCATTCTCACCTCATGTAATTGCTCGCTGCATGTGAAAAACAGCGCTTCTCTCCCTCGTAGCATAACATACTATTCCATAAAAAATTGAAGTGGGAATGGAATACATAGACCTTTTAAAGATCAAACAGGATTCAAGCTATTTGCGAACAGTACATTGACTGTGTTCTTTGCGGTATCATATAATTACCGCTAAAAAATGAAGTGTTCGCAAATTCCGATGATTTCAGAGAGTACTCCGTTTTACCTCTTTATTTGTATTTTAACCACTTTTTTCCGTTGGAAATATCTCGGAAAAAAAATGCAGGGGACGGGACTGACGACTTGCTTCGGTAAAAACAGTTTCAGTGCCGGAAGTCAGCACGTCGTCTGCGCGTAATAACTGCTCGCTGCCCTCGAGACTCACCCTGACGTAGTATTCTAATGGAGATCACGTGAAACGGGGTCATCGGGGTCCTGGCACGCTCGCCATTCGAGCTCCGCGGGGATTATTCACGTTTCTCCGTCTATCTGCCGGAGCGCAGAGGTGTTAAGGACTATGTCTTGAGTAAGAGGAGGATTGAGTTGCGGAGCTCCCGGAGTGTGCGGTGCCGAGACTCGGTAAATACTGGGAGCCACTTGGAGTTGTTGCATGCACTACTGTAACACGTTCATCCGGGCTGTTTATATACGTGGGGTACATACAACAGCAGTGCAGCATCGTTGTGCCCCGAGCGCAGCAGAATTCTAATACAGACCGTGCGGCCAAGAAAACTGGGTCGCGGATCTTTGCCGCCGCCTTTGTGCGGATCTCTTCACGTCGGGAGTAAAGTTTGCTCCGAAGGATTAAGGAACAACGGCGTTGGGAAAGAGGACTTTGAGTAGTAGTCACCCGGTACTCGGTGAACTCGACCGGTCACCCAGGTGAGAATTGTAACCGGGAAAATGGAGAGAATAATGGGAAACAGGATCTTAAGGCTTAACTCTTGTCCAGCATTTCCTTTTTTGGATACTGATAAAAATTGGTTAACTTATTAACCTGAGAACGGCGAAGGCAGTCATCTCGACTTATGCAAATGTTTGCGTTTTTTCCCCATTTTTCATTCAAGTTTCATGTATGACATCATCGATCGAGTCTGTTACAATAATTAGACCGGTTTTTTATCTTTTTTTGCTATGCGCTGTATTATTGAAGATCAATAAAGAAGCCTCAACATTGTAATATTCGTTTGATACGACGGAGGAGAAAAGAAATCTGACGCAAGTGTTGCAACTTAAGTGCGCCAAGTTCGCTAATTGTCACTAATCATGTGTCTGAATGACTCTGCGTAGTGAACACCCTAATGTGGACAGAAGATAATTGCGAGCCACAGATCTACGTGGTTATTTTTCACGATCACATGTGAATCATGCGACAGATCAAAGATTATTGAACGGCCTTTGCTTCCTAATCGCGTAACTCTTTTTTTTTCGTTCTGTTCATTAGCGATTCTTCGTGATTTATCTCCGTCTCTTTGTCCCCTCGATGTTTGCGATCTCTGAGAGATCTTTTCGCGATCCTGTATCTCGATCTTTGGCAACGATCCGTGCGGCAGTTTTGGCAGCGCAATTTTGCCTCGGTATTCACTTTTATAGCGGAGCGTGAAGCGCGATTCGAGAAGAAATTGGGTACAGGGCATTAAACGTCGACCTTTACGAGTTACCAACGGAGACTCGAGCTTACTTTTCGTCATCGACCGAAGCCGTAGCCCTGGGTCTCTCACGTCTCATTGTCTTAAACCACTGAAATCGCGAGACGGACTACTATGCGGCCAGAGGAAGAGGGAGACTCCGACAAGCGCATTTTTCATTCGATCAAACGGAGTTTCAAGCAATCCACACGATTTAGCCAGAGTGCACGATAGAATGTGTTGCGTGGCTTCGGGGGCCCCTTAAATCTTCCATTTAACTGCGCCGGAATGTTTCGACCTATCGAGCACTTCGTCACTTTGCCAAGCCGACACTCGGAGGTTCCCCGCCGACTTGCGCATTATTTCGACGTAAATCTCTTACGAATGGAACCGCGGAATTGCCGAATCGGCAAAGAAATCGTACCATAGAACGTGAATCCATTCCAGCGATCATTGTGTTCGCTGATCAGCGCAAAAAACGCGTATTGCGGCAAGTAAATGACCAATGAGATCGGTATATCAACAATTTAGTTTTTCCGGAAGGATCAACGAGAACATTTTTTTCTCCCGATAATCAATTTTTTTTAGAATTCGTATTCAACTATTCCGTTTTTTCATATTATTTCATCCTTCGATGTATAATATCATCGATGCAATTGGATCGAAAAACAATAAGATTTTGATATCCGTATCGATCGTCGAGATTTTCCGTAACCGAGATGGGGATTAACGACTAACGTCGTATCAGGATTGGTTAGCAAAACCGTTAAGTTTATTCAAGTGGGAGGAGCACCAGTGCGATTCTCTTGATATACACGGGTTCCTCTATACCGCGACATTGCATCGCATGCATAATACATGCCTACGTAACTGTCAGCGCCCGAGATGCACGTTGCCGTCATCCGTCTCGTACGTATATCCCGAGAGACGAAGAACGCCCATATGCCCCGATCCGAGCGGCAAACGATAGCCGACTAGACGCGTAGGACAGACTCGGTATACACTATCCGTTTCAACTTATACTATAAACATAAGGTAACCGGCTAATATATAAAAGCGCAAATGCACTATAATACTCCGCGCGAATACGAACGACGGGAAGGACGTTGATCGTTCGCGCGCACGAGAGTGTAAGGGTTTGGCACATTGCCAACTCTCGATCTCTCTTGCCGCAACGAAACGCAACAGTAATAGTTACACTATTGTATGACATTAAGGTGACGAGAGAACGGAGAGAAGGATGTCACTTATCTTCCAAGTTGCACAAGCTGCGAATTTGCTTTGACGTTCGCGTTGACAGAAGAATCGACGCCCGTTGAACTATCAATGGTGTGCCCACGACATCGCTTCTCCATTGACGACTGTCTTTTTTGCACCACCGGGTAGTCGTCTCTGTTTATATAATTGTATGTAAATACAATCGAATTAACACCACCGAAGGGCGTGCAGATCTATGATCATTCGCAGTCTATACGCCCTTTCGGTCTTTTGTAAAGTCGATTTATTTCTTGGACGCCGAACATCGGGGAACTCTGAGAAGATTCGTGAAACGAACGATTCGAAGCAAAATTCGGTCTGCTGACAAATATGCGAAGTACACGAGAAGTAATGAAAAACGAGGACTGTATGCGTCGACGACGGGGTATTCAGTAGCGTTTGTCAGCAGATGCATACTGCACACGACTTCACGATGCTATCGTGTCTGATATTCTTGGTACGGTGTGTGTAAAGTACACACAGCGGGCGGTATTGCTACATGAAGTATCCGCATTGTGGTTTGCTGCTCTTCTCTACAGTAAAATGCTTACCAAGCAAAGCGCTCGATTTATTCACGTTGGTACTCGTTGCTATCCTCGAGCCTCGCGAGTGCCGCGAGACTGGCGATCGCATGCAACAGTTCTCTGTTGCGGTATTCGAGTACAGCGCGCGATGTTATCGCGTCCGGCAAGGTCTTTCCATGTCGAACGAAGTGTTTTCATGCGCTATAGATAGCTGCGCGAGAAACGACGAAGACCAACGAGAGCGACAAACTCGTCAGGTGACAATGAGATTCTTGAGGAGTTACGACGGACGTCGAGGCCTTCGACAGCGCACTCGATAGTCCTGAAATGAGCTCTCCAAGCGTCAATGGCAGAGATAATGTTCATTCACTGAGTTCGTGTTCGCAAACGGCTAATATGGTTTACGCGTCGACACACACGTGTGTGACGATGAGACTCGTCGCGTGTTGCGAACGCGTTGACAACGAATTCCTCGAGGCTAAAATGCATCTCGGAAAACGTTTTTTAAACGCCGGACGAACGCTTCGATGTTTTGCTACTCTCGGGCAATGTCTCACGATCGTCAACTACCGACGAGAGAATTTTTCTATAGGCATCGATCGCCGCATTTTATGTGACTGCGTACTTCGTGACAACGCTGATCTCCATTAGACGCACCAGGTGTCCGTCGACGCGGAGACAGATTAGCTATAAGGTAATTTCAATTCGACTTTGAACTTTGCATTGGAATTACAACTCTGCAGTTTAAACACCGAGGGAGAGTACTCGCGATCGCGGATAAGCGCGATCGACGCTTAATCACCGTGGATCGATGATTGTCGGACAGGTAAAGGCGACACTATAGATATATTCGATCCGAATAAAAGTAATAGCTCGCTGTTAATAGATCGAACTTGGTAATGATCTGTGACGAGGAGGCGAGGAGTTTAATTCTTATAAAAATACGCATGACATAGCACATAGGCTAACGATTAGGTGTCAATGAGAATCGTCAAACGTTTTATCGAAAGTGATTGATTACCCGTAGAGCTATGATTTTTATTCAATTGCATTATTTTTCTGCATCTCGAAACAGTCACGAAAAATAAGTATTCGTAAAATAGTGTTTTTTGCAATGATACGAAAAAAATTATCTGCGGAATTATCAGAATTTCTTGCAGATTATCGATGTATCATAATCAGATTTTTTTCGGCATATCCTCGATAAATATCGATTACTATCGATTACTATCGATAAATATCGATAATTATCGATAAATATCGTAAAAAGGGTTAAGAAGAATGATACGAGCGCAGACTTCGTGCGTTCGGAGAAACCGACTCGGCGAAATTGGATTACTGATAGATCTATAACGGCGGTACCCACGTTGAGAAGATTCAAGATTTTTCTGCGTTGGCAGAATGACGAAGGAGAGTGAACACGTTTATACGTATCCTCTTAACGCCTATGGGCCTAGAGAAGTAATCTTGGAATATCTGTGTATGCGATTATAACCGAGACGACTAGTTCGCTCGACACGACGCTTTCTTATTAACCGGGACAAATGGTTCTGGTCTCTCGCGCCCGTTCGTTTACCAAGAGGATAGCCTCATCGATAATATCTCCGTTTCGAATCTGTACGCCAGCTGATGGGGCAGAGTCGAACAGCAGCAGCATCGGCAGCAGCAGCAGCAGCAGCGCGGCAACAGTCAGGATGAAACAGTACATCATAGCGCGCGCCTTGAAGTTGATCCTCGGGCCTTGAAGCGATCGCGCCGAAGCAAAGCTCATAGTTGTATTATAGAAGATCGAATGGCGCAACTGCTTCGATAGGTACAGCCGGGAGCACGACGATGACTCTCATCATCTCGTTCAACATTAATTCCTTCCCATATACCACCCACCGCCAAAGAATTCTCGATGAGAATAGAAGATCCGATCGTCACACGAAAAAAAAAAAAAAAAAAAAAAAAAAAAACCTCACTACGTCTCTCCGTCGCCTAATCCGAGCTGATCGTTTCGTTAATTATCAGCGAACTATATAAACCGGGGCATACCGCTCTGATTTCACTTCCTAAGACCTTCGAAGCGATTGCCGGTGCTGAATAAAAATATCATCCAACAATGAGAGATCGAATTATAATTATCGTTTCTTTCGTCAACAATACGAAATTCACCATCCACCAACTTTTATTCCCATTTCGAAACTCTCAGCGCAAAACGGACGATAAACAGATTCTAAAACTCCGGATATATAATACCGCACAGTATAATACAACTTCAACAGGAAATGACTATGTAAGAAATAATAAATGCGGTGAGAGACACGAATAGAAAGAGAGAGAGAGAGAGAGCGAGAGAGCGACAATGAGAGCCTCTAACCGATACCAACGTCTCTTTAGAGTCTCCTTTCATCGAGATGTATCTCTCTCTCCCGGTTCACAAAAAGAAAATCAAAGAGAACACACAGAACGGAAGCTCCACCTCTGTATAACACTGTGCGCGAGATACATAACAGTTTAATAGCAGGCCTCACGGCAGGGATGGGAAGAAATAATAGTAAGCGAGTGAAGATCGCAGCGCGAGAGATGAAGCAAATCTTCGGTAGGCTGTGATGATGCTGCCGCCGGGAAGGACCTCCAATGTCTGGTATGCCTGGTAATTCCCCGGCGTTTTGTTCTTATGCACGTTACCACTCGCTCTCGTTCTTCCAACACATATTAACAACATACTATATATATATACGCAATAAATGTATATAATATGGTGCTACACGTTAAAACTATCTACATGTAGAAAACTATTCGTTCGAAAGAGTTGCGAGTGTACTTTGGGACGAACATAGACTCGTAGATGTGTGTATGGAATCTCCTCGGTTGCTTCATTCCATTCCGCGATATTCCACATTCTTCCCACACGTGTTAAGACACATAGAGAGGCAGAACTCGCGGCAGAGCTTACAGGGTATACGTAGATGGAGAAATGTGTTATTGTATAGGAGGATTCAGCATCAGCATCCACCAGGAGAGAAACAGGGTACGTGAGGGTACAAACATCAGAGACGAGGGGGGGAAATCCCCGCGCCTTTCCGCTTAACCCGCAGATGCTTGCTCCTGATACGTTCTACTACCGTGTGCCTTGCTTCTGCTGGTGGGCATTCCATTTATGGCCCACAGAGCATCCAAACCGTTTACGGGATCGCCCCATTACAGGAAGGCGTAAGGCACTCTCATCGTTCTTATACTCTCTCTGTCTTTGCCACGAGAGTTTATACGCCGCTAAACTGCCGAGGGAAACATATAACACTTACACGCAGGACGCAGACACACAGATACAGATGCTAACATCGATGTTAGTGTAATGGCGAACGCGCGGAGGCTCGAGTTTCAGGAAGGGCCCACAAACGCTCCCGAGCTCTCTGGTAATTGCAAAGAAATCTCTCGCTAGGTAGTTCGCAACAATGCTTTCAGCTTTCGGCTGACGTAGAGCCCCCGAAATAATGAAATTTTCATCGCGAAACCGCAAACTCTTCGCGATCTCATTTTTTTTTTTTTTTTTTTTTTCGCGAGTTGATTTGTAAGAGAGTTGTCGGGAATTTGAGAGCTGAGAGAAGAGAGGATATATATATGATTCGGTGGGAGATAGAAGTGTTCGCACAGGTGCAACACACTGGGAAAGGAGTGACCCGTTTTCACACCTGCGTCAAGCAGCGAGGTGACTCCTCCGTTGAGGACTTTAACGCGAACCTTGCGTCTGTGTGCTGCACGCAAGAGTTCGTTCTTATGGACCTAACAGCAGCGAGATAACGAGCAGTCGTTGGTACTGTGGATACTACTCAGACAGAATATGTCCTTAGTAGCAGAATGGATTTTATGGGATAGAGACGATGACGATTTGATGAATCTTTCCTGGACTCTGCATCACCCCGAGTTCTTTTATGTCGGTGCCTCTTTGACAAACGTACTTGGCTACGAATACGAACTCTTTGGCTTTTCCAGGAGTTCTGGGAAAACTCGGACGGTAAAGAACAAACAGGAAACACGTGTCCCAACATCCCTTTGCGAAATTATTAAATATTTTTCGATCTCTGCGAAACGCAGTCGGGATCTCTGATTTTTCGTCAATGTACCGCATCTTCCGAACTGCTCGCAATAATGCAAAAAATGACGTTCGATATTTCCAAAAAATGATTTGTAAATACCACAACGATAACTATACTTCGAGATTGTGGATTAAATTTTCTTCCCCAAGTCATCAGATCGTAACTATCGAAAGTGCCAACGAGATCCCTACTGCTTGCGTACATGTTGCGCGGTTAATAGGGTTCGTTAAGACACAGCTGCGGATTTAATGAATCCTTTGGTCCCCTCGAAGCACTGGTTAATGCCTATTAATTGATAGCCTTTCCTCGCGATCAACATATCGCGTTACAAAAACGCGTCTCATCGATTAAGATCCTTCGAAGCAACGAATTAAATGTTTTTTTATTTATTTTTTTTTAAACCTATACACCAGCCGTTCTACTTTTACTCAGTCCGATGAGCTACTCTCTCGCGAGAATCCCTGAGCAACTCGTACATCGTGGATAAAAATTCCGATAGAAATAAGAAAAAGAGGGCGGTGAGCGTTCACGAAGTAGTACCACCGACGTAGCACACGTGCATACCTAATGTACTTTATATCTCGATTGCTCTGCTTAATACACGCTTACACGTGTGCAATGTTGGAGAGAAGCTCGGTACTTACCTATGTATATATAGTATATATCTGTATATACGTCGAACTCGCTTGGAGGCTTCGCAGGGTGGGGTCTCTCTTCGCGCCTCGCCCGTTCTGGTGTCTTAAGTCTTCGGTTTTACTTTCTAAGCGTCCCTCGCCCCCTCGTCCAGGGCTCGGCTATCTCGCGGGACCCAACCGGGACTCGAACACAGCGCGCGCGCGCGTCCGCGCGTACCATGAGGCTGATCAACTCCGCGGACACGCTTCGCTGAGACACCTGGAAGACGAGTGGTGGTCACCTCCGATTGAACAACAACCACGAAAAAAAAAAACAAAAATCAAAAAAAAAAATTGTCATCTCGCTCTCACTTCTTCCCTCTCTTCTTACCGATCGAGTCTCGTTCGCCTGTGATAAAATCATCGAGTGTTGCAGAAATTTTATCAAAACGCATTAATCATCGCGGCTTCGTTGAGTCGCAACAAAGATACTCGATAGATGATTTAAAAAATTGGTGAAATATTGCTAATAAAATCATTTATTGATCATACGACAATAATTGTAAAAATATTTTCACATTTATATGGAAATGAGTTTGTGGTGAAAAATTTCGCGGCATTAGATCGCTGCGCGAGTGTATGTATTGGTCTCTCGAGCTCACGTGCCTATGTTCGTGTGTATCTTGTTGCACTAGCGACGATTTTTTTGCACTCGACTCTCGAGTCGATGTTATATCTCTGATATATGTATGTATATATCGCTGTATACACACATATATGTACACAACTGTACAGTATAACAGAGAACGGGAACCACGACAGGGTGGGGTCCATACGCCGAGGCGCACTCTCGCATCCGACTTGCCGCGCGGCTGTTCAGGCGTTTTCAGTTTCACTTTCTAAGTCCCCCTCATCGCGGCCTATCTTGTCTCTCTCGGAATTGACCGACACTTCGCTTCGCGAGGAGCAACGCGATGCATGCAAGCGACATCGAACGAACGTACTTCGAGATCCTCGAAGTTGCAAAAATTATATACATGAAGTTAAAATAATTCGAAGAAAATCGTACATTCGATGCGATCTATAATTATTTAATTGCGGAGGATACCGCGGATACTTTCTTTACCTCGGGACTCTCTCGCTACAAAGTTCGTACCTTCCACCGAAAGTATATATATTCTTTACCAAGATTGTGGATACATCGCCCGCGTATATATTCTCTTTGGCGATTCGTTTTCGCGAAGATTTATTCCCGAATCCCATGGCCCGTTAATTGGATCGATGTTTCACCCGAGTAGAGAGCGGGCGGTCAGTATACTTTCTTTCTAGAGGGGTCTCTCTCGCTCTTTCTCTCTGTAAAGCGCCGCGTTCACCTCGCGCACAAGAGAGGTGACAATTGAAACTCGATTCTTGTCCCGTACGGAAGATTTATTTCGTCTGTCGACGCGTGTACCGAGCTGCTGAGAAGCCGTCGACCATCGTTCGACGACACTGTACCGGAGGACGAGGGTATACAATACTCTGTGCCCTTTCAACATCGCCCCGAGCCGCGCGCAAATTCGCCGCTTTAACGCCCGTGAAAGTTTCTTTAACGTGTTTTTGGTAACGAGAGAAGATATACTATAGGCCTCCGTGCAAAGCTTCGGAGCAGTATGTGCCCCTGTTTGATCGCGACGGATAGTAAGGCACCGAAGGTGTAAAGGTATACACGCGCACTTTGCGCTAACCGTAACCCGCCAATCGATTAATCGCAGGCGTCGACTTTTATCGGACTTCAATCGCGCCACAGGTATCGCAGGTTAGAGTTCTTTATCGGTTTTCACGCCACGAGAGTTTGTACTTTGGATCGTTAACATAATTTCATTCGCGGTATCTATGCGATCGGTATGGGTGAAAGGGAATTAAAGAAAAAGATGAAAGAGAAGATGACGATGACGGATTAATCGATATTTAGATCGAATTCCATATATATGGGTCACGAATACACAAAAAAAAAATCGAACGGGGTAAGAAAAAAAAATTTAAGAAAACGATCGATGGCCGCATAGATTGACTCTTTTTCAGAGATTTAAAAAAAAATTTGAAGACAGCAGATTATCGGCACTCAAATCGATTTTTTTATAAATGGGTAATCAGTGGTAAGAGATTACGCGTTTTCGAAACTTAGCGTCAAAAGATTGACGCTTGCGATATCTTGCCGATACAATAGTAACGCTGTGGAATTAGAAATCTCGTCGACGCTTCCATCGAGAGTTCTACAAAAGAAAAGGGCCGTTTCGGTGGTTTCTTATACGCCCAAGCAATTTGGGAAGTGATCTACTTGTCACGCATCGCGACGCGTCTCGATAGTTTTTAGCGATCGCACATCGCGCCGACGACCTTCGTAAAACTCCGAAGTCAGTAGTTCGTGAAACGGTTTCTAATTTCCATAGAACGTCGATGTTGTGGAGGCGATGGAGGAGGAAGCGGAGAGATCGGAAGATGAAGAGAGTAATGGGTACCGATCTGGACGGAAAAAAAAAATATATATCTGTAGCCGATGATGGAATGTGTTCGCGTAGGTGCGTGAGGCCTCGAAATATTACTCCGGGTGATCTCTTTCGAACATTATTATTCGGAGCAAGAGCTATAGGTTTTTTCTCGCTCTCGTCGATCTCCGCGCCCCGTTTCAAGTGGCCTTAACGAAAATAAGCTATAACTACACTGGCGGAAACAAAACTTTCGTCGAACGAACGAAAGAAGGTGAGAGGCCTCTTTTCATCCGTGTAGGCGCAAAAAATAAGAAAAATTCGGTCGATCTCTTGACCAAATAAGATCGAGAATTACGTGCAGAGTTGAATCGGAGTCATCGCACAGTCGTGAATGAGCGTCGATTTATAATGAACGCACGGAAACTCCAAGCAAGAAATTAGGTCTCATCAGACCTAAGAGTTTCTAATTTCCGCTGGAAATTATTGAGAGTTCCGTACGTGAGTTCCGGGTAAATGATACGAGAGATTCACTCGTACGTTCGGCAATTGGTTTGGAAATTAATTAAATTTTCTTCATTAGTTATACTCTTCTCGAATTCACTTCGTTCATTTTTTCAATCAAATATGTTCCGCGTTATTTTAACGAATTCTCAAGGATTCTATCAAGCGCGTCTCCGCATAGTTTAATTAGTTAGTTTAGCATTCATTTTTTTGCATCCGAATCAAACGTTCGTAATTGTAATCAACTAACTTGACGATAATAGTAACGAGATGTAAATGAAGTAAAGCAGCCGGACGAAAGCGTGTAACCATTTACTACACATATTATATGGTATAAACAATCACGATCGAGTCAAGTCTCCCTCGCGGTCTTGTTAATTAAACGTATTGTTCAGCGACCCGTGTAATTTATTCGACTCAACAGCGGCACCAGCAGCAACAGCGAGGGCACTTTTCTAACAGCGGTAATATCCCCGCAGCACCTCGTGGTTGTACAGTGCGCCTGATAATATCCTCGAGAGACCTCGCTCCATCTTTCTTTATCGCTCGTATATGAATGAAGGTGTACTCGAGAGAGTGCGCGAGCTCCGGCAACAAAAACGCCTCGAGCTATTCACCGCGGCGCGAGCGCGCGCGCGGGGCTCATTATTCCACCAAATCGTTGTAGCATCAATCCTCTGACGATCAACGCGGCTGCCGAGAGCATGCCGACCGTGTAAGCTCATCGTTATTATCCACTCCGCAATCTTCTGCCCAAGTAAGAAGCCTCTTA
Source organism: Buathra laborator (assembly GCA_934046635.1). Classification (NCBI taxonomy): domain Eukaryota; kingdom Metazoa; phylum Arthropoda; class Insecta; order Hymenoptera; family Ichneumonidae; genus Buathra; species Buathra laborator. Next base: position 2,541,235 of record OW203894.1, on the reverse strand, counting down.
CCATACAGAAGGCTCTTCCCAGTTAAAAAAAAAAAAGAAAAAAAAAAAGAAATGCAAATCAATTTCACAAAGATCGAGCTTCAGATTCGAAGATCCCGTATTAATAAGTTTCAGATACAAGCCCACAGATTATCCGGAATAGAATATCATAATTCTGTTTTTTTTTATTCCCTCATGCGTTTCATTCATCTTAGAGACAGATCTGACGACGACCACGACCTCGAACAGCGTCCTCCGCATCCGGTTGACTGACGGATTGTCTGACTATGGATACAGCTGCGGCTTGGTAACTGGTCCTCGTTTGTAGAAGACACGCGGAAGGCAATCGCGAGGCAAGACAAAAAATAAATAAAAAAATGCACTCGTAGAGTCGCAGCAATAGCAACGGCAACGATATAGTTAGGTTATAGTAAATGCGAATCGGGGTGTGTGAGGTCAGGCCGGATCTCCTTAAACGCGATCGGGTGCGATAATGTACGTGTGGCTCGTGCGGCGAGTCTTCGGTGTCTACCTATAGAAACTGATTCCATTGAAACTCTGTGATATCGTCGCTTGTATAGGTATATATTCAGCCTTTTAGCAACAGTTTGTATATCTATAGATGCATAAACGCGCGGAGTTTATGCAGGGTAAAGAACATGACACACGACGTTGGGAGACGGGCACCAAGGTGGCCGAGGCGCATTACCGCGTCCTGACACCTGGACCGATGATGCATCGGCCCGTACAGAGCATTTCCTGCATTAGTATATCATTTACATCCTCGTATATCTCTCATTATCTGCCTACGTGAACAGGGCTAAAGCTACGAATCGAGCGACGGGATCGCGTTCGATATTCAACCCCTCCGCGTCCCGCAAACGAACAACGACATGTCTTATAGTATAGCAGCAGAGAAATACTTGGAGGACTTCGGAGGATTGCCCCATCTGGTTCGACCAATGTGGTCGACTTCCATGGAAGGGAATGTCGCTCGCGAGTATAAGCGATGCGCGGCCTTTTGGACGCGAATAGATCGATGTTCGATCATTCAGCCTCGAGAAAACGATGATGCGGCTAATGAAGGATTCCGATTCGATTTCAGCAAGTAGTTGTTACATTTTTTTTTAAACAAGTTAAGGTTAAGCGAAAAAAGTGTTTTTTTTTCCAGGGAAAGACAATATTATTTTTTTTTTTTTGTAAAAATATTATGTTCGATAGATCGATAAACACAAGAAATGTGATGAAACTTTTTAAGCGTTGCTAAGCATCTCAGAAAAGATTGCAATTGATAGTGAGAACTGACCTATTTATAGGGCAACACGTCCTTCAATATCAAAAGCTATGCTTTTTAAATTTGATACAATTGTAAACATATACCGAGAATTTTTTCTGAATTTTACTCGGAACATTTATGACTACCTACGTTTCGAAAAAAAAAAATGTTTTCATGAAAACAAAGCCACCCGCACGAGGAAGCAAGACGAGAAAAAAATATTGTCAGTAAATTCGCAGTGCAGCGGATTGTCTCGAGCAATTACTGGAAAACCTATCATTATCTTGTATTCAGCGATGTTGAGTCGACACTGTAATTTAACGGGGTACAAAGGACGAGAGGTGTTGTGGTCTGAGAATCAGCGATAAAAATTCATATGCGAATGACCCTCTGAACTGGCGAAGTACTTTTTGACGAAAGATCCCAAGACGTTTGAAGCAAATATGTGTATACTTTCGTACGAGAGGAATCGCGAAAGAGTTAACGAGCGTGACTAACAGTAGGTTACACGAGAAGAAACAAGCAGAAGCTCGAGTTCAGCCCCGGAAGTCATATAGTCGTTTTGACCAAATTGGAGAGCTACCTGCGCAGACCGCAAGCAGGTAGATCGCGCTATGATCACGCTAACCTTCAAAGATTCATCTATCTCAGATGAAAATTACTATCCTTCGGTAGCTCCGTGTAGGCATCTTTTAATAGTTCAAACTTCCGAGCGAACAAACGAAAAAAAAAGAAAGAAACGACTGGACTTCCTAAGACTTTTCTGGAGCGCGAGATTCCCGCAGTTTGGCGAGACTCTTGAACTATGACACTGGCCACCTGCCAAGACGAGACGAGTTTTCTGCGTACCTTTTGAACGAATAAAGACAACGTAACGAGAAGCACATACCGGTTCTGTTGGTATAAGAGAGCGTCGCGAGTTAATCGACCAACGCGCTTTGTCCTCACACCTGTGCGACCGAACGCGTAACAAAAAGAAAAAAGCGTCGCGAGTCGCCGCGGAACTTGATTTTTCTGCTGTACGAAGAGTTTCGACAAACTTCGAAGCGTTATAGAAACATATTGCCAGTATCCTGATTGTATTTATACACAATCGCATAAATTGAGCGTTCTGACGGTGTTAACTTGAGTCAACATGTAAATTGACTGCGAACAAACATAAATTCTCATTATGGCGAGAGTGAGGGTGAAAAGGCGGTTTGTGTGTGCCTCTGGCATGTACTGTGTAATATCTTTTCTACAGCTGCCACAATTAGAACGTATAGTGTATATCTGACTATAGAAGGTATATATAAACGTGTATATATATTTAACAGAGTCGGCGCTCCTTTTTCTATACCTTCATATCGTACGTCTTATCGGTCCGTATCGGCCGGCTATACGGAAACGCCGTAACGAAATAACGAGTTGAAATTGCGCAAGGATTGTGCATATCTCTGCGGCAACCCGATCGTCGCTGGCGATGTTTAAGACAAATGTCGTAGTAAAATTTACTGTAAATGAAATCCTTCGTCAAATACAATTTTTATGATTTATAAATACTCGAGAGCAGTACAGCCCCTTGAATTTCAAAAAATAATTTTTTTATTACGATCAAATTTACGATAAAAATAACTCGTTATAAGTAAAAGCAATTTTTCCTGCGCAAATGACTATTTATAGGTTATATTTCCGAGAGCTCGTTGACATCCAAAAAATGATTTTTTTTCAACGCTCGGAGTGACGATGAAAATAATTTTCTTAAATTACGATTCTACGTTTTAAAGTTAATGGGTACCGTTGGAAATATGACAAATTTTATGAATACATCCTCATTCTGCGGAGCGGTTATGAAAGTCACCCCGGTTCGTCGCGCGCGGTTGCCCGCACTTGGCGAATCTCGTGTGTAAGTAATTGATAATTATCGTTAAGCGCCTCTCGCTGCGGTACCGCCGTGTCTTATATCACGCGCCGCGTTGTGATCTTCGCGAGTATCTGTGCAAACTCTGCATATACATACACATCGACGATCTATATAGGATCGACTTGTGCAGGAATCGGGTTTTCTACGTCCTGTTCGAGAGTTGCACGCACGCGGGAGGGTTTCCTCAGGTTGTGTATACTTTGAACGACACACACGTAGGGCGCGATTGGTGTCCAGTGTATGTATACACAGAATTAGATATAGCGTTTCAGAACTAAGCGGCGCAAGGAGTCGTGTGCATGTATAGCATTGCGAAACTCCGGGACGCACATCTATTAATACCGATACAGGAGGCAAGGCAGTCGGCACGGTTCTTATCTTTGCTGGTGTGGGTGTTATCAGGGCAGGGCGTGTCGCCGGCTCTCTCGCTGCTATAGAAACAGCGACGAACGAGCGACCGGCAGCCCCGAGAGTCAAGGAGCTGCATAGAGAAGGAACACCGCGGTGCACCGGTGCAACCGCCGCGGCTGCTGCGACTCCTGCACGCGGTCGAGAGTCCCGCCGCGCGATCAACACAACGTGACTCTCTTTCGCAGCCTCCGCCCCGTACGAACTATCCGGATCCGTTCCGTTTGGCTCGTTCCTTATGCTATATTACGCTGTATTTATGACTTTTTTTTTTCTTTCCTCTACCGTATCAGCTGCACGGAGCTCGAGAAGTTGATTACATGGCTCAATCATTTTTGAGTTGCGATACTCTGATTCATATGTTTAATGATAAATAATCGAGAATATACGCTTTAGAGATATAGCAGATTCGAACATTCGAACATTCGACAGTACAATCGAAAAAAAGTTTCAATTTTGCTACTAACTTCGAATATAGTCGAAATATCTTAATCAAATTTTTATGTTTTTTTATTCAACTCAATACATAACCAAAGAAAAAAAAAACCATTAATGATGTCCATTTTCAATAATCTGACTTAATTTTGTGTAACGTTTCACAGACTCTCGCATTATGTAATCATAATCCTAAATCTCTCTATCAGAATTTCTCGCGCATTATTGCAATTGCCACTGATACGAGATATATGTATATGAACACCTGGCTATCGAAAAAAAAAAAAAAAAAATCCAATAAATATGATATTTAATCTTTTTCCAATATTACTAAAGATAATCTACCGATAGAAATCGATACATTTTAGCGACTACATCCGCGTTTTCTCTCCGTAAATTTGATCAATTAAGATTCATTTATCCGGCTTAAAATAAAACATAAACTTCGAGACGATTTCCCGGACGAACTGTTAAACTACTTGTGCCCTCGAACGTCGCTACTCGGATTATCGTAGTTTGCAGAGTGCACACATACACGCGCGCGCGCGTGCACACGGTGTGGGTGTTATCAGAGTGGGGCGTGTCGCCTATAGCGGAAAGTCCGTTCGCCAGGAGTCTCGACAGGAGCGACGTGACTCCATGAGGAGTCCTTCTGCTCTGAGACTCTCTCGAAGCTATTTGGATCCTTCGTCTTGTTTCGTTCGATTATTCTCATCCGAAACACGTCTCTCTTTTCTCGTACTCTGTCGAGACTCCTGCTGACTGTGTATCGCCGTCTTAGCCAATAGTCAACCGTATCGGCCGAAAAGGACCAAAAGAAACCTTCTCTAAGGTTATCGGGATAACCCCGCAGACGTTCGTTACTTACTCTCGAACTCCTTCCTATCCTCGAACAGGAAAGAGCTGCACCCAAGGCGCGGAGGCGCCACGACGTTATATTGATACGACAAACGTATCGTCGAGTTTAACGCTCGCAGGCATTTAATTTATATGTATGTATATATAGTATATTTCGTAGAGCGTATAAAACTCGGTAAATCAGCGCAGATAGAACGGGAATGCATTCACGCGTTATATAATAGAAACAGAAAAGGGGGAGGGAATAATTATGCAGATCTCGCGCGGTATCTTGCTAACATTTACCTTTAGCCCGGCCGGGAATATCACACGTACAAGTTGTTACAATACCTATGGGTATGTTGTATTATATAGTGTAAACTATATATGCATGGGATGAAAAGAGAGGTTTCGATTCTGCAAAAAAAATCGATGGGGGAGGGAGGAGGGAGGTCACGCATGTGGATGCAGGAGAGTCTATGGATCGTGCGCGCATACCGTGTGCTCTCTTTGCCGGCTGCACGCGGCCTGCACCACGCCAGAACGCCGGTTTGCTGTATAGTTTTTTTTTTTTGCATATATATGTTTATATATATATCTATATAGGTAGTTTGGATCGCTTTCTGTGTGCATTGCATCGAGTATGCAACCCCGCGTGGTATGCGAACGTATACGTTACGTACTGAACCTCGAGAGAAGTATAGGGAATACCTACCTATAGCTGAATAGATATAGCTAACTATGTGCGCCAGTTGATGTGTATTGAATGCAAACTGGAGACTACAGCCTCCAGGACTTGTGTACACACAGGATACATCGATAGAGTCCCTGTGCATGCGTATAGAAAGTCCGCCCACTGCGTGACACAACTAGCGCTCGAAATACTCGGTCGCTCTCGCGATCGACGACGAACAAAGTTCCGAGAGGAACTTTGGCATTGCCGTCGTCTCTCGCGACGTTGCGATTCTCTCGTGAATGTTCTTCGAGTTAATAGTTTAATCTTTGAGTAATCTTTTTCATTTGTACAAAAATTAGAGACGATTTATAAAAATTTCGGGCGGAGTTCGTTTACTTGAAACGATCGCATAATCGGTAAATTGCAACGTTCGTTTTTTCAACATTTAATGAATACGCTTATTAGCGAATTCGACATTCATAAATAAACATAAACTATTTTCTATCGTTTGTGATGACAAATTCGTTAAATAGGTTCCGCTGAAATGCATATATAGTCAGATGGGGTAATTTTCGCGTCGACGCGAAGTGTTTCATGTTGGACCGCCATCAGCGAAATCTACCGATCGACGTTTATGTTTCACGTGTCCGATGGCGATGAACTCTGTGTTTCTCAATTTTTCAATGTACATTCCCATGGTATATTCGACATCGATGGGAGTTTTAACTAAAAACACAGATCGAGTCTGTATCGCGTAATTAGGTCGATGTACGATACAAGTAGGTATGTCGGGTGAATCAGCGAGGATCGAGAGTATTATATTCGTGGGAGTCGAAGCTCGGAAGATCGTTTAAATGAGATGTGGAAAAAGAGTATTATGCATGGATAATACAGTACATTGCAGTGTGTACAAAGTATAAGCTATAGTACAAGGAGGAGTAGGAATCACGATTCGAAGAGTCGCGTCACCGATCGCGGATGGCAAAGCGTCTCAGTTCGAGATCCACACACTGAATCAACCAAACACCGCAGCCGCTATCCTGCAAATACGTATTCCTGCCTGTACCCTACCACTACGCGCAACATTTCTATGTCTGTACGTAGTTTTCACTTGTATTGTATAGTGCAACTCGCGCGTGATGCAACCCGACTCCGCCCCAGTTACCCACACGGACACTCACTCTTCGGCAAGAGATTCTCGAATACCCGCTGCTGCTGCTGTTGCTTTACCAAACCCGTCGTCATACAGTGGCAAAAATATACAGGCGCGAAAAACGAATCCGCGAGATAACTTATTTTAAACGGCCGATTTGCATTGTTCGGCTGAAGCAGTAGAGACCACAACCAATCATACGAAAGAAAAAAAAAATGTTAGACTTTCCAATTTTTTTTTATTTATTTTTTTTATCGTGGTGAATCCGAATTACGTCCCAAAAAACATTGGTATAAAGACGAAATGGCAGTGCATAATGTGTGTTGGCAATCCCAATGCAGAAAAGTGTGAACACATACTGCAGAGATGGTAAGTATGAGTTGTTATAGCGGTAGGTTGACCCATAGGCACGATGATACTTATGATGTTTCAGTAACGATTGCCAAGATCGATGAGATGAAGAATCGATTGACGCCGAGAAGCAGAGGCCGAAAAAGGGGTATTGCAGATTTAGGTATTGCACAAGGCGTTGTAAAGTCGTGAGTTCATCTTCGCATTCCTGAACGGGAACGCCAGTTTCGATTGCCACTTACACATTACGAAGTAGTAGAAGAAGTTGAAGCAAACTTTGAAAAAAAGAAATGGGCAATCCACTCCGTTGCTTAAGAAAATGACTACGAATAAAAAGCAAGGAGCAGGAAAGCAGGATAATCCACTTCGTTACGTAGCAACTCGCGTAGAAACGAGTAGTAAAAGGAGTCCAAAAAGTCGAAAAGAAAAGAAAAAAACTTGACGCCAAGTACACTGAGGTGTCGATCCGACTCAATTGCCTCTCTCCCCTAAAATGTATTTCAACCCCAAAACACCATAAATGGATACCGTGAACCCAAGTTGTTTGAAGAAAATCGTGTTTTTTTTTGTTGTTTTTCCCGATTTCGGTCCGTTTCTAAAGCCTGTTAAAGACGTCTTTACAGTATTTACTTTATCGAGTTGGCACCTTGACATGATACTCATCTTCGATAATACTCGACTAAAAACTCAGAGAAAAGAGTTGTAATATTAATAATAATTTACTATTAATAGACCGGATCCAGTTTAGTACTTAGATGCACCCAGTAATATCGCCCATCACCCTCTGTGCGATGAGATGGGTTCCCGAATTACTGTCGAGATCTTTGCCGAGACTGTAATATTATTATATTTCTTTTGGAGAAAAATGATTTTCTCCGAAAAAAAAAAAAAAAAAAAATCGAAAAAAAAAATATATATGAAATGAATGAATGAATTAAATCTTTTCGTTTACAAAACATATATACATTTTTTCCATTTTAAAATTACAGGATAATGCAGTAGGATATTTATCTAAAAGACAACTTCAATTTATTTTCTATGCACCGATGGTCGTAAAATGAAGAAATTTACCTCCGCGATTGAGATTAATTGAATCTTACAAAGTTTCCTCGAAAGGCCTCAAAGGCGGAAGTCGAAAGAGCGATTATTTCGCGAACAAAACAGTGCGCCAAGACAAAATAATGTTCTGCTATATCGCGTCTCACCCTTGGATTCCTCGCCGTGGGGTAAACACGACTGGTGAATTGCATAACAATGATTTCGCGAGGTCTGACGAAAGAAGATCGTAGTACCTGCCAATGGGGATGAAAGAGACGAAAGAGACGAAAATAAAGAGATTGACGCTGGCGAGGGCGGCTCGAGGGTGGAACTGTCTGTGCTCCGTCGGGACTCGTAGGCGGTTATTGCAGAGCGGACGAGAACCCCACGAGCTATCGAATGGATATATATATTCTCGATATATAAATATACTATTAAAGTATATATACGTATATATCTAAGATACATATAATATACCGTAGAGCTCTCCTCCGGTACCCGCGCTCGCGCGATCGCGAAGCAGTAAAGGAATTTAGCCTTATAAATCAGCAACATGACTGCGCTGTGGCGGTTGTGAGGCTGTGGCGGCGTGCCACACCTTTCCCTTCTTGGGGCAATCACGAGAGTCGTCACCGGTATCGGCAACAGCATCCCCGCATCGTACTATCTCTCTCTTTCATTCGCGGTTAGTTTCGCGAGCCCCGACATCGAAGCGCCAGCTGTACAGCTATATATATCTGTTAAGTTCTCTCGTTCGTTCGCCTCTCCTGTTACGTGATGAGCCGTAGGGCACTCTTTCGTAAAGCGTAAACTCTATTCTCAAAAAAGAAAAAAGAAAAATCGATTCTTTTTTTTCTTCATCGCGTTCCGATACCCGGTGTGGTCCACGAGATCGTCGCTCACTGCCTGTAATTCGCCTATCGAAACTAGCAAACCCCGAGTTCGCAAAAGTTCACGCCAAACTATGTTCGCTACCCCGTGAAACGAGACTTATAATGTTGTCGATGCGAGAGAGAAGATCCTCGAGAGCATTGAATTCCTTTCCCAGGGGATCTTTAGGAATTCGAGGATTTGTACACTGCAGTCGCGGTCGACCGGAGCCGTGTACGTTGCAATGATACTCTCTCGCGGGAGAAAGATTAGAATTCTCGCGTATGTATATCGATGATCTTAAAACGAAGGATATTCCGTTAATTAATTGAGTGCGCGAACGGGGATAACTATTTATATGAATGAAAAGAGTGTTATCATTTTTCTCAAAACATTCGACAAATGGATTTATGCTTAAGAAACGTAGAAAAAAATGATTATCTCGCGAACAGAAATAATTATAAATAAATAAGACGAACCTTATCTCGCGAATAGAAATAATTATAAATAAATAAGACGAACCCTTTCGCTTCATCAAAATTCTCAATGGAGATCGAATCTTGGATCGTTGACGATTCGTCGTACGTCACGAAGTCGAAGCGCGCGGTACAGACTCCGGAACATTTCTTACCGTATGGTTAAAAGAAGCCAAGAGGTTGTGGCTCGGTGAGTTTCGTTCAGAGGAAGAAGCGACTCGCGGACAATGAAATTCCCGGTCTCTCCCGGCGTCGTATGGAGAGGAAACAGCTCGGAGGTTGAATCTTCAGTAGAGACCGTAAATCTTTATTTTCCTCTCTTTTCAGCTCTCGCTGAGAGTTCACCGCTGCGCCCGGTAATAGTATACAAACGAGAGAGTTAAGAAGGTATACTGTTACGGGATGCAGGTATTTAAACGAGAGCGTGTGCCCCGAAGCGGGCGCATCGAAAATTCTTCTCGTTTCTCGAGACCTACGAGACTCGTTTCCATCCTTCTCCGTCTCTTTTCGTTGCGCAAAACTCCTGTCCGTCCCTTCTGGATCGGTACAAACGAACGAGAACAACTCGAGGAATGAAGCAAAGAAGTACAGATGAAAGACAACGAGATAAAAAAAAAAGAACGAAGTTGCAAAAATCATCGTTAGCATAAACGTCTCTCCTTTCGCTTCGATCTGATTCTCGTAGCGTGTATATATCGAGATCGTTGAAAAACGGACGAAAAAAGAAAAAAAAAAAACAAACGAGCCGAGACAACCGGATCGTAAAACGCTCGGAGAATGCGAAACGATAAAACTTTGCGCGCGCGATCGTCAAAGGCGCGCAGCTATCAAACGGAAGACGATCTTCGAGGATTTCCAAATATACTAAAAGAGGCATCGAAGACTCGCAGTTAAATGAACATCGCACCGCATAACTTTAGTGTTTATTTGTCTCAGCTTTTGATTTGAAAAAAATAATGGGACACCGTTAAACGTTTCGCCGGCGCATATACGGAGGCTGAACAGACTCGTCCGACAACTTTGCGCCGATCCTTATCCTATCGGTAAGATCGACCAAATTGCAGAGATAAGACTTACGATGTTTTCACAGTGATTAGCCACTCGCCGCTCTTAGCGCGGATTAATATCGTTAAACCCGCGTTGATTACCGCGTCTTTGACCGGTTACTTGCAGTGCCAATCGCTGTATCGTTTAATCTTCGCGCGGATACAGCACCAGTCGTAATCTACTTGCTGTACAAACTGCACTTGGCGTACCGCACTCGTAATCGTATTCTACTCATTGCTCGGAGATCATTAATTATTCGTCGGACGGGTGGTATATGTAGCATTAATTATGAGACCTCGCCGACTTTCAGATAGCACTTGTATATATATCCGCCGCTTCTGAATTAATGTAACAGGTAGTTGGAAACTTTGATTACACGACGATTGGGTGTAACTTCGTATCGGCGTCTACGGTAATGTCTTTAACAGACCATTTCCATGAAATTGGAAGGGTGTTTTCGATCTCATAAATCGTAAACAAAAATCCGCATATCCGATTTTATTGACACACTATATCGCGATTGCGCAAGTGTTCTATGATTTTTTTCTCTGCGAGAACGTGCGGTCATTGTTAGAAACGAGGAAAGAAAGGCAAACCGGTGATCAGTGAGTCAGTAACAGCCGAAAGCGACAGCAATTAGACATATCGAGAGCTCTTCGTCCACGTCGAGAGAGGAGAGACGCCCATTTGGAAACCGGACCAATTAAAATTCATCGGATATATTAATGACGGCATTCTTTCTCGCTCTTTCGCTTTTGCGTAGTCTATATAATTTACGGAACAGATTGTGTACGATAGTCCACCTACGTCGAGAGCAAATCATCCGACAACGACGTGCCAATGACGACACTATTCTGACCGTAGCATCACGGTCTCTCTACGACGCACCACGCCTTTCTCAGCCCAGGGGCATCGAGAACGTACGGGAGGCATTAGAATTCGAACCTTCGCTTCGAGGGTCTCAAGGTTCGATTAACGAAAACCGTACCGTTTAGCTTCCAGGCAAAAATTTGACAGGATTCTTGACCATCGAGCGGAGAAAAAAAAATGAAGAGTATTCATTATACGACTGTTTTCCGTCCACTTTGAGTCATATACGCTACGATTGAAAAATTATCGTGAGGAAACGTTAGCATGCGCAGTGCGCGCAAAGGAGATAGATAAGCATCGAATGGCGCGTGTGCTCGTTCAACGAGCGCGATCAGCCAATACCTTGGAGGAACACACGAAGAAGCAGAAGCGAGCAGAAGCAACGAGAATCAAGAATCATCCTCGTAGTCGTCATCGAGGATTCTATACATATATCCATAAATATTAATTGACCGAACTAGTTTTGCAGCCCCGGCGTGTATATAATAATCCGATGGTTTTGAAATTAGCATACCGAGATGATTTCTCACGCGTTTTCCTCGACATCTTGCGTGTTCGAGAGAAGCGAGATGATACGAGACGCGAGCGGGAATAACGCGATCCAATTAGCGCTGACCTCGGGGTCCTCTTCTTCCCAGTATTGCCACTTCTGTATTTATATACGATATACTTCTTTTTTTTTTTTGTCATGAAACGAACGACTACTGACACGTCGGTTATCACAATATTTTTGCAAACTACTGAACAGGAGGCGGTTGGAATTCTGAAGTTGAGTAGAAAAAAAAAATAGAAACAATAATTGGATGACTCTCTGAGAAATGAAATGAAACGCACGACCGTCATTCACCATTTTTATGACGCAGATTAATATTTTTTTTTTTTTTTTTTTTTTTTTTCGGAACGTCTCAGACGAAAAATCGTAAAATTTGATCGCGCATCATAGCGCAACAAAAGAAATGACCCAAACGATATTTATGATTCTGCGATTTACGACGATTAAATCAAATGCCCGTAACTGGTACTTTAGCTAATAATAATAAGAAATTTATGTTTTCCTATGAGACAAAAATAGGGTTCATGTCATTTCTGCAAATTAGAGTCGAAACAATTGTACCTATAGATATCGTCAACGATATCCAATAAGAAGGTAATCTTCCCGATCACGAATCAAGCAGGTTGTTCGGACTTTTTATAGATAGTTATTAAAATAAAAAAAAGCCATCCGCTGTGCCATAATCCTTGCGGAGAGAGATCTACACGACTCGAGTCAATCAAACCCGACCTGCCGACCTCATCGTCGCAATTCACCGGACTGCCCGTGCGGTTCATCTTTTATATATCCCTCTATCTATATATATATATCAATAATCCATCGGTAGAGATAAATAATTATCGATTCTTGTTGATCGATTTTCTTTCCTCTCGTTGTCACGACACGAGGACGACATCCTATCGAGAAGCTGGGGCGCTTGCCTGCCGGACCCGATCGCAATAATTACACACGAATCGATCGATCGATCGATCTATCGATAGTTATAGTATCCCTCCATGTTTCACGGATTCAACGGTCGTCAGCAACGAGGTTTTGTACTCGTGCGTTGGCAAAGAGTACGGATACGCCCGTTCGTTACATATAACTATAATACCTTTGTATATATACAGATATAGATTAAACGCGGACACGAGAAGTTCCACAAGTCTCTCAATGCTCGATAGCTTGCGCAACGAGAACGATCGATCTTTGATTCTCGCAACGTGGTCTCTCGCCCTCTGCCACGATCTATCTCTCGTTCTCTTCTCGTTCCTCGCGATACTTTTGACCGCCCCACACAGTGTTCTGCAGCTCGATTTTCTGCACAACAGTTCCTCTCTCGGTGGCTCTCCGATGTTCCAGCATGTTACCGAGAGCCAACCAAGGATCTCGGGAAGACGTGCTTCGATAATCTCGGATATATAGTTATATATATCTCTATATGTATATATATAACGAAGGATGCTGAGGGATTGAACCTGTTCGGCAAGCAATTGCAAGCAAGCTAAACCCCCTTGTTTTTCTCTCGTTTCCTCTGTCTTCTTCTCAGCTCGCTATATATACACCTTGTTCTGTTCTTTTTCTACTTCATCATCTTCTTGCGGTTACGCCACTTTCTTGCCGCCATCAATCGTAATCCAATTTGAAGAAGGAGATGCATTATATCGAAGCCTTGTAGCGCCACATCCCTTTGAAAAGTCGATCGACACCCTTTTCTCGATACTTCCTCGATCGTCTTCCACACTTTGCCACCGTCATTATTGTAAATTAGATTCGAGATTTATACTATTATCATTTCGTAGCTGCAATATTGTAGCTTCCGAACGGATAAGAGGTAATTTATTGATATGCGCGCGCGAGCGCAATTTTGTTTGTAGCGATCGCGTGTTTGCGACGCAATATTTATCCATTCATGACTTGTGGGTGCGACCAAGAAGATATCGACGTCGATCTCGACAAGGTCGCCGAGAAACTTGGAACTCGCGCGATCAACGAGCACAACATCGCGGACGCTCACGCTTGTTAACAATTATATCGCTCGGGAAAACTCATCGCTCCGCATCTCAACGTTAATCATTTGTCTCATTTGCATAAGAGACCGCATGCGTATTTCAAGACGGCTCATCGTCGTGAAACGACAATAATGAATATTTATCGCGAGGAATTGCGGGAAAGAAGATTGATTTCCCTATCGTCTGCGCGCCGCTATTAGTTACAGTTTTTTTTTTTTCGTCTTTGAACTGACGATTCGGTATCGGAACGTCATCGAGGTAAAAATATATTTTCAATACGTCAAAATTTCATTGTCGCAACAGGAAAGAAAATTCATTTTCCTATCGTCCGAACGTCATACGTGATTATAATTTTTTAAATTCCGTGCGCACGTAACAATGATTCAAATAACTAGTTACAAAAAAAAACGATATTTTTAGCTTTATCGGAAGGATATTCGTATAAATAAGATGTATTTTTATGTCATTTAAAAAATCGACGGGAAAATATTCCATATTTTTGACATTCGCTGATGAATTCGTAGAAAACCTCGAGTTGCAAAAATGCGAAATTAATATCATTTTTCGCATTTGCCGTATGCTAAATGTCTTCGAACGACAATGCTACTGGTATAGTTAAATTTTGCGAGGATTAAGGTTGCGTACATGGAAGCGTCGAACAGCCGAAATCGTTGACTTTCACTGTCGTCAAGGGTCAATTTCCGGCGGACCTTTAAGCCTTCTCAAGCTTCTTTCTCAACACTGACATGCGATCGAGCGTAGAGACTTCAATCTATCTATTCGCCTCGATATACACGAAAGAGAGATCCGATCGCGATAAGCGTCACACAGCTCAAGGATATCGGAACAAATTGAATTCTCTTGCTGGAGTGGCACACGTTCGCCGCGTGTGCGCGAGTTCGATTCTAACGACAAGATAAAAAAAAATAAAGTTTCGTTGTCTCCTTCTTCTGGGGAACGTCCCAGTTACGGATACGCGTGTCCTTTTCAAACTCATTCCTTTGGAAGCTCGCGCCAAGCGTCGCGCGCTCTATGGCCTTTTTTTTTGCTCTTCTATGTCTCTTAATAACACCTCCTACTCACAGAAGGCCATACTGGCTTTGGCTTTTACGACTAGAAACATTCACGCTCTTTCGTTCGCGCGAGTAATATATACGACTCATCCTTGATTTTACGAGAACATGGTCGCGGACCCGTATTATAGAGCACAAACGCTCTCGCGGTTCGAGAGAAGAAAAAAATAAAACTTACGACGAAGAACGCACTCGAAGATCCACACCGCCGGATCGTAAAACCGTGCCGCGCGCCAACAGTGAGAAAACATCCTGTTTCTTTTCTGAATCAGGGTGGAGTTTCGAACCAGTTTTTCTACCGAGAATATTGCCCAAAGAAAAAAATTAAAAAAAAAAATTGACAACGTCAGTTAATATAAGCAGTAAAAAAAAAATGTTCATAAAAACGCCGCTTATTTATTCATAGTAATGGATCATGAATTCGTTACGACGAATTCCATCGTAATTGGAATCGTCTCAAATCCTAAACGATCGGCAGCATGTTATCAAAGTCGTAAAACACGACTATTAGGATAACTTCGTAGTCTGCTGTCGAGAGTTGTCTATTTACTATTTGTCATCGAGAGCCGATAAACGATCTGATTTTTTTTCTATTCGGGAACTATATACGGAACAGTGTAATTGTTTTGTTTGTGAAGGTTTGAGGTCCGCGCGATATCAATATCCGAGTGCCTACAATACCCTAAAAATAGTTCGTAAACGAAATTTTACGAGTCACGAACAGTGATTTATATATTGTTCGACACCCAATGAAAAAAAAGGAGTATTATGCGTTTGACATTGCCGTGAAGTTACCGTTTCGTGTCTATGCTATTCTATCATCTAAGCCGATAAATAGATCGTAGAATGGCCCACAGGTAAAATGTTTGGAATTTTTTGCCGCGTGTTCTTATCTCGATTGTTCGTAGATTCGTTCATCCATTTGTTCGTCAAATTCCGTTCAGTCACCGATCGAGGGAACGATTTAAACATCATATTAATAAAAGAAAAAATAACATACAACATATTTACAGTTTGGAATTTCATGTTAAAGTCAGTTGCGTTCTAATATGTTAGTGATGGTAGGTTATTTGAATGACCTGACCGACTTTAAGATGAAAGGAAATTCGCGTTAAAGAAAGGTGAAAGTAATCTGAAAAACAAAGAAAATGAAAAAAAAAAATTTGCAAAAAAAACCTTTGGCTGAAAAGTGGTTACTTTGCAGTTTTAACAGTTTTAAATCATTTTACAGGTTAGAAAAAAGTCTCTAATACGGTCAGTTTTTTTCCAAACATTTTATTTTGTTTTTAAATTTCTTCAATAAAAAGCTAAAATTTGATCCGCGCGTCGACATCTGTAAAGTTTCGCCTGTATACAATTGCGGATCGAAACAATTCGCGTTACTGCATCATTCGTGGCATTGCATCAATTCATCGAAACCCACAATAATTGATTAATAAGACCGTCTTATATTCTGATCCATGTGTGTTGAGAGAATAGCTTGTGGCAAGTACTTTGGAGCCTTAGGCGTCAGCGTGATTGGCTTCGCGCGAAACGCACGAGTTCGCGGTTGAGGTTCTCGTATAGCAGCAGCGGCGGCAGCTCGTCGGCTATTTAGCCTCAGGTGGTGAATATCTCTAAACTGAAGCAAACCCGCGTGTATAAGACGCTACTCGACTTTCAGATAACAACGTAGCGCCTCTCGGTAAACGAGAAGAAACTCTTCGGATAATATACAATATAGTTTCGTAGACAAGCAAAGATCGATCCTTCGTATACCGAACATCTTACCTAAATGGAGATTTCCCATTATGAAGAAACGCAATAATCACGCGAGGATAGAACCTCTAATTTGTACGATTTTTTCGGTAGCTGACACCAGCAATCTTGGACAGCAGCGGTTACGGCAGCGGGTCATCATTAACAACGGCATGAAGTCTCTCTCGTGCGCGCATTGATCGATCTTCCATCTATTATAGTAACCCTGCCATCGGCAAAGAATTCAAACCATTCCACGCTCTATTCTTATCCAACCGCTCCGGTGAAAAAAAAAAAAAAAAAAAAAAAAAAAATCTTGCATCGCTTGAATCGATCGATCGCGAGATTTGAAGATTGAAACGTGAAGATCGGAATTCAACGAATTCGTCATCATCTCCGGATCTTGCCAATGCTGCTTTTCTACGGCTGTCGGTGTATAGAAAACCGTTTCAACTTGAGAGCGTATCTTCTACATAGCTGTGTATTTCAAACTCCTTGTTACATCAACTGCGCGCGATGAAGTTGACCATCGTACGGTAATGAATTCAAGATGTTTTGTAGAACAAACAGTTCTAAGGCGGTCAACTTCACCGTGTTGGATTGTGATTTAGTATACACCCCGGTACCGTACACAAGTATAACGGAACGATAGTCGACGCGATCGTAACTCTTCGTCGAAGGAACAGGGTCGATCCTCGATTATCGTTGGTCAGCAGCGCGGTGTGTCCCGGGACTCGTGCTGACCATCTCTCTGTACCGGAGTCTCTGATAAGCTTAGGACTGGGACTCTGTGGTCATGGTATTCGAAAAAGAGATCTTAGAGAGCTGTGGCTGCTGATTCTATATCTAAACCGTCGGCAAAGCTCCGCAGCAACCGTGCCAGGAGCCGGGCAAAGAGAGTTTCTGCTTGTTGGACTTGCGAGGCCTCAGCCGCGTGATCACGCCGGCTGAACGTCGAGCGTATATAAAAGCTAGAGATAGTCTAGGCTACTCTCTCGCGTACCTCTGGATGTCGATGGTTATCGCGCGCGCCTCCCGGAGCCTAGGCGTGTCCTCAGGATGGCCTTTCTTATCACGATAACTCGAGGACATCTCGTTGAGCAACTCGAAGCAATGGGCTCCACCCACTCATCCGTGATCCGTATGCGGCACCTCTCTCGCTTATTTTTATTTTATTTATTTTTTCTACTATGTTTTTCTATACTTATTCCTTTTTCTCTATCGTTCTCCGTGTATCATTTACACTGCGAACCTCTCTCGACGCCTCTGGCGATCAAGGAGACTACCGGCCACGGGACGGATAGGATCGATCGAAAACAAACGATGCTGAGAGTCTGGAGAACTCGGCAGCTTCGTCGTTGTCGTCGATCGCTGATCACAGATCCGCGAGGACTCTCGCGCGATTGCTGGCGCCGTTGGATAATAAGTGGATCTCGGGTACAGAACTCGACGGGTGGTACACAGGAGATTACTCTCGGTAAGGACGTTACACACGGGAGCGCCCGAGATATCTCTTGGCTCTCGTAACATTGGAATCCGGAGTTTCAGACACGTGGAGCCCTAGTTTCTGACTGAGACATTCATTTCGACGATATGACGGACAATTGGCAGCCGTTATTCAGAGTATCATATGAACTCGAGTGTTGTTTGTTCTCACTTCGTTTTTGCATTGTCATTATTCGGTAACAGTTTGAAGATAAATAGATCTTTGTTAATTTATCGTCACGTCATGTTCCCGTCGTCATTGTCGTTCTTGTCATCGTAACACCTTTGTATCCGTTTAAAATGTTATCAAATTTTCATGAGATCCTCGGAAGATTTATAATTCAGTTCGACAATTATGTTTATTTTTTTATTATTATTAATCTTCTTTCAGAACAGTATCTCCTCGATTTTAACGGTCCGATACCGAAAGGATAAAAATTTTCATTCGAATACTACGCCTCAATAAGATCGATACTTATCGTAACGTTGTATAAAACTGAAAACATCACAATCAAAAACAGCGTGTCTCGCAACGTAAACGAACAAGTCGTTTGGATTACATTGAAATACAATGTATTTCATTGTATTTTGAAAAAAAAAATAATAATAATAATAAAGATCTTATAAGCTTGGAAATCCGATAAACCGTAACTATCGAATCTATAACAATAGAAATATCGGGCTATCAGATGTGCAAATTGTCTGATAACATTAGGTTATATTCCACGCTTGAGCTTATATCGCGGAACATATAAAGCTCGCCCACACCTATGCGCGACTTTATCCGAGGATTTAATCTCGTGTCCCGTCTGCGCAAGAGGATCGAGCGCCTTTGCGTAGGTCGGTCGCGCGATCTCGCCGCTCGTTGTAACCCAAACAGCCGCGTTTGTAGATATCTCGTATACCTACGAATATCACTATCGTACCTATCCGTTCGCTTCTATGTAGTGTATATATAGTCTATATACATATATTTAAAGCGAAAAACGTAAAATACGAAGTCGAACAACGGACAATCTAACGAGAGTCTCGGGCGGTCCTCGGCGGGCGCGCGTAGACAGCAAGTAACGCTTTTAGAAAGCTGGACCTGGGTGAGCACCCGCTGTAAGATAATCCGATAATCTCGACGGGTCTCTACTCACCGGGTGCTCGCGGGCACGACGAGAGAAGCGTGTCAGATCGCCGCTCGACGATCCTTCGGCCACAGGGCGAATTCAAGATTACCACTAACACGCATCACCACTCGCTATTCTACGTTCTTCTGTCTTTGACACTTTGCAAAGTTAACACGAAGACTTAGAAACAATAAATTTGCCGGATTAAATTGAATTTTAAAATAATGTTCGTAATTCACTGATGACATGCGCAATGGTTGTTCAAAACGGAAAACAACGATAGCTGAAGAAAGTTCAGTGAAAAATGTCTTTTGATTCTTATTGATCAATTACAGTTCGGAGAAATAGCCGAATGAAAATAGGATAACGATACCAATGTATTTTTCACAAGAAGAACATGAATTCACGCGATATAACGGTGGTGGAGGAAAAAATCGCTGAGGGAGATAAAATTTGACGGCATTTATCAATTATCGGAGAACCCAAGTGGTCGAAGTACGAAGCTATGAGGATAGATTATCGGGATATATTTTTTATCCAAAATCACGTTAAACGAGTTAAACGGGAAGGACAACTGTATTCCGGTAGTATGATCGCTGTTCTATGTAACCGAAGCGGAGAATACGCCTTGGGAACGTGTCCTCCGGTTATAGGAAGGCGGAAAAAAAGGAACGGCGAAGAAGCGGCAACGCGCGTCACGGTCGAATCCGTGGATCGTGATCGAGAGAAACGAGCAACGTCCCTCAGGCTGACTTTGAATCTTCGTCGTTCAACGAAACATGTATATACATATATATACAGCAGATATATATGCATGTGCGTGCGGACTCGAGAAGAGGGATTCTCGTGAATTCGTTACGGAATCCGGGATGAGGCTTCATTCCATCTCGAGATTTTAAATAAATCCATCCGCCAACTCGCCACACATCCATTACTTATCTGTCTTTTAACTCTCTATACTGTGTATTTCTACCCGGTAGCGAATCGAGCAGAAAAGCACGACTCCCGAGGCTTCCTGATGCAATTCTTCTCTTTCCGTACGTCCAGAGTAGAAGCAATGTACAAAGTATATACCGCAACCTGACGCGATATCATTTGTTACAAAGCAATAGAGATATCCACGAGAAGCTTTGTGCTTTTGGATGATAATGTTATTCAATCGATATCTACAGATTTAAGGGTTGAATTGCAAGCCTCGCAAACAGGTGATTATAATTCTGCGAAACATTACGATATCTTTAGAGATTCAATTCTTTCCTTTCGAAACTTTTTTTTTTTTTCTCTAAATTTATGTTTTACTCGTCATATGGGATGATGTCGAAGAGAAAATCAAATAAATATATGAAAAAATTGATTTTTAAATATTCGAAAAAAACGGAATTCATCGGAAAAACGATTTGATGTTTGACAAACGAGAAGCTTCACTTTTCGTCTTCCAAGTGTAACAGGGAGCAGTTTCAATGGTCACGGGAATATGTATATAGGTACAACCCGGAGGAGAGAACGTTATGCACGAAGTAAATCGAGCAGTCGTTTGTGTTGCTGCAGCTTATCGATGGAGTAGAGCCTCAAGTATATACGGCTATGTGTTGGTCAGCCACAGCGCCAGCACGTCGGGTCTTACAAGAGAGTGTTCTCGCGGAGAGCGTGCGCGATCGCGGAGGGGCCAGTCGCCCTTGCCGAGGAGCCCGAGGCACGGGCGTGGGCCTTTCACTCCTGCCATCCGCATCGTTCCTCTCTCGACTCGCGGATATATCGCTGCTGGACTGCTCTCGTACACCTACTTACAGCCCACATGTACACGTATACATACGTGTATATGTACAAAGCGTACGTACGTCCACATTGTACCTCTTTGCACGCTGTCCGCGGCAACTATGCCGGATTGCTCCTTCACTCCGACTTCCTTCTGATTCTTATTCTTGGATATCGTTCATATCACAATAAGACGCGATATTATTCGATTTTTTAATTATAATTTATTAATCCCCGCGGACTTTTTTTTTTATTTACTTCTCGCATCGTACGTAAAGAAAATTCCTATTCCGAATGAAGGAACTTACCACCGACTTACGATGGGAAATAAAAAAAATGCGATTTGTTTTTTGTTCGATCGATGAGAAATTTATTGTGGGTAAATTGGTTCGATGTATCGAAGGCGGAGGCAATAACAATCGTGCCACGATTAATTAAGCTCGTGACTTACACATAACAACGGCAACATGGATATACGAAGACTCATCTCTTCGGGCCATTTGGTTCGCTTATCAAGTCGCGATATATGGATTGCTTATTAACTTTGTCCTCGGGAAATATTTCCATGCTGCGCTTTAGCTTTGGAGTAACGGTGCGCTCGGGTTTTGCACATATGTTACTGCGCTACGAGCCGCACGTAATACTATAATGTACACCTGGGACCGGTTGCACACCGATGGGTTGCATCGTGCACCCCATGGATAATCGGCTAATGCCGATCGCCCAGCAGCGAGTACAGTTATAGCGTATATGCTCACTGTAGGTATATATATTCCACACTCACGCGGCAATAACTACTCCGCATTTTGATTTATTGACCTTATAAATCAGCAGCGGAAGCTCTCACGCATTAAATTATCTGTTAATTTCTCCCTTCTTCATTTTACTGTACAAGAAAAAAAAACTGCGGCTACGACAAATATTTCCACTGCTAAATTTTTTTTTATTTTTATTTTCTTTTTCACGGAACCCTCGAAACAAGCAATCCGCAAACGATCGAGAAGCGTCTCGAGGACACACCGATTTTCTTTTTGTAACTTTGGTGTTCCACCTACCGATGCCGTACGTGGCGAAGGTCTTCCCTCTCGTCTCGAGACGAGAGATCGGTAATACATCAGAGAAGTCGAGAGCCGAGCGTCTCTTACGGCGTCGGGATAGGAGGAGACCTCTTCAAGGCAATGCGCTTGCCACCCGTATACCGGTCTACCCGTTCTTCGCCCGAATAAAACTCAAACCATCGCAAAACATCGATCATTACCCGCAAACATCTCTCGCATATCTCGGGCACACGCTCTCGTCCTTAACGCCGAGAGGCAGACGATTTTTTGCAAGTCTGCCTCTCCGCAATGCTACATATTCGCGATCGAGAAAAATCTTACATTTGTATTTCCACTTGTAATGATACACCGGAGTCTACTATACGAATTAGCGTTTCAAACGGCTAACTTTCAACGAGTTCTAGCAATTGAAACTCAAGATATCATTCTCGAATTTCAATTTTTTTCTTTCACTTTCATATCCCCGAAGAATCTTTGATGAAACAGCGATTCTTTTCGATCGCAAAAGTTCGAACGCGACTCAACCTTTACGTATCCGTGACCGTAGATTTTTTTTTTCTTCGGTATATGCAATAAATGCCGCGTATACGCATTATCCGTGTGCATAATGCGAGCCGTGAGGTGATTGCGCACGAGATCGAGAGAAAGGCGATATACTTGATCTCACCTCTGTCGTTGTCGTCGTCCGCGTCGTCTCACCGGATAACCACGCCGCGCTAACACTATCCTTTGCATATATATCGATATATATATACATATTCTTTATATATATTCTCTTATACACATTATAAGTACAAAACCAAGTTCTCGGTGCAATGACTCATGAGATTATCTCTCGGGTTAGATCTTGCGGTGTGGTCTAATGGTCAGAATTTACGCCGCAATATTAGAGTAAGTAGATATACTACACACACACGCTGTAGCCTATCGTATGGATGACTGTGGTAATACACACTGTGGCACTGGCCGCACGTGAAGGATGCTGCGAAAGACTCGTTACGTTGTACTATTATATTCTAGCAATAGTGGTACATTGGTAATAAGAGTGCAAGAGTGCAAAGCATTATGCGGCGGGGCCAATAACGCCGTTTCTTACGCCGCGGGGTGAGTTTCGTTGCTGTATTATAAGTAACTTCCCTTACGAGAGACTCTCTCTTTGTTCGTTTTCTTTCTATACTTCGCTACGGCTCATCTCTTTTGCAACTTGGCACCCGGGGGGCCAAAGATTTTCTCTGTGTTGTAAAAGTATCGGGCAGTTTCAGGAACGACTATTCGCGCCAGCAGCTGCGTGTGGATCCACGGAGCGTGAAAATATATAGTTATCGAAGTACGATTCTCTTGCGAGATGGTTTAAACGCCCACGCAATGAGACGAGCCAACAGCAGAAGCAGCAGCAGCGGTAGAAGGATGAACCATGCAAGTGCTACAGTAGTATCACTGCCTGTGATGCTGCTGATGCTGCTGCTGCTGTTGCTGCTGCTGTTGGGCGGAACTGTAAATCATAAGCGTGATGAATGCTCTGATCTATCCGGTAGAATATTTTCACTATAAATTTTCGTGAGAGGAAAGAAAGAGAGCGGAGGAAACTATGTCCAATGTATTATGGAGGTCGCAGTGGTCAGAATATGCAAAGAGAAGACGAAATGTTGCACTGTTCGAGGTTTTACTCTCTCGTCCGGGGCGCCGTGGGCGCAGAAAATCGGAGAGGTGAATTCAAGCTCTTCGTAATGGATTGCCAGGGTCTTCCGCGACGGGCGGCAGACGAGAGATGCGCGTAGGTAACCAAAGCGTGTGTTGTGTACAACGAGAGTGGCGAGAGCGCTATTTCCATTCGCATCCTTTAGATTCACTGACGTGAAGTTGTTTAATGGGATTCGAGGAGAAGCTTAACAGTCGGAAGAGTTTCCAGCGTATCAAACTCTCGTTACTTCGTATATCGCGGAGGCCGAGAGTCTTATTGCTACTGTTTCGGTAGATTAATATCGTTTTGAATAGACAGCTGAGACGTAGACGGGAATCCGCCAGACGCTATTGATTATTTATCAAAGATTTATTATCCAAATTCAAATTAATCGTTGGAACGATTTGAAAGATTTTTTTTTTTTCATTAAATACGTAATCGTAAGAATCGCTGAGCACTTAAAACATATATTGGGAAATTCGACTATTCCAGGAATGTGCGAACGAAAGTGATAATCACTCTATTAGAAATCGACAAGACCAGTCGAACTAAAGTCCGCGAATGGAGCGCAGGATGCTGTTGTAAAAGCCATAACTTCTAAGTACGGAATAACAATTGGTTCCGATCGCGCGTGAATCGCGTCGCTCGATAGTCCCAACAAGATAATCCATGAATTATTCACGCGCCATATTGGCGTCTCCGAAAAAGGGAAAAGGCGGTTTTGTAGCAATCGAAACGAAAATCCGGTGATCGGTACTCGTAAAGTTTTCGCGTATCCGAGAGGTATATCGAGCGGTTTGTCGGCGAAGTTAGTCTTTTCGCGATCGCGAAAGCGAAGGAATCAAAGGCACCACACGCACGTTTAGAAGTCGTATTCAACAGTTGGGGAAAGGCGAGCATACGGGGCGTGTGCGCGCCACAGAGATATCTGGTAAACGGATGCCGTTTTGGACTGTGCTTCACGCGGATATCTACTTACAAGAATATTGCAGTTACGAGTATTTGTACAGTAACTATACTTAGTACGCGGTAAAGGTGCGCGCGTCAACGCGCCGCAGTTCTTTATCGTACCTCCGACACCGGCCTCGCGAGCTCATTCTTTATTGCTCGACGTTAACGACCACGTATTGTTCGTGTCCGGCTACGGGCACTCGCCTCCCCCCATCTCTTATATGACGTCTCAATAATTTCGTTCCGATATATAGAGTAAAAAACTGGGAAATGGAGAACGAGGGCTGATGGCGGCAGCACTCAAGCACTCAGCACGGCATCGTAAAATACGTATCTTTGTCAGAATTTCTATTAGCCATTATTATAGCAAACGCTGGATAAATACAATGGAATCACAATGTAATGAATAGCCGATAACCTCATATGTAGCAAACGCATTATATGGTACATCGTCGCTACCCTCATTACTGTAATTTGATTTTTATGTGTTTAATGTGCGGATGAAAATTGGTTTCTTTAGGCAAACATTTGATAGGTTAGCGTATGTGAAAGAATTTTCGAAAAATAAGGTGCATCGACTCCTATTCGTTATTACAACGATAGTGATCTTTATGATAAATGTCTTTCTGTACCGTCAAAGAAATTACACTGTAAGGTGATGCTGTGAATTATTCCAACATTTTTTTTTTTCTTGCTAAAAGATCAGTTTCGAGTTAGTAGAACGGTGAACGGTATAAGGTGGTCGTTAGAATGGCATACTTGAAGGGTCAAAGATAATTTCAACCGTTAATTTACCAATTAATTACACCCCTTATATGCTTCTTAAACACCGAACCATTCATAGGAAAGTCCACGGAGAGAGAGTGAACGAATGATTGGAGTTTCTGTAAATCGTATGTTTGTCTATATATAAAGTAGTGTCTCGTCCGAGACGCCGGCCAAGTCGTGCACAAGTTTTGCATGCATCGGTTGCAGTAAGCGTTGCATTGTGTCGTGTGGCCGGGGCAAGGCGTGGCAACACACACGGTGCAGCACCGGTGGTGAAGCACCGTGCGCGCGGGTTATACGCGATACGCCTGAAACGATACCGCGCTCGCGAGAGAGTTAGTGCTTTTCACGTCGTCTCGCGAGTTCTATTCGATTCAGCTTCCCTCCTTTTCGTTCAAACGTCTGTACGCTGTATACAACATTTCGATAGACATACATAACACACACACCAAGAATTTTTCATCCTGTTTGCTCCGCGCAGAAGAGAGTACGAGGCTCCGTTTCACTCGCACGGGCACTTCTTCTCGTATCTCTTCGTATAACTGTATACGTAAAATACTGCCACAGATAGTGCGACCTCGCTATGCAGATTTCAGCTTATTTCTCGCCCCGGCGTCAATTCCTGGATGAGCTGGAAATCGTCGACTATATGCCGCGCCTTCGTGCTGATAATAGCACGACTGTTGGAAACTATTGTTATTTCTATAAGGATATCCTTGGAATTGCGGAACTTGTTCAATATTTTTTACAATTGTGTCGATTTTCACCAGTTTCTCTATTTGTTTTTTCACTCGCCGACGAAAATTATCGCTTTGAAAGTAAAATTTTCCAATGATACTGTTATCAATAGAATCTATAAGATTACGCTAATAAAATCGAAGTTTTACCCCTAAGGACATCGGGACTACTTGACTAACCAGTCGCAAAAAATGCACTGAAAAAAATGATAAGATCGAAAAACCAATAGTTGATAGGAAAAACGTTTTTTTTTCTGAAAAATCGTTTCTCTAACGAATTCGTCGTGATCCCAACTAACAGTTAATTCTCTAATAAACTAATTGTTTTTTCAGTGTGGAGTCGATCAGCGGCTTAGCGATTTTGTAAATAAATTTTTATTAAAATAAACGCATTTGCGTCGTGTGCAAAGGTTAAATGAATTCTTCCCACAATCATCGAAATAAAAATGACAATGTCGAACAGGAAAAATGCGTCGTGTAATTCCAGTCACTGTTACTCAACAGGCAGCGGAATTCGAGATATTAGCATTGTGAATGAAAGACCGAATGATCGTTTCAGCTATCGCGATCCATTATTAGGGTTTGAGAAGAAGAGTACCTAAGCTTCCCATCGATGCTGCAAACCTGGCGCTTGAGACACAAACTCATCGAGATCTCAGAGTCATTGAATGCAGGAGCGCGCGACGTTCCGCGCCCTGATCTCGGCGTATCGACGCTCCCGCGGCTCGACGCCAACCAGCCGACTACTATCGACAAACTTACTACTTACTATGTGTACGTAAACTTTGTAAGTATACATACTTGAGAGCTCGAGAGTCACCGAGCCTACGAAGCTTCCTCTCATCTCGATACATTACGCTATTACATACGCCGCACACTATGCCTAACTGCCATTAAGTACACTACAGATGTGTATACAAATATTAGCCATCAATACATCCGCATAATACGTGTACACTGTGTGTATACGAGACGCGCAATGTGTATTCACGTGTGGAGATGTGGTGCCGTGAGTATCGAATAAGCGGGTGAAGAAGCGATTGGCGCGGCTTTTGCCGTCGACCAGCCCGCACGTCTTCCCGCCGCGTTGCAACTGCAACTGCATCCAGCAGAAGCCAAGAAGCCTTAGTCTCCCATCGTCCCGATTCTCACGTACGCCTTGAACTCGTATACTCTATACTATGTACTTATTATACGCGAAAGGAGACGCGCGCGCGCGCGGGGAGGGGAATTCTATCACCAAAGTTTATCTAGAGACGAGACTCTGTACTCGCGCGTTAGCCGCGCGCTTGTCTATTGCACTCGCTTCGATGCACTATGGGAGGATGACTTCTATATCTGACTCACCGTACTTTCCTCCTTCTCTTCTTTATTTTTTTTTTTATTTTTCTCCTACCGCACGATACGAAATTCCACAGAGTTCGTCAATGGAAAATGTTATTAATTACACGTCTGGTTTTAATCTATACGGAAGGCATTGGAGTTATGCGTGGAATCTTCGGTACCAGTCTATCGATATTCGATCCACGCCCTGCATCACCCTCGCCCCCTGTCTGTGTCTGTGTACATGTGCACCTAAGTTGTTGTCTCTCATGCTTTTTCCGAACGCCCCGCGCATCGATTTCTCGCGCTCCCCTCGCCACTACTGCCTGCTGACTCTTATGCCTATCGATAGATCGCTCGAGATCGTAAGTCACACGCTGTGATGTAACTCCTTGCCGCTGTGCTGTTCCTGTGCCTCTGTTGTCTGTGCCTACTATGCGCCCGCTTCTCTCTATATAATACACAGTCACGAGTATTACGCGCTCGACTACGTAGGCCTTCGGCAACAACGATTGGGTGTTCTCTTCTTTTCGGAAAAATTCGCGAGTGCAGTCGGTTGCGTAACGGTGGCCACAGTATATGTGGGTACTTCTTGGAGCATTATAATGCTGTTTCTGATACGATTGCCGGAGGAAGAGTCTCTTCTCACAACCCTGCAGACGATCATTCGCCGTTCTTCACACACTTTCGAACTTATCCGCTTATTTATTGGGTCAAATACAAATTATGGGTCTGATACTTTTTTTTTATGTAATTTTGGAATGTTTATAATGATAGTGCATGCAAAATTTCAAAACGTTTCACCGTTGCGCTTCTCTTGTACATAGAATAAAAAATTATCGACATTGTACTATAGAGTAATAATTCTCATGTATCGCGACTGTGGCATCGTCAAAATTTTTTTTTTTTTTTCGGATATCGAGAAGAGGAATAATTAAAGGTCGATACTGTCTAAAAATAATGACCATTTGTTATTTTAAGAAATAAAAAAAAATCCGGTTCCGATCTAATCTGATTTTTTTTTACATTTGCGATTTTTTTAACATCGAAAAAAATATGAGTTTATTCCATACCTCCATTTCCATTTGAATATTAGATAAACAGAATGTAAAGTATAAAAAATATCGAAAAAAAAAATCGCGTTTTTCCGCCGTCCCGAGTCAGAAAAATCATATTTTTAAGATATTACCATTTCCGCCGCAAACCGATGTTAACTCGCCGGAAAATTCATATTAAGTTGTTTGGCGTCCCTTTCATAGTTTTTTCGTCGTTTTCACTTTACAGTAATATCCGCTTAAAATAACTTGCGAACATTCTTGTATTAGTATAATACCGCGTTTTCTGCTCGATACCTCGAAACAATTGAAACGTTTATTTTACAGTTACGCGAGCGCGAGTTCTTTCACGAATTCTAAATACTATATACCGGAAGCAGCGTTCATACGAGAGAGTGAGGGAGGTGCAAGTACCTTGGAATATCTCAATGAACGCAATGATCTTCTCGCTCTGTCTCTCGCGCCGAACATAATCCTTCTTGCAGCTTTCCCGCGTAGCGCATTTATATTTATACCATAACTCGCGCTAATGCAGCCGGGTATATGCTATTTACGATTCGCGAAACGTTTTACGATACTCGGTTACGCGCAATTACGCGGACAAGGTTCTTCCTCGAAGGAGGCGAGGGAATCGAGAGAATGACAGAGAAGAAGACGAAGAAGAAGCGCGGAGATTATTGAAATGAATAATAAATAAGGATTTGCCGAGTTATCGCGCGATATATCGGATCGCAAGCAGCTTACTTCTCGATGTCTTCTTGGCCTCTGAACGAAAAAAAAAAAAAGAATGCCTCTTTCTTGTTCATGCGAGTAAAGCAGTACGAGTCTAGGATCAGTTCGCATAAAGTCCAACACCTCTCGCATCGTCATGCATCCTCGTCGTGGTTGCTCTCCGCGCCCTCGTCCTATCGATAAGAGTCACGCGACGCCGTCCAGACCTCGAGACCGGGAGAGGTGAGAAAGAAGGACGAATCACTCGAGGATTTCTCTTTTCACCTCCTTATCACCGTTAGCCCGAGGAGACCCTGGCGTCTGCCTACTATACATAGTTCTGCGCTGTAGGTATGTATGCATCTCGAGGACCAGTGTGATCTTTACCGTGCAACCAACGGACCGGCGGCCAATGCCCGCATCCTATCTTGTAACCTGAAGTTACTCGGGACAGAACGAGTAAGACGATTTTTTTTTTTTTTTTTTTTTTCTTTGGTCAAATGCGAGAAATCCGTGTATGTGTGAGTCTTGTGGCTCTACAGCAGGAGGCTATACTTTAGATGTACAGTGAGGCTATGGAGAAGAAGCTGTGGGGTACATCCAATGGGTGGAGATCGAGACCACCGTTAAACGAACTATATACATAATTTTCACGAGGATCCCGAGAGCTCCTTATCACTTCCGAGAAGGCATTCCATCCCTCTTCGACTCTCCTCTTCGTGCGCACTGCACGGCATACGTGCGGAGACGTCTACGTTTTTACGAAAAATCGCTGATACATGATGCGTTAACACTTATGGAAATAAGATGCTACAAAGACCGAGCTCTGGATTTCATTTTTTTTTAAATGTGTAAAACTGTTTTTCAATTTTTTGCAACGATCCTTGTCGAGTCTTGAACTTCCGCAATATCGAATAGTGCAGTTTCTTGAATGGCAGAGGGGAATGTTTATTATAAAAATCGGTATTTTTACTTCAAAAGAAATGTACGAAAAATGCAAAACATCGATTTGGGAAGTCCGAAGATGCAATTTGATGCAACTTTTAGACATCGTAAAGCCGTTCGAACTGTTGATTTGTTCTATGAAGAGAATCGCTGACCAGCTTTGACGTAAAGCTTTCGTCACGCCGTTTGAACCGTTGAGGATCATAAGAAAATAGAGGCCCATTTATTCTGTAGTCTCGTAGTTGCGCGATATAGTGGAAGAGGTATTAGTAAAATAGTCGAAGGAAGGCGGTGGCGGCGAGCATAGCAAAGACGTGGCCGCTGCCGAGAGAGCCCACGACTTGACATCACTGACCCCGGGCGTTTCACGATACATGAAGGGGTCAACCGCGGCAAACGCCGCGCGCGATCGCTACTTTAAGCCCCCGTGCGCTCACGCTTGCGGCACGAGATCACCGGACTCTCCGTCTGGTAACCACAGATTAATCGCTTAAAGTGCGAAGCGATGCTTGCAAATATTCACGTTTCTTCGCTCAATAGCTAATATCGTAAAAACGGTTTAAAAAAAAAAATCACCTACTTTAATCTGTATAACGTTACTTTCGACACGAATACATAAGTATGATAAGCTGAATATCGATGTTCAAAATTTCTTTAAAATTAATAACAAAAACACTTATTGCTTTCATTGTTTTTCACAAAGCTCCCTGTAGGAAAAAGATCGTTGAGTCATTTTTATTTCATCACAAAGGGAACCCATTTGAAAGACAGTAAAATATTTTTTAAAAAAATGAAGCATTTTTTTTTTTTTTTTTTTTTTTTTTTCACAAAAACATAGCTTTCTCTACGAGGAATCGAAAACAAATTAATCGAAAGAAAGTCGATGAAAGAAATTTTACATCATATCATCGATCTCACGATTATTAATCTACTTCGTTCAATATTCCGCTCTGCATGTCTAATCAACGAAGAAAAAAATACCCATGTGTGGTCGACGACGTATCAGAGGAATAAAAAAAGTTGCTTTCGAATGAGTACCCATTTAAGTGTGTTAACACGCGGAATATCAATCAAATTTAAGCTCAATTTCATCGTTGTATTTAATAAATCTTATTCCGACTGAAGAAGAACGAAGGAAAATATGCGAACTGAGTCTCTCTCTTGCGCCCTATAACAGTCGTAACAAGACGCGGTGTTGCGTTGTGCCTGTAAACGTCTCGCATTGAATGATCGTTCGCTAAAATATTTAATTCATTAATTGTCTCACCACCTGGTGTGGTCCTTGTTTCATCCTTGGAGCGAAACCGCTCTCGTGGTTTCGTAATATCCACAGGTGGGTGTTTCGCGAGAGAGCGTTGAAATAATAAGCGGTACCGATACAGATATATAACTTATAACCATAACTATTATTAGCAAAGTTCTAACAGCTACTTTATTATTTCCTTTTGTAACATTCCTGAGTTTCCTTGCCGCGTTCTGTGCAACGATTACGTCGAAGTTTGTTAGCGAGAGAGGTAGAAAGGACGAAGAATCGACGCCATCACGACGTCGTTCCGCCTTAGTTCTCTTAAGCGGCTCTCGCACTTTCGTTTTCCGCTGATAGAGCGTAGAAATACGCATAAAGTTTTTTGGCGAACGCTCTGCTGCTGGTGTGTTTGCAGTTGTTGGAGAAGGCGAAGCTATACAGCGTCCCGGAGTAGCAGAGC
Source organism: Buathra laborator (assembly GCA_934046635.1). Lineage (NCBI taxonomy): Eukaryota > Metazoa > Arthropoda > Insecta > Hymenoptera > Ichneumonidae > Buathra > Buathra laborator. The sequence continues at coordinate 2,509,272 of OW203894.1, read as the reverse complement.
ATAGAGCAGACGTTGAGGAGGACGTGGCCAAAGCTATAAGTCCGGAGAAACGGCAAACGCGTTGGCCCTGACAGCGTCTAGTAAACGTGACTCCACCCACATAGAAAGGCGAACTTGCGCCGATTGCTGTACAGCTCGGGATCTGCTATCTGTCGTGCTGCTGACCGGATCGATCTCGTTCCAATGCATTCTCTTGCACATTGGTACAAGAGTAGACAAGATGCTCGATTAGTGCCTCGCAATGATCGAGCATTCGCTCACCGAATCAACATCATTGATCGCAGCGTTTCGAAAAAAAAGCAATATTCCGCGAAAAACCGTTAAAACAGTATGAAAAAATAAGATTAATTAATTATTTCCCGCAATGAATATCCAACGCATCAACTTTTACGCATTGATAATATTAAAAAAAATAATTATGAAATTTTTGATTAACGAAAAAAAAAAAAAACATTTATCGAAAGATCTATTCCACGTTCGATAATAGAAAGTCAAAAGCCTCGAGTACGTTTTGATCTTTGATCGATTAATCACAATCGTCAACGACGATTTTGTCACAGTCACTTTTGCCGACTATCGCGCGCGTGTCAAAAGGCGCGTACCGGAGTGCGTAGAGATTCCACAGAGGATAAATGTACACGATAGGATATTGTACGTAATACACGCGCGAGATGATAAGTGTCGATGGTGGCACATCGATGCCCCGGAGCGACGATCAACCCAATGCTCGTAAATCATTCGCGGATCGAATCACTCGCCGGTAACATGCTTAGATTTCATTTCCCCACATCTATGAGTTGTACAGGTAATACAGAATGATAGGACCGATGATCCTGCCGTTAGACACGCTCGTTTTTAATTAGAAAACTTTCTTGATCGTTTTCATACGAATAGAACTATACAGTTGTGTTTCTTGATGACCGATAGATCTTCGGTTATTGATTTCACGACGATAATTCGTACGCCCGATGAACGTCAAACATTCCGACGAGTTCTCTGGTCGATCGAGCTTTTTACCGTAACGCAACGTCGATCGATATCGATCGAGGATATTAATTGATCCGACGTAAAATTTGCGCTAAATAATCTTCGCGAATTAACGTTATTAGAAGATACGCCCTGATTATCGAATAATTTTGCAAATATCGCGACTGTAACGAATCGTCGAACACAATGAACGAAATTACATTGCAATCATAAACTACAGTTATGTTTTGAATGTATCTTCGCCGGTGTTCATCCAATGCCTCAATCCGATCGAAGATCGTCGAAGAGGTATGTGGACTAATGTATATATAGATAGATAAGCTTATGGACACCGTAGTGGATGGAGTGAAATCCATTTCCCTGAACCTCGCGAGCGGGTATAAGTGGAGTTATTCGCGGGATTTTTTTCTTCGTCTTCTAATGGCAAGAGCACAACAACGATGGGATTATATATCGCGCAATTATCGGCGTTCATTGCATTCTTTGTCGAGAAGATTCATCCGAGCGACGCGCGGTTGGTACCCCGATGCCGGTGAACTCGGCAGCGGCATATCCACGACCACCCAAGAACACCTCAAGCATCTTTATTCTACCATCATCATAGTTTCAACTCGCATCCAGCGTTATACTGCCGAGCGGAAGCACTTTCTAGAATTACGAAGTACGTACGCCACCACACCTTGCGAAGATATAAAATTCAAAGACTCTGTGTGTACACTGAGTTTCGGAATTGCAAAGTAACAATTTTTAAACCATTTCACGCAAATTAAGTTCGTTTAATCGTTAAATTTTTATTCGGAAAGGTTGCATCTGCACACCGGACACCGTGAAACTTAATTGATAGACTTTCCGATGATTAATTAAAGTGAATAAAAATTGATAAATTTAATTTACAGTACATACCGCGCTGACGTATTCCTCGCCACATGACAATTCACATTTCATAACAAATCGGTTGATATTACCATACAAATTAAATTCCCGTCCCAAAAGTCAATCGAACACAGGTCGTGACCGGCGAATCAAATTCGACAACTCGTAGGGCAGGTGAAGAAATTCTTCATAGATTGTATATACTGTCATACAGACTGTGAAGTCGAGATTGATAGTCGCAAAGGAGCGACCATATGTCTATCGATATCTTCTTCATTCCGTGCGGTTGCTAACATCAATCAAACAAATCAAAGACTCTACGACTACGACTACGACGTCCGGTCGTGCTGAGAATTTATTAGAATTTCGTGACGCTCAGTGGGTTATGGAAGAAAACGAAACGGAATATGTGACTGTAGTATCGTCCAAACAAACATTTCGTGTTCAGGGGAAAGCCGGGCAAACAGGATATTTATCAAAATTATTTCGAAGTATATATCTTAAGAGCTCATCGCGATTGAAAAAAGGAAGTATTGCGCTGTTTTTACATTTTTTATAATGGCTTCGGTAACCCTATTTCGTTCTGCAAGGGACACTGAATCTGAGAAAATTCCATCAAATTGCTCCGTTTCATCGATCTTTTTTAGATCAATCGAAATTCATTTTTCTAACAAAAATCAATTTTTTGGGGGTTAGAAACGAAGGGTAGATCCCTACGGAACGGGGATAGATCCCTACGTGTTTCACAGGTCGATATTCGATGCCTTTTCTCCGTCAGATTCAGTACGTTCGGTATCGTTATTCTTCTCGGATTCTTTGACGAACGAATGAATGTATCTACTCTACAACTGCATACATACAGTGTAACATACGCGGGGCTCCCGTTCATTCTTTACGAGGCATTCGTTCGAGTTCCTTCAACAATTACCGACCGGTCTCCCGGCTCATTTCGCAGTCGTTAAGGCATAAACTCTTGCGCCGCGGAAAATTGGATACTCATATATATATACAGACGTGTACAGTGTACAATCGGGATTTCCTGTTCATGCTTGAGGCGTGAGCGCGCGTGTATCTCGCAAAGAGTTTCAAACGAACGACGAAAAATCGTTTCTTGTCTCGAGAGGGTTTAGGCGATTGCCACGGGTGTTGTAACCAACCCCGTGCATACTAATGGCCGATTAGAGATCGCACGGATCGTTATACGGACTTCGCTTGCGTCCTGACGGTACGAAGTAAACTCCGACGACCAAATTACGCTAACGTTTCGTTCCATTACTTTTCCGCTTTAGCTACGGCCTCCTGTGCAAAATCTTTCGTTCTCCGCCCATACAGTACACTTGTATAATATACGTTGCAATAGTTCGCGCTCTCGTCTAGAGATTTAAAAAATTTCTATTCTCCGCCGTTCGAGGAATTTTAACAACGAAATTTTTTTACCTTCGCCATCAACGACTCGATTGTTTACCAATCGCTTGCCTCTTAATTAAGATGTGTTACGAATTCGCAAATTTTTTTAAAAGAAATAACTGTTAATCGCGAAGGGATAAAAAAATCTTGAATGTCAAAGGTGAGAGACGCCAATTGGTTCCTCTAATAGTTTCGTCTATTCACTCGGCTTCGATCGAACCGCCAGTGAAACTATCGAAGTAGTTAGACTCTCTCGGTGAGTAATGAGCGAGAATCCCTCGGTGCGTTAGAAGAAGCGACTCTCGCTATCGCGCAACAATGGAGTTCTATGAGAGTCTCGGATAGGATAAATGAGACGATAAATTTTCGGGCGACGTATGACGTTAGAATAAAGAAAGAAAAGAAAGAGAGAAAGAGATGAGGAGGAGTCAGCGAAAACGAATTAGGACAGAGGGTCGATGGTACACTCATTAATCGCAATTAACGTTCCACCATCGAACAGACCAACCGCACACAACATCGGAGGCTTCGTGGTAAAAGTTACAAACTTAAAAAAAAAAAAAAAAAGAAAAAAAAATAAAGCCAAAAGAATTCAAAAGGATAACCGTACGATCAATCTCTTTCCGTATTGCGTTATATGGCGTCTCGTTCACGATGCCTGGTTATATTTTTGTGTTTGAAAGTCAATAGGTCGGATTCGGTCAATTTCGCCAAAGCTTCGTTCCTCACTCGACGCTCGTCCATTTCACTACGCCAGCCTGCGCGGCGATACGTTAAGTACCTTAAGAATAGCTGACTTCTAAGGTCGTGATTGTTGCGTGCGTCATAGACATGTAGAGGATAGAAATAAGCGCGAGAGCTACGAAAGATGTTGCCGATAATGATCCACCTCGATGAAATTGTTCTTTACCGAGGCAGCGAACAACGACGATAGATCAGGGAGGACCAATCATTATCAGCGGAAAACAATGCGTCTTTCCCGTTCTACCGCGATGGACGAGTCACGAGATCGCAACTTAAATTATTATTAGCCGAGATACACGATGTATATTTTTGCCGATCGATAACCTTGCGCGATCGCAACGGTTCCGCTCCAAATAGGGTAGAATTTTTTATTTTTTTTTCCATTGATCTCAGACTAAGTTTATCGATATCAAAGTTATGTACACCGATCAGGGATCCATTAAATCCCTCGTATTAAATCTGCTGCAAAGCTTTGCCTATTTCGATACTATGTACAGTAGTAACCGGGGTGCGTTGAGTCAGTTTCGAATTTTATATATTTCGATTTTTTTCCCGATTTTTCGATGACGAGATAATTTGCATTTTGATACAAGTAAAGATATGATTCATAAAAAAACATCGAGTTTTCGGGATTATTTCATTTTATATTACGATACAGAAACGTTGCATATTCAAGTGCATCAAGTAACCCCGGTCACCTGCACACCCGTGCGGTTATACCGACGAGATCGATAAGCGTCTCGACAACTCGATGCAATTACCGATATACACGATAAGCTCTTATACCGACTCTTTTTGTCCGATATACACCGACCATAATCCTTACTCGCCACACGGCTTATCGATCTCCTTTTTTTTTTTCATACACCGCATTCATCGATCTCAATGAAACACGTTTAATTCGCTCTCTTGGGAAATATAAAAGGAGACCAACTACTGCAAAACTATCGTTGTAAACAACCATTCACGGTAAATACAAAGGCGGGAGATAACCGCGGCGAGAGGCGCGATAATATAAGGCACCCAAAGATCGATTTCCCCATCAAGACGTCTCTTTATTAGCCATAGATGAAATTGAAACATACTGTGTCATGAGTAACGTCTTTCCTATGGCACAAGAACATAGGTAGTCGTAATAAGTCGATGACGCCGTGTCGGCTCTTTGAACCGATAATTTATCACGAATTCAACGCGAGAGGAAAGTATCGTAAAATATCGGCTCGTAGAAAAATTCTACTGTATGAAAGTATCGTCGAGTTAAGCAAAGTGCGTCTAGCGGCGCATAGTCTGCCGGGCAAGAAACTGCCATCAGGAACTTCCACGAGAGTCGAGAGTGAAAAAGCTGTTACGTCTCACGAGAGCCGGTGGCTCTTGTACTCCCTGAGCCTTTACTCGACGTTCCAACACGTAGTTTCACGCTCGTCTCTCGACGAAACTCGCCGAATACCCGCGCTCTCCGCTTCTCTACTTATCTGCTCTGCTTCCTGGCTACGCTGTCTCTATACGGCGAGAAACCTATATATACATCGAAATACTTGTCTACAGTTGTCGGATCGAGGAATCTCTTGGATCTCTCGATTCGTCACGTTGTACGTAGTACAGTAGAGAAATACTCGGGGTTGCGATAAACTTTAATTTCAGACGCTTCCTTGTATTCTTCGAAATCTTTGTTCGATGTATACTGGATGTTTGCATATGCCGCGATGTCTGTATCGATTTTCCGAGAGATTTTTATCAATTTTCCGAAAGATTTTTATCAATTTTCCTCTCTGGGAGAATAAGATTTGTTTTCGTTGAAGTTAAGTGAAAAAACTCAGTCGGTAACAAAAACTGTAATGAATACCATTTCAAAGTCATAGATACTTAAGGGACAAGAAAATGGTGTTTCCCTGCTAAATAGATTGATGTGGAAAAAGACAGTTTTCTTTTTCCTCAAATGCTTATGGTTTGGAAATGGCGTTCATTGCAGTTTTTGTTACCAACTGAGCGATAGGGTGTTTCGCATCAATTTAACAAAAAACGTCAAAATTTCAAGGAAAACGAATTCAAATGCAGAAAAATATGAAAGCGACATGCGAATTACTTTGCAATCTTTTTATCGATAGCCTCACTTCCCAGTGATGCACAGCTTATCAATTATAATCAGCGTGAAAATTGATTTCTAATTAATTCGAATGAAATTTCTCGTAATTAATGTATTGATTCATCAATGCTTAATAAATTAATTTGCGTACCTAAATATTGCTTAACTGGCGAGTATAAGCGATAACCGGAAACGCAATTCTATGTCTAATCTACGGGTTCGCGCTGATCATGTCGCACAGTCGATCAAAAGTCGCTGTTGCACAAAACTATTGGACTTTCGTAACGATTATTGCACATTCGTGAATCGTCGCATACCAGCTGTATGCCTCGTAATAACGTCGGAGTATATAGTACATCGACGAGCTCTTCGCTAAACAATCAATGTAATTGATACTCCTCGTTATTCAGAATATAATTGTCAAAGATCAATGTAGTATCGGATGATTCGATGAGAAGTAAAAAAAAAATTGGTAAGTGATAGATAATCGAAAAAGGGTCTCGTCATTCCTCGGGGTCCGCGGGTACGTCGACAAACGTAAGAGAGTCGACCGGGAGGTGGAGGAACGAAGGGACCACGTGGAAAATATAAACGAAAAAATAAGTATGAATACATTACGTTCTGCTTGGGGGCAAAACGAGGCACGTGGACGCCTCAAGTCACAGAACATTACGTCGTAAGCTATCGCGGCACGGCTCGCTGGGTTGACACCAAACTCGTCCGCGGTTCTCGTAATTATCATCGACCTCATTATCGATGAATCTGAGATCCCGAGACAGAGAGATCGAGGTCTCTCCATCAAGCTTTTTCGATCGTTTTTCGAGATACAAAAAAAAGACCACGACGCCACCGTGACATTTTTCAAGGTTGACTCCGATATGCCTCGTCGCGAGGCCGATAAAATTATGTCACTCGTGGCCTCTAATGCTTGCGGCACGACATACATTGGTAATCTCTATAATTCGTCAACCCAAATATCCAATCAATCGACGATTAATTATTGTATGTAATATTCTAATTAAAACCCCTTAAACAGCTTTCACATTGAAAATCAGCGGTACCGGAAGTCAGAAAATATGGCGATATAAATTTAATTAATCGATTTCCTTTGAAAAGTTCGCAAGAAATTATATAAAAAAAAATGGCGGCCGAACGCGCCGGAAGTGAGAAAATCTGGCGATATAAATTCAATTCATCGATTCCCTTTGAAACGTTCGCAAGAAATTATATAAAAAAAAAAAATGGCGGTCGAACGCGAACCCGAAGACGTATCGAGAATCAATTTTTGTTTTCAGCGTTTCTTTGATTTAATTAGCGAATGAAGCTTATTATAATTTCGATGATGCTTCCTCGTTGCTCTTGGAGTTAAATTACGTAACTCAATATACCCGTTGGTTTTATAATAGCGCGGCGGTAAGTCTGGCTAATAATCTTTGTCCGAAACTTTCGATCGATCCGATCGGTGGCCGAGGCGGTGATCGTCGTTATTCTTCGTAAGCATAGAATAATGAAGCCTCGAACCGGGAGGATAATTACGACACACACAATTGCTCCACCGATCGAACGATTGCGCTGCGCGAAGCCACGTTGGTATAATCCGATAGAAGAAATCAATTAATTTCGATATATAGGTTGTATTAGTACTTCACAGTGGTATCCGTACTGCCGATGCCTATATACCAATCCTTCGGAAGGCTCTGTATCACGCGGTAAACGCCTATGCCGCGAGATACACGTACTATCCGAATAGATTGCATCGCGATTATACGATTGACAAGCGAACGCAAAATTAGCCGAACACACTTTCTACCCTGAATACCAATGCGTATTCAGCGTAAGGCTCGCGCGCTTTCCGTCTCCGCAGCTGTACATCCACAGCCATCGAAGAGATGAATATTTACGTCTCGTATTATAACTATCGATAATTCTTCAGCAACGAAAAAAAAAAAAAAAAAAAAAAAAAACCGCGAAACTCTCACTTTTAAAAATCTACCAGCGATCGATCGTAATCCGGAGATTTTTTATCGATCTTATCACATTGCCGCGATCTATCGTGTATATTATTATTATATGTATATATATCGCTCGGAACGATATTGCGATACTCCTACGCCTATTGCCGCGTTAAGGTTTCGCAAAGAGACCAATATTCAGATAATACCACTCACCGAATGTTAGACAGCACGTGGCAAAAGGCGTTGCACATAGGTAATAGGCTGCGTTCCTTGGCTGATTGGATCCAGTATAACCGCGTTCGTGCCAAGGTCGATCACGATCTGCAACCGTGAAATATTATTCCATTGTATTGAGTCTTTGTTTTTTTTTTTTTTTTTTTTTTTTTCGTTGTTGAATTTTTTTTTTCTTCCACAATCTCGAGAGTGAGTCTGGGAACTCGAAGCAAGAGCATTACGATCGCGGTAATGGTATATACTTTTCATGTTAACACCTCCGAGCGTTGAGCTAAATTCCTCAAATACGCAATCTACGCGAAGCTTTCATTGTATAAAATGTAAACGTGATATATTCAATGGGGCAGAGAGAAATTGAGGTTAAAAACATCACGTTTATCGAGTCGAAATAATTACTGAAATGATGAATTATTAAACGATAATAAATAACAATAATTTTGTTACACGATTAATTATTGTTTTTTTTTTTTTTTTCTTTCTCGATGATTGACGATCAATTAGTAATTAAGTATACTGCGATTTGTTTGTTTTAATGGAATTATTATCGAGACTAATTGGAATGCATTTTTTTTTACGAAGATAACGGAGCATTTTTTTTTTTTTTGGTATCGTCAAACTTCCGGCTAACCGTACCGCGACGACAACGTGATATAGTGGAAACACGTTTCCGCTAAGTGCGCGCGTAGATCGTCGTCCGAGGATTCGAGAAATCATAGATATACCGGAGCAGGGAAAAGGGGTGCTCCCGGTCCGGATCGGCTTCTCTGTACGCGTGTTCGCGTGGTTTGACATCCGCTATACATTCACTTATTGCACAAGACGAGGCGAGCTGTGCACGGGATACCTTTAGCAGAACTCGGAGTATATTAGCTCCGACTCGCGAGAGTGTGGCCCGACGCGAGCGAATTCTTCCATGTGGTTGAAACACACCTTGGTACACACCCTCGCGATTCTAACAGTCGGAAATATCGTGTAAAACTCGAGAGCTCCATATACACCGCTTCCATCTATTTTTCCGCTCACTTATTCTCAATATCGCAAATAAATACGATAAATATCGATTATTCGTTCGTTCGCGTAAAAACTGTACAGAAGCAGATGATTCAACTCGATGAAGAATTTTTCAAACCCCCGAAGCGAAGTAATACAAAAATGGATTGCGAATGATTTTCGATGATTTTCGATGATTTTTTTTTTATTTTTTTTTTTTGCAACGAGTCTTCAAAAAATTGGTCTATAGAAACATTAACCCTCTGATTACGTGATAAACATTGAGTTATGATTTATAAAGTCGATTAAAACATACAATAACGGAAATTTAAGAATTTACTAGCAGCGAAACGAGAGCGCCATCGCTGCGCTCCAAAGGGTTAAATTCGATCGATATATCGATTAATTGGCGCCGCCGGCAAAACGATGAGACGAACGTGTTCCGTTATACGAGAATAGCAATCCTCCGAACCAGTCTCTCGCTTCTGACCGATTCTTTCTCTGTTACTCGTGACTCCAATGAAATTGACCGTGAAATCTAAGAGCGCATATATGCGATGTGAATCGAGAAATGAATGGTTCACGTCGAGAGGTTCTCTCAGGATAACTCTGCGGTAAACTCATTAACATAATGGGTGCATCAATTTCTCCCGACACTTGTCTCTTGAACTTGAAAATATCGCGAAACATGAGGAACTGTTGTTTTTTTTTTTTTTTTTTTTTTCGAGTTCATTAGTTCGCGATAACGCAACGAAAAATTGTTGATTAAATAATGGCGAACAATGGATAAATCGGTTATCGACGGAGAAAATGCGATATTCGCGCATTAAAATTAATCCGCGTATACACGACACGATTTTTAATTGTTTCGAGAAAATCGATAATACATCGCGACTACGAATAAAACTTCGCGGGGTTTGTGAATCGAAGAAATATCATAAGATCGAATCTTTCCGGGGCCTTCGATGAGTCGACGGGGAGGAGACTAATGGTGGAAACCAGAGCGATCACTCGATTAATCAATTGCGCGCCATTTGTATCGAGATCACGCACCGAAATACTATCCTCAAGGTGTTTCGCGAGACGACGCGACAGGAGTGTGTCATATATATATCGGGAACACCAAATTCGATATCGGTTCGAGGCGAAAGGACACGATCTCGCGAGAGACGCGCGTGTGCACGAAGAAGGACGTTCCTCTGAAAAATCGAGACCGATCGTCGTGACGAAACAAGGACAAGAAAGAATCGTTCGCGGTTGGCGCGCGTGACGACAAGCTTCGGGCTATCGATTTGTTTCGTTTCTTTTTTTTTTTTTTTTTCACTCACGCATTTGTTTCCTAACACTGTCACGGCTGATTACAGGCTCCCGGCGTTTCTCCGCGTGCCGGCAATCAGTCTTCGATTTTCGGGCGAATGCAACGATTGTACGATTGGGTAATTAGTGTATTATAAAAAAATTAATTAGTGTGAAATAATCTTCGTAAAAAAAAAAGCGTTAGTCCCGTTTAACAAATAACTCGATTATTGTAAAATTTAACATTTTAATGCGTATTTCATTACGTTCGAAATAATAATCAAACATCGTAATTCGAAAAAAAAAACATAATTATCAAAAGTGCAATATACTGCACACTTTTACGAATATTTTCTAAGCTTTCTGCAAAATGAAATCGCGTTTAAACATTTTTTTTTTTTTTTTTCAACGAATAGAAAAGTAATTCGATATTGTTCGTCGCTGTCTCCCCCCGCCACTTCGCCCCTCAGAAAGAGACGCAAAAAAGTATCGGCACTGACGTACAGTTTTGATTTTTAGGTCACCATTTACCGCAACTCGATAAGTCACATTCCTGAACAGCTGTCCAAACGCGATACAAGTTTATTAGATCCCTTAATCAATAGTATTTTTTTTTTTTTTTTTTTATTCCGTCGGGACAGCGATTAGGCGCGAATGAGGGGGTTACCCCACCGACAAGCTATAGTGCACAGACACCAACACGCAGGAAGTCGCGAGGCTCTCGCGCCACCGAGTAACAGGTGTGAGTTTCTTAATTGATCATGTGGCTTGCGAGATATATATATATATATATAGATTTTTTTTTTCCAACGAGCCATTAACCAATTAACCCATTCATCTTCAAGTGAACTATAGCTGCCTCATCGTACGTACGACCATTTCTATACACAATCAAATCTAATGCTCTCACAGCGCTGTCGTCTGTATGTGTCGTTACTACACGATTTCGTGTTCAGGAGTATCGAGGCTCGATTTCTTGCTTACCTTTTGTTTTTTTTTCTCTCTTTTCTTTTTCTTCTCGGCGTTATCCTCGTTCCTTCGCTCTCTCCACTTCTACAGTCCGCCGTGCCCCCTGTTGTCGAAGATCGAGCCATTATCCAATTACAGGTATTTACCACTATGTTGCGAATCGAAGTCGAACGATCGCGTCTAATCACGTCCCTGAACTTGCGCGAGGATAGCCCTTGATTGAAATTTTCGACGTTGATGGACACTATAATTGACAGTTGCGAACTTTGCCGGTCTGTCTACTTTGCTCGATAGAGAGAAATCGCATCTCCAACGGAACGAAATATTCGTGTTTATTTCCTCAGTTATTTTCCTCTGTATGCTACACCGCGATAAATTTAACCTCAAAGTTTTGCATTGTCGTTTTTTTATATATTTCTGCTACCCGACAAACGTCACTTTTTGTATCGATAATACTGATTATTTCTCCAAAGATTTAATTCCATTGTCGTTTATATTCTGCGATTACTAACGTCGAAGTTTTTTTTTCCGTTATCGTCACATATCGAATTATTATTTTGTTTGTATTATGAAACTCGCGCAACGATTCCCCGGGGACTAGACAACGCGAATTTTATTTTGTGCGAACAGTTTATTCGTATCCGAAATAGCGAACGCGAGCTTCGTTCGCATTAGGTTGCTGCATGGCGTTTTTAGTACCAAAGATTCTCGATAGAGACGCGCTACGCAAGTCCGGATGCGGCGTCGGGGTATTAGAAAGTATCAGTCGTCCTACGTACACGTTGAAGCGGACTCGCGTCGACTGCTTTTTTTTTCTTTACGCGTTCTTTCTGTCTTCGCTGTCTTATACTAAACAAAGCGTCGATCCCTTGTGGAGGCGTATAATCCGCGGAAGCTTTTTTTCTCTCCAGTTAGCACAACTCCCCGATGAGAAATGTTTCAGCTGCAAGGTCTCGCATGAGCGTAAGTTTGACGTTCGTTATTGCATGTATTACTATAGTTTTTTTACAACGGTTTTAATGGCGGTCTATCGATCGATAAATGGCTCGAGTAACATGCCGAGCGAAAAAAAAAGTCGGGAAGTTTTCTTTTGTTCGCGAATCTACCTACGATCAAATAAATCTCCGTGATAAAAAAAAAAACTTGCACGACAGTGAGAGCGGACAATCTTATCCGTCGGTCGCGCGTCGTTTCCTTTCGGTAAATCGTCTCTCGAATCGAGTCCCTCACGCGAAGCTCGATAAAATAATCGATCTGCTTCGAGAGCATAAAGCGTGTCTCCAGTAACGCGGAGCGTATATGCCTACGTCGTCCTCGCCGGGCGGTTCGAGCTGCCGTGCCGGTGAACGTTATCGGAAAGTAGATTTGTCATCCCACGTACGAAACTCGGACAGACGGGATTATCGAGAGGTTTTTTTTCATCCGCCATTTTTTTTTTCGTCTCAATAGTTTTACATACACAAAGGCGTCTCCTACATTTTTTTCTCACAAGACAATAAATATGGCCGATGTAAAAAAATCGCGCGCACGATGAAAATTGAACAAAAATTCGAAATTTCGTTTTATTCGCGTCAAAATTATCCTTTACGCGTAAGAAACATGACGGGTGGTGTTGAAGGTTTCAAGGACGCTCTCGACTCCGTGGAAACACCTAACAGACATGCGCGAGTATACAACACTCGGTGCATCAACATTCGTCTACAGACGGGCGCCCGGCGATCTCTCGCCATAGAAAGAGAGAGAGAGAGAGAGAGCGCGCGCGCGTTGTTGGGAAAACCAGTTGTAGAAGACGCGGGCCTCGGATTAAAAAGCAGAGGATCGAGTGACGCGCGAATCTGGATTTGCAGAAAAAAAAAACCGAAAAAAACATCGAATCTGAGAGGTAAGTATGAATAAAAGAAAAGCGAAACTCGCAAACGAGAAAGATTTGTCGGAACGATTCATCCCACGACGAATGAAATTAAACGAAAGGCGCACATGTTGTTGGGTCATATATCCTCGAAAATATCTTACAAAGTGATCGAGCTGTAGCAGTTTTATAATTAAAAACGTGCGTACGGTCGGCCCTCTCACGTGCACGGGATTGTTGCCAAAGGAGATTGAGCGTAAATTACGAAATTAAAAAAAAAAAAAAAAAAAAAAAAAAAAAACGAAATTTGAAGGTTTTAATGCGCGAGTTTGGCATCGAGACGAGGCGGGGTGCGCTATCGGCAATCCTTATCGGGCCGATAGGGAGAGGGGAAGGAGAAAGCAATAAAATAATTTCAAACGAGACAACCAAGAAAGTGTTCGTTTACTCGCCTCCGCGATCGCGATGTGCTACAGCTTTGCGAAGCAAAAGGGAAAAGATTTAAGAGTACATTCAGTCGGCCGCGAGTCCATCTGTCTTACGCATGAATGCGGCGCACAATAAAGTAATAAAGTGCCGGCGGTCGCTTGGATTACAATAATGTCTCGACGAATCGCGAGATGTTGTTATCTCCCACTATTCGGGTTGAGAGTCTCTTATAGGGACGTCGTGTATCTTATTCCGAAATGCTTGTTACACGTCGGACTCGAAACTTGTGTCTCGTAAATGTTGCACCGGCTTATCTTCCAGAGATTCACTTATTATTGCGAAGATATCAGTCGCCGGAATGAACTACAAAACGCATGCGCGTGGAAGACATGTTTATTACTTCCTCACGGAGAAAAAGATTAACAGATTTTTCGTTTTTTCTTTCTTTCTTTTGTTTTGAACATTGAAAAGATCGGAGCTTTGCGTCTTTTCGGCCAATTGGTATGCAGAATTCGTCTGAAATGTATGACGCCTGTTATAGGATTGAAAGCAACTCTATTCTAGAAGGTCGGAGATATAAATAGTCCGAGAAATGGACAATTTTTAGCTTATTTTTTTATTTTTTTGAGATTTAAATACATTTTTACATTTTTTTTTTCTGTTACATAAAAATTTTTTAGAAAAAATGTATGTTGCGTACAATGGTAGCGAAGGATGGACGAGAAATTTCAACAGTTAAATTTTATTTGTTTTTTTTTTTTTTTCTCGAGCCAATATAGTCCGAAGCCGATCGCACAATTACCGAATTCCATATAAGACGCGACGAGGAATAAACGTGTTGAGAAAGAAGAACGGGGCGTCGCGACTCTCAATGGCGATTCATTCTTTCTTTCGTCTTCCGTGCGCTTGAGAATTCTTTTTTTTTTTTTTTTTTTCTATCGCTTATTCTTATCTTCCTCTCTTTCTCGCGTACATCGCTGAAAGAAAAACTGTACGCTCGTTAACGCGATCGTTTCGTTCTGCACCGACGGACCTGAAGCCGCATCCAGGCGATCGCCTGTGTAGGGAAGACGGTGAACTTCGTTCCCGAGTATCTATAAACCAATTGAGAGAGAATTCTTCTCCTTCCTGTTGAAGAGTCTCTCCGAACACACGATTTCCTGGTGTCTTGTATACCGGGAGAATGGGAAAATCTCGTTTACAGACTCACAACGTCGATCATCGAAAAAAAATCCCATCAGCAATGAGACTTCATAGCTGTTATGGGACTTTTTTCTGTTCGTACGGAAGTGGTCGTCGTGATCGAAGGCATTCGTTCGAAGGGTTTAAACTTCATTTCCGATCGAAGTCTCGAATGAAGTAGAAGAAAAAAAACGGCAAGGAATTACCTATCGGTACGATATCCCGCAACTTTGCAATTTAGTAGAAAGTCTTCGCGAGGTACGGACACCTGTCCACCGGTACACGCGGCTCTAACACCAACAAAATATTACCGAAGTACCGCGAAACCAGATCGGCGAGTCTGAGAGCCACACGATCGCTCTCAATTTTTCGATCTAAATTTTCGCTATTTATGGCCGATCGTTAAATTCAGCCGGAGATTTCGTCGGCGACGTTCATCGCCTTCTTCATTTATACCCGAGAAAAAGAGAAATAGAGAGACGGAATCAAATGTGTTCTCGGTATTTGTATCTCAGATTTATCCTTCGTCGCCGCATTTATTTTCTATACTTACTATTCCGCGGAACGCGTCACACCTTACGTTTTCTCGATGAGTGATTAAAATAAAATATCGTGTCAGTCCGAGCGAAGCGGTGCACGCTATTACTTATATTTTAATTGCTCGCTTTTTTTTTTTAGTATTTATTTTATTTTATTTTTTTTTATTTTTTTTAGTTCTCAACAACTTCTCGTGTGAAGCGCGACTGCAATTTATTCGTTACGATGTTCGAGAGAAAAATTATCGGACTCCGAGCCGAGACTCAGTTTCGTTTTCACGATCGAACGATTTCACGATCGATAATATCCCCTCTGCCGTCGCAAGATAACAAAGTTACTGCTGTAATAATCGTTGCGAACAGGAAGAACGGGCGAAAACATTATATTGGCTTTAGAGACGAGAGGCGTTTGCCCTGCGATCACTGCTGTAATCGCTGTCCGCACTAACGGTCCGCAGCAACGTCAACGACGCCTCGTAGCGTTTTCTCTCTCGCCAAGGACTCAATTAGTTCACTGGTGTTTGCCTTGCACCATACCTCGGGCCCCGTTGACTTTGCAAAGCAACGCGATTCGAACGTCGAACTCAACGTCGATTTTTTTGCGATTTTAGAAATCGAGCGTAAGGACACGCAATCGAAGACACGCTGCTTCGAGATACTGGTGGATGATATAGTACACCGTATTACTGTGTACTTCCTGATTCTGAAAGTCAACTTTGCAAAAAAATAAATAAATAAACGTAATTAGCCGCTATTATATCGTATGTCGAGGTCAATGCAACTTTTTAATACGCCAGAGGGTTCGTTTCGTTCTGTTATTTCTCCATTGCAGCCGAAGCGATCGTTCCTCATTTTTTAATACTTTGCTAATATTTTATAAGCGATGATAAACAAATTCATAGTTTCTGTTACAGTAATTCGATAATTGTTAAAAAGACTTTTTATTTATTCGAAAAAACGAACTTTAGGTCTTTTTGTTAAAATTCCATATTTGTTATTATTAAATGAAATGATTTTTCTTTGTTTAATTCGATTTGATTTACTACGGTAAAAATCGAAGGATTTCTCGAGACAAAAAACGTAACAATTGGTTCGTCATTACTTCTCAACGGTTCGATACTCCGTCCCTGAAAATTTCGTAAACTCATCCATCGCCTTCGAGGTTATCATCGTGAAAACACACAGCAAAACAGTGACGAATTCGTTCCACTTCCGGATGAATCGTTGTCGCGCCGTTTTTGGCGCCAATCTATAGTCCGAAAAAAAGAAAAAAAATTAAATCGGAATCTTCATCTTTTAGTTTAGGCGCTGCGAATTATTAGCGGGTTGACTCATCGTTTCATTTACGATATAAATTCAATGAAGTATTTCTATTGTGTGTTCGAGGATTCGTAATACGACACGCTGCGTTACAGCATCCGCGGCGCGTCTCGATGTCGAATGATCTATGAGTTTCTCGTCTGACGTCGCGTAAAGTGAAACCGTCGAGATATTAGAACAGCGTAGGCGAAGTGATCAACGATCTCGGAAGACAAGGATAACTTTTTTTTTTCAACTTTTTTTATTTATATTTTTTTTATATTTTTTTTCCTTTTCCTTTATCCGCATCGCTACAATCTATTACAACTATTGTTATTGAATTTTTCTGGTTTCGTTTCGTTTCTCTTGTCCTGAGCGATCCGCGGTCTACCCGTCGGCACCCGGGTGCGCGAGCATCTGCTCTGAAGGGCCTCTTCCATGATGAGATCTGTTTCCAGCCTTCGAAGACGTTTTCTTACCTATTTAATTAATTAATTACAGTATATCCATTTTTTTTTTTTTTTCGAAAAGTAATTGAGAAATCGTTTTTTGGTACCTGAGAATCATATCCATCGTCGATTCGTATTATCAAATTATCGCTTTGCAAGTTATCCGTGGATTGCATTATCGGCGGTACAGTTATGTAAGGAAGATGAATTCGCACGGTGCCGGTAGTGAAATTATCGGCAACCTGCTGAGGCAAGCCGAGTCGCATTTTTTGCGATTGGATGTCGTTTTTTATAAATTTGAAGTATGAAGGATCCGTCTGGGAAATCTTATCCTTTTTTCCCAAATTTGGTGGCGAATATTGATGGTTTTTACACAACGCGACATACGGTTTCGGTGTTCTGAGATAACCAATCGACGCATTGCCAGTTTGGATCTCTACGTCGAATCGCGTCGGCTTCAGTGTACGCAAACGGTTACACCGAAGCGCCTCTTCTATGGCTGACGATGTTTTGATCTTTCCGCGGCGTTCAGCCTATTTAAATTATTTACTTCAATATCGTTTTTTGAGGGAATGGATAATGCGTGCTTTACCTGTTCGCCATATCCATCGTTGACACGGATAATCATTTTTTCACCGGATGCGGGCGCATCGATGTACGGAAAATTCGCGCGTTTTATTTCGATTTTCCTTTCGTCCGCATCGTTGCAACATTTAGCCGTCGCCAGCGGTAAAAACTTGCCGCTGAGAGACTCTTCCACTGCGGGCTGTGATTTTAGCATCGCAGGGTCTTTCTGGAGATATTTAATCCATTTACTATTAACTAATATACAATTATACAATTTCCGGAAGGTGTATCGTCAGAGTCTCAGCTAAACGTGAGATTCCGAGCGAATTTCGAATACTTTGCAATGAGATAAAAATTTATATAAAATCAACCATATCGAAGGTCCTATGCAGATTCATTTTGCCAAATTATAATGCCAAAACGTTAATAATAAATCATTTTAAAAAAATTGTTCAACGAATCATCCGGTAAGCCAACTTTTTTTTCACAGGAATTGATACGTTAACTCTACTGGATGCATAAAAAAAAATCGAATTTTTTCCAAGTTTTCTTTTCTTTTTTTTCATACGGATGAAACCTCGAAAATTTTGGATACAAGTTTGAGAAAGACTGCGCATTACACTCAAAAAATTTCGAAATTCTCTCCGAATCGCACTTTTTCCTGACAATGTAACAAGACACCGTCTTAATATCTTTTTTTTTTACGAGATTAACGAAACAGCATTTATCGTTACCTTTTCGGCACCTCTATCCTCGTTTCGAGATATCATTTTGTCGTCGAATCCGCGATTATCGACCACTTGAATAATGGGATCCGCGATGTATTTGAGATTAATTCGCAAGGTGCCGGTCTTATAATAATCGGGAACTTCTTTAGGCACACCGAGACGCTCTCTTTGTAATTTAATGTCGTTTTCGATGAATTGGAAGTACCGAGGATCCGTCTGGTTGTGTTTCTTCCTTCTTCCATTTCTCGGCGGCAGATTTCGATTTCTTAAATGGCACACGACGTACGGTTTCGGTATCATAATAACACCAATGTGCGGATTGCCCGTTTGAGTCTCAACGTTCACTCGCGACATGGTTTTCCTCGGAGATTCGCATGATATACTAAAATTTCTGTTGCCAATTTTCGTCTCCAAGTTTCCGTCCCATAAGCGTAATCCCGGATTACCATTGAAATTTCGTATATCGTCGTTTCATATTTCGTCACCCTTAGCGTCGACACCTTTGCACGTAGAATTTGTCGCGTTTTTGTTGTCTCACGACGTAATCCTGTGTTTATACTCAATTCTCTCTTTCCATTCATAGTAACAGTCTAAGGTCGGTGACACGATCGCTTCGCGCTTTGTTTACTCGCGTGTACGCGAAAATATACGAAGCGTTCCTGAGTTACGATTTTACATTATACGGTTTCCTCGTCATATGGACATTAATTTCGATGTTCCTTTGTAATAAAATAGCAAACAATAGATACCTTCGGAATTTGTATAGATTCAACAAACGATGGTCAACAGGTTGTTTTTCTGTTTGTTTGTTATCCTTCCGTGTCTATCCTTCTGTTTTTTTTCTCGTTCTTCCCTCGAGACTTTGATGGCCGAGAGGCTGAATTTTCAAGAGTTTTTCTGCGTCTTCTATTCTCGCTGTGAACGACGGGAGTCCTCGTACAACCTTCGATATCACGGCCGCGTGTAGAGTTTTACTATTCGTCAACGATCGATTATATAAAATCGTATAACTGTCCAACCGGAATATTAAATACGCTGCTGCAACCTCTTGTAGTTCTTCTCGATGGTTGCGAGACAAAAAAAACTTATTACCTCCGCGATCGTCGTGGATCGGGGCTATTAAATAACGAACAACTGGCCGAAGGTATCGCGCACTTACGCTTCATAGATCTTAATTCAAATTTAATGCGTTCTCGCGGCGATTCTTATATCAGGAGGTCACAAAGCGTACCGATCACGTAGCCAGCGATCTCTCGACATTAAATTTATTATTGCGTCGTCGTGATCTTCGTAATTCTCGATAAAACTGAGAAATAACGCAGCGAGGCTGCACCATAAGACTGAGAATCCACCGCGCGCCTTATTATTTACTTCTTTTTTATATAACGACAGTCCCTGCACGCGACATTGAGGCAAATTACTGTTATGTAGGTGATCCGGTGATCGCGTTGCTCGAGATTCTCGAAGTTTCGTGTAATTCGACCGGACATGTGAGATTTGCTGACCAATTGCCCCAAAGCCACCATTTTTTTTTATTTCGCTTTGTTTTATAAATGTCCGAAAGTAAAATACGAAATAAAGACCGTATTTTTTAAATGTTATCCTGTTATACATCGAAGATACAGCGGAGGTATCTCATTCTTAAAAAATTTTTTATCCGAACGATTTTATTTCTTCGTAAATTACCATTTTTTTTTTCAACATCGAATTTTTCAAAAGTCCGCGCTAATAATGTAATCGGTTCGAATTCCGAGGCATAAGTTTACAAACGACACAAGAAAAGTTTTTCGCAACAGGAAGAAATTCCACGAGAATCAACGATGATCTATGCAAGTTGCTTCTTCTTCTTCTTCTTCGTCCCGTTGAATCTGCGAGTCTCTCGTCGAGTGTAGGAATGTATCGACGCCAATAAAGGATCGATATCGTTATAAATCGAGATCTACGGATGGGTACACGAGCGGTACGTGTACGTAGGGCAGTCGACATGAACGTACGGCGGTACGCCCGGCTTATTATAAGCTCCGCAAGTATTACCGTGAGCCTCAGCGCGGGAGGAAATAAAACGTACATTGCAAAGATATAGTTACGTTTCATAACGCTCGTCGCGGCTTCGGCATAGGGTCGAGTCATGGGTGGTCCGCTATGCTAATAGCGCTCTTATAAAGTATTTCTACGACACGAGATCGCATATTTTCAATACTCTCCAAGTCTCTCGGTAACTCTTCACCTCCCGGCGTACTAAATCATCGGTTAAAATATCGAACTCCGAAAAAAAAAAAAAGAAAAAAAAAACTAATAAATTTATCTGTCCTTCTCTCGGTGGGTGAACCGTCGATTCTTCAAATTCTTCATCAAAGTTTCTAAATTTTCGAAATGCCTCATTATCTGGAACACGATGCTCGATAAATTCTTTACGATCCAACCGCTCGACCACACCTCGGCAACTATTTATCTATAGCCATAGGAGATTGCCACGGAGTTAAGCTTTAGCTCTCGTTTTCGATCTCTACAGATCAACACAGCGGAACGTTGCTTTGCCTCGGGAAGGAAGGTCCCGACGAAGTGCGGTAGACGCGGGACGAATGGTCCGACTTGCCGTTGCTGCCGCGCGGCGGACACTTTCGTCTCTTTCTTTCCTTCTCGCGCGCTTAACTCTCCTTACCCCCCGTGTTCTCCTCTATTCGTGACGGTGATCTAGTTTACTCGGCAGTTTTAATACGGTCCTTCGCTTACGGAAAGTGTGCCCGAGAAGCTGCCGCGGTTGCTTCGTCAGCCGGGCCGGTGGCTTAGAGTTTCGTAACCGGGCGTGTATCTCGGAGATCTGCGGATGGATGCCCCGCGGGGCTGAAAATCTCCATCGTGTTTTGTTGACGAGAGTTTCTCGCCATCGCAACGACGGCAGCCACGAGGCACTGTCTTAATTTATAATGGGGGGTTGAAACACCACCTACCGCTACTGCATACCATTCGATAGCAAGTGCACGGAGAGAAGGATCTACTAGAAATTACTATGTCATCTGGTAAAATTCGACGGTGGCGCCACCTATGACGAAAATACTCGATATAATGAGAATTTTTACCATATTCATGGGGATTTTTAAGATATTTTATGGTAAAAATTCGCATAGTTCTCGTAATTTTCAACAGGTGGCGTCATTGACTCCGCACTACCAGAAATTTACGATGTTTTTTACTAGATATCTGGTAAATTGTATCAGATCCTTCTCTCCGTGTGGTAACCAAAAATCCAACTGCTGCCAAAGATCATTTCGACGTAAACCGCCTATCGCTGCCGCATAGTCTGTTAATCGTGGCGGCGGTAGCAGCAGCTGCTTTTGGAATACCGTCACTTTCTGGCGGAGGCGAGAATATCGACAACCTGTAGAACTCGCTATACCACTTGCATTAGTTGATGAAAAAAAAAAGTGATTTTTTGAAAATCACGGAGCATTGAACATATAAGTACCTTTCCGATGCGAAGGCGGAGAGGATAGTTTAAACGGAATATTGCGCGACAGGATTGTCGCAAGAAAGATTTTACATCGAATTTCATAGGATTTTTATTTTTTAGGGAACTTGTGTGGTAAATCGATGAAACGGTTTCTTTTATAGACAAAAATTAATGATTGGATAATTGAATTTCTGCTTCGGTTTTTATCGATCGCGGGTCGGTAAGACGGATCGATCGTTTTACTCGTCTCACCGAAATACTGCCGTTACTATTTTTATTTTATTATTATTATAATTTTTTAAAGCGGAGATTGGCGCAAGCGGGAAATAGTTTTGCAGCGGTTGCTTCAAGCGTCGTAAAAGTAGTCGCAGTGGAGCCTTCGCTATTGCGATAGTAGCGAGAATCTGGTTCATAAAAAAAGTAGGATACACTAAAATCCGCTGTTGATCCGTTGCTGCGCGCACGGTATTGCGAATAATATATAAGAAAGAGTCTGCTCCGGGCTTAGACTCTGTTATAGTAGGTATATACGCGTTCGCGAGAGTACGCGCGCGCGCGAGAGCCCGCGAACAGGGTATAAGCACTCGTGAAATTGCCGTACAAATTGCTGCCGCTGTGAGCGAGAAGCCTATCCACAGCTTCTTCCGGTACTTATCGCCGTAGTTTGCGCAACCGAGAGAACTCGTCGAGTCGAAACGAGAGAAGATCGAGAGTCTGAGGCTAAAATTGTGCCTCAAACTCGAAGTCTGTGTATATTTCATCGTTGAATTTTTCCCGCTAACGTTCTGGAAAACAGTTGTGAATTGCTGTTTGAGAGGCACACAGAAACGTTGTTGGTCGCGCGACCGGGCGAATGGCTTCCTTCTAACTCGATTAGCCAGCAGCAGCGGCAGCAGCAGCAACAGCAGCAGCAGCACTTTGCAATATCGTGTCTAACGGCCTTCCGATCGTCGCGGTACCACCCAATATCTCCGCGCCGGGGTCTTTGAGCCGTGACGACGAGTACCTATACCCCACCGATCGTACGGCGACCGGACGCAGCAGCTCGCGCAACCCGTTCGAACGCTCCGCGATCACGAAGCTGCTTCTGCGACTCTAGCTGCCTCGCTGGGCCGCCGTTTGATCGCTCGATCTCGATACCGATGACGACATAAAATGATCGCGGATCGAGCATGAAATATCCGACGTAAAATGCAACTACGGGACACGGAAAGTCCATAATACGGACGAAGTTTCGTTTAATTTGGGGACAGAGTAAACGGAACATTGATTAACCACTTAGAGTCGCGGAGACAACCCGTTATTTTCAAATTTCACGATCGGTCATTTAGACACGCGCAACGAAAATCATCGATGTTTTTTTTTTCGATCGCAAATCAAATACCGTCCTGTCGATTTCATGCGTCGATACAAATTTATATTTTGTCGAAAATTGTTACGAAATTTAAAAAGCACTCACCTAACCTATAAATATATATAAAAATGTATTTTAGAAAAACAATTTTAAATAAAAACATCGAAAAAAGTTTTCGAATAAAAGTCGCAACCCTCTGAGAATATAACACGTGTTTTGAATTATTTCAATGAATCGTTTCAAAGATACGCAATATTAATTATTGATGATTACGCAATATACTAATTTTCAAAAATACGAGGAATTATTCGAGTTCCTCGAATAGACGAAAATAAAAGAGTTACAGCCACTGAAAAGTGCCGTTCGATCGATAATTTTACGTTTTTACACCAAAATATAGTCAAAAAATGTTGAATTTTCTTTTTTTCCCCATAAATTTGATGATCGAAAAAGGATCTACGATACAAGATTTGTACCGGTATTTTCATCGTCGTATACAGTTTCATTAAACTGCATAATACGAAAAAAAAAAAAAAAAAAAAGACTCGAAAGTGTATCTGCCCTCCCAAGTCACTTAAATTTCGCTGCCGGTATAAAACGATCAGTAGTCGAAAGTATATTATACACATTCGCAGAGGCGAGTCTGTGTGCGCGGGGCGGTCGTTAAGTGACAATCGTCGAGTGACGTGCCGCATAACTGATGGGTCTTTGCTCGACTTCTCGACGAACGAGATTCTCGTTCGAATTTCGCAACGAGATCACCAGTGGCGAGACGCAAACCTACGTCAACGATCAAAGTAACTATCCTCGTCGTCGTCGTATTCACGATCTCTTTTCTTTCTCTTCACCGGACATTAGCGGCCGGTTTCTCGTCGTTCTTTTCGTAGACACATTTCTCGTAAGAATGTCGATGTATACGTATATATATCTATATATATTGTATATGTGTTTCTCTCTGTGGTTAAGACTACGAATGCTACAATTGTAACGACACCCTGCAACGTGCCTCGCTGCCTCTGTAGTATATTATTCGCAAGTCTCCGCGTTCTCATCGCTGATGGTACGTTGGATTTTATTGTGCGCCGTTGTACGCGCGCGCGCGCGCGAACGATGCGTGAGCTGTGCTGTCCGCGCGCGGGCAGTACAGGGCGCGTGGCCGGTCCGCCAGCGACAGAATCTTACTTTCACTCGCAGTCGTCGCTTTGCCTTGTGGGGTACCTCCCTGATACCTGCGCCCAAGCCTCACGCCTCACGCCTTTGCGAGATCCTCTCGCTCTCTATCGATTTTTTTTTTTTTTTTTTTTTCATTAAAAAATAAATTTAAATAATTGGTAGATAAAATAATTTCAATAATTTATTCAATTAATTAATAATAGTAATTTTGTTTAATTTATAATAATATATATTTTTTATTATTTTTTTTGGTTAATAATTGGTAAAAGAATTTTTAATTGGTAATTAAAATAAAATAAAAAGTCTTCATTGCTGCAAAGTAATTTTTTCACTGTTATGCAAAGGGTTGAAATTTTACGCGAAATCGATGATAGTTTATGATTTTTTTATGATTCGATGAAATTTACTTTTTTGTGGAAAAAAATTTAAGAAATTCGATGTACATTCGATGTTAATTCAAAATTACCGATATTGTGATAAAAATGGCTTCTTTTTATTTCACGTGATATATATGCTTCTTGATATAAAAAATTGATGAAATTTCTATCAGAAATCTTTCAATACGGAAACGAATCGTGGGATTTTTTTTGTTTCGGTATTTCTCAATAATAATTCAACGACGTTTATATCATGTTGTTATTATTTTATTGTTATTACGATTATCGTTAAAGGCGTTTGCAAAAAAAAAAAGGGGGAATGAAATGCCTTTTATAGTTTTCAGCCAATTATTATAGTGTAATATTATAATGACTTATTTATCGTAATTATCGGACGGTCGTTCGTTCTTCCGCGTGTGAACGCGGTGTGAACGCCGCGAAAGAAGAACGTCGAACCGTTCCCTTCTCTCTGGTGCGGTTCACCGGGCACACACAGCATCCACAGTCTCACCGGGCGTCGGCGAGAGAGCCGGTGAGCTCCTTGCCGCTGTCCCGCTGTCCGCGCTGCCTCCGCCCTGGCGTGGTCGCGCGGCGCGCGGTGGCGGTGGCCTGGAAGTGCTCTAGTTTTGGTCATCGAGAGTATATCTCGGAGGCTCGGACGCGTCGCCACAGCGATCGGCCTTCGCTGTCGTTCGAGATCTCTATACGTTCTTCTCTTACGCTCTCTCATGAATCGCTCGCTTGATTCACGATTTCACCTTCTTCCTCGACGTTTTTTTAGAGACGCTCTCGAGGCACCGCAGCCCGAGCGATAACGAAGGTATTGGTAAATCATCGTATGCCGCGCGGACGCTGCTTCGTCAGAAAAAAAAAAAAAAAAAAAAAAAAAAATTCGAATGAAAGAAAAACATCGTATAGTTTAACATCAACACTCAATTAATTTTCGCGCAACTCTCCAAACATCGTGTTATAATATCGCAATAGCCTGTTCGCCGTCCAAGCTGTCCAACTTCCACTAGCGTTGACGTCGTTGATCGCTTAATTCACTTTACCGTCTGTTTGGACTTTCCATCGGTCAGCTTCTCGGACAATGAATAAATGAGACAACGATGTAACACCTCGAATTCGTTCTCAACGATGCTCCAGATTCGAAATAATATCAACGTTTTTCTTTTCTTTTACCTTTTTTTTTTTTCTTTTTTTTTATCGTCAATGACTGAAATATTTCTATAACATACATTAGTCATTGTATCTGTGAAGCTTTACAGTTAAGACGTCGAACGCGAGAAAGTGAGAGAATCGATCTCCCGCGCGTTGCCCCTCTGTGGGCTTAGTATCGATATATACATGCGTCGGGCGGCCTCACCGCGCGTCCGAAGAGATCGATTACATCGTTAGCGCGTTCCACCTGGAAAATGAATTTCGTATATCCTTACGCGCGCCATAATAGCGGCATAGTTATGTACTCTTTACTGTAACGTTAAGACTACTATAGACGACTCTACACACAGGCGGGTCTCTTTTTTTTCTCTTTCTTTCTCTCTCTCTTTCTCTGGTTAAACTTTATACGTTACTTCGGAGTTTTAACCAACTTGATCTACTGCGATCCATGGGTTATACGGTATTATACCAAATGCTGTGAGTTTTACTATATAAAGGCATGTGGAACAAGGCTTTCATCACGACGAAACTACCGGTGTGCCCTGTGTTGTTGTGCCTCTCATGAATTTCTGTCCCGACGATTCGCTTTTTTTTTTTTTTTTTTTTTCTCAATACACGTAATCGTTCGAAAGTGTGAGAGATTCGAGTATTAGAAAATACGAATCGACGATAGGCGTGTGACTTTTTTTTTTCATCGATTTATCAATTACTACGATTTTTTTAAATCATTTTTTACCAATTTAGTTCGAAATTTTTAAATTATACTTCGTGTCCCGTAATTATTTACAGAAATCGGGAAAAAAATAAAATTTCGTAACCTTTTTTTTTTTTTTTTTACACTTAAATACGATATTAATATTTGGAAGCCATTTTTTTGAAGAATTCGAAGGGGCAATTATTTCGAGAATTTCCGCGGCGTGAAGGGTTATGAATTCGTAATGTCGAATATGAACGTCGATCGAACGATTTGCCTCTATGTTGATCAGTAGCGTCGCGTCGAATGGCCACTGAAAGTGAACGAAGGCCTCAAAGTGGCCGATCGAACGTTATAATTATAGATCGAAACGGCATCAACGACCGAGGACGCCAGTCTAATATATCCCCCCAACGAGCGAACGATAGTCAACTCCGCAACCAAAGTCGTACAAAGTTTGTACACAAGAGATCGTAGAAGTTGGAGCAGAGTTAGTGCTATGATCGTCGTGCACGGAGTCTTGTGGGTATAGTGGGCGGGGTGGTCCAGAGAAAGCCTCGCCGCGCGCGCGTCTAGCCTGCGAGTTCGCCCGCGCGCTCGAGCACACGCTTTGCTTCATTTTGCCATCTGAAACACATTCGCCTCATGCCGAGCAACGCGAGGCGTGTGCCGTTTTTTTTTCTTTTTTCTTAACATCGCGCCGATCAGGGAGTGTACGCGGCGAGCTGCTGCACGGGGTGTTGCACTGTAGATATATCTCGACATCGCGTCTCTAAGCAAAAGAGGTTTCGATCGGTTTGCACGGGAATACAAGCGTCTATAGGATACGTGGAAAACCGATCGGGCGAACGTTGCCGACTCCGATAACGACGCAACGCTATCTGTACGCTTAAATGTCATTAATGCCATTATAAATATAGAACACGGAGATAGACTATATTTTCTGAAATATAGTGCTACATATTAGCGCAATGAACCAACGCGATGCTTGGATATATATGTATATGTAAACGACTCGTCGATATGTTGAGATCCGTTAGATAAGGGAAATGGAGTAGAAAATGAAGTTTCGATTGAATACATAAGTACGAATTAAACATTTTTTCATTGTGGAGTAAAGTGGCGGTTGACGACGTCGCATCGTGTACAGCGAAGTCACTTTGCGAAAGAGATAACTGCCCGATCTGTCCGTAGAATACGGTGCTTTCGTTTGATTAACAGGTAACAGTTTGAAAATTGTGCTGATGAATACAATCTGTTTTTGCACAACCAGTGCTCATACCGTAACCTATACGGTATGTGATTTGTTATACGAATGGTACTTTTATAAACACGCAAAAGTGAATGATAAACGACGGCATTTCAAGCGCTTTGATAACAGCGTTGCGTAGCTGTAGATAACTGCAGCCGCGTAGACGCGTTTCTCGATCGATTATCTCGAAAACTACGCTGTTTATTTCGTTGAAATTTAGCAGAAATATACGTAATACACGTATATAAACGTTATCTGTAAAAATGACGAAATTGGTAGCTTTTTGAATAAAATACACAACAATCTTTGAAAAATGTGTTGTTTCGAATAAAACTTAATTTCTTTCGCGAAGAAAAATGAATAGAAGAAAATGAAGATATTAATTATTACTGTAATTAGTGATCTTTATACGAAATGGACTACGAAATATTTTTATTATCGGAAAGTATCCATTTTTCTCGGTGTGAATTTTAATCGCCTCGATAATTTTGACAAAATATTTCAGCTAAAATAAAAAAAAATCGCAATCCACTCGATTATTTGGCTGCGACTTTCTTTTTTTTTTCACAACTCTTAAAACACTTAAAAAAATATTCTTCGTTGATCTAAATTATGCGATGTCTAAAGATCAAATCGATGATTTCTATTCCTCGACGACGGTCGACGTACATCGACCGAGAGGCGTTCCATTTTCACCGTGTAAGGCGCCAGTCTGCGTTATCCTAAATCCGCACGACAATCCTTATCCCCTTTGCGGATAAACTTTTAACCCTCTTTCCGCTGATAACAGACGGCATAGCTGCATGTTCCGTTCTCGCGGTGAAAGTTTCTCCCAGCAACAGAAGCAGGATTTCCAAACGATTACGATTATTCAAACGGGCCGCAGTTGTGATTAATAAAGCGATAACGCATACGGTCCGACAAGTTGCATGAATGTTCGCGAAGCCCGCGTGAAGGGTTGTTAGACATTGCAATAAATTCTGTCGCTCGTGCTACCGCGCGTGGTGCACGCACCGCGATGGGGATTATGACGAATTCTGCCGGTCAAACTGGTCGCGAAACTTCAACTCGAATCGAGACGGCAAATTCAACGACGTCTCGATCTCCGTATTAATGGATCTTGTCTACTAGATCTGGTTGTAAAAGACCGAAGTTACCGGTGCGGCTATGTGTTCTGTCGATACGAAGCGATGAAAGCGAAGATAGTCCCCTCCTCTCTCCCCTGCGGGTCTTCCGGTAATGGAAGCTGAAATAAACGATTCCGTCGGGATACATCGACCTCGAAAGTATCGAGAGTGAAGCACGCGAAATTAATACCCTTCCGCTTCAATGAACGCGTACGGTACATTAATAGGTTTAGACGGGTATCTCTGGCATACACCGTACCATCATCATCGAAACATGGTGTCAGCAATTTTCGCTGCTTCTCTCTTATTTTTGCGCTTCGCGTAAACGAAGCGGATGATTATAATCATCGGGTTTAGGATCGCGGAAGCGAAGTATATGCCGAGAGAGATTCACAGGTGTGGACGGAGCCTTAAGAAACACGCGAGTGTACTCGCGTGGCGGGCGGCAGTCCGCGACCCACATCCCGTACTCCGGAGATAAAGTGCTCCCAGCATCGGAGAGTCCGCTCCCTGCTCGGCATCCAACAGCGGTTCTCAACGCAACCCCGCCTTTAAATCCCTTATCGCAACGCGATCAAAACAAACATTCGAAATTATTTTTTTAACAAGTAATCAACAAGTAACTTCCGTTTGAAAAAAAAAAAAAAAATTGTATTGCAGAGTTCGCACTCCGCTTGACATTAAACAGCGGCTCTCAATATAACTCCATTTTTAATTTTCTTTGCATTTCGAAATTGAACCAATAATTTGAATTCATTTTTTTTGCGGTTGATTAACAAGTAACTTCCGGTCGGAGAACAAAGCCAATGATTTATCGGAACGTCGAGACTTCCTGCTCGACGTTCACCGCCGCTTCCTACATCTCGAATGACATGGAACATTCGAAATTCCTTTTCTATCATTCCGCAGATCAGAAACGAAAGGTCGTATCTCACTTTTTTAGCGCACGAATAGTGCAATTTTTTGAAATTTCGTTTCAATTTATGTTTTAGATATTTTTAGCGAATTCAGTTGATTTTTTTGTTTATCCTATTTTCTCATTCCCGCATCTATGAATAGCGAATCCGTTACATTGGAATCATAAATAGCGAGAAAGTGCTCAGTCGACGTTCGATAGACATTGCGATCCCCTGTGTGCTCGGGATACCTACGGAGTTTTGCTCGGCAACTCGCTCGATCGCTTTAGACTACGGTCCACTTCCCCGCGATTTTTGTGCGTCTCCGTCCTGGTCGTCGGCGTCGTCGTCGCCGTCGTCCGCGCATTCTCCTCTCGTTTACCTACACCTATATACTCGCTATGGAACACACCGACGATACTTCTATCCGTGATTTCCACTTCTATCCTCCACATTCGCATATATATCACAACGCGTATACTCTTTATACCGTACTATCTCCGCGCGAAGCCCGTATAACCCGTGTGCGTGAATAAATCGCGGACGAGAGAGATCAACAACACTCGGACAACGCTCGATGCACGAGAGATATATTGTTGTGTGCGTGAGGTGGCCGTTGGCTATCTCGGTGCATCTACGCCTCGGATTACGCCTCTGTCGAGTGCGGAGCACGCGCGGTTTCTTGCCACCGGTCCAGAGCTCGCGCCCGAGCCCCGGAGTTGCTCCATTTTTCTTTTCGTCGTTACAACGCAGCCGCGTATTCAACGGCGTATCGAAGCGTACATACGCGCCTCCGTATTAAATTAACACGTTCGCTCTCCGCGCGGCCAGGAAGAGTTGAAACGAATGAGCATTTCGAAAAGGGGGGAAAAAGAAGAAGTTGGTTACTGCAACATTGCAACGAGGCAGTTTGGCCGGCTTTTGCCTTTCGATCGATGATCGGAGGCGAAACTCTAGTTGAGATTCTTTTGCCTCTCAGCACGCGCTGTACCGCCCGGGATCCGAGAATTTGCTATGGACGAACATAGCCGTCTGCTTCGCACTATATTAGAGAGATCGGAACACTTCCGGGACTACGGAACGTACGGAAGTCAACGTGCGCGCGCGCGCGCGCGCACTCGCCTTCGATCGTCTTTCTTTTCTCGGGACGGGAAGCCCCTTCGCTTGCACCTTCGGAACTACTCCATCCATCTTCTTGGTATTGGTAACGGCGAGATTGAAATAAGAGAAAGAAAATGCTGCCGAAGCACGAATATATCGGTAGCTTCCAGTGTGCGCGCTACCGGTTATTCCGTGATCCAAATAGAGAATGAAGATATACACAGAAGCGATCCACCTATATTTATCGTAGGCGTTTTAATTGGTTCGCAGCTCGCGCTCGTTGCAGTCAATGTTTCTTTTTTATTCTTTTTTTTTTTTTTTTTTTTCTTTTTTTTACGACTATATTTATGAGTTTTTATTTCTGACAGTATTAATCTATTACCCTCAGACACTCTCGCGAATTGCTCTAATGCTGAAAGTCCCGAGTGCAGAACTTTGGATATTTTATCGAAAGGCAATAGACTGCACTATTTTATTTGTCGTTTTCAACGCTTCATTGAGCGCGCGAAGGAAGACACGTTAGGGACCGCTAACGAGGAATTTTGTTTCATAAACGATTTCCCGTTTTTGATTTTTTTTTTTTTCGTTATTGAAAGACAGAAATAAGATTACTGGAGCTGCAAAGATGAACAATTTTTTTTTATCCGTTAATATCGCTCGCGAACATTTCAGATGTTTGTTTATTATGATATCGCGAACAAATGCGGTAAGAAGCTTTTCAGAAAAAAATGAAAATGCTACTCTTCACCTTTTTATTTTCCATTCATTGCAACAGTCGATTATGAACGATTCCTTTACAAATGATTTCACATCTTTGCACCTTTTCATTTCACGTTCTATGGTACACATCACGAACTCGACGCTCGCCAAAGTGGAATAATTTTATTTACCGATATGTGTCAAAATTTATTGCTAATGGAACATCATATCGAACTCATTGGGATTCTAATAAACGGCTATAGTATTCTTGCGCTTCTATCAAACTATCACAACATCAGCCACTGTGTCATATCATTAATTGCCCTCTCATTCTTCGCGAATCAACGGAAGAACAGAGCTCCGAGCTTCTTCCGCTTCATTGCCACCGCGAGTTTCAATCAATTCTCGAAAAAAAAAAATAAAAAAAAAAAACTTCGAACTCCATCTGTCTTCACAGAGTCGTAACCCAAACACGCGCAGCACCCAATAATCAACAACCTCAAGCATCAGTTTATTAATCCGCTGTAAGCGATGCTTCGAGGATCAAGAGATCGTTCGAAATAAATGGAAATTTACGATGATATTCGTTAAAGGTGTACCGAAGCTTCGGCCACTTGCCCCGGACTAATCCGCACTGTCCGCTGGCTATATACTACCCGTATAATTTAATAGGCAGCAGTTTTCGCTCTCTCTCTATTGGATATAAAACCGATTGAAGTATTACTCTGTAACACGCGTTCATTTGCACTCTCATTTATTCGAAGCCGCCGCGGGAGGATTGGAGTCCCAGCGACACGTGCGCGTTCTCCATCGTTCTCCACTTCCCCGTTCCCGTATATATCTACGTATCTATAGACGCGTTTGGCCGTTCGGTCAGTGCATACGATGGGAGGCTATGGGTATTAGACTGATGGCATATAGGAGAACGCACGAGATCTCGTTCGCCACAGCAGAGCAGATCTGAAAGCTTCCGGGGCTGTCGGGGAATATATATTCAGTGCGTTTGCTTTCCAAGCTTCGAACACATTTTACGCAGGTAACGTATACCTGCGTACGTATGTGCGGAAGTAGTACGATGTATCCTCGTGTGGTGAGCGGTCGCCACAGGCACCATCCATCTTCGACGTCGAGGCGTCTCGCACGCGCTCTCGGACACACGGCTTTATAAATATATGCCTCTATACTCGTGCTACGGATATTACGCTTCAAGCGATCCCCTTCGAACATCGGGAGCACGCACCGCGCACTACTTTACGAATAAAATAGTAGAAATCGGCAGGCGAACGGTGCTCCTTCGTTTTTACCTTTAAGGCGCAAAAGTTATCGTGGTATTGGAGGCGAGTCGGATGAGGTTAGTTTCTACGCGCATATTGGAGTTAAGAGAGCTTCTTGCGCGTCAAGATTCACGGACACGTTTCGATATACGCAATTCGCACGCCCTACAAGTCGGCAGGCTATTAGCACGATGGAGAGTTTTGATTAGACATCATCTCTCAGCGTAAATCGAATGCGTACGATGATATTGACCGACGAATGTTGAGGCAATTGGGTTGAAATGTGAAGCTTAATTCATACCGATCTTTTCTTCTTCTTATGCTGAGGAAAAGAAAGATCGTCGGCTTTCGATACGATAATGGAAGATCGATGTATTTTTCATAGACATTTCTTTCATTTTATCTTCGAGTCATCAGCTTTTGTTGAAAAACAAAATCGATTATAAAAAATTGAAATTTATATATAAGTTTTCGTGTGATCGATCAGACGAACAACTTTGGTATTTGAAAGTCAGATGTCTGAAGAAGTCGTCGAGGCGAGTCAGCTTCACCGCGCGCGCGGTAAAAGTTATTCATTGATTTATTTCAGTATCGAGCTTATCGCCGTTTGTTATTTGCCACACGCGGTTGCTCCGCTTTTGCCTTTTGCACTATTTGGGGAAAGTTTCTCGCCTTCTTGTACGCGCGATAGGTTCACTTTCGCATGGAGAACTCAGCGTACAACATGTACAGAAGACACGATTCACACATTCGCGATTTTAGTACCGATTTCCACCGTTTGCGGGGTGTATGACCGCAAGAGCGATCGCGTACACAGTTGAGGGATGGCAAATCGAAAGAGTTTCCGAATGACGAATGGGCCGATATAGTAAAATGCAGTATTACACTGTGTGGGTATCGAATTCGCAGCTCCGAGCGAAAGATCTCGTTAGATGACCGCTTTCTAGTGTGCAAAGCGCGCAAGCCGCGCGCGGCAAAAGAGACGGGCGAGGCTAGCAATCCGCGGAGTTCTCGCGTCTCCCTGAGAGACGCGACTCTTCCTGGAATATCGGGTGACCACAGCAGCGTACAAGCAGCAGTACTAAACAGCAGCAAACACTAACGAGATCTTAGCTTCCCTCGCGAGTTCTCGTACAATCATCCAGAAACGGCAGAAGAGGCGGTCCCGCGAGACATAGCCACATTCATTCTGCTATACATACACGTTATTCGCGTATACCTTGCATTAAGTAATTGGCAACTAAGTTTCTCTGTCGTTATGTACCCCGCATCGAAGCGATATACATTTAAATCCTATTAACGGATACATATAAATACGATTAAAAAATATGAAAAATAAAGGCAAATTCCTTACGTATTTTAAATAATATTGCCCAACAGAGAACGCGAGCTATACGTGCAAAAAAAGAAGCTGTAGAAATCGTGAAGGCAAGAAGAAGAAGGTATACGCCCCGCGTACGGTTTTCGGTATCGTCGAGTTTTATTCTCTCGCTAAATCTTTACGATCCGTCTGACCTTTCGGCGCTTTAACGTTCTCCAATTTTGGTATCGTGTTTTATCGCACGCGCGCATACGCATTTATTTTCGAAACTCGTTGTTCTGCATATATACATATATATAGAGAGGTTTACCGGGTCTTTTTATACGAGGTGCAGGATGTACATCGCCGCATCCCGCGACGTTCGGCGTGCTACCGTAAGGCAATTGCGAGATACCGTCGAAGACTCAAAGTGCTACCAAACCGAGTTGAAATGTTGCTTCTGGCGCTTTTTCTTATTTACGCCCGCAACAATTTCGTTACTTTATTTTATTTTTTTGTGTTTTTTCTCACTCTCGAACTTCGCGATTTTGCTTCTTTCTCTCATTTACTATACGCAACCATTCAGCCTTCTTTGGCTTCGGGGTTACGATGACTCTTCAACGAGGTCTCGACGTTTGTCAGCGAACACATTTCGCCGACCCTTCGTCATCGACCTACTCATCCTCGGAGTATGCAATATAAAAATAAAATGGGCGGTTTTTCATCCGATGTCAAAGATGGTATTGCATAGTCATTTTGTAAGACGACACACGTTCTTTCCGACTTTTCTAGACAATCACTGATTGATTTTTGTAGGATTTTTAAGCGATTTCGAAATAAAGTCAAAACGTTCGAAAAAATGTTTTCACTGAAGACGATAGGTTATTTGCGACTCGACAGACGAAAAAATAACAATTTTTTACGTATTAAATTACTGAACATCGAAGCATAAAAAATTTAAAAAAATAAAAAAAGAAAAAAAAAAACATCAATCCATCTTATCAACAACAACAACAACAACATCATTCCATTGAATAAAAAAAATACATCGATCCACGTAATATTTAGCTTTACATCCTTTTCCACAACAAAACAAAGTAAGTTCAACGACGCTTTACAATAATAACATTCCATCTTACATCGTATTGGTCAACGAAAGCAAAACAATTTTTCGCGTATTAAATCGCTGAACATCGAAGCATAAAAAATAAAAAAAAATAAAAAAAAACATCAACCCATCCTATCAACAACAACAACAACAACAACAACAACATCATTTCATTGAATAAAAAAAATACATCGATTTACGTAATATTAAACTTTACATCCTTTTTCACAACAAAACAATGTAAGTTCAACGACGCTTTACAATAATAACATTCCATCTTACATCGTATTAGTCACGTTCCTACTCGCACCTTTGGTGTACTGCAATTAGTCTCGTAGTCTCGTGCTTCTTATATGAATAAATAAAATAGTGAAAAAAAAAAAAAAAAAAATTCTTTCCACGTCGTATCTTAGTATAAAACAAGGAATTTCATACCAATAGATTACCACCTTGCGAAATCCGGTTGAATTCCGCTTACATACATCTAACTTGCGTATTATACATTCTATAAATTCGCATCATTCCTTCGGAGTGTTCGTTGCAGCGGAAAGTCTACTTCTGTATATAGCTTTTGTATGCGATAGTATCTGAAGGAATAGTTGAAGCGATGAGACAAAAAGTCGATTAGTTTTCACGCGGAAGCGTCGGGAGCTTCGAAGCGATCGATCTATCAGGAGGGAGCAAACGCTCTGTCTATTTCCTCGATCGCGAATGGGATCCCAGTGAATCCACTCGATCTATCCGGTCCGGGATGTCAGTGGGGAATCGTCAAGGAGACCTGATTGTCCACATCACTTGAGTAAAACAAATTGTACAGTCATTGGCCACAAAGTAAGCGCAATATCCATAAATTAACATATCGAATCCATTCGGAACTTTGATAAATTCGATAAATTATAATATTTTCATCTGAAATAAAATGACAGAAAAAAATAGCTAATACATGATATTTTTTTCGTATTCGCGGTGCAAAAGTGCCGTAAAATCAAAAAGGGTTGCGAGCGGCTATCGTCGATAAATTCCGCTATTATAGACTTTCAACTAAAAAAAAAAAGTAAAAAAAATTTGCTCCAATTCTTTTTATAAATAGATTATTTGCAATATTGAAATAGCAGCGCCAATTTTAATTTTTTCCATCAACATGGATATTAAATTTCCTAAAGTGTCCAATCACTGTACAATTTGCGCATTAACTTAGGAGCAAAATGAGAAATCCACAAGACGATTCAGGCGTGAGATGTATCTATATATATATATATCGAGTGCGGACACACCATTGAAGGAATAGGTGCGAGTATCCCGTTCTGATCCAGTTGAGGCTTCGCGGAGTGTCCGCTCCTCTCGTCGCGACTCACGATCCCATATTAGTCGAAGCGACCGGTCTGGGCGTATTCAGCACACGCGTAGAATACACGCTCTTACGTACAAAGGAGTATATAGAGTCGAACTACGAGCTGTAGAAGCATGAGGCATGCGAGATCTCTCCAAGAGACTTACCCGGCACCGGTAAAGCCGCATCAGCAGCTGGAAGTCCATAGAAAATCACTCTGTAGACCCACCAAGAGGATAGTCACGACTCTTGGTCCGCTTATATTCTTCTCACATAATGGGAGCGCACGCTAATTAATCGCTGTTTACACTCGTTCGACAGTCTCACGTCTAAAGCTTGTCCTTTTGTCGGCAAACACGCTCGTTAAATACCGCCATACCTACGCGGGTTACACGCGAGCTGAGATTTTAGGTCGTTTTTTACACCCATTATTTTTATTTTCTACCAATCGCAATCGATTATCGATACTAAAAAATAATTAAACTTTAGTTTACATCGTATCGTAATAATGTTGAGGAAAACGCGGGAAAAAAAATGCATCGTTGATCGTTCGTTCGTTTCGTCGTTTTTCGGTAAAAAAGACGAGAGTTACGCTCGGTGTCGATTTGCACATCGCTTCTCGAAAGTTTGTTACCGATGTTTTCGCAGTTTCTATATCGAAAATTCGTTGAAACAAGAAAATTTTCTGAAATTAACAAAACTTTTTGGATCGAATCTATTACCCGCGTATACATTTATGTTCGTTTCCTTATCAGCTGTTCGTATCGCAGTTTACGGTCACGAGAGTCACGGATGCCGAGATATTCATTGAGGTACTATAATTGATAAGAATATTGCTCTCTTCGTGAGCATTGTTTTGCATTGATAAGCATATAATGGTCTCGAGCTCTCGTCGTACCGGTAGAGAAGTTCGAATAGAATTCAGCGAAGAAGCAGCAACGGCAGCAGCAGCAAAATGAACAAAGAGAAGTTTATATATCCCTCTCACCCTCCGGTGAATCGGGACTCTCGGACGCGCGCGTATTTTCCCTCTTCGGTTTCTTATCGCTCTTCCTACCTCGATTATTATAACAGTAGGCCGGCTAGTGTGGCATAAACGGTGTACCGAAGGTACACACAGCGGTAAAGCGGGTAGGTGAGCAAAGAGCCCGCGTGTGGCGTCGTCGGTCTCCTATCCCGTGATCCCTGCAATCATAACGGTACAGCATCCACTCCTTATACAGATACAAGTGTATTGGTAGCGAGACTGTTATACCGGGTGATTATTAAGAATCAAACCGGTTCAATAACGATTGTTAAATCTTCCCATCACCGATCCATACGACTTCTAGTAGCCTTACTATTAAAACAGCAGCGGTAGCCGATCGTGTATAAGGAGACCACTTTCCCATCGGCATTACGGATCGCCCATCCCGAAGCCGCAGACGGGGACACATGGCAATTCCGCTCGTGTGTTAATAAAATTCTTTAACTATCTCCTTACTACTTCACTTTTTTTTCTTTTATATATACGATTTTTTTTTTTTTTTTTTTTTTTTTTTTTTTCAAATAAATTCCATACTATATCGCGACGAAACGATCGCGAGATCATAGATCGAATTCAATTATCCGGATATCTATCTCACTCGCGTATATATTTTGCAATTATAATATTATCCGATGCCTGTAGGTATATAATAGCTCTCTCGTTGTGTGTTGAGAGATTCGAGTCGTGCTTCGGCTTCTATATACAGTTTATAATAGTAAGGTACCCTACGAGTTGTACTTACTTACATATATATATATATATATCTGCAATTTCTCGCACGCCCTCCTTTGCCATGAGGTGTACACCTCTAACAGTCGGCTAGTCGGTCGATCGGTCTCTCTTTCTCGTCATTAGAGAATCCAGATAGCGATCGATAGAAAGGAGAGGCGCACTTCTCGAGGACCTATCTAAGTAACTCGATACGCGGATGAGAAGATCGCGAAGACGGGTGTGAGCGGATTTTACCGATATACGTGTACTCGTCGTTGGCGAGATTCTTATTGTTGTAATTTTTTTACTTACGAGAATCGATGGAGTTACATCGCGAAAGATCGCCGCGAGATTTTTAAACGGGTTTTTATATCAAGTGTCTCGAGACACGCACACGAACTTAATAAATTCATGTTGTCGCCCGATCGCATGGCCCTTGCGACAAGGCGCGATTAAACTTTGTTTAATTTAATTAGCGCATATAAGAAATCGCCCGGAGACATGACGCATCGTCACATCGGCTTCTCGACTCGCCGGTTGTGTCGTTGTTGTCGTGTTGCTCTGTGGTCGCGCGAAAGTGCAAGGAGTCCGAGAGACAGTAACTTGTGTTGAGGAAGGCCACGGTTGTGCAGCAGCACCGGCCGGTTTTATGTGTCTTTCGTATGCATATATATGTATCGTCGGAACAACTCTCCGATCCATTCGACCGAATATTGACCCGCGATACCGAAGGCGTTGAAATTTATGTTCTCGATACGCGCGAACTGACAAATCGATACTCGAATGATTCGAATGCCTCGAGAATGATGATTAAAAAATAAAAAGTTTCTGCAACTCCACAAACGACACGTATTCTTATGAAACTTGATTGCTCGTGATCATTGCATAATTAAGTATTCTCGAGAATTTTTTTTTTTTTTTTTTTTAATGGAAAAGAAACTCGTAATTAAAATTATGTCACTTTACTTCGATACTAAGGAAATATATTTGGCTATAGCAACGGATAACTTACCTGCTACTTTTAGTTCCGCGATGTATAGTGCAATAGCACTTTGAACCCTTTATTTTTATATTTTTTGATTTATCGATTTTTTTTTTTTAACGCGATCGATAGGGAGACTAAAATTTGAATTTAAAAAATATACAGAATTGAGTATTTTTATAAAAGCTTTGGTACGAATATTATCATTTCCATCAATTTCCGGTTAAATTCGAATGGCAAATTGACATAGCGGCACTTTGCATATATGCCGACTTTAATGAAATTTGCCTCTCGGACATTCGAAAGCGTCACGCGCTCATTTTACTTCGAACTGCTACACTGTAGACAAATAATATATATTTGACGATGAGGTCTCGAGACTCTCTCGCGTTGCAATAATGTTTGCTCGGGTGTGGTTATTTTGTCCGAACGTGACGGGCACGCAACGCATCACTCACGATCACCGATGTCGTGGTAAGAAAGTATACAAAAATAATAACACACAAACGAGGGTTATACGCAGCGCGACTGCACTCGGGGGACGTTGCATGTGTTCATACTCGCGAGAACCCTTTTTTTTTACCTCTCGTTCGTTAATTCCTTGCGTTCTCGACCCGAAAAACCCATGTGGCGAGACGGGGCTCCGCCCGAAGCGAATCTTTCCCCGTCGTTTGACTTCCCCGTGCGAGTATATTCCCCGGGAACGCAAACTATAGGTACACCATGCCGAATACTGCCTCCCGTAACACACTTGATTTACGTAAGCTAAAGTGGTCGTCATAGTTTTTTTTTTTTTTTTTTTTTCGTTCCTTTTTTTTCGTCGAGAAGACCCAGAATGTTGCTCTCGAGCATTACTCGCATCGCGAGTCGTTTCGTATCTCGAAACAGCGATCGTCTCCGGCAAAATACACGCACGCGTGTATTACGCAGCTTCGCATTGTGAGACTCGCGACCTGGAAACTTATTTAACGAAGAGTGCGCGTATAATTGAACTCAGTTTCGTATACATCGAACGCCGTATGCTATAGTATCGATTGCCGAGAACTATAAGGACGTATACGCCGTTGTTTCACACGCTGAATTGTATTGCGATACACCCTTCGCTTTCTTAGCCGTCGACATCTGTCTCAACACATCGAGATACAAATGCTTCTTTGCGCACAACGTTCGACACCTCACGGATACATTCCGCGAAGAAATAATCGCTCTCAACGATAATAAGTATTACATGCAGACTCCCGATTTCACGATTACGACGTGAGATCTTAATTTCGCGCGAGCAGATGGAGTCCTTCTTCCTCGTTACGATCATTTTTTCTCGATGTAAAACGACCAATAGGCTTGTTAGGCCGGCAGGTTATTAAAACAATATATATCGTAAAAAAATCGAATAATTGTGGTAATTTCGCGTCTCTATTACAATTTCATTTCATTTTTCCCCCATCGACGATAAAAATCGTTATATTCATTGCAACATTCACGAACGTTTACGAAAATCTATAATTACCGCTTTTATCGTAATTACCTAATCGATTTTTTTTATTTCGTTATTATAGACTTCTGTTACATTTAAAACACCAATAACAAAGTAAAAAAGGAAGTGTAGTCAAAAAGCTACGAATTCTTTCGTGTTTACGTCTCGTTTAAGGCCTCCAATTCCCTACATAGCACATCCGCGTATAACCAAACACCTGGGCGTACGTTAGGTCCCCTCGCGATTTACGTTTAAGATATGCCTACGTATGCATTTACGGTTTCTCCACCGCTGCTAAGCTCTTCTCGTACTCCTACAAACACGTTACACCTTCCTTCACGTGCACGCAATAGCCATACATGTGTATCTCTCTCTCCGAAGTTGCGGCTGTCGTCGTCACGGTGTAGTGGATAGAACACAGCACGCCAGTGCGACTCGTTTGGCATAGGATATACATATGCATGTGTATAACTATAATACGGGTGGAGTCGAGAGGGTGCCTACGCGGTGTATTACTGTATCTATCTACTGTAGCTGTAACTAGTAGTATAGTCCCATTGGAAGCTGGCGTGTCCGTTAAATGCGCCGCTCGGGCGCAATTGCGCAACCCCTCGACGATTTAGTGCATCCAATTTTTTTTTTTTTTTTTTTTTCTTCATCTTTACTCGCCGGTGCAACTCTGCTCACCCACGAGTGCAGTACGTTCTGCACTCACAATCCCGACTCACACTTACACGTACACACGGGGAAAGATAAAAGAATAGTATCCGAGTGTGCAAAGCGGCCGGCAACAGACCTCTCGCGATCTCGTATCGTTCGTGCCTTCGCTCGTGCTGCTCGCGCACACATATACACATCGATGTAATGTGTACATGTTGCACACAACACACGAGAGCTGAAAGAAGCCGAGTAAAAAAAAAGCTCCCGGAGGCACACAGGGGCCACGCCGATGACTTTGCCGAGATGCAATGAGCAAAGAGGGACCTCTCTGTCCCGCCGTTATACCGTGG
Source organism: Buathra laborator (assembly GCA_934046635.1). Classification (NCBI taxonomy): domain Eukaryota; kingdom Metazoa; phylum Arthropoda; class Insecta; order Hymenoptera; family Ichneumonidae; genus Buathra; species Buathra laborator. The sequence goes on along the minus strand of OW203894.1, from coordinate 2,467,194 downwards.
GCCCTCACAGAGCCCGCGATATATCTATCGTTATACGGTGTGTGGTACGTGTGTGTTGGTCGGGCGTGGTCCCGGTGGCCATGGAATGCGCTCACTTTCACCGGAGCGCACCGACAGCAGGAGCAGCAGCAACAGCAGCAACAGCAGCAACAGCGAGTACCGAAGATATACTACTATATACGCGCGGAGAGAGGATCGAAGGAGCGCGAAGCGAGATAGCGAGAGCGAGAAAAGCGAGCGGTACTTATCCTACGAGACGGAGGGACCACGACGGCGACGACGACCACGCATACATCTTTGTTTTTTTCGTTTTTTTTGCTGAATACGTATTATGCCGATATATGTATAGTCGGCGGATATGTGTTGAATCGAAACTCTTATACATCTATGACGATGCTGAATTGCGAGGGATTTTACTTGGTACAGTTTGTTTGTGAGATATATGTATGTTATGCTGTTTGCTCGGTGGTGAATTGCACGGATACAGATCCAGCTGCACCTTGATTAGCGATAAGACAAAGGCTTCAATGAAACTTCAGTGGTTTCGAGATTATAACTCGAGGATAAGTTATAATGCGATTGCAGATGCTTTTACGTCGTAAAATATCGGGAAATTTTTTTGTTGGGCCGAAGAAGCTTTACGCTGATCAGAGTCAATGAATTCATAAGAGAAACGTCGAAAAATTTTTGAAAATCGACCGAATTGCTTGATCCAAATACGGCGAGAAATAGTAGTCGTTTTTGACCGCTTGCAATCGATTGATTAATTCTATCGAAATTGGGTAGAAAAAAAAATAAAAAATAAGGGAAATACATATGCAGCATATAATTCGTTAGATACACTTCACTTTTATTCAAAAAATTGTTAATTTTTTTATCGCACCTCGCAACTTTTTCGCTGACACCGCATTTGCGTTTTTTTCATTCATTTGATGCGGAAATACTTTATCGGAAATTCCAATAAAAAAAAATAAGAAAAGTAGTGCATGTAATATGCGACGTACTGCCCGGTAGTCTACGAAAGTGGGAAGCGCCGAGGATATATCTCGGGGGCCCACATAATGCTCGAGAGAAGTGGATCGGGGTAATTGATGCACCGCGCCCGTGTCTCGGATTCGCCTTTAGCCGTCCGTTGTACTCTCCCGGGCAGGGGGCGAGCTCTCTGTTTGCGCAATTGCACACCGCCGAGAAGGTGCACTTAACGTCGCCGTCGTCTGCAACGTCAGCTCCGACCGGCCAAGGGCAGTCGGTTTTGCTTTCCGAAGACTCGTCTCGCGATTAAAAAAGAAGAGGATATTATATCGAGGGTACATTAAGGTCCTTTCCTCGTCTCTCCGTCTTTTATTCTCGACGTGCCGCTCTCGGGTTGGGTCGGTGTTAATACCTTTTTTTTTTCGTTTTATTAAAAAATAAAAGAAGGTACGTATACACCAACGGAGAGAGATGCGCGATGGGAGAAAGGTAAATTTTAAAACTGCGCCGATGCTACGGACGACTCGTACTCGTTGCACAATTCGCGATCTCAACGTTTCGGCAGAATCTCTTCGCACGCCTTTTTAGCCTGAAATCTTCATCTCTGCTTCTCTTTCGCTCGATCTTTCTTTCTCTCCGTCCGATGCTTCGAAAAAATTGACATACGAAAGCTGACGTCGCTTAATGACGGAAGGGTATAATTAACTGACCGCGCGGCGGCGAACACATCACTGTGGGATGAGGAAGAGTTGTCCAGGTACGTGTAACAGAATATAACAGGCATCTCTTTCCGCGGGGCGAAACGTGAATCTGTCAGAGTCGACATACTTACGCGTATCATAACGTGACAGCAATCTAAATGCAGATCGCCCGGGAGTCGATAATTATTTTAATAAATTACTATGCGCCCGTAACATCCGAATGAATTTTTGAGTACCAACGTTTATCTCCCGCTCGATCCACGCTTTGGCTATTCGGGATTCGACATTGTCTTCGGAATGCATGAATTTCTATCCTCGTTGCTCGACAGTGTGAGATTTTTTTTTTTTTTTTTTTTCGATGAGTTGGACGGAGAAATATAATAAAGAACAGAGCGTGCGAGATCGCCTCGAACTCGTTTTAATTTGAGTCTCAAGGACTCCCCCGCCGTGTTGCGAAGAAAGACTTAAAGGCGTTCACCACTTTCGGTACGTGCGATCCCGATACGCTTGTTAACGAGCGACAACGGGCGGTCCATCGAGATCTTCGCGAGACCCGAGAGACGTTCGCCGCGGGTCTCACACGTAGATCACCCTGGAAACGATAATTCTTCTTCAAGGTAAGTTCGGCCCGCGGTTTTAATACGAATCTTATATGAACGCTCTTTATAAACATCTCTCAATTACGCGACCAACAAAAACCCTCAATTTCTTTCATTAAAAAGAATATTTTTTATTTTAATTCGTTTAAATCGAATAGAAATAGTTTAGTTTATTTTTTTTTCTCGCGGAAAAAAAAATATCATCAGAAAAAAAATGAATCGTTATTCATTTTTTCCGTGCGGAAGTACGTAACCGCAAGAGAAATTCCTCGATGATAGTTCTCTGAATCGGTATGCGGAGTAAATGGTGGCCTTCTGCCGAGAATGATCTCGTTATTAATCACAATCGCGATCGAACGATTTGTTCGAATGTTCCGAATCTTGTTTTCACCGAATTGAATGGATATTGGCAGAGGTCCGGTTGGTATCGCTTCGCCCGCGAAGATATTAACGTCCCGTATTCGCATATGCAATATCTCGATATATGAAAGAGCTGACCGCTTATAGATCAACTTTCTGTCATTACATCGACCGCAATAACAAACAATAATCTTTTTAATCTCTAAATCGACTTTCGGATTTTACACTCCGACCGACCCTCATTCTTGGCACTCGTCAAAAACTTGACGTTCACACTATGGAAGTCGAATTGATCTATAAATCATCCCAGTTAACAATATACGCGAAGCCGCTTCGTCGTAGTACTTTTTTTTGCATCATAGTCCTTGCAGCGATGTCTTGTTCACGGACCACAGGATAATTCATTATTCGATCTTCGCACTCTTGTACAATCGATCGTTTAACATCTCAGCGGGTATCGGGAACCTCCCAATTCTTAAGGTTATTTAATCGTTTCGGTATTACAGGATCTGAGTTATCCAATCATTTCAGACTGCGTAACAGTGAGACATCCATTTGAGAAAAAGCGTGAAAAAAATTCTTCATTCCAATTCCCATAGATCGTTAACGAAATTCGTCAATGTTTCATCGTGTAATTAAAAAACTATACCTACATTTTCTAAATTGTAGCAATTACTACGTTCTTCGAAGAGTTAGTTAATTTTTAAATGGATCGTTCGATCTATCAATGCACGTGTATCGATTGTTGTTAATCAGTGCCTTCGCATCTTCACGCACTCATCATATATCACAGATCTATCGCAAACTTTAGCCTCTACATCCTGCAACATAATATAACCAGAAATAGCTCTGGTTGCGCAAGTTTGTTCGAGCTGTTTGTGTTGATTTTTTTCTCCCCTCGAGTCGACGCTTCCTGATCCATTCGGGCGCACGATGTCCTGGAGACACCCACGCGTTCATTCGCTCGGAGTCTGCATCCGAGACTGGATCTCTCGAATGGGCGACTATCGAATCTCTTCGAGTCGTAGGTCGCGGAATAACCTCTCTCGATGTATACATATACATTATTTACACACGCAAATAAATACATAAGCTGAATCTATATAACTTTCCGTACGATCGAGTGCACTCACGATCGCACGTATCCTGTACGGGGATAGTGTATCGCTCTCGTCTAATACATTGGCTCTCGGGAAACGTCGATACAGTATTGCACCGCGTATATAAAAGAGATCTCGCGCACACGTACGTTAAACCATAGATCCGAATGCTCTCGAGTAACTTTACCGATAGATATAAACCTCGTTGAAGTATCGTCTATATATATGTATATATAAACATAGTATAAGATCGTTAGTATATATACTGTAATAGTGTACAGAAAACGTGCACGTTACGGACGGATGGCCGAGAGGCAGGGCGTGGTCGGGTTTATGTAAGACAGCACACGTTTTTTCGTCACTTGCAGGCAACGGCAGTAAGTAGAAATAGTCAGTAGAAACGGCAGCCGTTCGCTTGCGCTCGCGCGTCGATCCTCGCGTTACAGTACCGTCGTTTCGACGATGTAAGGTATACACATCTATTATTATTATATATATATATATATATATATATATATATGTATCGATCGGCCGACTCCCGCGCTTCGATTATCTCGCTCAGCCCGAGGCTGATCGGCCGGGCGATCCCTTGACATTTGCCTACTCGTTACTCTTTAAGATATAAACCGCAACTATGTGTAGTCCCTCCCTACGTCTCGACCCCATCGCAGCCTTGTCCGCCCTCCTCGGGCAACAATCAGCATTTATCATCATCATTATTGTTTCGTCAGCTCGGAACATTCGAATTTCGTTAAAATCACTTCCGATTAGTCGATCACCAATTTGTCGATCTTTGATTGACTAATTTTAAGGGATTTCGGGAGAGATATGAGATTATTCAATAATTCGGATAATCATCGTTCTTATTCGAATGATTCTTAATTGGTTTATTCTTACGAGAATTTTCAATCAACATTTCCGCGTCTCTTTTGGATATCAATCGTCATTAACGAACAAAAATCCTAATAAATATCGCAGTACTTGAGAAAATTACCTTAAAATGTCATTAAAAAATGATTGAACGGATACACGAGTCACCCGTCTCACGAAGGGAGTACTTTTATGCAAATTTTATCGCGCGGGTGTAAGACTTTTATTTATAAAGTCTTAAGTTTTGCTCGGTAGAGGGATGACTGCAGCATTTAGATATGCTTTCGAGATGACGGGATTAATACAGTTATTAGATCATTCGCCGGAGGAGATCTTCCTTGAACAACAAGGAATTTACGAGAGGGAGCGGCATCGAGAGGAATATGCAAATCGTCCACGCGTCGCCATCGTTCCTCGGCTATCGTCAATCGCACGATATGTAATACCGATCTATTGTATGTGGGGCATTAATTGATTTAATCGTGCGAGACAGAGGCGGCGACTTTCGACCGCTTCGCTTTGAAAGACGAGGAAAAATCGTGGGAATTTTCCAACGGCTACGGAAGCTCGTAACGCTTATATATTATACGTGGCATCGTTGAAGAACGATAGCTTAAGCTTAACAGATCATTGCGGTTGTCACGCTGCGCGATTTTACATACTCTACGTACTGATAGCTTGAATCATCGAAGGTGAAACTGCGCTTCGCGGTACGCTTCTGCGAGTATCTAGCGAAAAAAAAAAACAATCTTCTTGCATAAATTGTTTCTTCTTCTGCATATAATTATCACCTCGTTCGCTACAGTTACCCGATCGGCAATAGTGCGTCAAGTAGCTTATGCTGCACGTTAACTCGTCCGTGGAAGCAATTTCTTTCCCTATATCAACGATAATTCTCGATCGATCGCGTTTTTTTTTCTTTTTTTTTTTCACTTTTTTCTTCTTTTTATTGCGACTCAACGTTAAATTACGAAACTCTCTGCACTCGCCGAGAATCGTGTGGATCGGTCAAAAACAAAACAAGAACACGAACGGTTCTTGCGCCAACTTATTCGACAACGACCGACCACCGCGATATCGGTCTATGAACGGACTCGCGCGCGCGACTTGGCTCCGTGACTAACTTGCCGAGAGATAGCCGCACAAAGAAACCAAAGAAGAGACCGGCAAGTCCCCGTCGGCGAATTCGCTTTCAACGAGAGCGTTTAGAGACGAGAAATAACGAAAGCGAGACTTTGGAAACAATGCTACACAATAAACCGAGAAATTCTAGGGACACAGAGAGAGACCCCCGGCTAACGCGGGGGCCGCGCCGAGAATTACTGCTGCCACTGCCGCTGCTGCTATGTACTCGCGGAGAGAAGCGTATTGCGTAAACCAACCCGCAGAGATCCATTGAGATCTTAGGAAAGATCGAGGCGATCTATCTTTCTTGGGCGCGACGTCCGCGAATGAAATTCCGGAAGCTCTTGACGTTGATGAAAACTCGACGGTTGCGTGGGAATGAAGAGCCTATCGGATGACGGACGCCGATCATTCGGAGATTTAACTCAATTTAGGTGTTATTAATTCTGATTATTTTTTCGACAATCAAAAGAGTTCGAAAAATTTTGCTTAAAATAAAATAAGAGTCAAATTCATGATCAGCAAGAATAATTGTATCGGATGTAATCCGGAAATGACATGATACATTTTTTTGTCTGATTAACTTGACGAAAGGTTACGATTATCGGTACTTATAAATAGCGGCATTTTTTGTTTTTTCCGGAACTCCGACATATCTATCCATTTTCACGGGAAAAAAATCGGTATGAACCCGTGGAGACGTTATCGAATCGCTTTTTTAACCGATTGTCGGGTGATAAAATAAAAACGTTGAAAAAATATTATAAAAAGGTATCCTCACAATTTCGTTACGTAAAAATAGAAAGCATTTAGAAAAAATGTTTAGGCATATATCTTCGTGTATTTTTTTCGCGCTGAATACCAATCAATATTATTTTTAGTTTACAGTCGCGTGGGCCATTAGACGACGTTACAATTTTTTTTTCATCAGTCCGATACGATTGTTTCTCACGGATAGCTTATGAAATTGTCGATAAAAAAAAATTGACTTCCGTCGCTTCTCAATATATCGGGGCACTAAAATGCTCCAGAAGCTTGTAATCCGGAAGTTCGTAAAATATAGATGGAAAAACTGTCCAATTATGTGGTAACAGTGAAACGATCATTGGACAATTGAATTCAATTAGCCGCGATATGAATCCCGAGTTTTGTAAGATCCAAGTAAAAAACGTTTGCGTTTTAATATTTCACGATGTGCCCGGGAGTAATAATGTTACCCACCGTAGGGTAATAAATATTTTATGAAAATATAAAGTCGGACAAACTTTCGTCGAATAGATCGGTAACGGGCGGAAAACGGCGAATAGATCGGTTGCGGTAGTATACTATGGCGTAGTAGTGAAATACTATCCAAAGGTGTCCCGAGGGAAGGGTTGCCGCAATGTTCCCGAGTTACGCTGAGACGGTTTCAGCAGGAAAACGGACATAATTATGTGTTTATTCCGCAAACCCGTGGAATTCCTTTTCGCTTATTTACGAGACTTTGCGAAGGAGCGGAGATCGTTCGTTCGCTCTCGCGAACGTCCATTACATCGATCTCCAACTTGTTTATCTCACTTTTTCACTGTATCTCCTCGCTCTCTTTTTCATCAGCTTCTCCTCCCTTTCTATTTCTATCTCTCATTTCTGCATATAATCTATCGCGCTTGCACGCCTTTTGCACGTCTCTTGGTGATCAGCAATATACGCGCGCGCGCGCGTACGCACACAGAGACGCGCAACGCCTGTGCAAAGCGGCGCTCGGGCGCGATACTAACGGATTAGAGATTAGTGGGTGTGTTTGCGGGTCTCTCGAGATACGGGTGTGCGGCCATGCGTTGAAATGAAAGGAGACGCGACTGGTGAAAAAAAAAAAAAAAATCATCACGACGACGACGACGACGAGAAAACGACGATCTACCGGACGGGGGGACAACCGCACAAACTATACAGGTTTTGAAGCTGGTGCACACGCGTTTTATCCTAAAAGGAGAGCTCGTCGACGAGTACAGAGTCGCTTAGACGCGAACACAGACCGACAGGCTAAGACGGACTTTGATCGCAGATCGACTCCGACACACTGTACGACGTCTGGTAGCCGGTAAATCCGGTCCGACAATCTAATTTCCTGGTTGAACTTTGCGTTAACGAAACGTGACGAGAAACGATTGGGATCCGCTGAATTTAGTCAAAGGAGCTCATTATAGCACGGGACACTTTTGATTTTGATTTCAGAAGTCATTAAATTTCTCTCGTATACTTTGTCGCTTTTAGCAGTGAATTTATAGTCGCGTCCAGTTTTGAGACTAAGTTGTGAAAACTGCAATAATCTATAAAGGGATATCTACACATTAAAATTCTGTCCATAAATCTATGAAGAATCAATATTTCGAAATATTCCAATAGGAATTTTTTTTCTATAAAAAGTTATTACCGATACATCTCGATTCGTGTTGAACGCAGTATAATCTTTTTTTTCCCCACTTTCTAAGCGCGTGCACACCGAACGATTGATTTCCCGACTGTTTCGTGATTGACTGCTCAGCAGGGGCGTGTTTAAATTTTTTTATTTTTTATTTATTTCATCTCATTTCTCCGTCACAGCAAAGACCGGCGAGCTAAGTTGGCAATAATGTTCGTTGGTGCGTAGAGCCATTGCCTCATCGCCGATAGTCCGAGCGTCACTACGGCGAGGCTTCGCGTCCAGACGAAACGACTGGTAACACTCGATCCCTTTCTTTCGTTTTGTTCGCGTTTCAGAGATTGTCAGAGTCATCGGCAAGTCTCTCGAGGGATATCATTGAAATCTCGATTAACGAAGAAACGCCCTGTTACGACAGTTGCATTGCCAGAACAACAAAGAGCGGCATTCCTTTTTCATTTCTTTCTTTTTTTCTCTGCTTCTCCTTCTGCCTGACGATAGAGTAATCGATATCCTATCGATTGATTGCTTGACCCAAATTGGTTCGGTCAGTAGTAAAATTCTTGAGTACAATTTCGGCAACGAACAAGTCTCGTCTAACGCTTTGGCCATCGACGGTCAAGCCGGGTGTACTCGTCCCTCTCAATGCGGCACTGGTCAAACGTAACGGTGACTCAGTTTCGGAGAATCCATTACAGCTGTTTAGAAAGCGGCGCAACAAAAAAAAAAAAAAAGTTGTCCATTGTAGCAGCAAACGCGAACCCGCCCGCCTGATACACTCCGGATTATTGTCCGGTTGATACAGACACTTTTTTGTTTCATAAGACGAGGCGCGGAAAGGATCTATGGATCGGGGAGCGATTGAGGACCGCGATCTAGCGGATGAAGATCCGACATGCTAATCAGTGATCGGTAAAGAAATTTAAAAGGATGTATCGTTGAAGCCTCCGTGAGGAAAGCAGCCTTTCTAAACGGCGGTCGATCAAATATCAGCAGCCGGTAAAACAGAAGTCGGTAAGTTTGCTATTCCACTTAAAAATATCACAAGAATATTCAACGTAATTTGTTCACCCTGTTTACCCACATCTGCTTGATAATGACAAAAATTATTCTATTATACGAGAATGAGATTTTAAAATACTCTATTATAAAATTTATCGAATGATGTTTCGTTGTTTCTCAACATTCTTAAAATTTTGCCATAAACTGGTGTTTGGTGTTTTTGATCGATTAAATATTGTCAAAATCATTTGATTCTTTGTTTCGAAGTTGAAATTATTTATCAATGTGTGCAGCATTAATAAAATGGGATTATATTTCGATTAAAATGGAGATTGATAAAAGACGAAATTGATAACGAATTGAAGTGTAATATTTTAATAGTAATAATAATGAAGTACAGATGCTTTTATACAGTATGTATAGATAGACAGAGTCGTAATATAGGGATTTTTTGTTTTATTATTCACCTTAATAATATTCGATCAATGTACCTTATACTTAATCAATTAATACGGTATATTTATCGCCTACGGAGAAATAGAGAAAGAGAAGATAGAGTTAGCGAGATAGAGATATGTAGAACATGTATTTCGTTTAAGTCTTTTGCTTTTGTTGATGTTGTTTTTTTATGTGAAAAAACGAAGTAGAAGCCTCCGCCCTCCTTCATGCCGGTGTCGCGTCTTGATATATTTTTGTTTTTATATTCGATAAAAAAAAAAAGAAAATTTGTTCGTTCGTAGGTATATAAAAAAAAAGGCTTCATAATTGTGTTGAATTGTGTAAAACATGTGTTTTAACATCCCGAAATCCACGGGACGCATGCATACGTGTCGGATTGTTTGTTTTTCTTTTAAATTCTCTATATCGAGTTACAGTGAGACCGTAAGTAATGATTATAGTATTTTCATGTAAGATGCGAGCAACGTCCCACGCGCTACGATAAATCGCTAGAGGTTTTTTTTTTTCTTATCTTTTTTTTGTCACTATAATATATTAATAAAAATTACGGATATCTCGGGGTTCTGTTCCATGGTTTTTTTTTTACAAACGTTATCACCTAATCAAAATTTGTACATAGCTTCATATAATTTTTTCGTTAATTACACCGTTTACTCGTACGTTTTCATTTGTTTATTTTTTTTTTTCATTTTTCTGTTTTTCTCATTTTATCCACGCTTTGGCTTCTCGACTATATAAATTTTGACGTGCTAATATCTCACTTATACCGAAAAATTTACTTTCTTCGTTATGTGTTTCGTTTTTTTTTTTTTTTTTTCAATCTCGCGAATACATTTTTTTTATTACGGAGCGATGCCGCGCTTCGCTATACAGCATTGTTTTTTTTTTTTAATAATAATATCGAATGGATTTCTAACGAGAGCTCTGGAGCTGCGTCTCCATTGCTCCTGTTTCGTCGCACGTGCGACAGTAACAATCACGATAGCCAATGATACAATAAATAATTCTACGAAGTACCGCAGCGGAAAACGATGACGTTTTTTTGTTTTATTCGTCCCTTAATTACGAGGGCGAGAGGGAAATAAACAAGAGGGACAAATTTTATTTACGTTACGTGCGCGTGTTTTAACGTAGTCTGTAGGAACTAGCTATAGCAGAAGAGCCTCTCGTACGTGGGGAAAAATGCGCGGAATCTTCGGTGCCTCGGGTTTTACGTTATACGTCTTAATCCAGCGCCGCGATTACACTCGGGTTCGATTCGGGAATCGTAGGAAATTCGTTTGAACAATGTAGAGCCCTGTTTAACTTTTCGATTAAATTATTTTCGTAGTTAAAACGATCGATCAAACATTAAAAAAACATAATGAGCGATCATTACTCAAAATCCGACCTATTTAACAGATCATTCGTCAAAGAGACATCACAAAAACATTCAGATTTCAATTAATGAGATTCTATAGATCTCATAATGTCATTCTCTCTTCTCTCTTATCATTTGTCAGTTAAAAACAATTGTCTCAAAAATGTCCAAAATCCGTTAGGGCTTCGGTCGTTGAAAAACGAAATTACCACTACCTAAATAATTGGGGATTGGATGAATAAATCTGTTGATCGTCGTGGACGATCCTAACAGGGATGAAGGGTCTAAGAAAATCTCGGGACTATGTCGAGATTTCAATAACCGGCGATGCGGTATTGTTGTTGAGCAATTCAGGTTTGTCTCTGAATTCAATCTCGTACTGTGACGGTGGTGGAGACTCTTTAGCCTCGAGTGGTGACAAAACATCAGTTTCTTCTAACGGCGAGACGTCTTCTTCGCTGACGTCCGATTCTTCTCCCAATGTCAATTGTCCCGGCATCGTGCAGTACGCCGGTCGATGATGACGTTCCAATCCGTATCCCGCATACGTAACTTTGCCCATAAATGACCTTATTTCGTCGCAGTAAGCATCTTCGCGTTCATTTTCGTTGCTGCTACCGGGCGAATCAGCAACGGAAACAACACCACTGCCATCGTCGGCTTCGTGTTTCTTCAGATGTCTATCCAAATTCGTCTGTTGTCCAAAGCATCTCTCGCAAAGTGGACACTTGAAGGGTCTTTGCTTGTCATGAATGTTCCTCACGTGTCGCTGAAGATTACTCGAGATACTGAACGACCTATCGCAATATTTGCACTTGTAGGGTTGCTCACCCGTGTGAGTTCTCAGATGTCGCGTTAGATTTGCGCTTCTTGGAAAAACTTTGCCGCAATATTTGCACGTGTAACGATCCTTCATCTTACCGGGTGGATGATGATGGTGGTGATGATGATGATGCGATATCACGGCGTCTTGAAACGGTTTTACACCGGGGAACGTACCCATTGGCGGCCGCGCCAGCAGATCGAAACCACCTCCTGGCCTGGCGCCACTGAGTCCGTTCATGATGCTCCCTAAAAAAGGAAGTCCGCGTGGAGGTCCGAACGGCGGTAGAGGAGGTAGCAATCTCGATTCCGGTGAGCATCCCGGAGCTGTTAGACCTCCCGGGAATGCTGGAAACCCCGAGCCACCAGAGTTGCGATACATAGCTTCGAGAAACATGGCTTGCGTCTGCGAAGGATGAATTGGTCGGGGATACGCCATGTAGGGAGGTGTGCTGGGCGGTGGTTGTTCTTGCGGCGCACTCGTGCGTTGATGTGGACTCGGCTCTTCCTTGACTTCACTTGTATCCATCATTACGTTATCTTCCTCTTCGGAATGTTTCGATGTTTCCGCTGTGGACATTTCCAAAGCCAGTGGGGCTGGCGATGGTGTACGACTTCCACTGTCGAGTGGTGCGGTAGACATTGTTTCATCGTGTCTCTTCGTCTGAACTCGAAGATCCAACGGTTGATCCGTGGTCTCTTCGTTCGACGAAGGTGTCGTAGATTCAGCTTTGATTTTCATTCCTTTTTCTGGCTTTGGAGTAATGCTCGGAGTACCGGCTCGGCCCGGCTCGGCTTTGATTTTCATTCCTTTTTCTGGCTTTGGAGTAATGCTCGGAGTACCGGCTCGGCGTTTCAGCGTTTCCGATTCTTCCGTTTCCGGAGTTTGTTGAATCGGAGGTCGGGCCGGTGATGGTCTGAATGTCGAAGTCGCTTCCTCGGCAGCAGATGGTGAAACTTTGTTTTGTTGTGGCAACAGTCTCGGTGGCGTGAATCTTTCTTTCTTAGGACTTTCGCTTCTCTTCTCCGGCGCTTCGGCTGTTTGCTGTTGCACTTTCGGTGGAAACAGTAAAGGACTATTATATAAGCCCGGGTTGTTTGGAAAGATAGCGGGGTAAGGTGGATAAAACGGTAAACAGCCCGACAGAGATACGGGTGGTCGTGGAAAAACGAGGTAAGGATTGGGTCCCGATGGTGGTAGTTGAGGCATTGTGCCTGGTGGTGGTCGACAACCGCTCGACGGTATCGTAGAGTCACAGAAACGCTTGTGTTTCGTCAATGATGTTACCGTGCTGAATGACTGACCGCATTTGACGCACTTTATCTGCATACGACAGTTCGAGTGCATACGCTTGTGTCTGCACAGGTTTGAGAATTGTGTATAAGCTTTGAAGCAAACTTCGCACTGAAATGGCTTGACGCTGCTGTGAATGTGCGTGTGCTGCTTAAGACCGGAACTTGTCGCAAACGTTTTGCCGCATTCGGTGCAAGCGTGACTTCGCGCGCCAACGTGACGATCCCTTATGTGACGCTGAAGATTGGACGGGTCCGTGAAAACCTGCGGGGGTTGAGACTATTAGCGATACTTTGAATAGGTCTCGAGGTTTTGTGGTATTTTACGTCTACATGTCTCTGACAATGATGTGATTCTTACCTTGGGGCAATTTTCGCAAGAATATTTCTTCAGATCGCCGTGTTTGATCGCACGATGACGTACCAGCAATGGTCGCCAGGCGTAACCGCTTGGGCAACTCTCACAACGATGCCGATCCGAGGGATAACCATGGCACCTTACCAGGTGATTGTCCAATCTGAAAGTGATAAAAACAACTCATTAGTATAATGGCAGACTTTTGAAGCGTTGCCAATGAGATTTAATCATTTATTGTTTGTTTGCGTTGATGTTTGCAATTTCTGAATTGGGGGGATTCCGCGTTCGCTATAAGGCATACTGTGGTCACGGGATGTCACGGTGCGGTAGAATTGATTTTACACCCCCGAACGTGTGTCGCGTGAAAGCTATTCGCGATGAGATAGGGCCTCTGTGGTGACGGGATTTCGCGCCAGATGAGCTTCGAACACGCGACGTTCTATGATATAGAGAGACATTAATGGCCCGTATGCGATACCTTCCCGATTGGAATTTTGAAAATTGTCGTCAACGATTCTCTCACCTAACAACAGGTGAGTTCACCAAGTAGCTGAGCTCTATCCCGAAATTAATTAATCATCGTTCTAAACCATCGACCAAATGTATCGGAAAGACCCGAAATTTACAAGTTTCAGTTAACGACCCAAAATTTCAAAAATTGACGGAGTACGACGATGTCGAGAGTTGGACATCAAAGTACGGAACGTTTGGAAGTATAGAGTGCGTAATTCTAACAGTCACAACTAGATTTGCTTACATAATGTTCCACAATTACACGTAACAGTTACTTGTAATGACTGTGACCACAGCAACGGTAACATTTAATACGAGTTGACACGAGTTAGTTCTCCACCTGGTGTATCCAGGTGCAGAATGTATTTCAGCCGATTTTAACTTTCCAACAAACCACTTATATGGGTTGAAGTATAACTTCCATCCGCAAGAAATAATTATATATTGCCAGATCATTACCTGATTCCGCGGAATATTCGTAATTGTTTGTTATCATCGTTTCGATACGAACAATAAATTTGGCGCGAGGCCAATGCTATTCTCGCGAACGTTGGGATTAGTACAGAATTTATATTGACAATGATTAAAGAATTCTCAGTACGAAACGAAAAGCGATGAATAATAATGACGATCGACGATACCCTGAAGCGTTTCATCATCAGCCACGTCAATATACATCCCTCAAAACGATTTTAATAGCACCCTATTCAGTTCGTTGAGTTTATTACGCTCGATTTCGTGCGATAAACGAGATGCAAAGAGAGGAATGACTCCGAGAGGATTATATAGAGCATATGGCAAGAGAGGATGGGTATTCGGCTCTTCTCGCACTTGGACTTGAACAAACGCACGCGACCACTCGAAACGTGCCACGCGCCACGCAGCTCTTCTTGACTTTATTCGCAATGAAAACGCTCACGTGTTTGCGTGATCGACGGCGAATGCTCGCCCCCGCGTGTTATACGATCCATTCAGAATTTTAAGTGGATAAAGTTATATACCCTCCGCGAATAAAACCGGTCAATTAATAATTGAGCTTAGCTTCCGCGCGTTTCGATATCTCCGACATCTTTCAACTGTATTATACTCTATGGAAGAGTTATAAAAAAAATGCATATATGGCTATCCGTCAGGGAGTGTATTGAGTACGAAAAAAATAAAAATGCAGTCGCATCGCGCAAACTCGCAACCGACCCAACGTGCGCACGTAATCCTTTGAATATCAGATTGCAAAACGTTGGCAGAAGGTTCATGCATCATTTATTAAAGCTTCACGAACGAGCCTTTGCATCGCATCGAGCCAATCATCACCCTTTTTTTTTTTTCAAGGAATATTATGCAGAATACCTCGTAAGGAACCTTCGACGAATTCTGAAGGGTAGCGAGTAGTAATACAATGACAAAAAAGTTTAGTTTCAATTTAAAAAGAAGGGATATCAATTGGAATATTAATTAATTAATTTGAATCCAATATTACGGTAGAGGAAACATTATTTCATGATAAAAGCAAAATCTGAGCGATGAATTGCTTAAAAAGGTTCAGATTTACGTATCTGATTAAGAATAATGATTTTTTAACGCGAGTTAACGAAAAGATGATATGTTTCTGTTTTTAAGATGATTTTTTAAAGATTTCTTGATTACGTTTGACTCACAATTCAATATCTTGGAAAGGTCGATCGCAGACGGTACACCTGAGATCAACTTCGGTCTCTTCCTCTCGATCCTCGTCAACGGTACCACTGTGTTGCGAAGCTGTAACATATGGAATAAAAAAAAATGAAAATTTAATCGAAAATATAAAACCTCAAGAGTCATATCGACAATTCATATTCATCGAGGGGAAACGGCGATATGCGACATTATGTGCCGACTTACGCGATAACAGATCTCGCGCGATGTCAACGGGTGGAATGACGCAATTGAAAAAGGCAATATAAAATTGAGGGTGGCGTGATGCGTGATTGCAAGTATCGTTTTATCAGATACGTAAATTATTAACCCCTTATATAGACTTATAGGCTATTTTCACTTGATATACGCATTATGCATTTATAGATCGATTTGACGAAAAAAAAAAAAAAAAAAACTTTTTGAAATCCGTAATATCAATTGCTGATGCAATTGGATTCGCATATCGTCTATACTGACGATATTTAACACAATATTCTTCAAATGAAATATTTTCCTTCGATGCTGAATGCAAATTCCGGTCAAAAAGTATATTTAAACTCGACGATCGATCGATCGATTATCGGCGATGAAAAAAGCACAATTTCTGATAAAATACCTGACGATAAAACGAAGATGTAGCCAACGATCGAAGCAATAGGTCAATCTCGACTCGCACTTAAAAAAAAAAAGTCCTTTTGGTGCAAATTCCGATTACGTCTCACGAAGCACAACGATGACGATCCGACACACAACCGATCGCGAAAGACAATGGTTACAAGAATGATGCTCCAGTTATAAGAGCTCATATTGTCCTATGACACAAATGCACCGACGGGGTGACCGGAACCGTTTCCCATTGGTAAAAGAGGGGCGATATGCCAGCCAATCACAGGTGAGCAGACGCGGAGGTAGTTCGCTCGCCCCCGCAGCAGCATTCGTCCCAAATGTCACGACATCGAAGCCGCGCGGAGCAGGTAAAATCAAGGGGGGGGGGGGGAGGGGGAGGGGGAAAGGGGCCCCGACGAGAGAAACGGGGGTTGAAGCGGCAAAACCCGATTTATCGTACAAGCATCGCGACCCCCAACGTGTATTCACCCTATACAAAGCACGACAGCACGATGTAACCTACACGATGAGCTCTAACGGTACCATGCATCATGTACCCTTGTCGACTTTGCAAACATATCTACCGCCGCTACTATCACTATTCTCGGTTTCTCCAGTTTATCACAAATTTATGAGTTCACGCCTGAGTGCGATATTCCACGGCTGATGTGCGATTAATACGCTTCAATTGTGGAATACGAAGAATTTGTTTATAAATAAAAAAAAATGGCATCGCGATTTTTAGAGATTCTTCTGCAATTCTTCTATAAGCGATGCATGCAATTGTTGGTTAAGAAAACGTTAGAAATACATTGACAAAACGCGTTCCTCGAGGATACGTCGCGTTGCGTCGAACGATTAGAGTTTTGTGCCGTTTTTTGGTATAAGGGATATAAAGTATGAAGGGATCGAAGAGAAACGATCAAAGTGGTTAAACCGAGCCGCCGACCTCTTAACGGTTATTTAAATCTCCTGTGTGCTACACTTGTCTCGCCATATGGCTTAACCGGGACGGTGGCCGATGGGCCCCCCAACGGACCTTCATGGGAACCGGGCACGACGACAGCCCCCGCAGCTCTCGACGCCACCAGCAACGCCTCCCCGCACCACCGACATCTACCCCCTGCGCAGCAGGAGTTACAGCAACGATATACATACGTTAATCGTTCCTCTATATCCCGTACTAATTCGAAGCCGCACGCCGGGAATTTAGACAATGAGGATGCGGTCGACCTCGTCGTATCGCATACTTCACTGCTCCGAGCCGCGACAGCTTCCGACGATTTTCTTTTTTTTTTTAAATTCATGCTCTGCCTCCCTCCAGGCGTGTGAAAAAACGTTAAAAGATGCTTACAAAAAAGTCCTCCGAACTCTGTTGGTTACGTCCCTTTGAACATCGAAAGGGAACATACCGCGATATTTGAACTTTCAAACGTTGGAATTTATTTTTTTTTATGTTGATAGTTATTATTCTGCACATTTCGGGTATTATAACGCATATTTTGAAATTCTTATCATTTAGTGCTCACGTTGAATTCCGCTCGTCAATTTTTTTTTATTATTTTTTTTTTTAATAAAAACAACAATTTTTAATAAACCCGTTTAATAGTAACGAAGCAAAATGTAATGGAAATTTTTACAATTAATTTTCAGAAAAATTTAATGATTTTTCATATTTCGACTTTAGCAATGTTAATCTCGATAGTTTTTTAATGCGTACAGTGGAATAATGTGGATTCAGAAAGACGATTTTGTTTACGATAAATGGACAGTCTGCTGGTGGCATTATGTTAATCGAGCGCTTAATAAGAGGCGCTGCCCTTCCTTTTCTTCGGCAGTCACGTAGTCATGTTGCGGAAAGTCAACAGGTGGGATAGACGGCCAACGCCGACACCCCCTGCCAAGTCAGTTGGCGGTTGCATGGGAAAAAGTAACGGAAATCAATGTTCACGTGACGCTACGAAGCCTCTAGTGGTTTCTTCTCGTTCGACGTCACGAATGTACATCATGAATCCGCGTAAGTTATACTTTTATTTGGTTTTTTTACTCTCTGACAATATTGACAACAGTGTGTACACTTTACGAAGCAACACACATTAAACTCTGATTGACAGTGTGTAATAACTTGGAAAAAATTTCCGGTGTGCGAAAAGTCGCAAAAAAATTGTTGATATATTACTAATTTATGATTTATAATTGCGGAAACTTTATAAAAGATTCTGTATACTATTATTATTTTACCAAAAGCATTTCTTTTCCTTTTTTTCACGCGACGTGTAATTATTTTTTATAATGGATTTTTCCCGTCACAAAAGCGATTTTTTATGAGGAAATGTAATTTTACATTTGACGAATTTCTTCTGTTCGTGTAATAACAAAATGTAATTATAAAAATCGACGAGGACATTCAACTCTTTACAAGTCACACTGATCAAAGCCGTAAAGACGATATTAGGTACTGTAAAGGTACCTAATAAAGAGCTAATATATCTTTCCTTTCTCCGATGACCGTTTTGCAAAGAGCTTTCTCGCTACGCGCGAAGTTAACGATTTTCCGAATAAAATTGCACAATTTTGGCCCCAATGTGTCAAATCAGTTCCCATGCTTCATCATCATCGTCGTAACTCTCGTCGATCGAGACTCCCACAGCAGAAAAATTTTCTTTCCTAACATAACGCCGTATCACGGTGGAAGATCGTGTGCGGGACGCGATCCTAACGTCAAACATAGACGGGTCATTAGGCCGATACGATGAATCAGATAGGGTTGTGGATACGCCAGTATTACTGTTAGTAGACGCGGGACTGATCGAGCTGTACGGCGCGCGCTACCAAAATGCGTAAGCACGGGCTCCTCCCCCCAGAAAAAGTGTCGCGTGCCCTTTTGTGCGGTACCCCTTTTGCCTCGTGTTATTTTTTTTTCTCTTTAGCCCCTCTCTCTCGCTCTCTTCTTACTCTGACCCCGGTTACGCGCGTGTTAATCGACAATGCGAGTCATAAATTATATCTAAACCCTAATAGAGATGTCGCATAGCAAAAAAAAGGGCTACAGAGATAAAGAAAAAGAGGAGGCGGTGAAAAAAAAATGTTACTGCGGAAAATCGTGATCATAATTCATGTTAACTACCCTTGCCAGTTGCATGAACGCCCTTTTTTTTCCTCGATTGTTGCGCGGTCTGCCGAAAAACTACCGCATCGATGTGTTGAAGTTTTTTTTCTTCATTTCTCGTGTTTGATCTGCTTACATCGCTATCATTCGTATCGCGCGTAGATGATACGGACTTTTTATCAAATTTGTAGGCACATAAAATTCGCTAAAAGTACTAATAGTCCGTGTAGTTTTGCACAATGAGATGTACGACAATAGGAGTCTTCAACAGCTCGTGTTTGAATATTATGTCATATTATCCGGCGTTAAGCTTATATTTGAATGCGACCGGTAGGCCAGTACGTGTTTTGCACCCCACGTAGGCGTGGTAAAATCACGTCCCTTGTGTCGTATTGCGACGCGAGTCCAAAAAAAAAAAAAAGAAAAAATGATCCGCTCAATGATGGGATAGACGTACTGAGCACAGATGCTCCCTCGTCGCAAGGGTTGAACGCATAGCAGTGCTGTGCTCTCCATTGACATCATTATTCCCGCTGCGAAGTCTGGTTCTCGCGACTCGGACAACGCGCGAATCGTATTCTCGTAATTTAACGCCAATTCGAGATGCTTATGCGGATGTCGTGCGAAATACCGATAAGTAACGAACTCGGAAATAGTACCTCGTAAAAAATTAACGCGTTTAAATTCCCTGGAAAATACGCGATTATACTGTTGAGAAATTGCGATAATGATAACCAAATTTCTTGTAAATCTCAAAAATTTAATAATGCGTCGATAAAAAATTGTACACACATCGAAATCGATTTTATAAAATATACTAAATTTCGGGATTAAGCTGCAACTTTCGTATCGCTATAATATTATTCTTGACTGATCGTTCATATATACGCATAAAAAAGACGAGTTAAGGTGTGATGATTTTGCTCGTAAAATTTTTCACGGAGAGCACTGAAATTGCTCTTTTCTCCTCACTTCGTCCCCTTTCTCGAGTTGTCCAACGCCTCTTACTGCTTCACCATTCGTGAATAGCGTTTTCTACTACTGGGAACTTCGGTCTCTTAATTAATTTTCAGAAATTAACATCACCGGTATATAGGGCCGACTTAATTGCTACGGTAAGTTTCGCCACTAAAAGTGCTCCATAAAAGTGCTACTTCATTTTGGTTCCCACTGCCCTCTGTGCGCGCGGCTCGTTTTCGACGAGAGCTCAAGGAAGTATGCCGAGCACGACTCTCGCTCTTCTCGCGCAGCCCTTATAATTGAGGTCGAAAGGGCTTCATCGTCGCGGTAACGGCTTGCTGTGCATTCCCACTGACTTCGGCTCATTTTTTTTTCAGCCCTTTGACACGGTTTTAAAATAAATTCTGTTAAAAAAAAAAAAAAAAATTGTCGCGGCTTTCTTCATAGCGTTAACTATGTCGAATAGTAAAAATATTATTTATTTTTCGTTAAAGTAAGATGCATTTGTTCGAGAATTTGTCCAACCGAATATTTTGAGCCCTTACTACATAGAAACCAACCCTCTTCGGGCTCTACTACCCGTACTGTAGAGTATACGCTCGGTGACGACCAGTGCCTTCCGTAATTACGCGTCAACATTTAACCGGAACTACTCCAGTCCGGTACTTCCGGCACAGCTTGACTCCCGTGAGTTACAGCATACAGCCGGGAATCCTATAACGCCCTGTTGGCAAGATAATTTCGATGATTACCTGGTGACGGTTTAACCGGCACGCGTTTTGGAGAATTTTCTTTTTTAATCCATTAAAGGCGAAGCGTGATATCATTTTTTTTTCTGAAGCGGTCTTAACCTTTCGTCTTAATGTATCTATGTTTTTGTTTTTTAGTTAAAGAGATTTCATCTCATGTTATACAGGTTTTAGAGAGTTATATTTGTTATTTGTTTGTTTCACACGCAATTGTCGATATTTCGAGTCGTATCTCTGATTCTTGAATATTATTGTTATCATTTTTACATCTCACGGCTCAAAATCTTAATGATAAGTATAGCTTCCGGTGTACCCGAAAATCAGTAACGAAAGCAACCGATTTTAAGCTCGAAAGCGTAACTATTAGCGAGTGGGAGACGAAGATTAAAAATCTCCGATCGGACGCGCTGCCAGTGCTCGTCGGCGAAACTGGCGCTCGATTCAACTTCGACGATAATCCCCGTTTTAATTGCCGCGACATCTGGCTGTCGCATTTACCTTTCCTCCTCCCCGGTCGCTGTACTACATCCCCCCCGAGAGGCAGCAATCCGTACTTTTGCTTAGCTATCGTATACGAGAGTTACAACCAGATAACTGTCGACGAGTCGGCGCGGATAGAGTCGTAAACCATCTCTCGCTTCGTATTTCAAAGTTCTCTGAATTATCGTAATGCTTTGAAACTCCGACATACATCGCAGTTTCGACATTCGATACATCGGAAAAACGAAAAATCCGCCATTAAAATGTTAATCAAAATAATTCATAAAATTAAAAAAAAAATTCGTTCATTCAAATTTTTCATTCGATTACATTTTCCATCGTAAAAATGTCAACATGTTACTTTTTGTAACTTCATTGTTTTTTTGTTCAACTTTAAATGAAATCAATGAATGGAACATCAATTGCAATTCACTGTCGAGCCATTCTTCGACGTGAAAGGATAAATAGCAATTACCTTCTCCTCTCATCGAAATACCGAATAAAATGAAGTAAAGAGAGACACAATTGAAAATAATACAACAATAGCTGTTATTTAACCGTTATGTTTATACTCGACGAGCAAATTAATCGCCGAGAAAGATCCGATTGTTTCGTACAGAAGGCTTTTTAGTGGGCAATAATGTCGACTAACCGATTATTATTATGCTGCGAATGGGTGGATGTAGAAAAAGGTGCCGCGGGTCGTGACTCGAGGGCACGAAGCGGTACAAAATTTAGTGGAGAATCAAGGGCCGCAGTACGCATTTTAAGTCAAAAAGGAGATTTAACATTTCGACTCGTGCGCAGATAGGTATTGTCCGTTTTATATACGCCTTTGATAGATAATCAGTGCGCGTCCACCCTCCAACGAAGAAGAGGGTTAAAATAGTCAACGGGCGTCCAGGTGAATCACGCCGGAATCACGAGCCCGTGACGAGAAAGTACGCACAAGCACCGGGGTGCGTATATTCAGCTTTCACGTTTCGTACGATTAACCCTCATCGCCCGCCCTCATCGTCACTCCCGATCTCTTCCGTACATTTTTTACACGAAGAGAAGCACGGAGCGGGTAATACAACATACAGAACGTAGAGAGCCACCTGCCCCGCTGCTCTACCCGATCGCTAATCGTATGCACACGAGCCGCCGCACGACGCTCGATGCGTATCGCATCGGGAGCGAAAAGTCACAGAGGTTTCACGGGGTGGGGAAGAGACGAAGGGCCAAGCAGTTTTGCGCACGTGCGTTTTATATGTTACTCCATGCAGCTGAAATCAGTATTGTCTATCTGATTTTTACTTACCGGTCTCGCGATCACTTCTGTCTTCAGTCGTGTTCTCGCCTAACATGTCCTGTAGCTGAAGTGGTTCTCGTAAACCCAAAAGCAACTCCTCGCTTGTTGCTATGTCCCTCATGGCTTCATAAACCATCTGCAATAACGTAATTGATTAAAAAAAAGAAAACGATTTTTTCGATTCGAAAAAAATCGAAAAAATCGAATCCAATCGGATCGATTTTTTTTTTTTTCTTCAATCGTTTTTCGAAACGATGTTTCTGTTGTTTTTGAAACTATCGTCGTAATTACTCGTTTAATCGGAGAATTCTCAAAAAAATTTACAAAAAATGTTTGCGATGTGTTTATGACGAGAGAAAAAGGCAATGATGATTATTTTTCTATGTTATTATCTAATTTGTTACACTATTGTATTAGAATAACTTACAACCTATCGTCTGAGAGAAAAGATTTCGATTTTTTTTTCTTTCTTCGATGTAAGTAAAGATCGATCAAGCGTTTCGACTCCCTTACAAAACTATTATAGCATATTTTTCTACTCCCTGTTCGACATTTGCCGAATTGAGACTCGAGAAGGGGGTGCGTAACGGAGAGTCCCAGACACAGAAGCCAACCCCTGCAGCCCCCGGGGTGACTTAATAACTAAACAGCCTGTATACACGTAGCTGAGGGAGTGACCCATACGCACGGGACGAGTTTGTGTTGCTTCCCGATAGCATGTGGTCCGTTTCACACCGAATAGAATTCCCATCGTTGACTTTGTTCTCGTGGTCTTTCAGTTCATTTCTATCTCTATCTGTAACCCCGAAACATCATTCCCGACCTTCGCAATCGCAGCGACGAATTATCGTTGTTATTGGTTGTTTCGTCCTCTCATAGCGCGCACCCCCTCTTTCCCCAAACACTTGACGTATCGCACGATGACAGAATCCATGACGATGATTAACATCGAGTAATAACGGTTGCGGAACGATAACGCGCGCGAAGACCGAAACAACAATATCTACTTGTCTATTGTGCAAAATTAGGGTGAAAATTGTAACTTTGTAGTTCTCGATATACGAATCAACATATGTGAAATCAGTTGAAACTTTGATCATTATTACGTTGCTACCCAACAATGCGCGCTTTCTGTTTACCGCGCGTCTACCAAATGTGAACCAATGATACGTGCCGTGCGGTTTTTCGCCGAGCGGAGTTCTTTTTTGAGAGTCAGTTGGTCGCATATTGGTTAAACGTTTGTTTTCAATGTATAACAACGACAGTTGTTTTCGATTGGGTTTAATAGACGACGTATTTTGTATCACAAAATACTGTACTCTGTATTTACTACGTTTGAGTGGTTATTAACGGCGTAATTACCTGGCCATTGATGAGCACGTGGCGCATATTCACCGCGTGCGGATTCGTCGTACTCCTGACGTACTTTAACCAATTTCCTGCCTCATGGGACGCGTCCAACCATCCTCTGACTCTGCTGCCAGCGATGCGGACCTGATAAACAAAAATAAAATAATTTTTGTCAATACTGCTGGTGCTCCAGATAATTTTTTTATTCTGATGTCCATTTAGAACGGCTAAAAATGCTGTTTGTTCAGGGAAAACTATAAGAGTTTTCTAATCTCTTATTCGATAATTCCTCATCGCGAACAGAAGAATCCGACCGTTAAAAAGCAACAAAGTAAACACCGACCCTAAATAGTTTAGAATACTCAGCGTTTACCGCGCATGTTAAATGGCTGGAAGGCCGAGAAATTCGTATTCGAAATTAAAAAAAATATATAAAAAATATAAGGTTTTCTTATATTTTTTATATATTATTTTATATATATATCTTTTTTTTTTTTTTTAAATATAAGGTTTTCTTATATTTTTTATATATTATTTTATATATATATCTTTTTTTTTTTTTTAAATATAAGGTTTTCTTATATTTTTTATATATTGTCAGTTTAATTACATTCGTAGAAATAGCAGCAGAATAATGCGTTTTAAACGTGTCCTCCAATTCACGCAATTTCCCGCTCCGGAACATTGAGTTTAACGCATTGACGCTTTTGATTGCACCCTCTTTGGATTTTCTGTCTTTACTTCCCCCGAAACTTTTAGCGAACGAAGCGTGCGACACGCAGCATCCGACCCCGCATCCCTATGCGTCCGTTCGTTCGCTTTTAGAGCCGAGACAAGTGATTTTTTTTTTTTTTTTTCAATTATCTTGCGGTTCTCGCAGGCACTGGCTTCGCGCACGAGCCTCGCTTGGTCGGCCAAGCGTCTCGCCCTGCCGGATCTACCCCCATGGAACATAGGGTTCGTAACGCGTCCGTTTCGGCCAACATCCCCGGATACGCGAGCTGACGCTACATCGTCGAATTTTATCGTTAGCCACGCACCCCTGACTCTGTGCGAGTTTCGCACTTGTCGCTGGCGTTTTTTTTTCTCTGAATCCTCGACACACCCTGTATTGTTTACAGGGAACACGTCGGAACCCTCCAGAAGCACGTTTGTTCGACATTTTCCGTGAGAATCTTTCAATCGGTAGCGATTTAAAGCGAATCTCGTCACAGTGTACCCTCGATTACGCGGAAAAAAAAAAAAGATAAAAGAGATCATCTGTTCAAGTTGTATAGTCGTTTATAGCGACGAAAGAAAAACAATAAAAATCATCACAGAAACAAGTATAAGAGACATATTTCGTGTTTCTTGAAGTTCAACCTGCGAACTCGCAGGATTATCCGGAGCGACCGTTTGCTCGTACCACCTGTCGGACGGCGAACGCAACTGGACGAACGGTTATAAAAATCAATAAGATATCTCGCAGGTGGATAAGTGCCGTGTTGCCGAGTTCGCGCGGGTAAAGTAATCTTTCGGGTTACCGCAACCGACCTCCCCCCCCCGTCCCTCAGGGTGCTGCAAGTAGCCCTTGAAATATTTTACCAGCATATTCCAGATGTTCAACGAGATTCTTCGGTCCGTAATGATCCCGGCGGGTATTACCATTAAGACGAACGGTACACAAGCCCAGCGCAGCGCGAAGGATAATCCGACCGTGTTAAACCAGCACTCCGTGAGGTAAACTCGTGAAAACATCGGATGAGCCCTTCGTACTTAATCACGCTTCGACACTTTGCTTGGCACTTTACCTCTGGTACTTAGTTTTGAAAATATTTTTGGAAGAAATATATCTTCGACTAGAAACGGTATAAACTACTTTTTTTTTTTTTTCGTTACTGGAATTTAGCTACTTTTTTGTTTATTTGGATGATCTCGAAGACCGTAAATAATTGTCGGTACAAAAAACGGCATTTTTTGAATAATTCTATTTTTAAGACGTTTGGACTTGATCTTTGGTTTGTTTTAAGTATTGGACAATTTTTTCTATGTTTCGATGTACTACACTCCTTCTCCACACCCAGAAAAACGATTTATTTTATGGGTGTCTATTTTCTATATTTAGAAAAAAAAAAAAATTCAATTCAAATAAATTTTATTTGACCCAAAAATTTGCAGCACATAGTATTTATTGGAATGAAATAAATGTTATTTGGCTGAACTTTCTTCGAATACATTTTTTTTCTCAATCGAACTTGATGACGACCTGAAAATTAAAGAAATACTGATCACACCCTATATGGATCATTCAATTCGCTACCGTTTTCGTCTTCGTCATCGAGTAGGGTGCACCAGTCTACCGGACTGCTCTAAGGAGCATTTCGGGAAGATGGACACGAACGCACCCCGGGGACCGACAATGAGTCGGCTCACCGGCTTCGAACACGACAGATTAGGATCCACAGGTCGGTCACACCTTTTTACAATGATGCGTTAACTCGGCGCCCACTGGCGCGGCAATACTTCGAAACCTCGGAAATTTTCCGTCCTTTTCTTTTTCGCATTCCCTTCGTTCTCTGCTTCTCGAAGAAGCTTTCCTGGACGATCTCTTTTGCTCTTTGGCTCTCAATCTTTTGGAGCAAAAGCAAAAAGATAGAGAGACGAAAAAAGAAGGCCTCGACCTCGCAGCAGGACGTCTTTTTTTTTCTCGCTTTGTCGGCAATAAAGACGCGCGCGTACATGTGCGAACAATTCGTAGGACAGATTTGTCTGACCGACGAGATCTCTCAATCGTTCCCATAATCGTGACAGCCTCTCCGTTTTCTGTCTTCTCTTCTCTCGCGTTGGAAAAACTAAAACTGCGACTGTGGTGGAGCTGTGTGGCTCGAGCGAACAGTATAAAAGAGGGACTGTGCCGGGCGGGAGGTTACCTTGCAAACGCGACAAGTCTTAATAACCGAACTACACGAAGAAAACAGATCTTTGCCGGTCTCTCGTGGTCGTTCTACATTTCCGAAGGGAAACCTCCGCGTCATGTATGGCTCTTGAGGGGGCGCTGTCAAGATTAGGATCTTCAGGAGAAACGCATCGTGTTGTATATCACGCAAACGCGAAAGAACAATGAACAGTGAGGAGGGAATGGGTTTCGCACGGGAGGAAAAAAACGTATCATAAAATGAATGAGAAACTGTGCGTTTATAAAAAAAACGTGGAAACGAAAGCAGCGAAAAAGGGTAAATAAGGTCGGGAAAACACGGCTGCACGGTAGCTGAGCATCCATAACCGAATAAATTATAATTGCATCATTCCTTGAGGCTCTCCTCGAAAAAAAAACATATTTAACTCATATCCCCAACGAAAAAAACCGTAAAACATGTGTGGGAATTGCTAAAATTGGCATAAAACCGTAACCATTTTAATTACGCGAGCGCACATTCCGCGCGTAACCAAGTTTTATTTTTTCGCACCTGCATCGCGTTAATTCTTGCGCTTATGTAAATTAACGTTTTCGCTGAATATATGAAAGAGAATCCCGGGGTATTAGTGCCTACACGCTAGTCGAGTGAGTTCGCGCGTTGGTTGAACGAGTAAAAGGAAACGAAAGAAAAAAAAAAAAAAAAAAAAAATCGGGAAAACTCTGTTGGAAATGAAAAATCCTTGCGGACTCACTCTCCCGCAGCGTCTGTGTACCAGAAGCTTTCGAGCTGTCGGATTTTCGTAGCTCGAGGAAAAACTCGCGTTATCTGCGCCCTAACGCCTCTTTTGTTGGGTCAGTCCTTTCGTAGAGGATCGCCACTCTCATCCATTTCTCGAAGATGAGTCTCGTTGATGCTACTCGTTCTCTCGGGACAATGGATGACAGTGGGGAGAACATTTTTCGTACCAAAAGAATCTCCGCTATCCCTGTTCTACCATTTGCCAGCGCATGAGAAAAAAAATAGAAAATAAGATCGTAGTCTCAGTGATGTTTAGCAAAATCTGTTTTATAGATTAAAAATCGTTCGATCTGTTGAGATACGATCATTTATAGAAGTTGTTTTTAATGTTTAAACATATTTTCCATCGACGAAATTTGATTCATGAAAGAAGGGAGTGAGACATCGCCAGCATGCAGGTTCACAAGATTAATGTTGGAAAAAAAAATGAGAGTGAAAATGTGCGAATAACGAGCCGGAACGATATCTAGGTCTTCGAAGAAACGATGGGGATTCTCCCGATGAACAGCGTAGGACATGCGGTCGAACGATTCTCGTCGACTCTGCATGAGGTCCGGTTTGCCAAGGAGGAAAGGACAGCGTAGCTTCAAACTCAGCGACTATAGAGTAGTCAGGACAAAACACATGATCGCTTCCTTTGTAACCTCACACCTCTGACAAAAACCCGTAGTGATCCGAGAGAGGATCTTCGAAAGGTTTTTCGTGTACCGATGGATTCTCTCTCTCGGCTGCTGCTGCTGCTTCTCTTGCCGAAATGCCGAGCGCACGAACGGACAGGCGAATGGTCCCTTATAATCGGCAACGTTTCACGTCGCATCAGCATTGTAATGCCGAGAGAAGACCTCGACAGAGAGCCCGCGGCAAAAAGTAGCCCGTGCTGTATCCAATGGGGGTGGATAATGCCCGACGATTCTCCATTTCATTCACTCTTCCACGATTGTGATCTTGCGCTGCGGTTCTTCCTGATCGTCGACAGATCTACGCATCGTCGTAAAACGCATCGCCGCGCGATCCTATCCCAAAGTTCTCGAAGAAACATTCAAACTACAAATCCCAAGAACGTGTCGTTGGGTCACGAAATTACGTAACATTGCCACGAAATATTTATCCGCAGCTGGACGAAAAAAAAGAAAAACGATTCTTCGAAAACACGTTTTTTTAGTCTCAACATCGTATCGAACTTCGATTTATTGAATATCGAAATAAGGCTATTCGATGCGATAATTCGTGATCGTAAAAACGGTTACGTAGTATTTTATCAACTCGCCCACCCACTCTCACGCATTCGTTCGAGAGTGAGAAAGCGTCCCAAGGTCCATCGATCAATCTACAAGTACAGAGAGTCGTTATCGAGTGATCCGTGACTCGATATAACGAGAGAGAAATGAAACGCGAAAGCGTCACCGGCCGCCGTGGCCGCCGCCGACGAAAATATGAAAACGCCAACGTCGGCGATACACGCGGACACACGTACATACAAAAACGGCTCAGGAAGTTATGAATAAAAACGATCGATGGCGAATGATAGCCGGTGGCCCGATGCTCGACGCAAAAATGCTTTTAGCGAAGCACAGCGTGTCCCCCAGCGTGCCAAACAGCAACGGCAGGCAGAAGCACACGCCCACAGGAATGGCTGGTCGCCGAGGAGTGAGAGAGGCTTTGCCGGAGAGTTTCCGGCCATCGTTCGTCCTTTTCTATCTCGGCACGTTTTCACGCATCTCTTTCAATCTCTCTCTTCCCCTATCACGCTTCAACGCGATTCCATGAGCCCAGCCGACAGTCACAAGTCTTTTTTTTTGTTAACCACTGCGGTGTGGCGAACGCCTCGCTTACCGCAACCCCTCAAGCGCGCGGGGCATCGAATAAAATGATTTCGAAATGAAGAAATACACTCGAAAGTTTAGTGCTCTAACGAGGGATCGAATTTCCCTTCTCATAGCTTTTTTTCACATGCAAACCAATAGTTTGCGACTAAAAAGAAATAACGGTTCCATCCTAAAAGCGAATGTGATGTTGCAATGCGTCTAACGGAGTTTAAAGTGTGTTATTACATGCAAGTAAACTGCATTAATTGATACAGCAACGTGTCGTATTGCGACATAGTCGAGCGCACGAAAAACATGAGCGCACTTCTTCGTGTGCAGACATAACGGGTTTCAAATGGGTATTTTCGGGGTATTTATCTTCGGGCGTTCGTATAATAGAGTTCCTTTTAGTGTCCACGAAGTATGGAAGAAATTTGATATATGATGAGTAGAATTTGTACTTTTTTTTAATTCGGTATACGAAGGAATTCGTATCGTGGACCGAATTGACGAACTCTGGTTGAAGGCAACGTCTGAATTCTCATAGAAAATCAAGAACAAGAGAATGGGAGTGGGGGGAGGCAATACGGGAGGCGAGGCACACAACAGAGAGCAGTCAATTATCATCCCCTAAATAACGGGGCTGTTTACGATTCT
The DNA here is from genome assembly GCA_934046635.1 of Buathra laborator. Taxonomy (NCBI): domain Eukaryota; kingdom Metazoa; phylum Arthropoda; class Insecta; order Hymenoptera; family Ichneumonidae; genus Buathra; species Buathra laborator. The sequence goes on along the minus strand of OW203894.1, from coordinate 2,436,880 downwards.
CCCCGCGCTCGCTCGCTCGCTCGTGCACCGTGACGCCAACTTCGACGAAAACGACGCGCCCCAATCCATGAGAGCCGTTGTGAGCTGATCACCGAGGCATGGCTGGCTTGGCAGGGTGAGGGGTCGTCGTCGTCGTCGTCGTCGTCATGTACTCCCCGAAACGTACTACTTACACTACTCGGTCTCTACTGCATTGGCCTGGCGACATCTTTGCTTAATTCTCCACCTTCTATCCCGCACCCTCGCATTCTCTGATTCTCGACGACGGAGCAAGCGATGCTTTCATCCTGCAAACCGTCTTAATTGATGCTTAATTAATCCCTGAGAAATCATAGTTATTGCAGCAAGCAGCGGCACCAAGATTCGCAGCCGGTTCTTGATCTTTATATCTCTGCGCAAGAAACTCTCTGGCGGTTGTCGATTTTCGAAATTTATGGGAGTCTGCGAGTTTCTCTTTATTAACGAATTTCAGAGATTGTTCTACTAATTGGTCGAGACAAGTAATCGAAATTCCCAGTCTTAACGATGTTAGATTATATCACATTTTGTCAGGTGATAAATCAATGAACCCACGAGGGTCTTTGAAATACATTTTGATTGATTATTTTACTATTTCTTTCCGTAAAATAAAAAAAATGTCCGCCGTTTATTTAAAATGCATATTTCAGTGATTTTCGCATTTAATTTTGACGATGACTGGCCAGCGTCTAATTTTGAAAACTTGTCTACAAATCGATCGAAAGCCTTCGCTCGAAAAAATTGATAATATCGTATTATTATCGAAGAATTCGTCACGATCAGATTCACGCTTCAACAGTTAATACAACGGACTCTTGACCCGCACTTGACTCGGCGCAGGAAAAATATGACGAAAAGCATCATAATGACACACAACGTATGTGCCCTTCGACCCGTATCTAACGCGCAGCAGATGCCACCCCCCCGTCGCAGGCCTAGAGAAAGCTTGTCCTGCTTTTACTACGTCTATTCCCGTGTTATTCACATAACAGTATGCCGTTGTAGCATATATATTCACTCGTAATGCTCGAGTGAGGGAAGCTACCCTCGAGATTCTATCTAGCGGTATAAATTATATCCGCGCGAATCGAGCGTCAGACACAGCCCCTCGCCTCCGTGATCCATCATTACCGTGCTATTTACCAGAAAATTTGGCAATTCGGCAACTTTCCCAGCGCCGAACGCAGTCTTCATCCGCGTCAACTCGACTGTATCTAAATGTTACGTTATATTATAATCTGAACATGACGTCGAATAATCATCGACGGAAAAACGTGAAACCAGTTTGGTGCGCGTCGATCGCTAGCGTCGCAAAAATAAGAAATATTGCAATTATGGCAATGGTGTCAGTGATCGCACACAGTCCTTAGGACGTTGGAATCTCTGAGGAATTCGGGGCACGACAACAATTACGTTGATGTACAGAGGGCGCGTTCCACGTACGCGGAAGTACGAACAGCTCCCGGCTCTCTGCTAGCTGCTTGTTGCTGTCGGCTGCTCAGAGTTGTGATTTATGCAGAGCAATAGTCGAAAGCATACACACAGATGGAGACGAGAGTGTAACACACCACTACAGAGAAGCAAGCAGCCACAGGCTAACTGTGTATTCCTCTGTATATTGAACTTAGCTCGCTAACTGGACACAGGACCAGATTAGTTCGGGCATTGTGCACGCTAGTCGGAGGCCTGTTGGGACGTTAGCTTCACTGTTGACAGACCTACGATTCATCAAATTCAAAGCCGACGATGTCGTCGGTGGCAAGCAAATTAACGAAGACAATTGATCGCCCGATCTAGTATTCGATCCATTTCCATAAGCAATTTGAATCAGCGATTGCTCCAGATTTCTAGACGTGCATCAAGTCAAATGGTAGTTGCGAATCAACAAGCAATCCTTCAATTTTTGGCCACCAATGAGCAGTTTCTTCAGTTTTTCCATCATTCTTTGAAGTTCCGAATAAATTAAAAACCAGCGATACAATTTCAGGATTGATCTATCGTTCGGTTCCTTGTAAGATCGACAATTGTAGAAACTGTAATCCAACTCGACTGGAGATTACCTTTTCCGTAAACGATTGCGACAAGAGACGGCCGAAGTCTCGTGAAATCAAAAGTCCGAAGAGTTTGCATCAGACCTATAGCTTTCACAGCTTTGAAAACTCTTCATGATCGCGTCGAGTTCCCTAGCAATAGAAGGCTATTGCGAGCGGAGAGAAGCACCTATGGTAATTTGCAGAGGTTTGTTGCCCATATTCTCAATAACTTGTTCTTGAACCTTCGTGTATACGCGGTCTTCGCGAGAAGGGGAGGAGATTCTGTCTCGCGATCGCATTTCAAGCCGACAACCAGAGGTACAGAGAGAATGTAACAACCCCAGTGGCAGAATTAGAAGCGGGAGATCGTTCTTGGAACTGAGGTGCTGTGCTGTTGCTGTTTCTGCGTAGACCGGTGAATCAAATGCGAGACAATCGCCGTGCCACATCAAAGGCCACGATTGTTTCCCGTAAATTATAACCAGTCGGGGGGGAGGGGGAGGGGGAGGAGGGGGCGGATATGGCACTTACTCGACTTCTCGTTATGAGTTGCGAACAAGTTCAATTAAGTCTGCGAAGGGCCAGCTAGTGAGAGAAAGCGAGAAGTATGGAAGTGCGAAGGGAAACGGCTTCCTTGTACACGTATACGTACACAGCAATATAATATGGAGAAGTGTGTATATGGGAATAATGGTGAGAGACCCTTCTCTCACCCCCGACAAGGACAACGACAACGACGCGGCACCTTATAGTTGCTGCGGGAGATGACGTAGTAGGGAGCAGCGCAGAGAATAAGAAGAAGAAGGATAAACGGAGCAGGCGAGGAGAAGCGTTTGGGCAGCACGTGCGAGAAAGGGACGCTGCAACTAAGGAGTCCAAGGATGTTTAGGGTGTTCGGGTGATTCCAGGAGTGGAAAGCTGCAGCTGACCGATGATGATGATGATGAGGATGACGACAATCTCTAAGCAACAGCTATACGACCCCGCAAGTCAGACAGAAGCCTCACGACCCCGCATTGTGTAACACGTGGCTGTTACGACTATACGCCGACAGATAGGGCGAATAATGAGAGAAATCGTAAGATTTATCGTGCGCGATTCACAGCGCGATGTTCCTCTGTTTTAATTGCTGAAGTCTTCCCGCTGTTCAGCGGCAACAAGAGCGGTTGTTCAATGTTTTTTCAACTTTTTAAAGCGGCATGTTGCATATATGCAACATTTAAGTTCAATAAAATGAATGTCGGCTGGAAAAAAAAAATTGAAAAAATTCTCGAACAATCCTATGGACGCGTTGAATATGCCGTAATAATTTCGCGGTGATTCATAAAACCGTTTAAAAGATACAGTACTTGAAAAAAAATTCCACTCGGCTTCAAGGGGTTAAGGGATGAATAACTTTAGCGTTTATTGTACCTTAACAAATCGATAGCTCGCAAATTAAATACAGTGACAGTTGAACATCGTGAAATTCTTGCTATATATATTTATGACTATCGAATCTATAACAGATTTGAAATTCATCGTTCAAAATTGAAGGAAGTGGGGGGGAGGGATGGATTCTCGTACGCGATCGTTACGTTACGACCCGTGCGGAAAGGGGTTGAACGGCAAAGGATGTTCTTCATCCGCGTTAGGACTTTAAAGGTGGTAGAGCCGAAATTTAAATGTCAAAATATATCCACACGCGGCTTCCACAATGGTGTATCATATCATTATTAACATAACGCGACAAGGTAGCGCCTTCTCGAGATAGATAGAGTCGAGAACCGCGTGCGAAGAACTGTCAATCAAAACGAGGAGTGTATGAAAAAAAAAAGAAAGAAAAACCCGATCCTGAGAAAGGACTAGTTAGCCGGTGGGTCGGTATTCTCGTCATCGACTCTCCGCGATGTATGTAAACTGGTAGCGCTCTACACGATACAAAATATATGCGTGCCGATGCACATATCGTTTTGTCGCGGACACTTTTCATAAGCGTTATATTATTGTACCGACCCGGCTAGATATTCAGTTCCTGCTGTTATTATACGCGCGGCAAGGCTATGCAGGTTATTCGAGGACACTTTGGGTCACGCGGATCGGCGACAGGGCCGGTCTTGTCGCCCTGCAATTTTGGTGGCTTCGAGTCATAAAATTTCAAAGAACAAAATACGGAGTAGAAAATATTGCAGAATAAAAAGGATATCGGGGGCATCAATAAGAATAAAGCGAAATTCCGGAAGAATATAAAGTGGAGATTAAAAATTATTTCGAAGTGCAGGAAGGAAATACGAAGCTTCTTCGTTAGCATGCGCAGGGCTCCGAAGTATCCGCATACTTCGGTCGATTCGTCACAGGCAGGTCAGTCTTGACCGGTCGATTCTCTTTGCCCTCTTTGACATCACGCGGCAAGGCTCTCCTCTCTTCTCTTTTGCTCGACGTATGACGAGTCGACAATGAAGAGCCACACTCTGGACTCTGATTGTCACTTGTTTCCTGCCAATTCGTCTGCGGACACTGCCTCTCCGCATTATTATTTTTTTTTTTCGCATTCAAAGACGCGGGAAATCGCGGGACAAGTCGTGAACACCGTTCGTAACCCTACGCCTTGAGAACTTTTCGAGGTTCTCGTCTCGAATATTCGATTGAAATAACCGATTCACGTAGTTTAGCAGCGCAATACTGCGTTCGATAAACGGAAGGGATTTTGTTCACATTCCGGTCATTGGTAGTGTCAAAAATGACACAGAACTGTGCCAATAACTGTTTGTTCTCATTCGACTAATGTAATAAGATCCAAAAAGACATAATATCCGCATTGTAAAATCGTTTCCGGCGTTTGACCACTCAAAAACGCCTTCCTTTTCACTATCCACTCGCTGGACAATGTCCTCTGTTCAAGAAAATCATTGTGCGACTAACCCATGAATAGCGTTCGATTTGGCGAAATTTGCTGTAGGGAATCAAATGGACTGGATACGTTTAACGTCTTTCGTGTGAATATTTTGACAGAGGTGAGAGCAACCCAAATTTTGCTGTTCGGGAATGACATCGGCACTTTTTAAATGACAACGGCCGCTGTACGGTAAAACTTATATTTCATGTTTCCTCGTAAAATAAACGATCGTGTATAGATATATATATATATATATATTTGGTGGTGAATTGTAAACCAACAGTTGTTATACATGGTTATAGTCACAGAGAGATTCGGTAATATGTAAGCCTAGAGAACCGCTTTGTCAGATTTCGCCATTAATATAATTTGTCAGTGGCATACGCCGCCAATAATGCCCTTCGTGGCTTTCCGCACGATTTGGCAAAAAAGTACTACCGCGAGAGCTCGAGCGGCGAGTGGACGACGCGTGTGCCGATCGTGGGGGCCTTCACAGATGAAAAACAAGCGTTCTTTCCTCTTCTGGAAGCGAACGAAAAGGCGGCGAACGTCAGAGAACGCGGGCAAAGCGAGTTTTTCGAGAGAAGGAGACCGAGAGAAAAGTATGTGGATCGAGGTATACCTCGAGCCTCGAACGATAGAGGAGGGTACGCCGCAATCGCGTGGAAAAAACGGCGGTTCCCAATATGTCAGAAAGAGGGAATGAAAAAAAAGAAAGAAAGATGTAAGAGTTGGAGAGCTGTCGGGTGGCGGGGGTGACCGTAGTTTCACAGGCCGCAAAATCAACCACTTTCACGACAAACTCATCTCCTTCATACTTCGTACTTGAGTTCAGAACCATGAAAATTATATTTTGAAGATTTTTTTCGAGCGCTATAGATGTTTGAATTGATAACCGGGAAAATATCATAATTAAAAAAAAAAAAAAATTCTTAAAAAAAGTAAGAATTTTCTACATCTTCGAACTGTTTTTATTGTAATCAATTCAGTAATTAAATTACTCGTTTATTTTGTTTCGGCATACAAAATTCTGCTGTTCGACTTTCGGGATTTCAAATTTGAACGGTAATAGTGATGTAACGAAGCAAGTATGATGATCAAAGCGTGAACGAAGCGTGTCACCTCGTTCATTTGTCCGAAACGATCTTGAAATTATGTAGTAAATTGGGCGCGCGATAAAACGACGGCAAATCCCGGCGAACAGAGTATACAACAACGAGAGAATCCAGTGGAAGCTGTTGGAAAGGGAATAGCGAATTTACGGACGAGCGAACTAAGCCAAAGATTGGTTTAGTCGCCACGAAGGCACGCCGCATCGTTCCATTACGCGTCACCGAGCCAGTGGAGCCCGCTAGCCCGCCGTATATACTATGTATACCCGGAAGAACATCCCCGCACGCCCTTCAACCCTCGTCGTTCCTTGCTGCTCCTGCGGCTCTTTTCTCCCTTTCTCTCCGAGCATTCAGCTCTCTCCCGACGAAGCCCCGAAGTATCAAAAAAACGAGAGCCAGAATCGCGGCAGGTGGGGTGTAATATCGATACCCGCGGACTAGAGCGCCGAGGCCTTTTTTTCGATCTCTTTACCCCAGGAAACCAGCAATTTTTCCCAATTTCTATTCGAGTTCTATCCCCAACTTTTTTTTTCTCCACGCAATATCTATGCCGCATACGTATGAATAAACAAAGATAGATTTTTGGGGTGAAAAAAAGTGAACTCGACCTACCCGCGGTGCAATCTCCGGTGGAGAAAACGGTTTTTTTTTCTTCTACCAAACTCGGGCAGTATTTTTGCAATGTGAGAAAAGGATTAGGAGCTCCTGTCGTAAACGACCTCGTGGCTCAGACAAGGGCGGAAAATTGGGCTTCTTCGCTCGGGGGGAAAGTTCGTCGATTCTGTCAGTCGCAAAGATCTTTTCTATATATATTTTTTTTTTCTTGCAATTCGAGAAAAGGATTAATCTGACGAAAACCACCGCACGGGAATCACCCTCGTATCCTTTTTCTATTCGATATAATAGCGGCCAATTTTTGTACCCTTGATTGCCGAGATACAGATCGAGGGTTTTTTTTTTTTTTTTTCTTCAACTTTCGTCAATATTCGCGTGAGAATTCGAAATGTGCGGGATAAATGAACGATTTGCCGTTAAATTGTCTTCTGTTTTTCAATTTTCAACGATCTTTCTTCGGCGCTGTTTATTCTATCCCACGCTGTTCCGTTTCACATATATACTACGAAATGAACCGAGAAATCTCGACGAGGCTCCTGTCCACTCTCGAACTCTCGTCGACGAGACCGGATTCTCACTCGGCTCGCCCACCCGCGAGCCTACAGGGGTTGATAGATCGGTCGACGAAACGAAGGGGGTAGTTTGCTTTAATCGATCCTGTAATCGCCGCGTCGACAGTTGGCACGTCGGGCCTTTTTGTCCGGGTTTAGATGGATTGTGCCATTTACATTTTGTCAGTGCGACATGCGCTCGTGCGAGAGTTACCTCTCGCCCGCGCTATCATATCTATCACACCCCCTTGCTGACCGGAGCACCGCGTTCCCTCCTCGTCAGCATCCCCGCCTCTCTTCGTCTCTCACCGTTCGGGAAACGCGCGCAGTAAATCTCGATTTTCATTTCTCCCACACAAGGACATCGCAATAACAAGCGTAAAATACAGCAGCAAAAATTAACTTTTCTTTCGCCGTTGACAGTGCAAATAGACAATTATCAATTTTTCATTTAAAAAATTACGAAAATTAGACATTTATCGAAATTTCGAAATTGAAGAGTAGTTGTAAAAAATTTTTCAAATTAAAAATCGGAATCGATAAATTTTGTTCAACTGATCCAATTTTGCGTATATTTACCTTATATACGTGACTTGTATCGAATGTTTTCGAAATATCGAACGGGAGAAGAGGGTATAAGCGAAAGTCGAGAGTAGTCCGGTCGACAGACCGACGAATTCTTGTATCTTATTCTACGCGGTTGGTTTTTGTGAAAATTTGGACGTAAAGAGTGAGAAAGAAGTGTCCGAGAAGCGACGAGAGCCAATTGACAGATCTGTCAGCGTGGATGACACCCGAACAGTTGGCCAGGTGCTGCAAAGTTTCTACTCGGCTGTCGAAGCCGGTATGAGACGACTCTGTCTCGTCGTAGTCGTCATCGGCATCTGCCGGATAATACCGGAGGATTAAAAGCGGCCGTCGGGACGGCAAAAGCGTAGTACGACAGTAGCGAAAAATCGGGTGATCCGAGAAGGAAGCACAGAGGTAAGCATTACGCTATCTCTCTTGCTCTCTCGCTGTAAACAGATCGATCATCTTTCAAACGGTTCGACAAGTAAACCCCATACCGATGATATCGGATAAGATTCGCGTGTGAATCCTGCCACTGATCCTCCCAACATGCGTGCGCCATCCCTTATTCTCGATCGTAGTTCATCCCCATTGCTTCGAACTTTTATTTCGATTCATTTAGAACTCATAACAACAACTATCCGGCAACGATATGAGAGAATCGTCTATAGTTTTTTCCTACTCTCACTACATCGATGTATTTTCGTCGGTGATAAATATATATATATTTATTTATTGCACTTACCTCCCACGCGTAACGAGGATTAAACGGCTCACTCGCCCATTTGCCGAGAAAAGGTCCGAATCGCGCACCCCGTGGAATGTCCTTCCTGGCGCGAACCTGAGGACCTCCCGGCGCTGAACCACCAACTTCGACTTCAGGAACTGGCGATATCCATTCCCGACTCGATTGTTCCTTCGATTCCCTCGTCTTTATCGTTTCTTCTGCAAGCAAAGAAAATCGTTGATAACACTACTCGATCGCTCGAATGGACGAAGAACACGAGTCATTGTTGTGACTTAAAATAAATGTTGATTCGATATGAAAAGGTAAATCAAAGATTTAGTAGAAAAAAAAAAAAAATATCGAAAAGTGTTGCATTCAGCGACGCCAATCTCTGATCTTCACGACCGGAAAAAACAACTCGAGATATAAATCAGGATGTACTCTCTTTGCGTAAGCATTTGTGTTCGTTGTTCGTATGACGGCAAAAAATCGTATTATCTATGTTCATTAACAACCGATAATATCTTTTTGGATCGTTGATATATTTCGATCAGAAATCGGCGCAACTAATTATTTTATCAGTAGTGATTTTTTTTTTTTTTTTTTAATGACACTTTCTTCGTCAGGATTTCAAATAAAAAAAAATAATTTTGGGAAAATCTAAATTTGACTTAATTTCACGTTGAAATTATCGATAACTTAATTTGCAATTTACTCACGATAATCAATTCTGTATGACGGTGTGCATATTTGATTTTCGCTAAATTCCCAAGATCTCCTGTCGTCGTCTCGGTCTCTAGTCGTTGAAACGACAGCGGGTGCCTGTCTTTCCTTTTCGTAACTATGTTGTCGTTCCATTGTTGGTGACAATTCAAAATATATTCCCGCTCCGCTGTTTCTTCTCTGATATTCTTGCTGCATCGTGTCGCTGGCGCTGGTCCCGTGGAGTTGCGGATTGACATCGCGATACGTGGGGTTGTCGTTGGCGAAGGAACGCGCGGAATTGTTATCCTCCATTTCCGCGTTCTCGTTCCCACCTCCGGTTTGCCCACCGCCTACGCTCTCGCCGCCGCTGCCGCCTTCGCCACCTTCGCCACCTCCCGTGACGCCTGTCGTTTCGCCTTCGTCGCTACTTCCTGAAACAACGATGGGAGGCATCGACGCACTGTAGAGAAAACTTCTACGATAAAGAAGTGAGAATGAAAGAATCGAACACGACCCGCTGCTGAGAGAGTCGCTCGTTTGAACAGCAAGTGTGTCGGTGAGGATGTGTACGAACGTAGGCGACGATCAATCATTCGCCTCTTTTCTTCAACACACACCAACATCTCCTGCAATACCGAGTTTACTCTTATAGGCAGTGCGTTAACTTTCTTCACTCCGACACTTTTACTCTTTCGCTTTATCGGTCCGCACGACTTTCTTTTCAATAGCTGAATCTCAGTTGAATCTCGTAAAGAATTTCTTGCGTCGTTATGCAGGCCGAGAAAAACAAGAATACAAGAAAAATCTAATAAAAATAGAGATCCAATCGCGATCTGATATTGCATCTCATAGGTTTTGAATTCCAATTTTTTGTATAGACGCTTAGAATATTCCTATTATCTAATTTACAAAAGCTCTTCTCTGCCATCAATAAACAATATGAACACTAAATGAGGATAAAATATTGTTTATCAAGCATCAAAAAAAGATCCCAAAGCAGTGAAGGATAAAGAGAAGAAATTCCGAACGCGAAAGAAAGCGCGAGAAAAAAAAATTGCGGATAGTCCCTTTATCGCGGGACCGGCACTCTGTTTGCGGTTCGTCCGCTGCTTTTCCCTTTACGACTCGATGCGAGATCCTAGGCACACACAAGTGCAACACGCCGAGGATCGACAGAATAGAGAAAAGACTCGGCGGCTATCTTGAAACTATACGTTTCTCACGTAGTCGGAATCTACAGATGCACCGAGACGAGACTCTCCGGCGTACGCCAGAGCAATATAGCGTTCTCGGTCGTTGCCATTGAGCAGTGAAGAAGGTTTAGCGCGATAAGCGTCCGACCGACTTTTATTGGACGTTTTGTCGGCAAGTTTTTTTTTTTTTTTGATGATCCACTACGAGAAAACTTGCGGGTACCGCTCTGTTCAATTATAAACATCGAGGAATAGAACGGAGAGTCAGTGAGACGGGATGACGTTCGAATTTGGATTTATTTGTTGAACCCAAGACGACCGGAAATACGATTAAACTTTATATAACGGCTGTGTCGTTATCGCTTGAATGAACGATGTATTGAATGATGTATCATGGCGCGTGTATCTATCACAAACATAACGAGGAGATAGGGAAACGAAAACATCGGGGGGTCCTTTGCAAACTTTGATAACGGGAAGATAATTCGATGAACAGTTTGCAGGTGAATAAGTTCGAATCAGGTGCAAGATTTTTCCGTCTTTTAAGATACCGCCTTACGTCAGATGAGGTCTTGAAGAATCTTTTTTTTTTTTTTTTTTTTTTTTTTTTTTTTTTCGAGAATGTCGTTGGAAGAAATCCTCTATTGGTCTAACGACATTCGACTCGTTTCTTATGGAGTTCGAAGAATTTTTGGATTATCCGTCGTGGCGGATTTTTTTTGCGCCCCTACCGGTGACGATTGCAGAGAGGGTGGAAAAATCCCCGCGTTAATCGATTGAGCAAACAAAACCAACGCGAATCGAGAGAAGTCTGGTGACGCGTGTTAGTGCGATGGGGAGACGCGTTCGGATGATCGTAAAGAAGAGTAGTTGATCCGAGTGAAGGTGTCGTTCGACATGAACTCGAGCTCTTCGAGTATCACATCACCGTTCGACTCTCGTAATCTCAGCTTCTTCTTCGCGCAACAATATTTGGAAAGTTGAGCCTCCATAAGCATAAGCTGTGGAGACGTCCCGCGCGATGCGTCAGGAACAAGTGCTTGTCGTTTCGGAGAGAGCAGATCAGCTTCGTTTTGGTTGTTGAAAAAATGAAGAGGTTTAGGGGACTACGGATGGTTTGAAGAGGCAGCGGGTGATTAGAGAGATTAGAGAGTCCAAAGTGGCGGTAAAGGGTTGTGGCATAACGATGGGAATTCGGTTTTTCAATCTCGTGGGAAGTCTATAAAGTTTAGCGTTGCACACTTTTGTCTATCGATAAGATAATACATTTTAACCCTTTAAGAACGATATTCCATATATTTATGCAATTTTTTTTTTAATCGAAATTGATGAACATAAAAAAAATAAGAATGTGTGCGAAGAGTATATATGCATTAAAAAAAATCTATCGTTCGAAAAAGCAGGTGATATAAATTTGGTCATTTATCATCGCGCCATTAAAAGAGATAATAGAGATATAATACTTCGTCTCGAATCGCTCAGCCTAATAAATCGTACAATCAACTAAAGCTATTCCTAGTCATTCCAATCTCTCGTGTCTCATTCAACGTTATCTCTTCGCGTTGAAATATCATTTAAAGCAAACAATTTCACGAAGGATGAGTTAAAAGATGCCTTTGAGAGCGTAAAGTGTAAACAGTGCAGTTGGTGGCCACACATCGGCTTTCGGTTTGTCTTTATAGTTAATCGCATTGTATAGAAAAAGTAACGACTATGCCAATGACCGTGTCGTTCTTCTTTGCTTCGAAACTCGTCACTTGAAATGATCCGAAACCCGACACTCTGCTTGTTATCTCTACTCGTCGTTGTCGAGAGATTGATAGTCTCGAGAGATGAACGCGAGGCGCTCAACCACTTGTCGTTGAGTGCTTTACTGGTGTGTGGTGTATGAGAAAACTATCCGATTATTATTCACATCAAATCATAATTGTTTACAACGATTAACGAAATTTTCGCCAAGGACCAGCAGTGAAATGATGTCGTTTTGTTTTTATCGCGTTATCATCTCCCGGTGTTATCGTCAAAACCTCAAGAATCCTTTCGCCTCGTGCGCACCAGACGAATGAGATCTAATCTCTGGGGCGACGTCGGAGTTCCGGAAAACCCGGAGATAATTAAGCAAATTGGCAGTCGCTCGGGTTTGAAGCACAAAAAGAGAAGGAACGAAGAGACGAAGGGAGGGAAGGTGTCGGAAGAGCGACGCGTGATTGCAACGGGCGGCTGTATGGTTGTTCACACGAGGAGAGACCGCACTCTGTGACCGCACACAGGACGTCCTGAGCGATACGAAGATCCTAGTTTATAATACGCTGGAGTCTCCTCCCTAATCACCGGATCGACTCGTTAAAAAAAAAAAAAAAAAAAAAAACTTTTCGATAGTATAATCACAATAGTCGTTCATTTCTGAACAATTGCAGAAATGTAAGTCGTTTTTATCAACATCAACCCTTTGCAAACTATTTTTAAAAATTCTGATAAAAAAAAAAAAAATCACGAGATTCAAAATAATTTACGAAAGATTCTGCATGATTTGCTGTAGTTTGACGTAACGATTTTTTTTTAAATTCTCGGTCCGCTTAATCGACATCGGGCGGATATTTATAATCTTTCTTCCTTCTCGTCGTCGCGCACTTGTCGTTGTGACAATCTCAAACGCCGAAATATCAGCGCGTTATCTCACTGTGCAAGAATTTATCGACAGTATATTCGTATTTCTCGTATGACAAAAGACCGTTCCGTGCGCAGTCTCGCCATTGGCATTTCTCTAATTGCTCCCTGCAAACTATGCGGTCACGAGATCCTGCGACTAAACGCGTAGCTCTACAGCATCCAAAATAATACTACAGCGTGATACAATCTTATCGTTCCCGGAGTTCCGACTGACGCGCATAATGAAATAGCTCCAGATTTTTTATCGTATCGAAAAGTAGGTCGTTCCAAAATAATTGCGTCGTATTTTTTTTTTTTTTTTGTTTGTTTTATCGAATTTTTTTTTTCAATTTTACTGATGTGAAAACAATTACTGCGAAAAACAAACTCACCACTGGACTCGCAGTCGACCATCGATTTCGATAAATCAAGACAGTCCATTTGAAAGCCTCGTTATTCCTGTGTATAGTTGCTCCAAAATGTGAAAAATATATATAACGTCGAGTCCAATACGTCGAATAACGTCTCCAAACAAAATCACTTCTCAACAAAGAAAACAAACACCGTCGTCGCACACATTATCACCGTTCCATAAATCAACGATTTCTTCCGTGAAATTTAATCAATGGTAGTGATAAAAAACAATAAAAGCTGTCGACACAACGAACCGTAAAGATCCATCTGTAATCACGTGAATTGACGTGAATTATAAGATCGATCGAAGTATTTCGCGGGTCACCAAAAAGATAAAACGCGATCGAAATGGGTAACACGCGACTATTTCACCGGTAATCACGAACGCGAGGGTGGATGGAGGGTCGTTGTTTCTCTTGGAACGAAGAAAAAAGGGGTGCGAGGAGATTTTATGTATATATCTTTGTATATGTATACATATATCCCGAAGCCACTGGACTGGTAAAGTTCGGGCGATCTAGACGCACGTCGACGCGGACGTTTCTTCGCCGTCTACGTCGTTCGTGTGCTATAGTGGGTGAAGAGCTGCGCCGTGTCAGCTGGCTCTTGGCAGACTAGAGGATCCCAAAATCTGTTGAGAAGAGGATGCGACACGCGGTGGTTCCTGAGGGAACCCCCTGGCCACGATAGCCGGGGTGTGGCGAGAGCGTTTGTTCCGTGACGCTGGTTGGCCCGCGGGCGGAGCAACCCCTATCGCACATCGGACCCCCCCACTTTACAAGCCGGCAGCAGAAGCAGCATCAGCGCACATCTCGCTGGTACAGAACCACTACCGCACAGCATCCCTCGTCGCTGGCTTTGCAATGTGAAACGCGTTGCTGAGCCAACGTTTGTATACTACGAGACATACGCTATCGAGAGAAAACGAAAAACCCGAAGGAGAGAAAGAGGGAAACGAGCGCTGGCGGCACGGAGATTCCGTGATGTATATACGCTACGAAAAAGCGATCAAAAGGAACGAAAGGGAAGAAGAGAGAAAAGGGAGAGACAGAATAATTGTTTGAGAGAATGGGAGAGGGGATCGAATTCTTTAGCTGCTTCGATGGTAAAGCAACGTGTTATATACGATGATTATATGTGTAGAGAAACGAGGATACAGATATACCGAGGGCTGCGATAAGAATGGAAATGAGGAAAAAAAACGGAATCGCGAATCGATATCCATCAACTAAAATTTGATGACTGCTTTTCTGAATAAAAATTGATTTTTACATAAAAAAAAAAATTTTGCGATTTTAAAGCTGATGCTTTAAATAATGAGTCTTCGAGTAGCGATGTTGGAAATACGACGGAATTTTTTTTTTGTGAAAAAAAATATATTTTTAGTTAATCAGTTAATCTGTTCGGAGTGAATTGAATGAAAGATTGAAATCTTTTCTCGTACTTTGAGTAGAAGCGTCATACTGCTGCCACTTGTAGTCTCGTTAGCATTCGCTCCATTATAGAAAAGTCAGGTTCGCGTGATGGATTAGCAGGTTTTAATAGACGGAAAAGGGAGAGCGTTTGTATGTGTGTCTGTAGGCACGACGATGAATGTGGAAGGAAACGCGGTGAGTGCAAAGTGCAACTTTAAATGCAACCGCCCGAAAAGGAACTTTCCGGATTTTAGTTTCGGTTGTAAGCACTCTGATTTTTCCAAGAGGGGTTCATTAACCGACGTCGATTCAATTTTCAAGAATATTTATAAAAAAAATAAAAAATAAAAAAAAATTGTCCGTTTTTCGTCACCGATGAAAACCACCCGTGACGCACGTCACGAGACTCGAGGAGTAATCGAAACGTTGCGGTCAAACCTCAGCAGTTGGCGAAATGTATATTTTTTTTTCCTTCCATTCGACCGATGGACCCCTCTCGAGAGAAAAGTGGCTTTTCAAATACTTGGAAGTTGAAAACGTAAGCGGGACCCCACGTCGAGTCGTGGAGTCTTTCGGTCAGTTGGTAGCTATTTTTTTTTTCCTTGAGGGATTTTATTGGACGAATGCATCGAAAAACTTTTTATTCACATCGACGACTCCGCGAGTCTTGGACATTTTTTTTTTTTTTTCCTCCACGACAATCGAAGAAACGAGATTCGATAATATATCCGCAATTTCGTAGCAGCATCGTGTTACATCGCATCGTCACTACGATGTCGAAAGTAAATCATCGTAGTTACTGTCAGTAACTCCTGTCCGTCAAATTGAAATTTCTGTAATAATTCCGGAAAGCTGATGTTGAAGCGAAAATAGCTCCATAGAACTTTATTAACCGGCGTTTCACGAAACGTCCTTTGTCCTCGTGAACGAAGCGCGAGTTCGCTGGGTATTACTTTCTTCTTTGGCGACGCGTACGGACAGCAAATGCGACCGTTATATTTCAGAATAAAGAACGAGAACAACATTTTGCAAGTGTGCGAGAGTTGAAAATCATAGAAAACGAATATAAACCGTGCGAGTTAATGTCGCAAAGGTCTGGGAGATTTCTCGGTGAGAATGAAATAATACAACGCGGATGCAAAGAGAAAAGGAGAGGCGTTTTCACGAGACGACGAGGGAAACATAAGGAATGGCGAGGAACAAATCTTCATCTCGCACATCGCGGAAAAGCGCTCAAACGCGTGGTGGTCGGAGGGGTAACAATGTTGGATATAGTTGTCGTGCGGGTGTATTTTACACACCGAAGACATGTGTCGCGTGCACTTATATCATTCTTTATGACCTGCGGCGCGTGTATGTAATCCTTGTTCTTGCTTTCTTCGGCCCAAATCCTCCTCCCTCACCCTTTCGTACATTCGGCTGTATCTCGTATGATATTTGGAAGCTTTTGATTTACTGATACATAAAAAGCGTATATCGGTGCCAAACGCTTGTATGACGTCGTATTACGGACCTTCCAAGATGCATACATCTTTTTATTTCAATATAAGGGATAATATAGATGACAAAACAGTATGAAAAAAAATCAATTACGATACATCTCTTTTAGTTACATAAAAAAAAAAAAACATCACCAGTTTTAGAAACGACCTTTTCGGCGAAATATTTTTTTCGTTAACCCTTTAAGTGACATTAATATCGCCAATTCTCAGCAACACTGAAACTAAAGCATTGGAGAGATAAATCTTTATGCGCCAAAAAATTGAATATTCGATCGTTGCCACTATCACCTCTCAAAGCGTTCGGGAATCGATAGGTTGATTATAATCCAACGGCTTGATACTCCGACACGCAACTTCGTTGTGAGTCCAGCCGTTACGAACGGTCAACAATGACCCATGGGAATATCAAAGGGTTTATCAGATCTAAACCAAAGACGAGGAGTCTCTGTTGCGGAGGGATGGGGGGGTTTCGTTCGTGCGGAGGTCCCACCGAGTGCTTCCTACGCCGGGCGCAACTTCTGACACGTAAAGTGACGATGTCGTAACGTCGGAGGGAGAAGTGCCGAGGCGAAAGGGAAGAGGAACGTGGGAGGGGAGAGGCGCGAAGCTATTAAACTGACAGAAACACTTGCCACCCCCTCGATTCCGCCGCCCCCTTCCGAGGCCAGGCAAGCGTTCCGTTCTCGTGTTCTCCGCTTCGCACGCCGTCGAGCGCTTCGTCGCCATCCCTTACACCACCCCCTTCATACTCTTACAGCCCCTTCGTCCCTTACTCTGGCAACAGCGTTATTAATATTTTTCACACCCCAAATTGTCTCCTGTGTTCGGGACGCTTTCTCCTTTCTACTATATAATATACTATACATGGCAACGTTGTATACCTATAAACGACGAGCAAAGAGTATGTACATCTCGGGGGTTGCGCGCCCAATACTTCGGAAGCAATTTTAGAAGCGTGCGACTGACTGACGCGGTCAAAGAACAGCAATGAGATAAAAGGATCGGTTATGTTGTGTCGTTGCGGTCCACACGGTATCCTTGTAAGTTTATTCACCCGCTGATCAATAAATTTTGATCATTACTCACCAACATGACTTAAAAAACACAATTACTCTTGATAATCATCGAAATTCTACCGGCTGGCGACTTCAGCGCCGTTTTCGTTTTTCATAAAATCGTTGGCGCACTGTGCTGATATAATCAAATATGAAAATAAAAGTCACAGGGTGCATGATTCTTAACTCTTCGTCGGCAAGATTCCTATCGATTGTGAACTACTAAATTCTCAAGGACTCTCGACGCACAGGCCTCGAGAGGGTGTTCGCCTTAAAATTTCGAGCACTACGGCTGACAATTCGCTCGACCGTTAACGCTCCTTCGTCTCACGTTCATTCGCATTCTCCATTCTCTATTTTATTATCCGCACATATCGTTCTTACGAAGCTAACCAGTAGAAAAGTATGCGAGTGGAGTTCTCTCATTGAATCCTCGAAAAAAAAAAAAAAAAAATCACTCGAAGTCACTAAACAATCTCCTCTCGGTCGAGTGCGGCCGCCGCTCGACTCCTTGATCTACCCCAAGCGATTGGCTTGCATGCCTTCGTCTCTGGGCCTTCCTACCTTCATTTTTTTTAGTTCAAAGACATTGAGAGAGAGCGAGCGAGCGAACGCGATCATACGAGAGGAAGAAAAGAGAAAAAAAAAATGAGCGAAGTGCGAGATCGAGTCGAGAGACATATCGCAGAAGCTACGAACCCCCCTGACCGTCGTACGTGCAGATTCATGAGACATATTCAATGTCATTGAATAGCTCATACATCCCCTAACGAATCTCTTTGGACGAAAAAGTATGTACACGTGGGTTCATATATGGAACTCCTCGCGTGTTCCACGGTATTCTCTCTTCTCATTCTTATTCCATATATTTCTCACTCTTTTCTTCATCCCCCGAGCGATTTCTCTCATTTGTAAGCAGATGACTGCCGTTAACGGCCGCAGTGGGCCCCAAAGTCTATAATTTGGCTCGAGTCGAGTTCGCCATTCTCCGGTTAGTTTCTGTGTGTACACACTTTATGCCGCGATGCTTCCAAAGTACTGCTAATGCGCGATGCTTTCTACGGGGCATTCAGTCGCGAAGCAACCAAAGAAACGAGTGACGAAGAGGTTCGAGGGATAAGAGAAGAGATTGCGAGACAGGAATATAGAACGAATGAGATTTCATGAGCGCAGCAGTGGAGTACAGAAGGAGAGAGAGCGTCACGCACCCCGCCTGGAGGAACTTGAGACGCGATTGTTGTACCGCGCCGCGTGCGTTACTCCGCGCTGTTCTCATCGGGCATTGTTCCGGAGCTCTCGTGCCCACCGGAAGTCACCGGAAGACGATGAACTAACGGAAGACCCCGGTGGCTCACCCGCGGGCCCGATGCCTCCATACGTTTCGCTCTCTCGCTGTTGAGTTGCCCCGGAGAAAACACGCCCTCGTGTCAGAAGACGCAGCTTGTCTTTGCCCTCTTTCGACTCTACTCGACTATGGGACTGCGATGATGATGATGTATTTATGTGTATGTGTACTTTATGCTTCGCATAGGATATATTCTTCTCGGTCTTTTCTCTCCACTCGACTTATAACGATCATAAAGATCGTTCTTTGAACGGAGTGTCGACGGCTGGCGCGTGCAGAGACTCTCGATTCTTATTTGGGTCGCGGGGGGTACGATACATTGATGTAACGAGGATCAATCCTTCGATTATTGTCGGCTGAGAGACGCAAAGCATTGAGCATTATTATCGGAACGAACGAATAACTATTTACATAACGTTAATACATTGTTAACAGAAGAATACATATTTGCATGATTGCCGCGTAATATATGCAACGAGACATAAGCAACATGTCTGTCGAGCTGCTGTTCCATTTTTCTTCAATATTTCATCATAATTGTCGATCATTCCCCGAGCGGCGTAGCTATTTCGATTGATTGAAATTTCATAGTATTTGATCGCGCAAACGCCACGTTCGTTATAAACCACAGTAGAAGCGAAATGCCACGGATAGGAAAAAAAAAGAGGCAGAAATCAACAATACTATCGGCGAACCGATGGTTATGGAGAGAACAAAGTGTATGCTGTTATTGGAAATTGGGTGGTAGGCTGACGCAAATCGACGAGTGCAAGAACGAGCAACGAGTTATCGGAGGGCCACAATTGTTATATACAAATATATGGTACCGCGGGTTACAAGCGGTGTTCACAGGACAGCGTACAAATATTGGTGCATTAACAATTCAAGCTAATTATGTTTTGGTATGTATACGCGCGTGCCTTCCCAGTCACGAAAGCGTCCACGAGAGAGAGAGAGAGAGAGAGAGAGAGAGAGGGAGAGGGAGGGGGTGGAGGCAGTAGAGAGGGCCACACAGCCAGTTCGGTTCGGGCGCTTCTGTGTTACTCTCGTTCGCCCATTCGCCATTGTGATACGGGGCTTCGGCACACAGCCCTCGGGGCCCTGAGCGCGCCCACTCGCCGTTAAATTAATTTTATCTCGTGTCCGTATTAATTTTGAATATCTCACGGCGCCCGACTGGTTCCGCCTCACGCTGCTGCTGCTGCTGCTGCTGCTACTGCTACTGCTCGTGTTCTCAATAGCTCGTGCCGCAGCAAACGAGAGAGCCTCGATCCGAAACGGAACCCACACCTTTAGCCACAGGGCTTTACGCTTACTTTCTCTCTAAACGAGAATTTTGCTCGCATGAACGGTCAACGGACTCACCGAAACGCTAAAACCAATATCAAATTACCGAACATTGCGAACCTTCATTTATTCCGGTTTCAATCACAAAATATGCCCGGGATATGGTCGACAATTTGAAATGGAATATCAATTTGACAAATGGTAAAAATCACATAGTTCGCGTAATGACATTTTTGTCGCGGAGAAGTATTGTTTTTTTTTTTTTTTTTTTCATATAACGATTTGTATAATTTCGTGACGACAATGACTTTTTTTGACGAAAATTAGGTAATATTTTGCGACGACCGTTTAGTATAAGCGTTTCATGATTACTTGATTCGTACTTTTATCGTTATTTTTTTTTATTGAATTAAAAAAAGATGATCCTTAAAATAATAATCAATTTTTGAAAATTATTTTTCGATGCAAACTTTCGCTGAAAAAACGGGTGGATTTTTTGTCTATTGTTTGGCACGTTGTTTCGCGAGAATCAAAACTGCACGCGCAGGGATAACGGTAGACGAAATTTGATTTTCATTATCTCATACCCGGGGCTGTTTGTATCGAAGAGCAAAGAGAGCTCGTCGTTTACCACCCTCTCGATCTCGTCGGGACGAGCTAACGTCGGGTTATACGCTACAGTTTCCTACAGCTATATGTATACAAGTTATGCCATACGAATTGTCGAGCATCGACGTGAGAGTAACGGGCGCGAGCGAGAGATCGCGAACATGGGGGGGAAAGCCCCTGCGGCTCACCCCTGTCGCGCGCGGCAGCAACTCGACGCGGATCGTGAACGAGCGGCGAAAGTGAGAGACAGAGTTTGCCGAAGAAACTCTCGCGAAAGAAGGGGAACCAGATGTTTTTGAACGCGCGAGCAGCCAACATCGTAATCTATGTTCGGTAACATCGTAATTAAGGAAAAATGAAATTTTTCTCTTGCTGCGATCGCTCCCTTCCCATTCCGAGTGAAGCCACTCTTTCGCTAAATGCCTATAACTGACTCGCGTGATTCGTCCAATCTCTCATAAGTCTCTTTCTCTCTCGCCTGCTACAACGATTTGTCATCGAATCTTTGGCTGAAAGTGAAAGATCCCGATGGGCTCGAGACATTATATTATTAATCGACGATTTCGGGACTTTGCCCCACTTTTCCCGATTTCTTTTTTTTTCCACTATGAAGCATTCGATTGCTTGATTTAGCGAGAAATCTAGTGATAGATATTTGGTACTTTTTATCGAAGAGAAAAATCGAAGATCTATTTTACGGAATCGCGAGTGTAAAGATCAACCAGGGAGCTATAGGTCATTCCGCTGGCGCTTTCCGCATTCGATTCGCAGTTGACTTAATCGACTGGATTATCCAGATGAATTCTCGCATAAGTCGGGATATGTCTCGCGCGAAGGGTGAAGGTAATACGTAAAACGTAAGTAAAGACGGGAGAAGAAAGAATCGAATCGAAGCTCTCGAATCTCACGCTCGGCTCGTAAACAAGTGGCAACAAAAGGAGGGAGTTTGAGACTACCGACTGACCGTCCTGGCAGGGCGCTCTCAAGGGCTATCCCTTCGGGCCACTTCTCAGGATCGAGGCCTTTCGCCCGCGAGATAAAGGGAATTTAAAGTTTAAATCGAGGCCAAGGGGTTGTGTGTGCGCGGCGCGGGCTCTCGAAGAAATGGTCGTCGTTTTCGGGGTGGTCGGTACCGACTCCAGTAGCTCTCGACGATACGATCTGACCGTTTCGTTACTCTCCCTCGGGAATCGAAAGGCGAAGGGCTGCTAGGTACGTTTTAAAAAAAAAACTATAATCAAGAATTCGAGACTATCCGTCCAATAATCATCAGGAAATGCCGCCTATTTTTCATTGTTCGAAGTTCCAACGATTTTCTCGTACTATAACGCGCGTAACTTTCAAGCTGCCATCGGAATAAAGTTATTTGCAAATATAAAATAAAATGTATAATAACCACGGAAAGTCGAAAGTAATCGGAGCAATGTGTACAAATTTTTCATTAGGCGAAGTTTAACCGATTTTTTATTCCAATAATCCATAATCTGCATTTCGCTCTTATCATCGAGAGAATATCTAGAAAGTGTCGATTTCAAGTTCCCATCGAAATAAATCGTCTAACCTAAAATATTCGATTCCTCTTTCGACCTATTGAGAGCCTGTGAGTGAAATCGTAGCTCCGCGAACATCCCTCATTCGGACAATCGAACAATCGTCCGCAAGAGAGAGAGTTTCCCGAGTTTAGATAAGAGGTTAGATATCTCAGCTCGACTGCGCGCAAGCGGTCGTTCGATCACGTGTGATTCGCCGAGCGAATCGTGGTCCTCCGTGCCATTCAACGGGAGTCCGGAAGAATAGCCTCGTGATTTCCATTGAGAGAAGCGGCGAGTGCGCGGAGAAAGAAGAGAACTTAGCATGGTCGAGCGTCAGACGAGAGAATAAGTGAGTAACGGTAGAGGGGGGGTGCGAGTAGAGAGAGAGAGAGAGAGAGAAAGAAAAGTGGGGATTGAGGGATCAACGTACCGGCGCGATCTGTGTAGCATCTGGGAAATCGAATATCTTTCCGATCTAACGGATATATCTGCGAGAAGCGTCGCGTCGGTTTATCCGCAATTGTGGAAGAGATCCGAGGTAATTGATGGACAGTAGGGGATGCAGTAAGCCTTCGACGACTCGTCGAAGAAAGTTCGCACCCCTTTCACCGAGAGGGTATACACGCTTTCCCCCGACTTTCGGGGATAGAAACATCGACGGGAGGGCGTGAAGGGTGCAGAAAACGACAGCGCCAATGATTTTTCGATGGAGACGTTTTCCAGCCTTTCGGTATCCTCGGCTACAAAGTCAACTGATACGCGCGTGATCGTAGCAGTGCACAGCGTGACGAGGAAAAAAATGTAATAGAAAACGAGTGGATCATCACTCTTGTGAAAACAGGCTATGATCGGGAAAGACAGCACTTGATCGGAGGGGTGAGACACACGATAGAAGCGAAAAAAAAAACCTATCGAGAGTTGAGGCGCGCACCCTTTTCAATTTTTACGATGAAAAAAAAAAACGAAAAGAAGGTGAAAATGATAGAAAAAGGGAAAATAACTAGACTATGAGAAGAGGCGAGAAGGGTAGAATTTTTTTTCGAGTGGTGGATCGTTGAGAGGGTCGGTCATCCGATGGTTTGTGTTGCCTGACTCGGCGAAAGCAATCGGGAAGGGTTCTCTCTTCGTCGTGCTTTAAAAGAATCCTATTGTCTGCGGTTAACCCGTCGTCGTAGCTTTCGTGTTCTTTCCCTCGACCATCAAAAATTAGAGGACAATTGGGCGAATTATTTTCGTGGTGCAAAGAGAGCCGTGAGAAATCCGTAAAAAGACAGGGATCGAGGAGTTCGAAGTTTGAAAGTCACGGCTAAAATTGTCAATAACCGTGGATCTATAATTCACGCGTAATTGCGTAAAAGGGGCGCGAAAGAGAACGAGTGAAAAAAAAACGAAGCCACGAGCGAAGAAAACGTTGAGAAATGAGAGGGGTACAAATGTCTCAACCGCTGTTACGGAGAGTTCTTCGACGTTTGTTTTTTTCTTTTTAATCTTTCCTTTCTTTCGCTCGACTCCTCTTATAATTCGCTTTTGATAGCCGTGACAATCGCGAACTCGCGAGGAAGAAGCACCGGAGCTTTCGAATATCAGCCAAAAAAGAATAATGAAAGCGATAAATAACTGATGAGAATCGAAATATCGCCCGGCTACGTATGGCGTGAAACAAAGGAATTTCAATTTCGATGCCGATTCGAAACGAATGCGCATCAAATATGAATTCACGCGCTTCGCCGGATGAGGGTTGCGATGTATTGTGCTGTAAATCTACACGGTGTATTCCGCCCGAAAAATATGCGAAACTTCGATTGCAGCACATTCAACTTTCTCGATCGAAATTCATAAATTGCTTCATTTTTTACTATATTTACAACGAAGCCTTTGCATAATTCCGGTATAAGGTATTTTTTTAAGTACCAAATCTTTGATATAACGCCACATGAACGTAGTAATGATTTATATTACGAACACATCGCAATTTTGCAATAAAAATTGCTAAAATTTTTGTTCACCGATCATCGACGAAATTTTTCGAAATTTCTCTCGATCTTCGGGACTCATGTATGCACATCGTACACCGACACCGTAAATCGTACATCGTCTATAAACTGCAATTGTATAAAGTGAAACACCTGTCACCCGATACTTGGACGTTAAACTTCGACAACGATTTTGAATCCTGCGTGGTCGCGAGTTCTCTCTGGTATGGTATGGGCGTGAAACGTACGCGATAACCCGTGGCGCATGCATCAGACATCAAACGCGTGTCGAGACCCTTTGATCAAGTTATGTCATTCAGATGACTCTTGTCGAACCCGACCAGACCGATTCACATTGGCACTGGGTAGCGTGGTACGCGTACACCGGAAGCGACGTTAAAGCTCCGATTATCCCTCGAATGCCAACTCGATCGTGAATTCGATGCACTGAATTTCCTCTGCCATAATCCGACGCGTCGAAGCGAGTTGAAAAAAGTCCAATTACATCGAATTACCAGCCATCGAAAACTCTCGAAATATTTCGCAAGCAAAATACAAAAAAAAAAAAAAAAAAAACGAAAAAAAATTATGAAAAGGTGATGTTAGAACGAATAAAACTAAAATCGAACGTGATTTTTTGGTATTCCTGTCGTGACCAACACGAGAGACTTATCGTTTGCGAGCCGTGTCGAGGAAAAGATATGGCGATGACATTTCCTCGAAGAGGATTAATCGTTTCTTGCGAGATCGAGGAAACCGACAGACATTTTACGATATTGCTGCCACATACCCTCGTTCAGTGAAATAGCCAACATCGCGAAGCACTCCCCGAAACTCCTGAAGGGGGTTTTTCACTTTTTTTTTCTGTTCCTTACTAAAAGCATGCTACGGTTCAGGCTTGTAGAGTTCCGAAAATCGAGCCACGCACTCGCCAGGCAAAGATCCCTTGAAGCTCTCCTAATGGGAATCTGCACGTTGGTGGTTCGCGAAGGCACTTGAGGGTGTGTAATTGCTAGAAACCGCCACGACCCTGCTACTACACGACATTAAGCGTTATGCGGGGTGCGTTGCGCACGAATATCAACGAACTTAACTCATATAGGGTGTCTCACGAATGTCTGTATAATTTTTTTGAATATTTACGTCCATTTTCTAACGCACCTATTTTTTCACTGTTTCTACATGAATCTGATGACGTTTTACGAACAGTAGAGTATTCAAAAGGATTACATAAATCCGCATGGCAAATAGGAGGTATCAAAATATTATGCATAAAACGCGCATCGAAAACGCGCGCGCGCGATTTCGATATAAACGCACTTCAGCGAAATCACATAACCTGCAAAGTGAGTGCTCCACGTGCGCCTTCGTCGGCTTAAGTCATTTGACGTAAAAATAACGTTTCGAAAATAACGGTTTCTCCACACCTATATGTGTTAAGTTCGCGCATTGATAGTAATGAAAATAAAAATAGTGCGTAACTTCATTTCATTACGTATTTGCAGGCGAATCAGGTGATCAAAAAATCGGAGTTAATTTAACGATATTTCTAATCACTTGGCATGAAATATCTATATAGTATTCAACAATATTTTCAATTTTTTTGGAATCAATTTAAAAAATCCTGAATTTAAAATCACGTCAGTTACAAATGAATTGATGATCTAACCTATCGCCTGAGACTCAACATCGAGGATACGAGATTTTTTTCAATAGAGAAATTGGTGTTGATACGTCAGATGTAGAATTGACGGGGAATCTCTGCCACCCCCGTAGCGATCGTTGAGTTACCCCTATCCGCGTATAGCGTCCGTAAGGGCGCGTTGAAGGGGTTAAACGACGAGCCACTGGAAAGCGATCCCCTCGTCGTTTCGCATTGCGGATGCTCTTTTTTTTCTTCCTCTCTTGGCCTCTCATCTCATCTCCGTAATACACACCGCTACATACTCAATCCTATAAACGTACAAAGTTCGCGGGACATACAGAGACGGCAGATGGGCACTGAGTGAGTTTTTGTTTCGAGACTGTAGACCCTCGGCAATCGTCGCATTAGCGAACAAACGATTACGACAATCGGCACTCGAGGATTCGCGGGGTACCGCTTGTCGTAGACCACAACCCGATAGTGAGGCCTTGCGCCACATGTCCAAACAGCAAATTTCGCCCTCTCGCTTCCGTTTTTCATCCCTCAATGACGATCAACGACCCGCGTACGGTCGATGCGTACATATAGAAATGTTAGAAACAATCGGACGTTTGTAGAACTCGAAACGTCGCTGGACGCGCGTACGCATGTGTGTACACGATGGTTACAAATAAATTTCGATTTAATAGTCGACCCATTGGCCTCAAAGAGAAATGAGAAAGGGGTAGAAAAAGGGATCCCTAGAATGAACCGCTGCCGATTGTCTTTGCAGAACGCGCGTAATCGCTACCGATTGTTTCAATGTATGGCTGTCGGGAGTTCGGACGCATATGCTGAGCAGATTTGTTTTTGTTGTTTCACTGTATCGAAGCCGCTCCACCGTATATGATTCCTATAACTACGCGTATATGTATGCAACGTGTGCCTATGTATGGATGGCCACGAATTTGGAAGGGTTGATTTGCTTTGGACCAACCAGACAACGCCGTGACTCGACACGGCGAAACTCACTCGTCACATCAACGTCGAACTAAAGCTCTGCTAGACCGTCAAATACTACAAATAAAATCGATCGCTCTGCTAGAAGATCGAACAGGCGACCTCTTTGTTCGATACTTTTACGACGGATTTCCTGGGACAGTAAATTATTCTTCTCCTCAAGCGTCGTGTCAAAGTCAAGAGAGATCTTTGACATCCAGCGTCACGTCTCACATTACATGTATTAATTGTTTTCGTCATAAAACCTTTTTGTTTTATATTTACGTTCAACGAATCGATGACTATATTTTTTTTTTTTTTTTTTTTTTTCATTCATTTATATTTCGTCGATTTGGTTTTTTGGTTTTACGATTTAACTGGCGCTGCTACGGTCGGTAAAGATGTAAACAATTTTCATTCAGTCGTTCCTGCAGTCGGAATTTGGATATCAACGAACGCGAGAGGAAAAGTGATTCGGGATTAATATCCGAGTAAAGAAATGAATAAGTATTTAAGGTACTATATTTAGTGTGGCGCGAGTGCTCTTCGATGCTGCGTATGAATGCTCCGGAGTTGAGTGTAGATCGACACAGGTCATAGCAGACCAAGCTGTGTCGGGATCAACCCCTCTAATGGATTTCACTCATTTTTCTCCCCTGACGTCTCGCAAGCGACACCCCAATTCCCGTCTCGAAGGTCTTCAGGACTGCTGTTGCTGTTGCTACGTTTTAGGTACCGAGACTCGAGAGTTATTCATTCGATTGTCGCTCCTGGGAAACACGAGGAAGCATTAAGCTTGAATACGTATGAGACGCAGATAGGATAGAGATTCTTTAAAGTCCTTGGCACGTTTTACGTACACGTGCGAAATCTGTGATCCAGAAGAATCCGTGACATTTTCTCGTACGAATAAATAATCTATGGTAATACTATCTTTGCTGTCGTATTGTAGTCTTTGTTTTTCGTACGCAAACTAACAGATAATTCTTCTATAAGCGACAAGTTTGTTCAGTTTCCGATAGAAAAATGAATAATAAGCTACCGATAAACTTAAAGGTTAACAATGGCGTTGGTGCACTATTTTTAAATCTCTCAATGGATTATCATGAAAATTCTTCGACATCTTCTTCGTGTTTATACTCGTGAAGCAATATTTTCTAGAAGAATAATTTTTCACGATCGATAAATCGTGCCGCGATTATTTCACCATATAAAATAATAACAAGCAATTAAAAAAAAAATAATGCAACTAAGTGAATTAACGTGGAATGGAATTGACAAAATATTACGATTAGATTTCACTAAAAACGATGTCAACGATTCCGTTTTTGTAGACCGGTTAGAAAGATAAGATAAGAGTTAACGACTTTGTTACGATAGATGACTTTGATGTTTCGATATCATCATTTTTTTTTTGCAAATGGGATCATCCATTTCACCCAACAGCGTTATCACATATATCGTGGAACTTGTACTTGGTTCCCGTAATCGATTGTCTGTCGTAACGCGATTGCAATCAATTTGACGACTACTTGAGTTTCGTTAGCTCGCCGCTAATCATACACGAGTGGGAGGGATAATAGATACGATTTCGTCAGTGAGAATCCCCCGAAACTTCCTGACTAGCGCGATCGTGCCGTTCGACGCGTCTCCGTCAAAATCTTATCGACTATCCGTGGACGTGGCGCACAGCTGTATCTAAATGACTGTCCTGTCGGATGTGTCAGGCGGATCGACTCGCAATCCCCGGGATCAGTAGAGATAACGAGATAGCCAAGCGACCGCGATATCGACAGATCTGCCGAATAATTTCCGCTTGACTCTCGGGCCTTCCATGTTTTTTTTCGTCTTTCTTTCTCTCGTAATCGTTCATGAATCGGCGCTCTCGATTATCTTCAGAATAGAAACGGACGCACGGCTGGTGGTATCGAGTACTCTTGACTACGTGATTCCCCTTTTATTTTTGCCGAAGTCTTCTCTCGACCTTCGGATCTCCGAAAAAAATCGATATTTTTTTTATTTTCGCATACGATTGCGACATCAAACAATCGGGCATTGCATCGCTACCCCACCTTGATGAATACATTTTTATCGTTTCAAATGTGTTTTATCTTATATATACATAAACCTCCGATCGAATACGCGATTTTTCGGGTTTTTTATTTTTTTCTAATTTTCAAAACTCGATCTCAAATTACGGTGAAGATA
The DNA here is from genome assembly GCA_934046635.1 of Buathra laborator. Lineage (NCBI taxonomy): Eukaryota > Metazoa > Arthropoda > Insecta > Hymenoptera > Ichneumonidae > Buathra > Buathra laborator. The sequence continues at coordinate 2,407,869 of OW203894.1, read as the reverse complement.
AGAGTGAAAGCTCGAACTTCTCGGTGGCTCCGTACTCTATGTTTTAATAAAGGAAATACAGCCATCAACCGATGGTTTACGACGAGCTTCCTCCTTCCTTTGCTTATCAAGATTTCAGCCACTTCGCCGAAACGCAGCCATGGCATGCTATGTCTTTCGTGTGCACACTTACTTCTGTCCCTTCTTCTTCTTCTTCTTCTTCTTCTTGTTCTGCTCGAGGGTAGTTCGCGTGCACCAAGACTACTCTTTTCCTGGGACGCAAAGACGATACGAGGAGCGGGCGGACTTCCACCGCAGGCCCTTCAGTCGATAAGCCAAATGAGGCAACGAGTACCCGAAGAGTAGCCGCAACTTCGTCGAACAACGTGTACGACACGGATCACACTGTTTCCACGTAAAACTAGATCGGTCCTTCAACTTTTGCCAATTCACGAGTTTATTTTTCAATTTTCTATCACTCGAAACATTTTCGCAATGTAATCCAAAACAAAACGTTATCGCGATTATCGTAGATAAAGTAATACGAAAAAGGACAACAATAACGCGCCACGTTAGCCAAATCGTGCGAAGACGACTTATAACTTTCGTTGAACACAAATTGAAAGCGTCTCGTTCGCCCAATGCTATTGCTTCTCTTATCTGCTAACAGCGTGAAGTGACGAGCCTTCTCGTACGCCATGCGTCATCATTATTATTTTGGTGATTCGTCGAGTTTATTGGACGTTTGTACCGGTCGCAATAGAGATTAATCAATATCCGGTCTGTGTGGTCGATGATCCAGTGTGATCCAGATTCGGCAAACTTACTATTCGTATTATCCGCGATACTTTCGAAAACTTGAACACGATTAATTTATCCGCGAGATCATCGATAATTAAATTTTTTTTTCATTTTAAGTGGAGAATTTTTTTTCTTTTTTTTTTCTTAATATCTATACGGGAAACGAGACATTACAAAATATATAAACCGTCAGAGACATTTTAGCTATGAGAATGATTGTTTTTTTATCGCTCACTAGCTGCTACGCGGGCTATCCGCTGCGAGACAGTGACGGATTGGCGTTAATAAGCGTTCAGATATGATAGAAAAAACCCAACGATACGATATTTTTTCTGGCAATGAATCTTCCGCTATACAAACATCGATGATGAATCAATTTTTAGCACGAAAAATTTGAGCGATTATCGAAAATTTCTGAAAAATCGATCGAGAAAGCCTCATGCGGTTAGGAATGACGATGCCACTCGTTTCGCGACTAAATCTTATCTGCTACCTGCACAGCGAGAAGTACCCCAAGGGATTCCTATCGTAGGATGTCCTGAATGTTATAGCAAACGAGAAAGCGTAGTGAGAGACAGAGGCCATAGCTTAAACAACGAGGAGACATCGGGCGAGATAAGAGGCATCACACTCGAGTCCCGAAGCCCTAAAAGATGAGAGCCCTGTTTCAACTTTGTTTAGTATCGTGCGCTTGGATTGTATTGTATATTAGATAGTGGCGAAGCACAACAGAATCTCTTCTCTAGTGTCTCTGTGTCATGGGGCTCTCGAGATCTCGACGATGCGTGAGGCTCTCGTCTCGTTAATGTATCTAAAGATCATGTGGGGTTTCCAAGTGCAGCTATAAGCACACAGTTCTTAATGTCTTTGAAAGAAATTTTTTCGTTAATACAAAGCAGAATTTTTATTCATATTTCTTTTGTCTACAAGACGAAAAAGAATCCAATGAACTGATTGATTAACTAATTAATTAATTAATCGCGTCTATCTGAATCTGATGAACAAAAGTCGCTTCACAATTGTTGTATAAGGAAAATCGCAGCATTTTCTAATCGATTTAAAAAACAGGTATTTAACTTTTTTATCGTATTTTGTAGCCGTATAAAGAAAGCGAAAAATCGAAAACGAATTTCTTCTTTTGACTACTGTTTCGAAGGGAGCGATTGATCATATCGTAAAAACATTGCCATCAACGATGTAGTCTCTCGATGTTTTGGAAAAAAAAACAAGTTTTTTTGCTATGTGTCTTAGACACGAAAGTGTCCCTTGGTGTCAATGATTTACTTCGATGGAAATCCGATCTTCAACTGAGTCGGGAAGGCACTCAAAGCGGTAGAGTCCTCTTCCCGACGTATGATTCTGCGGAGCTCGCGCATAGGCGTGAAATGGTCCGGCTTCGGGTTCCCTTGCGGCTCACTACCAAAAGTGAGTGTCCTCCCTTAGCATTTCTTTATGGGGCAACCTGATCCTGGCGAGATGAACGCCGGACCGAGAAGGACGGCGATCAAAGGGTTCCGAATAAATACCGCTCGGGAACCCAACGTATACGCGATCAACGAAAATCTTTGCAACGATACGCTTCAAGACAATTTTAAACTATTATTTGGATATAAAAATAAAACAGAGCATTGAAATATACTGCAGGAATCAATTTTAAGGGATGAGGTAATGCCGCAGTGACTTTATTTCTTTTTCGTTTCTTTGAGTCCGCAAACTACCGTACTTTGCAATGGCTCTCGAGACATGAGAGGTCGAACTCAAAAGTGCCGACACGCTTTCTATCTGTCGGCCGGTAGCCTCTTCGCTTGGCAAAGTGTTTGATCGATGCGGATCCTCTCGAACCGGAAATTATGCGTCAGCCTATCTCCGCGCCGGAAGTGACGGGACACGGCGCCTCTACTTGTCCGATCACGCGACTATCTCTCGCTCGACTCATTTCCCATTCGGGTGATTGTATTTCCTTTACTATATTTCCCACTCGTCTCGCGCATACGATTGTCTGCCTTTTGTTGTACGTTCGAGCAGAACAGACTACCAGAGGTACGTGGGCTCCGTGGTCGGTGAATTCTCCACACTTTTTCTGCGTACAAGTCGTAAAAGTTCGAAACGAGCGAACGGGCAAAGGGAGAAACTCACAGTGGCACGACTCGTCGATTTCGTGGGAGACGCTCTGAACTCTCCGGCTTGGCAATTACTCGCTCTCCCGAGCCGCACTCGGTCGCCCTTTGCGGAAGCTCGCGTGCCTCTAGCTACGAGCTTGCAACGCCCGTAATCGCGTCTAAGCGGCTGCAACACGACGAAAGATAAACCATCGAAAAGTATGAATGCCACAGTCGTTTCACCGGAACATATAAGCGGCATTGATTATTATTTTTGTTATAATAATAATGCCTACAATGATAAATCGAACGATCGACTATCCGATGGCTCGTCAGAACGTCAAACAGAAAAAATATACACAATTTGCCTCATTCTAGAAGTGATTGTCAAATCAATGATAAGTGCATTTGAGTTTTCTATGTTTTTTACACAATTGAATACAACAGTACGAAATTGGTACGACATTCTCAGAGGGATGATAAATCGTTTCGGAATTTTTAAAAAATTTTATTATTCCCGCTTTCCTGAGGAAAGACGCAGTTTTTCCCATTCGAAGGGTTAACGAGATATGTTCGCGAAATTTTTATGAGACATCGCGGGGAAATCGTTGTTGAGATCAGAGGTATAAATAACAAGTAGCAAGAACCCGCATCGACTTTTCTTTATTGCATATATATGTATTGCACATTGGACTCTCGTCGCGTGCCGCGTCGCTTTTTTCTATACAGTTGTAGAATGAGTGTTATGAGCGGCAGCGTCGCGCGTTCGTGCATTCATATTGTAATGCGACATTCTAGACGAGGTCAGATGCTGGTAACCATACGCCATTGTATTACACGTGGGTCTGGTGTTGTGCTTAAATGTATTGCGGGGGAAAGTTTGTAACGGTAGGAACGCGCGCCTCGACAACGCCCACGAGAGATCATCTCGACATCAGCCTCGACCCCGGCCCTCTCTTTTTCTCTCGAGGGGTACGGTACGACAATGTCGATCTATATTTTACGATTTCAAGACTGCTGCGAGAAGAGGGTAAGAACTTTTCGAATCTCCGAATAGAAAATATCTTTCTTCTACGGACTATTCTTCGATGTTCAACGGTTTGATCGATTCGTTCTCAATGTTTGGCTTCGTAAGATGAACATTTGTTTTAAATATAAGGCTATTTACCCTCAGGACATTAGTTCACGGAAGGAGAGAATCGAAAGCCTCGTCGACACGGTTTTCCCAGCGAGGGGTCTTTCGGCTGCGTGTAGCCGGCACGTGTCACACATATCGGCCAACTCTGTGCCAACACCACCATCTAATCATACGGAGAAGCGTAGCATACGCTCGCCTCACGATTATTATGTATGACGATTGTTATTTACGAACGAATATCGGTTTTTCGTAAAGTTTGTCGAAAAAGCATAACGAAAATCGTGTGGAAGTATTCGCAGACGGATTATAAATTTGATTAATTTTAAATAACTTTCATATCGGTTAATTTTTTAAACGAACTTCAAATTACGCGCAAACTTGGCGTTAAAATGGAATGAAAAAAAAAAAAAAAAAAATTGACAAAGTCGTTCATATTTCTAGTAGTCGAATAAAAATGCAGTACGGGTCGCACTTAGATACGTTATGTCCGATAAAAGTGGACAGAAGCCCGATGTCGGCCTGTAACTAGTATAGCAGCGGATTAAGGGTCACGAAATAACTGGCATTAGGAACAATCCGCGAGCTTCGAAGCGAAGCTATAAATCACAGCCTCGGAAGCACCCTTACCGACCCCGTGGCCGATCGTCGTGTTACTGCTAGCATTGACTCGATGCACGCAACTACGAAGAGTTTCTTGTCGACGTTGTCGTCGTCGGGCCAAAGCTACGATGTTTCACAACTGACCGGAGAGTCACTTCCCTCCCACGAAACAGATCGAACTCCGAGACAAGATTAAATTGTCCCTTCTAATTGAGCAACGAGGGAAGAAAAAAAAAATAGAAACAATCAGGTTGGCACGGTGTAGCGTCACGCGAGTCTCACACCAGCGCTTTTGGATTCTGTCCGAAGCTATAGATATATACATATCCTCGACGAACTTGGGAACGGGGTCGGCTAACGTGGGATCACACGAGACGGAATTAGAACTTTATCGATTTATCGCTAATATTTCACCTCTATAACTGGAAAACGTGCAAAGATGCGATGTATTAGAAACCGTTTTAGTCCAACAAAAAACATGTATTTTGGTGATCAGATTTTTTTTCCATTTTTTCAACCCTTAAATCTTCGAAATTTTATTGAAGCAATTTTTTTCATCCGCAAATATCGTTGCGCTTTCTATGTTTCAAAAAACGATAGAACAGTGAATTCGTATATTTTTTCGACAAAATAACGGTAGAGGTATATTAATTACGGGAGTAGAGTTCAAACTGTAATCTCGAACGTAAATCTAATCGAAACATCGAGACCCGAGCACTCAATAAACAATGCGGCAGATTCTGTGACGAGGGGTGTATACAAGAATCATCGCGATCGTGAGCGGAAGTGGCCATATAATAAATGCCAAGCGATCGACGTATACGCGCCACGATGTCCTGCGAACAGTAGCTCTCTATCTGCGATCGGAAATAAGAGGAAAAAGGGAGAAAAAAAAAATCAGTAAAATCTCCGAACCGCCCAACGCAGCAACGAGAGGGTAGATATGTGTTCCGTTGCATCTGTCGTCACGCCCTTGTGTGGCGGAGACTCGGCGAGTTGTTCTAACTGCGTGTGTGCGTTGCAGCGTTGTGTACGAATGTGTTGGTTGAAGTTTATACAAGTCAAAGTCACACGCGAGAGCGAGAAAGTTCGAGTTGACTGTGTACACGCGTGTATGCGATACTACGGCGACGAGAGCCCCCGAGCGAGGGATGTTTTTTAGTTTGGGGTCGCGCAGGGGGCCTAAATGTTTTATTACTTAATCATAACGCGCCCTCGCTGTATTCGCGTACCCGGGGATAGGATGAACGGGAAGAAGCAGAATGACATAATGCTGCTACTTACTGATGGGTGTGCGGCGCTCGATCATTGTTCTGACCTAATTATTCATTGGTGCTCCCGCACGTGGATGGATAATACCGATAGGTAATAGAGAAATACAGCAAAAATAAGTATTCTAAAAAGATACCGTCGAAAAAAAATTATTAAAAAATTTAATTCAATGCTTATTTAAAATCTGTTCTTTTCGTTTCGTTTCTGTTATGATACTTTCGTAACTTAGTTATTTTTTCGGACAGTTATTTACGTAAATCTCCGCGATTTTACATACATTTTACGCGGAATCTTTACTGTTTTTCAACACTTTGAGTTGTTTACATATTTTACGCAAATGAATGTTTCATTTCAATAGGTTATCTTCGTAAATATAGATACATAAAGATGCTACATGTTGGAGAAGTCAATAGGAAGTAATTTTGTCGTGCGCCGATAGCTCAATTAACCGATCGGATGAGCACGAGAGGCAGTAAGGATGTGAGGGTGCGACGCGTACCAATGGTGTGGTTAGTTAGCTTTATACGCGTCGCTGAAAATAGATAGATACTATATACACGAGGGGTGAAGAGAGGCACATACGCGATAGTTTAGAAAAAGAGTATGTATAGGCGAGAGGCGATTCCGGGAGCATTGACGCGAGAACCACCGTGACAAAAGGGCTGAGGCATCCCTGTTCATTGTCGAGGGAGTTTTCTCTCGGTTGCCCCGACGCGATGCAGCAACGCGTAAAGTTGTGTGCAGTGCTTGCCAACGCGTATTCACCTTGTATTCACTCACATACTGCAGTGTACTACGAACTCATGTGTTCACGTATGCGTCTCCTCACGTACGTGCATTCTACGAGGGACGGTAGCACACTATACAACTACATTAGGGGTCGCAACCTTCCCTCGTAGCACGCGCCAGCTGGTTCATTGTTAAATTACTGCCCAACCGATATCTCCGTTTCACGGGCGTAGAAACATCGAACGAAAATCCGCAATTTATCACTAACAGACTCAATTCACCACAACAGATATTCCGCAAAAGTAGTCTCATTAAACTTCAGATATTAATTATTAATTTTTTTAAATAACATTTTTAAGCGGAAAGTATTGATTTTCATTTACTTCCCCGATATATATTTTTTCGTCGACGCGTGATGTTTTTAATAATTTTTTTTTCTGAACTTGAAATCAGCACCTCCATTTTTATCTATCTGTAGAATAGAGGCTTCGGTATTAATGGTACAAACTAATAATTCTTTATCCCCATTCATTTTTACGATACCGATGTACCCGCATTATGTTTTTTCGAACGACACACGTAGACACATCGCAGTTATTGTTGTTATTAATTCCTTGCAGTTTTGAGGGGTGGCGTACGGTATTCATCGCGGCATTGCCAGTGACTGGGGAGGAGGTTGCCGCGCCAATGGAGAGATCATCCTCTAATGTATTTACATGGGGTCGGAGACAGTGCGAGCGAAGGGTAAGTTCCGGGGGAGTTGGGGGTTTCAATATACGGGGTGAGATTTGTCACCCGTATGTAGTATCCTTCGTGGTATATACACGGAGAACGTGCGTTCGATGCGTGTCGTACATGAACCACCGTTGTATCACCATTGTCATCCGAACCCGTAAGATTAAGCTAATTTCACACATGTCCTCCCGCTTTTCGGTCTATTCACCCATTCGACCCATCGTCACGTATATACGCACCGCACAGAGAGTCGCGTGTGTGACATTTGAAACTGTGCCATCGAGGTGTCAAAATCCTTCATAAGCTTTTTTTTTTCAATCCAAACTGAAATCTCAAACGCGAAAACGGTCATTCATTTTCAAACACAAAACTTGATGCCATCGTAGAGACAAGCAATCCATTGCTTTGGTTGCATGCTGTCGATTCTGATTGAAATGTCTTGCGACTGTAAACGAATTTGAGGACATATCGTTGAGGATTTTTTAAATTTATAGCCTTCGCAGTTGAAATTAACGT